>OY987304.1:15063153-16263830 GCA_963920635.1 Pseudeuparius sepicola
ATTTTACCCGACGCTTCTGCTTCAAAGTCAACCGTCAAGTTTGTCACTGGAGAGCTATGTTGCCACATTTCAATCATTTTTGTGTGGAAGGTGAAACTGAAGGAATAAGAAATGCCTACCTTTCATCTGTATTACTGGTGTATTCCGTTTTGATTCTACAAAGGCAGGCGTTATAACACTTCAATAACGTCTTAAAAAATGTATTTGGCTTCTAAACACCAGTGTATTTGCGCTTGAGGTCTTTTCTCGAATTTCCGCACACACATCTATATCACGCAACGTCTAACGACGCTTACCGCGATCCATATTTTGCCCGTTTTCGTTTTTTTTAATTGTTTTTTCTAAGCAACAAAGCCTGACATAGTGGTTATTATATGGGCGCTAACGGCGTTGGCTATCAGAGACTTAGTGCACGGCCACGGCTACACATAACGCGGACGGGGGACCGGAGAGCAGGGAGGAAGGCGGAGAGTTACCTATAGTGCGGGTAGGGTCCACACAGTCAAAGTTTCCAGAATAAAGAAATTCTGTAAACTTTGACACAGTCAGCGGATTGTGAGAGCTTTGAAAGACGTATTGCGCAGAAAGTCGAACTTCACAGAAACAGCTATAAAGATGTCAATTTCTACATTGTTTTTATGTGAAAACTAAAATTTCGCATTTTGCAAAATAAACGTGCAGTGTGGATACATGAAATAAACTTAAGCAGGGAAACACTTGGTGATTTCCATCATCTATACAAAAATTTACGAAAGCATCCCATAATTTTTTCGAATATACCAGGATGTCAATAAAATAGTTTCGACTTGTTGTTGACGAAGACAGAACACAGATTATTGAAACGCGAAACTGGGTGGAGACGGCCTATATATTTTTAATAATAATAAGTACGGGATTTTTTATTTAGTATGTTTTAAAGTTTGTCTAAAACATCTCGCTTGTGATGATGTGCATGAGTTATATCCATAGGGGTTTGCGACTAAAAACTTCACTAATTAGCACTTCGCGGTCCATATTGTTTATTATGAAGTAGGTATAGAAAATACAACGCTCTCTTTTCGAGGTTAAATACGCGCCAATACGCCAGAAAATATCAAACTTAATTGAACGCTCCGCTACCAGCGAGCAAACACGCCAACACTCTACTCTCCTTTCCACGGTATGTGTAGACACGATAATAGGCTTTCTATTGTTTGAACGTTCTGCGCTACCATCTCCGCTCTGCTCTCCGGTCCGCCGTCCGCCTTGTGTGTGGCCGTGCACTTAGCTCATCAGGTGCGCCGGTAATTCAATTATTACAGATTATTTATACGGGAGGGCAAGTTTAGACACCGCCGGATAGATGGCGATGGGTCCACTCATCTCGGAAAGTAGGAGGATTGTTTTTGTGACTTAGTCACAATTCGTTTTACTCCTACGTTAAAGTCAATTTAGCGTCCCCTGAGTTTCGTTGATATGAACTAATTGCGGTTGAATAAATATTCCCAAAACAAAAGCAATGATCGTGTGGTGGAGGTTAGCATGCGCTACGAAGGAACAATTATACCGACTGTGGCGTTTAGCGAGTTCCTCGATTCGCGAGGCCATGAACCTATTGAAGTTGAAAGTTAATAAATTCACTTAGACTATGCATACATTTTTTGAAATATTTGGAAAAAGGTACAAACAAAGTAAATTTACGATATGTTTTGCAAATGGCAACTGCGCGCCCCGGGATCTTGATTCAACGTACAGCACGTACGTGGTGATTCAACATTTTGACTCATAAAATGGCTTTTTTCGATCTGTAGCGAGCAACACGAATAATTTTAAACTTTTAATGAATACAAATTTTATATACTCACATTTTGAGACAATATTTATTTATAAATAATTATCACAATGGCCGTCATTAGGCTTTTGGCGCAAATGCTAATGACAGTCATTGTTACAAATATTGTAAAATAATTTGTGTCTCAAAATATGAGTAATTACCATAGACTTATTCATAAGTCTATGGTAATTACTTAAATTAAAATTTGTACTAATCAAAAGGTTAAAATTATGTATGTTGCACGCTACAGATCCAAAAAGAAACATATTTTAATACACTACTGATAATATATTTTTCTTTTTTGGTTGACTTTTGAATTTTTTAATTGCGAATTCGTATTAAGCTATTTTTCCCACCTGTGGTTAAAAATTTTTACGTCATGACCCTGCATAATTCACTAAATACCGAAATAAAATTCTTTAAAGGTATAAATCGAATTCAACACCTGGTGAGAGGAAGCACAATATCCTGTCAAATATTTCGATTTGTGGTGATACGGATACTGAGAATCAAGCTGAGGGAAAAATTACACCCAAAAAAGAAAAAGTCGTCCAACAAGAAAAAAAATGTGCACCAAAAAGAGACGAAGCATTCGTACCTTCGTCAATGCCAAATCAATCTGTTATAACAGAACCAGTCAATCAAATCCTTGGAGAAGAAGAACTTACAGGTTGGTGTAGAATTAACTATCATCTTTAAAATATAACTTTAATTGACTTTAGGGTTGCTGTTGGCAACAAATGGTTGGGATGATTGCCAGTTGGAACTCCTGGATTCATTGTTAGATTCTTTATAATTGTGGAAAATGAAACCGCTGAGCAAATTGTAAGAATAGTGCCATTTGGAGGATGAAAGAGTTGTAAAATGTCGATATTTCCATCGAATTAAAAATATGGAATTATTATTGTTCCCTTTTGAGCAAAAATCAAAACTAGTCAAGAAAACAAAGATTAGAATAATAGGTATTTTTACTAATTTAATTAGTATTGTTAAATATAAAGGATATGAATAATAATAGCAAATCGTTACTTAGAATTAAATTGCTCTGTAGTAGGCCTTAAAAGTTTATAAGTACTAAGTAACTACGAGTATCTCGATCTGTTTTACACATTTATAAATTAATATGGATTGTAAAATACGTTAGAAACTCAGTTCTTGTAAGTATTTTTAGTCAGTGTTTTTGCCTCATTTTTTAACTGAAGCTCTAATTGAGACAAGAGGTGCTTTTTATAGGCTTTTGGACCAAAAACAAATTTCTAGAAACATCAGAAACCATCTTCGATGCCACCCCTGAGAAATTCTCTCTAACTTAAAAATATATATTCTTTACTCAACAATATATATTCTTTACTCAACAAGTTTACTATCTAGATTAGAATAATAAACCAAACAAATTGTTCTAAAAAATAAGTAGAGGGGAGAGCTGGAAATATATATAACTTCTCTAACAGATTAGTTATAAAAATGAATATCAAAAGAGAACTACCTAAATAACCAAATAAAGAAAAAGTTGCACTAGCTTAACTAAGTAAAATAACTCTTTGATCTGCCAGACAGCTCTGGACCACTGAGTGTCTTTTCATATCACTGTGTGTCTTATTGAAATTTTTTTAATTGATGTAAATTAGAGTCCCTGACAGGTAGGTACTCTAATGTAAATAAATGTATTTTCTGCTTTCGATTGTATCGTGGATAGAATCGTATAGTGTGTAATTCTTCTTGAAGAATCAATTTAAATATCACAAGAATAAGAAATTGATCCTCCAATGATGTTGCTCAGTCTATTCTATAAATGTTGTATGTTGTATTGTATAAATTTTAATGCTCCAGACTTCCGTCCAGAATCCTGAGATATTTGAGTATATAGAAAAGCTGAATTAGTAGATATTTATATATGAAACTATATTATGTAGAATAGTAAGATGTAAATTTAAACGATTTTTCGTGTGCCTAAGTGATTTGGAATTATTTCCAGTCAATATAAGTATAATAAATAGGTATGTAGAGTAGCTAACAGTGGTGTAAATTTATTTCAGAATTCTTGGGGGCAAAATGTACCCAGATTCGGGTAGGTATTCACTATTTTATAAAAACATGCCCGAATAATCACAGGAAATATACATTTCAACAAGATTCCATCAAAACTTAATTTACTGTATTTTAATATACAGTGTGTCCACGGATAGAGTTCGGATAGGGTGTAAATGACAAAAAAATTTCAAGTTGAAATTTGAGCTTCTGGGGATAAGCCCTGCTTGGTTTGAAACTAATTTGTGGCGTAATTTTACTTTCGAAAAATCACATATGCCTTGGGAATTTTGAAAAAACAAGTGCCCTTTCTGTAGGTTTTACGACAAAATGTTATTAAGGAAACTTGTTCAGAATGAAGAAATGAGTAGGTTTGCGAAATTTCGAAAGTCTAGGCCTACTTTGATTTTTTGGCATTTTTTTCCACTTTTATTTAGAAAAGTGCACTTTGTGCACATCAAAATGTTATTAAGAAAACTTGTTGTTAATGAAAAACTGAATAGGTGTGAAAATTTTTAAAAGTCTAGGGCGACTTTCATTTTTTTTCTGCTAAAAAATTAAAACGCACAAAAATCAAAGTAGAGCTAGACTTTCGAAATATTTCACACCTATACAGTTTTACAGTTTTTCATGATGAACAAGTTTTCTTAGTAACATTTTAATGTGAAAGCTACACAAAGTGCAGAAGCTCAAATTTCAACTTGAATTTTTTTTGTCATTTACACCCTATCCGAACTCTATCCGTGGACACACTGGATGTTGGTAGGTCATCGCCATTAATGCAGAAAGTCGTCATTTTCATGTGTGCCGACTTAGGTAGACATTTCTAGAGGTATCTAGACTCTCTAACAAAGTATTTTTTGTGATCTATTTCTAAAATTATTTTATTTTAATTTTAATATTTACACATTGTATTAGTACTAAACACTAATTAAATTATTGTACTCAAGGTTAGTTTATCCCGGCAACATCGCGCGACGGTGCCGCTCTCACCAGCTGGCCTTCAGCTTGATGCCATAATGACGATCAAAAGCAAGGTTAGTAGAGAGTAGGTTGAACGGTAACTTTTTCGGTTCATGCGATGACGTCACATATGGATATCGTGCGCATATAATAATAGCTTCTACCTGGCTTGTACGCCACGTTTAAACAAACAAGCTAAAATCGAGGTTATTTACATGAGCTGAAACCAGAGAACGCTAAACCATCTGAATGCATGTAAACTCAAAGCAAATATCCATTTTTTCCACATGTGACGTCACAGCCTTCCCCCTTCCCGCTCGCCTCAATCGAGTTACCGTTCAACCTGCTCTCTACTAACCTTGGATCAAAAGGGACTAAATCCCAAATTCACGTGTAAATGCTACCAACTTAAATTGCGGCCTTTCCCCCCTTTGCCTCTCTCACCCCCCCCCCTTCCCTTCCAAGTCGTCGAATGTCCTAACCTTCCTATAAACTAACCTTGATTGTACTTTATTGTTTCTTGTTTGCTGCTATTATATTATATATTATATTTTTTTATAGTGGCAGTTTTGTACAAAAATGGTATTCTAGTCTACTTTTCAAGTTTTTGTTACTTTTTTGCTCAAAAATACGTGTAAAGAAATCTCAACTTGTGTGAGCAATATAATATAATATATATAAAATTCAATCTTGATTCGACCATGTCCAATGGAATGTTGTGTCTAAACAAGATCTCTTATGGGAGAGAATATTATTTGCATTAGAAGTGAAATTAAATAAACGTACTCAGTAGGCACTGAAAACACTATATATATTAGTGCGTATTTTTACCTTTTCTACCATTATTCGATTCTTAAATCCTTTTGACCCCAATTAATAACTTTATGGTTCCTAGACCGTCAGAACCAATGACGTCATTTTACGATTCGATTCAGGAATGTACACATCATAGATTTACGTTACTGAATCAAGCAAAATCGAGGCTACAGCTTCCAGTGTCGTAAATTTAAAGGGGAAACTTTTATAGTTCTAAACGCAACCAGTTATGAAGACCGACATCCCAGTGAATTCAATCAAATTTGAAATGCAATGCTTTTTACTTTTATAAACGTAATATATAAAATATAAATTGATAGTCTGATTATCGCCAGTTATAGACCGTAAGACAGTGACAGATTTTCCTTACTGACTCATTTATGCCTTGGAGAGGGTTGAAAGGTAAATCGATGCTGAGTCGGAAAATAGTAATTTTAAGTTTGGCCCCCGGGGAAAACATATGGAAAATTTGATTTTTCAAAACAGAAAAAAGGTTCTAATTCTCACTTATGATTTCTTATATACTATTCCGACCTCTAAAGCCCAAAGGGGTAAGTGTACCGTGTGGAAAAAGGGTTGAATTAAGGGTTTGGCAGATCACACAAAAAAATTACTTGGTTTACTGACTCCGTCAGTTATGCCGTTCGAAATGGTGAAAACTTGTATCCTCACTAGCCCAAAAATTGATTGGCAGAAGTGACGCGTGGGGAAATATGCACTTTTGGGTCGGAAAATAATAGTCGGAAAAAAAAATTTTTTTCGTCAACTGATTTCTGCACTTATGCCTCAGAAACTATAGAAAGTTTTATTGCAATTCATTTTATCCCTGACAAAATCAGTTGACGAAAAAAAACATTTTCCGACTTATTTTTCGACCCAAAAGTGCATTTTTCCCCACGCGTCTCTTCTGCCAATGAATTTTTGGGCTAGTGAGGATATAAGTTTTCACCATTTCGAACGGCATAACTGACGGAGTCAGTAAACCTAGGGTTCCACAGGAACCCTAAGTAAACCAAGTCATTTTTTGTGTGATCTGCCAAACCCTTCATTCAACCCTTTTTCCACACGCTACACTTATGCCTTTGGGTTTTCGAGGTCCGAATAGTATAAAAAATCATACGGTGAACATGGCATAAGTGAGAATTAGTACATTTTTTTCTGTTTTGAAAAATCGAATTTTCCATGTTTTCTCCGAGGGGCAAATTTAAAATTACTATTTTCCGACTCAGCATCGATTTACCTTTCAACCCTCTCCAAGGCATAAATTAGAAAATCGGTAAGGAAAATCTGTCACTGTCTGACGGTTTATTAGCAATGTATGTTGCTAACTGCAAGCCTTGTTTATATGGATACCCTAGTTAACCAATGTTTGACACTGACATAAGGATATGAGCCAAAATAAGGGGCTTTCTCCAAAAACTGAAACAAAACAATCGAAAGTAGCATATAAACCTATACCGTCCTTTTAAAAGGTCCAAGTTATTTTTAGCCACTTACTATAATAAATTACCACCGTTTGTGTAAAATTCATACTCAGATTTGCCATTCCGAATGCCATATATTTTATATAGTCCTCGGCAGCCATAGGGGATTCTCGAGGGGGTAGCCACTCTAGAAAAATCTGTACATGTATTGCAGAAACTTGCATTATATTGTGTAATGCAACGTAATGCAATGATAATCTCTTGCATTACTATGTAATGCATAGGTAACCTCTCTCATATTTTGCATTACCAGGTAATTCATATGTAATCTCTTGCATTCCCACGTAATGCAAGAAATTGTTATGTAATGTCACGTAATGCTAAGCGAACTCAATGTAATGTTGGTAATGCAAACTTTTTTGTGAGTAGGAATGCAAGGAATGCGAGCATTAATTTTGGTAATGCTGGCACGAGAGCTTGTTTTATTTTTTAAAAAGGACATAGATAAGTTTTTTTTTCACCACGGGGACTAAAACGTGCGCTTCAGTTGCCCATTTTATGAACAAAAAATTTTAATCTCTAGAAGTGGCCTATGGTACTGAAATATTTTTATTCCAAGCACATTTTATCTCATTTTAGTTTATAGCCCCTAAAATGTGGGAGTAATGTGCAAGATTTAGTTTATTTTCTTTTAACCTTTTATTAATAATGTTTGTACACCTCGTTTTACACCAAAAGAATGTTTTTCATATAATTTCGTATACACTATCGTGTTGAAGTTTTTTTTTTATATAAATTCTTGAAACAGTTTTATCAACAGATAAGCAGATGCATTGGTAAGTCCAGGGACTCTTTAAAGTAAGTAAAGAGTCCCTGGGTAAGTCAGAAGGATCTGGAATTAATTAATAATCCTGAAATTTGCCACATGCGTCTCTGTTATAATCTCATCAAGATTTTTAAAATTTATTGCAAAATTTCGAACAAGGCTAAAAAGCAAAAAATAATAAAATTTAAATGATTTATTTTAATATGCCACTTTTTAAAAAGGACTAAAAACTATTAAATACTATAAAAACGGACTAAAAAAATAAAATAATTTCTCATAGCCTCATAAAGATTCGAAAAACCCGGGGCGCATGCAATAGATAATAGTACCTAAGCACTACTAAGCAGTGTAGAGGGGAAGCTGCCGACGCTTTTTATTTTTTAAAACAAGCTTTTATTTAAATGCTCTGAAAAGAAGAAAATAAACTTTATCAAACCAAGGCAAACCCATAATTTTGTTACATTATACAACTGTATATGATAAAAAAGCTTGTCGCGAGATTATCGTGTGTAATTTCTTTTATAGAAAAATACATCTTCTACTTAAAATTACTTTCAAGACAAATAATATATTCTCGCGACAAGCTTTTATATCATATACAGTTGTATAATGTAACAAAATTATGGGTTTGCCTTGATTTGATTTATTATAAAGTTTATTTTCTTCTTTTCAGAGCATTTAAATAAAAGCTTGTTTTTAAAAATATTTTATTTATAATTTTATTTTCATCTTTTTAGTTCTACTCTACTCTTCAAGCCCTTTCTATTGATACCCATATTAAGGGGGTTGACTGGCAAAAAATACATTATCCGCCATCTTAGAGGGGCGGCCATATTGAATTTAGTTTGATGTCACTAACTTTATCGTTTTCTACTCTTCAAGCCCTTTCATTTGATACCCATATTAAAGGGGTTGACAAAAAAATACATTATCCGCCATCTTGGGGCGGCGGCCATATTGAATTTAGTGTGATGTCACTAGCTCTATCGTTTTCTATTCTTCAAGCCCTTTTATTTGATACCCATATTAAGGGGGTTGACAAAAAATACATCATCCGCCATCTTGTGGCGATGGCCATTTTGAAAGATTTTTCAGAGTACCCTGTATAAACCACAGGGCATAGGGTTGGAGGTCTTTTTTGTAAATCGATTAGGTAAGCTTTGCCTGATGTATTATCGTACCTACGTAGTATAACCAGTCTAGCTCATACAGTGTGTTCGTAAAAAAATCAAATTTGACGGCAAATCATTTATTAAAAAAATTATCCAAAGAAAAAATCGATTTTACATTAGGCCCCTAGGTAACTGTCAAATATGTAGAATCTATCGTTTTTGTTTTCGTGGCATTCAAGGCATCCCTGATTTGATTGATATGTTGATGAATAAATCATAATAATTAAGGATGGAGGATGATATCTCCAGTTGTTAGGATATGTTAAAATCAAGTATGCTTTCCAAGGGGAACCGACATAATGCAGTAGAATCCCGAAATTTTTCTTAAAAATATTATTTTAAATACATGATCTCATCAAATTTGATTTTTTTACGAACACCCTCTATGAGCTAGACTGGCTATACTACGTACAATAATACCTCAGACATAGCCTACACCAACCTGTGCCCTGTGGTTTATACAGGGTATGTACCTTTATTATTTTTGGCCCCACTTTGTGAAAGCCCTGTATAACTTAGAGTACCTACTGATATTTTGTACAAAAGGTTTTGAGCTATGGCCAATTCGATGGCACCATCTATTTAATGTTGAAAACGACCGTTCACATCACAGATTAATGAAGGTGTTCACATTCAACTTGAGAAATAGGCAATGTCATGCAGAAGCCAAAGCAGAATATGCCACTTGGAACATATTAGGAAGGGAAGAAAGGGCCGGAATGGGCATAGGGACGTCGCGGCATCGTTGATTGCGCTGAGGCCGCGATGATGATTATTTCGGTATTTTGCATATGCCGTATGTCCGGTAGCTGTCCAGGCCGGCCCAAGTCGGCCCGATTGTGACCGGCCCTTCGGGCATTTGCCCGACTGCCCGGCTGTCCCATCCGTCCCTGCCCGCAACTGTTTTAAAGGCGCCTTGCGCTTCCCAATTTTTAAGCGTGACTTTTCTTCTAAATAGACCAATAGACCAACAGAATAGATCCAACAGTATAAAAAGTATTAATTATTAATTTAGCCATAAAGCCACACTAAGTTTTTATAAGAGGCTAGATTCGATAGTTCAGAACTAGGTATCCCATTAATAATATACTTACTTAAATTTTCATAATTTAGGCACTGCTGAAAAATAGGATGGTTATACTTTCTATTATTGTACCTTGTACCACAGCTTACCCTGTGTTAGGGGATCGTCTTTGGTTAGGGTAAGCTGTGATTGTACCTAGGATTATTTTAGACTACATTGGTACAGGCTTTGTCTTTATTTCCACTAAAAATTCCAGAAAATTGCCTTGCAATTCGCAATCGCAATAAAAAAAGGGTTCTCTGGCTATTTTTCTCGGCAAATAAAGTTGTTTTTATAATGAAAATAAGGTGAACGCGAATAACTGACATTAAACTACCTTTCTGCATTTCTAAATCATAACTGGGATATAAATATCTTTGAAAACAAGTACACTGAAGTCTATCTACACTTTGCCGAACCGAGCACGGAACAAATCTGATTTGGAATTCAGGCGGTATTCACACCCAACATTATTGATTGTAATGGGAGATAATGCAGAGTAATGCAATATATTTTTTCAATAATGCAGTGTAATGCGACGTAATGCAACATAATGCAGCGTAATGCAAAGTAATGCAGCGTAATGCAAAGTAATGCAGCGTAATGCAAAGTAATGCAGCGTAATGCAAAGTAATGCGGGATAATGCAGGGTAATTCAGCATAATGCTGTGTAATGTAAGGTAATGCCACGCGAGAGTGTACATGTATTGCCGGAGTGGCAACCCCCTCGGGGATTCTTGCCTTCAGCATTATTCCCTAGTTCCTGTTGGGCCGCTCCCCATGACATTTTGAATTAACTGAATGTACATACATAAATCAGAAAATCAAGCAAAATAATTACGGCTAAATAAAAAGTTCTGAACTAGTACTTATTTACAGGTGCTTATAATTTCCTGTAATTTACTTTAAATTCTTAACACACAGTAGATCACAATTGTAACTAATAAATAGCTAGGATCAGTGTACAAAAAAATAACACAAATAAATAGTAAATATTACTCTACAGTTCTTGAACACAAAAGGTATGTGAAATGGGTACCTATTTTGTCACACCATCCAAATAATGTAACCTAGTGTAGGAAAAAAACAAAAGGTGTAATATTCTTCATTTTTATTCGCCTTAGGTATTCTATCTCTTATAACGATCTCGAGCCCCACGTTGGGCGTCAAAATGCACCTGCCCTCTTATTGGGAGACAAAATAAATTCACCTAACCCCTTAAGCCCTAGATAAAGGCGTACGGCTCGTTTTGATAGTTCGTTCTTTTAGTGCGCAGTGCAGAACCCGAAACAACAGTTTATCTTCAATCAAAAAGCTCGCCCAATGTCCGAGTCCATGTCCTTCCATATTGTGCAACGGCTGCAATGGGGTAGTCGACTTACTGTATGCACTAACCCACCATGCATCAACAACTTTAAAACCCCATAAAGAAAGTTTCCTTTCATTCGTTGAAAAAATATCTTCGATAATATAGCAGTTACGACTTTATAAAAAAATGTATATTTGCTTGTTCTGTAACTTGAGAAATTTCCCAAAAATGCCCTAACGAACCAAAGATATTATATGTATGTCTTTTCCATATTTCCCTAAGATAGATCTAATTTCCCTAAAGATGGCAACGCTGCCCTTCATAACCTATAAGGGTCACAATTAATTTCGTCTAGTATAGCGACACTATTCCTCAAACAACATTGAAATATGACGTCATGCTTGGATAGTAGTGCCAGAACCTGTTCTGTGAGTGTCGGTCCAGTTTCAACAGAAATTAATGTCATTTGCCAAAGTCTTTATGCATCAATTTGGTGAATTAATGTTGAATATTTTAGAATTCGCCAGTAGGCTTTCATACACTGAGAGATAGAGTTCAGGGTTCAGTTCAAGAACGTTAATCTGGTTTAACGTTCTTGGGTTCAGTTGGGTTGCACCCGAAAGCAGCTCTGGAGCACTTGGGGGCAAGAAAACGTGTTGGGAGATGTCATTGAATTTGCTTACCAAGTTCATCTCATTTACTCATTTAATTGCAAGCGACCGGCGTCTGTTTACCAAATATCTTAGTACTTACTGTCTTCGACTGGGTTTGATTTTTATTTTGAAATGATCTCAGGACGTTTATTTGCGTCGAAGTCAAAAAAGTAATAACTATCGGAAGTTCTTTTTACCTTGGTAAATCCGGTTCCAGGCTTCAGGCCCAGGAGTGGATGATGGCAACCTCTGGCGCGGCGTGATCACACGGCGCAGCGGATTCCGTGGATGGCGGGAACTTATCCCATTCTAACCTATCTAACCTAATAGCTATCCTAATCTATACCTTTCCCTAATGTTAAATGCCCCATTCATCTATGACGAGTATCCCGCTTAGGAGAATGGACTAATACACCACTTTTTTTTTTATTTGCTCATCGGATAGTATTGGGTGAGATATACTTGCTGTATTTTTTTTTATTTTTTTTTCGCCCCCGTTTTGCCGCAATTAATTTTTAAAGTTCAATATACGTAACTACCTGTTGGATTTTATTTTTCCCTAAATTTACCGCCGTGGCACCAGGTTTGGCAACGCCGCACCTCAATGCCAAGCTGTCAGCCTGCGAGAACATAAACATAACCTATTTTGTGGCGTCACAAATCGGAACATCGGATCCCGCGGCCCGCGTGTTTTACAAGCTTTTATTTTTTATGATTTGAACTATTTTCACCATTCATTCTAATAATCCATGACGGAAATGAACCATTCTATTTTGCTGAGGAAAATGCTGGGAGCACTAGGTATTGGTATTGATGATTCGGACGTTATGCTGGTTGGTTTACAAAACTTTTTTTTTTATTGGAAACAAGTCGATTTTATCTATAAAACGACACAATTCGTAAGTACCTAACTGAACTTGCACAAATTAGATATCTAGACTTGCTGATATATTAAAGACAATAAAGAACCAACCAGGGGTAACATTTTAGCTGACGATTTTAGATTAGTGGCTCTGCCAAACGATTTTTTACTTGTTATCAAGTATATTCCAGCGACTGCTAGTTGTTTGAAAAAACTGATGATATTTTAGCCTCAATACCTAGTGTCACAGAATAAATAGCTTCACAACAGAAGCGTCCATAAGGACATGTGTCAAAAGGATGCTCGCTTTGACGCGAAATATCTTCTAAAGGGATAAACATTGTGCATTTTGTTTGATTTTACATTAATCCACATTGCAAAGAGATTGTATTAGGACCAAATTTATGTACAAGTTATTGGTTATTTTCCTGTAAATTGAAATGGAGGCTCGCTTATTTTTGACACGTCTTTATGGACGCTTCTGTTGTGAAGCTATTTATTCTGTGCTAGTGTTAATCAACAGCATTGATTGGTTATAAACTAAACTGAGAAAAGTCAATCCTCTAGACGTCAAGCACATACCTGGTCCGAATATAAAAAATGTATTACTTTAATTTCATGAGCCCTTACTTACAGAATTAAGTTAGTAGTTAGACCTGCATCGGTTCAAAAATGTAACGCTAGAATATTGGAGAAGGTGCCAGTTCTTGGTGATGTTAGAAACATAACATGTAAAACGCAATAAAGCCAAGTTTTCAGTCGAAAAACTTTATTGTCATAGCTTGAACTATTTTAGACCCATTTAGGTAAATTATATTGTGATTGCCGAAGCATCCTCATAAAAAATGACATAATTCTTTAGGATTTTTTCACTATACATATTATATACCTATTTTTTCTGGAAAATAAATTTTCATAAGCATATTTTGTGATTGTGGTTAATGGAAGTTAAAAATAAAAAAATATAATGCAGCAGCCGGCCAAAAATTAAGATTTCTTTAATTTGCAAGAAAAAAAAAACATTATTTTGCATTCTATGGCAAAACCCCAAATAAGTTATCTATTAAATTTAGTGAAAATATTCCAAAATCAAATAATAGTTTTCATGTCGCATGCACAGAGTGCAACAAACTGGATATTTTTTTGGGGGGTTTCTTCTATTCTGCGAAGAGATAGACAAAGAGTAGGTAGGTGTACTGTGCTCGATTTTTGAGGGCAGTGGAAAGCAGTTGAATCTCAAAATCTTGATTCGTTTTGGAGATACAGGGCATTTTTCGTTTTTTAACATGTCAGACAGTCCCTCCTTGTAATATGTTTTGATTTTTGCCAAAAATCTTCTGTCATACTACTCCAATGTATAATAATTATTGAGGTATGTCGGTATGTCTTTGTCAACTAAATCCTGTAAGGTAGACCTTCATATTTTTTTATTGCACTTGTGTTGACTTTTTCCAATATAACAATCTACTGATGTTGTCCATGATTCTTCGCTATTTCCAGGAAGTCAGCTTACATTCATCTAAAATAAGTTTCCCATTAATATGTGCAAAAATTTTACAAGCGTGCTTAGTTCTATTAGTTGACAAAGTTAATGTCATTAGTGCAGAAAAGTACAACTTTCCGCATCAAAATGGATGCGACAAAGTGTACTACTACGGACTTAATTAATTAAATACTTCATTAGATCATACAAGAAAAAAATACCCGCAAAAAGTAGTCATTGACGGTCAAGCACTTGATATCGAATGAAACTCTGCTGTCGAACTTGCATTGACTTTAGATTATTTAAATTAGTTCTGAATCATGGCTTTCACATGTAGATATTAACGATCGTTTTTACAAACGCATGATTTCTTGTTTTGATAATCGATTTCAACATTGGGCTGTGCGACACCCCCACGCCCCCTCCCCCATATCTTAACTATAGGTATATACACAATAAGTATTTCTTTACTGTACTAGCAACTAAACTAGAAGCACACAAAGCTGTATCTACGTATGTGCCACGATGTATGATCCTCGTACATCGTGGTATGTGCATAATTTAGGACTAATCTGCTTATGTTGGGTAATTACAACATAATATACCTACTTCCACAACTATTCAGTTGAATTTCTTCATTTTTAACCACAGTATCATTAACATTTTTCTTATTAGTTTTGTGCTCGGGGGTAATTTTTGCCTTAACCGGGCATTATGCATTCATTGCTATGTTCTTTCCTCTGCGTGTCTCCAATAACATTGTTACCATAATATTTATTCTCTAGTCTACCTAAAACCAGAATTTAAGCTATATCATCATCATTAAGCAATATTAAAACAATATACAAATCAAATAACAAACATACCTCTTCATTTCTCCATGTTTTGCTCCCCGTTTTTATTGATAAAATTGACACACCATATCAAAATCTATGCAAGGCAAGTTATCAGGACAAGCTTTAACAAATCTTGTCTTCATTATAAACCGAAAAAATAAAGTATTCACAGCAAGATTCTTTTAAAACTGAGAATATAATTTATTTAGTTTTCACTAAGGTTATTAACCTTGGTTTCGGCGTTCCGCGGGCGAAAGTGAGGTTATATGCAAAGTGCGGCGTTGCCGACGATTTTCTTTAAAGCATTGAGTAATATGTCATCTGTCATATTTTATAGGGGGCATCTAATAAGTTCAGAATGGGATCAGTAAAATCCAAATATTTCATTGAAATGCTACGAAATTTGATTATTTCTCATCAGGCGCATACAAACTGAATCTAATAATTTGCCTGGGAATGCTTGGTTATATAAAAAAGACGAAATAAGTACTAAGAAAATAGCAGGTACTTATTGAAATTAGGGATCGTGACGTCACATTCCCTACTTTTGCGACCGTTTTTTTCAATTTTTGAGCAAACTAATGGGAAAAAAAATCTGTTGGTTGGGTTTCGTGATTATCTAGACATGTTTTACAAATTCCAAGGCAAAACATTATTTTTCATTCCTAAGTATACTTGTCCATTCCACTGTTGAAGTCCTTTGAACGAATCGCGGCGGCTTTGACGAAACGAAAGCAGCGCGTTTCAGCGATCTCGCCCGGCACTCGCGTCCTGCGGTTCCCGGCTTCGAAAAGTATCTCCCGCGGCGCGGCAGCGCCCTCACGAAACGGTTCCGCGGCTTTTCACGGCGTCCACCGATGGAAAACCAAATTTCAACTCGCCCTGCGTCCGAGAGGAATTGGAAATTTTTGTTCCGCGTACCCTTTTTCGTCTCCCGTGTGTTTTCGGTAATCGGCGACGTCGATTCTGCGCACAGATTACGATTCTGCGCGGTCGCGTGCTGCTCCGGATTTTGCGGCTGTCGTCTCTCGCGAAGCGACGTTGCCGGCACTTGTAAATGTTTTTGTGAAATAATGACTTACTAACTAATATTATTTACCTATATACATGTGTCTTCCGACAACATTACAACATTCTTTAAGCGTTAACTGAAGGATTTAAAACCTTTAAGTGTGTGGTTTACCAGTCTGTACCCGTGCCAAGAAAAACAAGTCTTCTTGGCCCGTGTCCATTAGAAATCGGTTAACGAGAGAAGAAGAAGATAAAGCAAAATATTTTGACAGACTTCATCTTCATGTTTGAATTGACCACTGGCACTAGTGACAGTGTTAACCGTTATACATTTTTCAAATCGAGGTGTATTATATATATAACTACTAATTATTTTTTATGCTTGTTCCAAAAAGGTATGGCAAGTTCTATAGACGACTCCGATTCTACGTGTAACGAAATAATCACGTCCATAATATAATCAACTGTGAAAATAATTCGCAACGTTCTAGAAACAAGAGGAAAAATGTTTAATGTTTAAACAGTTCAGAATCTGAAGATTTACAAGCAGGTAATAAAACTTAAACTTGCAAATAATGTTCGTGTACTCATAAATAATATTGCCCTGTAATATAATATATTAAACAGTCCATAAACTGCCACAACTTCTCCGAAACAATAAAAAAACGAAAAAACCAAGAAAACACTGCTAGACAAATTCGCAATATAGATATAGGTTAAGTTGTCATCGTGGTATTATTATTGAAAAATTAAAAATAAAGTATAATGCGCATGTGCCACTGAGACTCCAAAATTGACAGAGGATTTTTGCCAAAGATTTTCTGCGCATCCTACAGTGTGACCCATTTGTTTTGGGGTCAGTCTGTAAAAAGTGTATCAATCGTGCGATTTGGCTGATTTTTTTTTTAAATTGTAGAGCTCGATGAACTGCACATTTTGAACAAAAATTGCCTGGTTCGCATAAAATCCAAAGCCTACTATGACCGTTTTTATGAGCAAAATTTTAAGAAACCATATTAGCGTTTTTTTTTTGAAAAAATCTGTGTGCGCCAATGGATTGAGCACCCCTCGAAATGGGTATGTACAAAATTTCATCAAAATATTTCAAGTAATAACGATTTTGTAGAAAAATTAAAAATGCAGCCAAGGTACGTCTTTATTTTCAAAAATTCAAAGTTGGCCATGGAAAATAATTGAATTGTAATAATACAACCTTATGCTTATAAACACAAAACATAAAAACAATTAAAATTATAAAATTTTTGTAACTTCTACCAAGCCTCCATTTTCTACAATGCATTTGTCGTTCCTCTTGCGTACATTCAAAATTACATTTCGTATTTGCTGTGGAGTAATTTCCTCACAACTACGGTTTATCCTAGCTTGCAGTTCTTGTAAATTATGGGGTCTTGACTTATAAACATTTTGCTTAAGTGTACCCCAAAGAAAAAAATCTAAAGGAGTTAAGTCCGGAGATCTCGGTGGCCACTCACAGAAAGGACTATTTCGCCCTATCCAACAGTTTTCAAAATTATTATCTAGCCAGTTTCTGATTAAACGAGCATTATGAATAGGACTGCCATCTAACTGTAACTTTAAATTTAAACGGTATCTTAATGGTAACTCATCTAAAGCATTTCTAAATTCAATTTCTAGAAAATTCAAGAAGCCAGCCGCATTCAAATTCCCTTCAAAGAAAAATGGGCCAATTATTCTGTCGCGTAGTATTCCACACCAAACGTTAATTTTTTGTGAATATTGTCTCCTTGCATTTATTATAAACTCTGGATTTTCAGCTGACCAGTGACGGCAGTTTTGACTTGATACTACACCATTTGTAGTAAACGTGGCTTCGTCGGTGAATAAAATTTCATTTAAAAAGTTGCCATTATGGAGATATTCGCCTTGCAGCCAATAGCAAAATTCTAATCTTCTCTCCTCATCTCCTGGTTCCAGGGTGTGCAAAAATTTTGGCTTAAACGGTTTTATTTTGTTTTGTCTCAAACATCTCCTTATACTCTCTCTGGGTATATGAAGGTCTAAACTAGCCGTTCGAACACTATTTCGAGGATTGTCACTAAAGTATTGCAGAATTTGATTGTTATTTTCAACAAGTCCACGGCGGCCATTTTGCCTAGTTTTTAATAAATTTTTAGAAATCGATCCAGTTTCATCAAAAATATTGTTTATACGTTGTACAGTACTTCGACTCACTGATCTACCTGGGTGTCTATTGTTAAATTCGGCCGCAGCTTCTGCTGCCGAGCGCTCGTTGTCGCCCACGAGTCGAACAATTTCTATGTTGTCTCTTATGCTTAAATATTCCATAATTATGATAATTAATTGTATTGAGCACAAACAATTTCTGAACTCAATTTAGACAGTTTGACACTTAATAAAAGTAAACAATTCAATTATTTTCCATGGCCAACTTTGAATTTTTGAAAATAAAGACGTACCTTGGCTGCATTTTTAATTTTTCTACAAAATCGTTATTACTTGAAATATTTTGATGAAATTTTGTACATACCCATTTCGAGGGGTGCTCAATCCATTGGCGCACACAGATTTTTTCAAAAAAAAAACGCTAATACGGTTTCTTAAAATTTTGCTCATAAAAACGGTCATAGTAGGCTTTGGATTTTATGCGAACCAGGCAATTTTTGTTCAAAATGTGCAGTTCATCGAGCTCTACAATTTAAAAAAAAAAATCAGCCAAATCGCACGATTGATACACTTTTTACAGACTGACCCCAAAACAAATGGGTCACACTGTATGTAAAAAAATATGTCCAGCTTTAGATGAGGGAAGAGAGGGGATACGTAAATCCAGCTTTTAGACCCCTGCCAAACGTGTGACACAAAATCGATCCGGTGACATTTTTGATGCTAGACATTCGAGGTGAAATCTTCCTGGATTTTCGTGATTTTTGTTGTTAAAAGCCATCCGAAGACTTCCGTTTTCGGGTAGTAATATGGTGCACTGCTGCGCGTATGGCTGCAAAAGCTACGATGGGCGAAAGGAGCCTGGAATTACTTTCCATAGGTAAATACTCGATATCAGCCTCTCGCATGATTTTTATTTTGTGTTATAAAGTATGTGTCCTGTTTTTCATGTTAGCTCCCCGGAAAGTCTAAGTAGGAATTGAACGGGTGAACTTCTTTTATAGATATGTGCCTGAAAGGTCATCATTTGCAAAGTATTGGTTTGACTTTGGTGCGAAATCCTGGCCTACTGCGATTTTTTAAAGGGGTGCATTTTTCGAAAAACCATATGAGGCATTTTTTATTTAAAATCTAAAACCACAGCGTTACTCAGAACACATCGAAACCCCCATATACCAAATATGAACAAAAAATACAGGGGGTTCCATTCTGCAGGGAGTCAAATTTGAGCAATATAAGTTAATTTTATTTAGCGACGAAACAGTAAGGATGTTAAATATTCATGAAGCGCCACCTATTGTTTTTATTGTCTGTTAAACAAACGTACCTACTTACTTAGGTACCCAATTAATGAAACGAAGTTAACAAATGTATCTAATTATAATTAAAAAGAGGGCTGAACGCTGAACATTTATTAGAAAAGATAAACTAAGCCAAAGTGCACAGGGCTTGTAAGCTTGAGAAGGTTGTGTTCCAGCGGTCTAACGTATAAATATGTCTGTCAGGACTTTAGGTAACATGCCAAATTCTGTCATCTGGCAAAATGATAAAACTCATCAGTGAACGAGCTTTAACAACTAAAGATTGTTAATTGTTATTCTAAAATTAACCTATTATAACCACAGAATGCCCTCTTATCAGCGTTATATAATTGCCAAATTTATTTTTCATAATAATTGCCCTAAATTTCCCTAAATTAATAAAAAATGTAGTTTCATAATAATGTCTAAAATGTATTTTTTTCTGTTCAAAAAAATACACCAAACTTCTAGCAACCAGCAAAAAAAAGTAACAAAATATATTTTCCAAGTCACAAAAAATACATATTAAGTATTATTATTTATTACTAAGGAATCAATTAATTGTTGAAGCAGTCAATTGATCATGAGTATATTATAACGATAGCACACCCGAAGCCACTGGTCTTGATCGGCAAAGGCTCCACGCCACAACTACCGAGACCCGCCATCTACCGTCTCCACGGCGTCGGGTAACCAACCGAAAACATTGATATCATTGATATGGCGACTAGCTGGCGACTTCTTGCTACGGCTTGGTACTTTCTTCGACTGTTCTTCCACTGGGCTGCGACTCTCTTTCGAGTGTACTCCTCTGTTGCGACTACTGTAACTGTCTTGACACACACTGTCGGCTTCGAGTCTAACTGTCCTGCTCGACGGGCTCTGCCTGCTTAAATACCTGGATTCTACCCCTTCTTGATCCCTGGACCGTGAGAATCCTGGATTGGCCTCCCGTAAATCAATTAGAATTTGAAGTATTTATTGCCATGTTTACCATATTTCACTCAGAATCTGAAGGATTTATTGTCATATTTAGCATAACTCACTCACTTTTGACATATTTATTGGCACAATTACCGTAAATCAATCATATTTGACTTGTTTACCGTGAATTTATGGCTTCCTTTCTTTGGCGGCATCTTTCCGACTTCAGGAAGGCCTTGAAAGGTTTTGATTTACCGATATGTGAACCTCGGACCCGTAACTGGGTTAGCATGGAGATGTATAGAATTTGAGACTTTTTCTTGGGGATTCTGCAAGGATTCTAAGTTTTTTGAAAGTTTTTTCTGCAGTTCCTGCAGGGGCACCACATTCCTCCCTCCTTAGAGAAAAAAATTAAATAGAGTAGATTTAATTTTTGAATGAAAAGATCTTGACCTGCTTCTTCACCCTTATTATGTTTGAGTTGACCTTTTACATTATGTGACTGAGTTACCTGCTCTTATGCTACTTAAACTTCCTTTTCCTTAACCTAGCTTATCCTAATTTAACCAACTATCCTAATTAATTACGAACTTACAGCTAAGATTACAACCTTAATTACTACCTTAACTTACACTTAACCATTATCCTTTTCACTTACACCTAGCCATTATCATTTTCACTTACACATAACCATTATCCTTTTCACTTTCATATTCGGCACTACTGCCTTACTGGCCGTCCTTCTCAGCACCAGGGGGTGTTTCTGGCTCCTGTTTATTTGAATAAACGACAACACATGAGTATCCAATGGTACAAGAGGGGGAGGTGATCTACAGAACTCCGCCTCTGTGTCTCGCTGATAATCTTCCAGTCCCCAGTCTTCTTCAGGCATGAGGACGGGATTAGAGGTTGAGGTTGAGAGTGGGGGCGGACGATCGACTAACGTCGACGTGGCTGGGGCAACCTCTGTCCTCATCATAAAAGGTGGCTGGCACACGACTGGCGGGGCTGCTGTGGATGAGCTTGCCGGCGTGGCCAAGGGGGGTTGTCGTCGTGCGGCTGGTGGCGATGTGGCGGGTGCGTTCGCCGATGTAGCGCCTGGTAGTGCCTACCGTGTGACGGCAGCCAATTGATCATGGAGTATATTATAACGATAGCACACCCGAAGGTGGGGGACAAATAGCCACACTGGTCTTGATCGGCAAAGGCTCCACGCCACAACTACCGAGACCCACCATCTACCGTCTCCACGGCGTCGGGTAACCATAAGAGAAACATTGATATCAATATTTTCGGTTGGTTAACCGACACCTAAAATGAAATAAAAAATGTAACAAACGAGATAAAACATAAAAAAACTAATTTCAGTCCAAAATATATTATATAAAAAAATGTAAAACAAAAAATACAGGGTGTCCCATAACTTATCCGCAATAGGGCAACACGTGGTACTAGACGTAAAAATATACCGTGTGAGCCGCAAAAATGCCTTAATAAAATGTTGCTCGTGTAAAAGACACAGGGTGTCGAAAATAGGCACCTTCCCGAATGTGAGGTGTCATTATTTAATAAAGAGTATAAGAAAGTGTCTTGAGGTAAACGGGGGACACTTTCAACCTTTCAACAACTGTTGAAGTAAATTTCAAAAATATTTTGTATTTTGGATAAATTGGGTTGTATTTTCGAAATTTTGATTTTTTCCCCGGTGTTTCTACATTCAGAGACGGATATCTTGCAAACGGTTTGAGATATCGATAATGACCAAGAGTATTTATTTTTTACGTGGAAATGATGACTCTTCTCTAGCTTGAAGTCAAAACATTCCCAGCATCGCAGGGTAAAATATTATGCAGAATTTATTTCATCACGAATTCGTACCAAGCGCGCCGTCTATACGAACTAGGTTCAAACTAGTACCGAATTCGGATTTCTCACCTTCGAAAACCCAACCCAGCAAACAATTATTGATGGCAAGTCAATGTCCCATTGCCGTTTCCCCGGCTGAGCAGATTATGGCCCCTTAAAGACTCATCTTGATGGCACCATTATGGCTAGGTTCACTTCGGCCGACAGCTGGGCCAACAGTTTGGTCCGTCAATTTCCCAGCACAGGTGCCATCATTAGGCCGGCAATTCCCCAGCATTTCACCATATTATGGGTTATAGCCGGCCTAATGCCAATACATAAGCTGTTTATTGGTCAGGCCATACGTTGGGCCAATTTCTCCCCAAAATTAAATATATTTAGGGAAAGTCATGGCCCAACAAAGTCTTTTGGATATATAATGGCACATATACAGGGTGATTCAGTTCCGGTGCTCAACATGGGGATCTCGGAAACCGTAACAGATACGAAGTCGGTCAAATGGAGGCAAACTTGCGCCTTTGGGAGCCTAACAATATGCCGTTGAGAAAGTTAAAATAGTTTCATGGGTTGCTGAGATATTTAAGAAAAACCGAATTTGTGAAATTTAGATTTTATTTTTTTCTGGCGTCATTTGCGTTAATATTGAAAAATAAATTATACTTTTTCATTGCAACTTTTTCTGGACTACGTCATAGTATTTTTAGATTTTCGGGGCGACGTTTCGTTTTTGAGATCGAGGGATCATCTTCATTTTTTTAAATACGGACCTGGTTTTTTATTGCATATTTCGAAATGAATCGTTGTCCTGAGTACAACGATGTATGACGCATATATATTTTTTCTTGTTTTAGCTGCTAAAATGCACATTTACTAAGAAAAAAATTAATACGGTCCTGGACTATGCATTTTTCTCTCTTTTTTTTTCATAGCTATTCCGATTATAACAGGTGATCATTATTTTAATACCTACTGGATTAATTATACTACATGTTTGTCATATTTTGAATTTTTCTTTATATTTTAGGTAAATAACGACAATAATTACTAACAATAGTGAACATTTTAGGCAGGTAACACTTTTATTTTTTATTTTTCAGAAAAAATAGCGATTTTTATTTTCTTGTCAAATATAATTAAAGTTATACCGGGTGTATCTTTGATAGGTACAGAAATTTTAACCACGTAATCGGGGACGTTCATAAAACCGAAAAATGAAAAAAAAAATTTTTTAATCGATGTTTAGAAAATGGGGCAAATCAATCTTTATCCGTGCTCAATGCACGCCGCTGGATCGTCACTAGAAGCGCTTAGAGGGGAGGTCTAACCTCTCCCTAGGAGATGGAGGGGAATAACGTTAGATTAGGAAGGGGAATACCGCGACGTTGCCGCATGTCAGAGTGGAATAAATCTGCTTGCAGAATTAGGTACCTAGGTACCTTTGAAAATTACTGCTGGTAGGTATCCACGTTTTTTTATGATGTCGGTTGCTGTGACGAACTGTTTATTGCTTTCTTCACAGGCGCACACAATAATTTAACAAACACGTCAGTTTTTATCACTTTACTGTTATTTTAAGTCCCTAGGCAGCAGAAATGTATCCGAGCGCCGCTCGGAGAAGTCATTGCTAGAAAACTCATTGCTGATTTCACACTCATAATTTTTTGACAAGTCTTTTGTGGAGTAGGTATCTACCTGCCTACCTATTTTACAACTGATTTTCAGGCCGCAATTTTTTTATACTAATAATTAGCCATCTCTTGGGACACCTTGGGATAATAAATTTCTGATCGGCAATCAACTGAATAAAGTATTTGTTTTAAAATACAAATTATCTGTAAAAATTGCAAATTTCCACAACCACCCATAGGGTAGAGCGTAGATCAGCGGCGCGTTACTTTTTTTTAGCGAGTGTTCGCCTGTAGCCCTATCATCTCGAAAAAAGTGGGGGAAGACTGTAATTTGACGTGAATTTAACGCGCGGCTTCGATTTGTTCATAGTTTTTAATATTTTTCAACCCTTGCCCGATAGTGCGCCACCTTTAAACCCCCTCAGGGTTGTGGTCCTATGTATTATCTACTTTTAAAAAATTATTCGTTTCCGAAAAAAGTGGGGGAAGACTGTCATTTGATGTGAATTTAACGCGCGGCCCCGATTTGTTCATCGTTTTTAATATTTTTCTACCCTTGCCTGATGGTGCGCCACTTTTAAACCCCCTCAGGGTTGTTGTCCTGTCTATTGTCTACTTTTAATAGTATATTACACACCGAGGTGTCTCGAGATAAAGTAAACTTTCCACCCGGGCGGGAGGGCGGGAAGTAAAAGTCAAAAAATTGACACTTTCAAACTTCTAAAAAGTCAGAAATGTCGATATTACATACATGGTTGTAAATAAAAAATTATTCGGTTCCGAAAATAGTTGGGGAAGAGTGTCAAATTGGCGTGCTTATCATTTCCGCATTTTTTAACCCTTTGCCGTTTCGGAACTCTCTCAAGTTAATTCCTTACCATTCCTCTTACTTTTCGTAAAAACTTGGTGGCGAAATGTCGCGTAATGTCCCCAAAAACCGAAAAACAGCGACTCCTCCTGGTGAATTTAAGCTTCTGCGTGCCCTTGACTACTGCCCGACATTCCTTCGCCGAGATTCGCCAGGCGCGGGCATATGACGTTGGCGTCGGGCGCTGGCGTCCGACGCCAACTTCACACAAAAACGACGCCGCGCCGAATCGCGCAATAATTACAATTACGAATGAATTCACTGGCACTGATTCACTCGATTTTGCTCCATTTCCACGCCGCCCGGCCCGGCCGACCTACTAAATTACAGCTGGGCGAGGAGCGCAAGCGCGGGGCGCCACTTGACATCGACACTACAGGTGATCCCCACTACTCATAACTAGTGCGCGATATTAGCCAATCGCGGCTCGCGGCCCCTACTTCTCTCGGGGCGGCGCTACTATGTTGCCAAGTGTGCTGAAAATTTACCTGATTTAGTAATTTAATTCCGTATAAATTTAATTGTGTAGTGGATTTTTACATGGATTTACCCGTTTTTGTGCGTAATAATTATACGAGATAGTAGATTAACTTATAACGAATGAAACCCCGTATAAATCCGCGAAAATCAAAAATCGGATTTAAGGGACTTTAAGTCAGTTTGGGGACATGTCGGCATAAACGGCAACACCGAATAGTGGTATTGAATGGTATGGGGGAAAGCTTGTGCGCACGTACGCCGTCTCCGTCACCGTACCGCCGCGCCGTAGCCGACGCGCTAGTCGAAGATCGTCCGTCCGATTTTGGGATTTAACAGCTGATTGATATCGATCCGCGTCCGCCTGTAATTTTTGGGAGCGCCAGCTTCAACAAGCAATTTATTATTATACAGAATGCCTTACGTGTGGCTATTCTGTGGTATAACAATTCTGTTTCCAAAACGTGGACGCGTATGCAAACGTCGCGTCTCGCTAACCGATATTGTTCCGTTACTTTGCTTTGTTTTACGAACTGTCGTCGGAACTGAACCTGCTTCTGTACATTTTTCCAGATCCGTTCGCCATTTTTTTGGACCAGCAGTGATGTCCAAACCTGTTGCAATTGCCGCTACGAATTTGCAGTGAAATAACAAGTGATTTTTTCATATTTATGTTAAGAAATGCAGTGTTAAACGTTCGCGGCCTTCGTATGAAAACAGTGCTAGATAGGTTCCTACTAGGTACCCCAATTACGCGCGAGGATAAAAGAAGCAGCTTCAAGGGTTCGCGAAAATTCGGGTTTTATTAGACGCATACGGTATGGATCTAATTGTACAATCCACCTAGTCGAGTCCCCGTTGGAATAAATCAGCTGAGGGAAACCGAGACGTCCCTAATATTTGGCATCGCGCCGCTTTAAGTGTGCAGTGAAAAAAAACAAGTGTTTTGTTCGTATTTCCGTAAAAAGAGACTATGAAGTGTTATACCTTCGCGACCATCGTATAAAAACAGTGCCACTAGTTAGGTAGGTACTTAGTGCTTTATGTGATTTTGTGAAGATTTTTGGATAGTATCTAAACACAAGAAAATAGTAAAAATAATCGATGCATCTCAAAGGTAGGCTTTTTCATGCTATTCGTCGAGCTATTCGCTAAAAGAACCTTTAAGGAGTTGTCCAAAAATTATTTATTTATTTATTTAATCTCCACATACACCAAATGATACATGGTTGCGTCAATATTCTTCAAATACTGCGAAAAAGCCTCGGAAAAAGCGATTCGACTGGCAACCAGTTACCTAGTGCTTCTTGTGATTTTCGAGAGGATTTTTGGATAACATAAGAAAGGAGTACGACACCCGCAAGGAAAATCATCCAAGCATCCGAAAGGTAGTTTTTTTGCATGCTATTCGCTAAAAGAACCATTAAAGATTTGTTCAAAAACTAGTTGAAAGACTATTCCTGAAATACTGTGAAAGAGCTATACGTCTGACAACGCTGCACGGCGGAATTGGGGGGGATCCGCCGGAACCGGCCTCAGTTCCAGCTGGTCCCGGCAAGGTCAAGGACCCATGGCCGTAGCGTCGGAAAAAGGGGTTTTAATAGCGTTTTAAAAAAAAATATTTCTGACGTTAATATGCACTTTAGAAAAATTTTAATTGCATAGGCGTAACAAGTGCATTTTTCCCGACCTGCCCTTAAAATTTCTGTACTTATCAAAGTTACACCCTGTATAACTTTGTATATAATATATATTTCCAATTTTTCATGTGATCTAAAAAATGCAATAGGAATCATTGAAAGATATTTCTCATATTACACACACAATAAATTTATTTATAGAAGAACGGCAACAATTTTGTAAATCAAAAGAAAAACATAAGTGAAAAAACTGTATTTAACATAAATTTAAATAAAACATTACTTTAGTATAAAAATAATAACCTCATTTACGTACCAACACTTTGTCACATAAAAAATAAAAATTAAGGAACCTAAATCACATATTTCTCAGTAGTTATTGCAATAAAAAGTTAGATTTTTTATAGTAAACTGGAAAACATTTCTGTTAAATGTTTATAATTTTGCTATTTTGGTGTTACTTGAAATACACACGCCTCTGTACAATTTTAACTTTATAGTGATCCAAAATTTAACTTGAATTAATTAAAAATTAAATGTTTTCTTTTCAAGTAACCCCGTATATGTATATGTATAGGATTCAAAATGAAAGCAATACGCAGTTTCTAGAATAATTATAAACATATTTAACAAAATGTATTACAATAATTATAGTGTAATAACAGTGTGTTCGTGAGTACACTTAGGATTAATCTTCTTCACTGGTGAGCACAGTCGTGTCTCCTAATTTTCGCCTCCTTTCTCTCCATCCTTCTATGTCCAGAGCAGATAGGAACCATAGTTTTGCAGTTGTATCTACCACAGCAACTGTCAATTCTTTGCACACAGGGTTGTTTCTAGCAATCCCTATTTGAAATTTTACCGAAATAAACACACCGGGCAACAATGGCCAGAAAATTGGAAGGATGCAAAGGAAACAGCACAAGGTAAGGTCAAACGCTATTTTATATATTAAATTATTAATAATTTGTTTTATTTTTAGGTATAAGACAAGATTGAATTATTTTTGTGACTCGTATTTTCTTATACCTACAGAATTTGAATAAAAATAAAAAGCTGCAATAACATTGCAGGGGAGGCTTAAATCGAAAATTTTACATTAAAGACCCCCCCTTAAAACTACCTGTATAACACTTTCCCCAAATATTTGCACATCATTAGGTAACACCTTATTATATAGTGGGCAATAGCACAGAATAAATAGCTTTGTGAAGCTATTTATTCTGTGGCAATAGGTATGGTGAAATTTTTTAATGACGTTTGCATTAATCAAGCAATTTGATTAAAATAAACTATATTATTTAAAAATACATACAATACGTAGGTACTTACATACTATAATTAAGATGGTAAAATGTTACAACCTTCGGACAGAAAACTTTATGATGAGCCATCTCGTCGGTCGACCCTTATTAGCTGAGTTGGTTTATTGTTGTTCTCAACAACATTTAATGAAAGCACAGTTTGCTTCATCTGCCTTTTCGGTGGCTTCGAAGCATGTTGGTAATTGATCAGCATTACCTCTAAACGACTTTTCCGTTTTTGTGGTACATTTGCGGTAAATTGGTACACACCGTATACTTCTCGGCGACGCGTAGATAGACCCGCGGGAGCCAGCGACGTGAACACAATAGCGGATGGTTTTGGAGTTTGGAGTGAGCGACAGCCGGCCGCCGGGCGCCGGCGAGACGTGCGACGAGGGCCGAATCGGATTCGGTCGGCTCGGTGTAGGGTTCGTAACGGCGGCAATTTTTGGTCGGGCCGTGAATGTGACGTCATATGATGGGCTATAGCTAGTACCATCACAAATAGCATGCTTTGCCTTTAATTTACAATTTATTTATCTTACCTACCTCAAGAAGCAATGGATATACTATGTAAATTTGTGTACACATATTCATCAGTGTAAGTGTGTCAATTTTGAATAAGATATATTCAACGGTTTTAGAATTATTGCAATTTTTCGAAAATCAAGTTTCATTTTCAACACCCTGTATCTTTTAAACCAGCAACATATTACCAGCGCATATAAAACATCCAGCAGTAACACTCCTCATGGCGGGAATATTCTGCGCACCTGTTCGCGCAGCCGCCATAGGGGAATAGATTCTGTCAAATGGATGCAGTTCTTTTTTGGCGGTATGAGGGATATTACAGTGCCGTGGAGTGTGTTTTTTGTACATTGTGCTTTGTGCTAGTATTTTTAAATAAAGCATCCCAGGAAGAGGTCAGAGCTGCTCGTGCTTACCACACACTATATATTTTACTAATACTACTCTGTATTTCTGAATTGATTTTCCCAACTACACCTCTGACTTCTATTCCACCAATATGGCTCAAGGTCATTGAATTTGCCGATGATTTCTCAAGAGAAAGTATACTGCTGGTTGTTTTATATGCTCACACCTGTTTTGGGTAACGTGACAGCTTCACCCCTCTAATACTACCTCAATTATTCAAACGTTAACTGGAGGATTTAGGTGTGTGGTTTACCAGTCTGGCCCGAGTTCATTAGTAAAACGAGAGAAGAAGAAGACTAAGCAAAATATTTTTACAGACTTCATATTTGAATTGGCAACTGACAACTGACACTAGTGACAGTGTTGACAGTTATACATTTTTCAAATGTAGGTGTAACATCATATAAATAATTAATTATTAAAATTATTTTTATGCTTGTTCCAAAAAGTATGGCAAGTTTTATAGACGACTTCGATTTTACGGGTAACGAAATAATCACGTCCATAATGTAATCAACTGTGAAAATAATTCGCAACGTTCTAGATGACCATTCATCAGTGGATACCAGTTGTTCCCCCAAAACAAGAAAGAAAAATGTTTTTTTAAGCAGTGCAGGATCTGAAGATTTATCAGAAGCAGGTAATAAAACTTACAAATAATGTTCGTGTACTCACAAATATTGCTGTGTAATATGAAAACTCTGGATATCGACAAAAATATGGCGTTAATGCAGTTCTTGTTTTGTTTGATGAGTCTTTCCCTATTTTCCAAGTACCTACCTAATGAAAATATTATATGTAGCATTTTATGTTATTAGAATCTAATTATACACATCTGATGTGCTTGTAAGGTACCGCCAACCCTATAGGTGAACTATAGGTAGGTACATGTAAGTATTTATCACATACCTGTGTGTTACTTGAATATCTTGTAGTAACAGGGTGTCTACGTCTACCAACCTGGAAAACCTGGAAATGTCAGGGAATTATTTTTGGTCAGGGAAATCACGGAAAAGTCAGGGAAATCTATCAAATAACCTGGAAATTTGTGGTTTAATAGATATAAAAATAGGAAATCTTTAATTCTTACAAAAACTAATCAAAATTATATCATATTCATTTTGTGTGATCCCTGTGCTTCTACTATACTCCAAAAAAAATTTTGTTTTGAAGGTGATATATATTTTTTTTATTTTGGAGAATGTGTAAGGGTTAAATTTTTATTTTGGGCCAAAAGTCATAAAAGTTTTACAAAAATTTTAAAATGTTTTAAAGTGCGTGTCTCGTCTATTTTTATATAGATAAGTATATGTTTAGTAAATGTCTCATTTGACTGGCCGCGAAAATTTTTGCAAAATTAAAGAACAATGTTTTTTTTTTCATTTTAGGGTTAAAAAAATCGTCATTTCAGAAACATTTTACTAACCTAGTGTTTTGTTTAGAAAATATTTTTTTTTGTATAAATATTTATAGAAGTTGCAGTATACCTATACATTCGTATGGAAAATCGTGCCGAATTGGTTACAAAATATTTGAAACCCCTTATGCGGGTATTTTTCTACCCATTTAATATATTATTTATAATTTTGGCTTGTTTTTAAACGTTTTTCTAAAAATTGGTGTCCATAAGTTTTTAAGATCGCATAAAATTTTTGTCTTTATTGAAAAAAATAAAAAAAACTGTAAATTATTTGCCGGGAAAAATAATTGTACAGCTGTTATGAAAGAAAAATCGAACGTTTCCGAAATGATTATATGGTTGCCGAAATGACGCGTCTTCATTTCTTAAATTAGATAAAATACAACTTGTTAAAAAAAACTGTTGACTTTATTACACACTAATTCCTTATTAGGCAAAAGCTTTTACATACTAGTGAACAAAAGTTGGTTTACATTACATATATTGTTTAATTTGTTAATTAACTTAAACTAAATAATTATAGGACATAGTATAAACCATTATGTTGGTTCTTGCAAAATAAGTCATATTTTATGATACACTTATTGTGATAGGACCTAATGCAACTGCCACACTTTGTTCCATTAAACATATTGGTAATTGCAAATGTGCAAGTAAAACACAAACCAGACGTTACATTTTCATTTTTTGGATATTGTTTTATTGGTCTAATATAATTGCAAGTTTTTCTGGGTCCATGATTCTGGAATTATTAAAAAAAACTAGGTGTTTTGTTAAAATCGAGACATTTTTTAAAACAGTTTTATAATATTTATAAAATTAGTATAAATTCCGTGTAAAATCATTTCGGAAACAAAACGTCATTTCGGAAACAATTGCACTTGTTTCCGAAATGACGTTTCCGAAATGACGATAGTTGGCGAAATTATTGGTAGAAACCTAATGTACCGACTGAGTAGTGTAAAAATGTTAGGTTAGGTTCTTATATACCTATTTCACTGAAAATAAATCAAATAACGTTTTATTATTGTTAATAAGCCATAAAAAATCTGTTACCGGATTGATGAACAATAAAGGTACGCACAAATTTACAAGTATATGCCAATAAATTGCGCTAAAACAGAAAATAGTTATAAAAACTTACCGGTCCCATTCGTCACAGAAGTCAACTTGCGAAACTAAAATGCATAGGTTGGGGATATAGGAAAGTATTGGCGCAGGATATTTGAATTAATTCATTTGGTTTCCGAAATGAGTTGATCTTGTCGGCCATTAAAGAATAGTTATTTGTAAGTTTACCATTAAACAGCTTGAGATTAAGTTATATTTTCTGAAATTGTTATAAACTGAGGTTTCTTTGATAATTTTTATATCGGAACAACATAATTAGAACTTCCAAAGACATGCGTTTAAAGTGAAAAAAAAATGAGTTTCGGACAGTTTCCGGAATGACGATTTTGGTTATATAATTTAAAAATTTAAAAAATATTGAGTTATTTTTTAATAAACTATTTTTGTACCAGTTAGCGTGCCTTATTGGTTAAAGAATGGTTTTTTGTTTATGCAGGTACACTCAATAGTTTGTGAGAGACGGCTTGGGAAACGCAATTGGCCCGATATAAAAATGTAACCCGTAAAAGATATTTGTTTGTTTTATACGTGATTTTATATTTTTACAATAAATCTGGTATCTTTATTTTTTACAGGGTGGCTCATTATAAATTGACACCCCCCCCCCCTTAACTTGCTAGTTTTTTAGGTTAGAAATAAAAGTTTTTTTTTACAATAGTTATAGATACTAATACAAAGTTGACACTATTGGACCGTATACAGTGTGTTTTAGACAGCCGTGGCACACATAACTTATTGAGAGAAATAAGAAATTTTAAAAAGTAACATAGGTAATAAACTTTGTCAAATTTATTGTTTGTAATTTAATTTTTATTGAAAACGACAATGACATTTAGAAAAAGGATATATTTTTATATGTTTTTGTGGGTTTATTTAAAAAACAGAATTTATTGTAACAGACCGAAAAATGTAGAAACACTGAAAGGTAGAATTCGGGAAGAAATCCACATATTAAATACTGAACACAGCAATTTTATTGTTGCCCCAATAAACAGAAACTTAGTAGCAAATATCAATAAATTCATACGTATATCCTTTTTCTAAATGTTATTGTCGTTTTCAAAAAAAAATTAAATTTAGAACAATAAAGGTGGATTTATAAACTCGACGTTTGCGTTGGCGCTCGCCGTTGCCGTTTGCGTCGAAAATTCAATCCCAATATTTTACGTGTAACCATTTATAAACGCCGTCGAACGTTGCCGTCTGCGTCTGATGTCGTCCGAGGGATAAACTAATTTCATCTTTCACGTTCCGTCGTTCACATTTCTGGACGCAAACTGCGAAGGTCACCGTCAACTTCGAGCGCCAACGCAAACGTCGAGTTTATAAATCCACCTTAAATCCAACGAAGTTTATTAACTATGTCACTTACTATTTAAAATATCTCATTTCTCTCAATTTCCATTCTTAATTTTCTTTGAAAACTTAAAATAGCCCATTTTGTTTTCCAAAGCGTGAATATACTTGCAAACTGTCAATAATTTTGTTACTATAATTTGGCCTTTGTCTTCCATGGCAACCTATAACCCAAGGAGTAATCCCTCACAAAAAAGGCTGTTCTGAATGAACGTTTGGAGGGAACATATAACATATATAATAATAATAATAATATGTTTATTTACCTACAGCAAGTACAAGTAGTTATAGAATAATGCAAATATAGAATAATGTAAATAAACAAGCAAAAAAAAACCACGAAACAACAAAAATGTTGTTTGTATGTGGTATATACTTATAGCTAATTATTACAGTATAATAGTAACATTATAATTCAGTCATAGTCGGGTTTAAAATCCACAATCAGGAGAACAGTCATGGCCATGTGAGTAATCGTAATTAGGAATTGTAATATGTATAATATTCAATGCTATACCCATTGCGATCGATAATTAGGTGTAATGTTTCTTTATTCAATTTCTTTATTATGTCTTTAATTGTTATTTTAAATAATTTAGGTGAATGTATTGCCCAAACATCAGGAGGAACTAATGCAGATAATTTTGTTGCCATAAATATTGGACTTTTCTGTCCTATAGGTTTTATCGACATTTCTAGTGGGGTATGGGTGTTCCAACCTTGGAGGCGAGATTCTACCTTTCCTGACATATGTAAAAATGGTTTTTGCAAACAGCTGTCTCATATCCAGTGCCCCCGATTCTTCATAGATCAATTCTGTGGGGTATGTAAGTCCTTTACTAAATATTATCTTTAAAGCCCACTTCTGAACTATGGAAAGGCAGCGGACATGCACGCTTCCTGCACCACCCCACCCTATTAAACCATATGTAAAGTGTGTCTGTATTAAACCGTAATACACAGTCATAAGACATTTTGGCTCCAGGTACTCCTTGAGAAATTTTAATTTATATAAGAGACTTCTCACTTTACCCGCCACAGACCTCGCATGTACATCCCATCTCAAATGCCTGTCTAACGACACTCCGAGAAATCTTACCGATTTTGACTCAGGAATCGATATCTGATCCGAAACACATAGCTGACCCATGTTAGGCAAATAGTTTGCATAAGATGTAAAAGGCATATATGTTGTCTTTTTCACATTTAAAGTCAGTTTATTATATAGAAACCAATCCAAAATGGTTCTAAATTGATCCTCGGCCATGCGTTTAAGGTCACTCCAATTGTCTGCGGAATATGTTACAGTTGTATCGTCAGCGAAACACAGAATGTGGCCCATTGATGGGAGCCTTAAAAGACCGTTTATATAAATCACAAACAGAAGTGGCCCTAATACTGTTCCTTGCGGAACGCCCACTGACACAGTACATGGATCACTATACACTCCATCCACACAGACGACTTGCCTGCGATTAGACAAATAATCTTGTAAAAGAGAAAGGACTACACCTCTAAAGCCATAATGAGCTAATTTACGCAAGAGCATGGAATGATTGACTGTGTCAAATGCCTTTGTCAGATCAACAAAGATGCTCAATGTTGGCACTTTCTTGTCTAGTTTGTTGTAAATTTCTTCTGTGAGTTCAAGAATTGCATCCTCTGTTGATCTACCACATCTGAATCCGTACTGATTTGTGGATATCATCTTATATTTATCAAGGTATTTAGTTATTCTTCTCTTCAGTATTCTTTCAAGGATCTTGGAAAACACCGAAGTCGAGGTGATAGGGCGATAATTATTCACTTCATTCCTGGATCCGCACTTGTGTATAGGCCTAACAACACCGATCTTCAGAGTATCGGGAAAACATCCCGTCTTAAAACAAAGGTTAAATATATGTGTTAAGTGTGGTACAATTTCGACACTAATTTCTCTAACAATTTTTGTTGTAATTCCATCATATCCAGGTGCTTTATTTAATTTCAATTTATGTATCTCATTTGAGACCTCCGTCTCATCCGTATCATACAAATACATTGACTGCCCTGCATTAGCTACATTTTCGTGGTATTCGTTATCACTTGATGGGAGCTGATCTGACAATTTCTGTCCTATCTCGCTAAAGAAGTTGTTAAAACAGTTGGATATTTCTTTTTTTGCAACTATGATTTCATTATTTTCAGATTGTATCGTCTTTATTTCTGTTTTTGGCATAGACCTATTACAAATTCTATTCACACAGTGCCACAGATTTTTATTATTGCTTTTGTTCTTTTCAATTTTCTGTGTAAAGTATTCTTTTTTCCTTTTCCCAATTATTTTTTTCAAGTTGTTTTTTTGCTGGTGATAAAGATTTTTCATTAGCACATTATTGGGATGTTGAATCAGCTGTTTGTATGTTTTATTTTTTTCTTTAGTCAATATTACTATATTAGGTGTTATCCATTCCTTATTTAATCTATTCTTCTGTTTTACTTTCACTTTTATAGTATTTTGGTCTATAGCAGTTTTAACGATGTTTATAAGTTTTTCAGTTATGAAGTGTACATTCTTAGTTGTATAGACAAATGTCCAATCCTGTGCCCGAAGGTCAGAACGCAGTGATCCAAAATCCGTATATTCTTTATACGAGTTCTTTGCTTTTTCATGGATCAGCTCAAACTTCTGCAAAAAATTTAAATGAAAAGCAATTGGATGGTGGTCTGTAAGATCATATCCAAAAACAAACGAACTGGTTTGTACTTCGCTATCATTTTCTAATTTCACAAAGATGTGATCCAAACAACTTCTACTTTCTTGACGAGTAACTGTATTTATATGTGAAAAGTAGCCATTACTGTTTAAAGTATTTCTGTAATTCTCTGAAATGTCATTTTCTACCAAAATATTTACATTAAAATCACCTATTAGAAGATGGGCATCACATCTTTTAATTGTTTGTAAATATCCATGAAGTTCTTCACAAAAAATTTTTGGGCATGTACTTGGAGGCCTGTAACAACAAGTAATAATGACATTTTGCCTACGTCCAAGCTTTATTTTAATTTCTAATAGTTTAATTTCACCAAGATTAACAACCCTGGAGCCAAAATCAAACTTTTCGTTGACATATACCACCACTCCATCGTTTCTGTTTACTACTCCCTCATTGTATAACACCGTATACCCTGGCAGTTTGAAAAGATCCAAATTCTGTACTTTGAAGGTCTCAGTTAATACAAGAACATCAAAGCCTTTATCTACCTGGGAAAGAAAAACTAGCAAACTATCAAAATTACATAAAAGGCTCCTGATATTCACATGAAACACCTTAAAAGAATCTATCGCACTACAATAATTATTATTATAGTAACTTACATCATCAATAATAATAGTGGGTATTTCCTTGTAATCAAAATCCCGAACATAAGGATCCATTACAATTTTTAAGATAACAAACAAAATACAACATCCCACCTGTACAAAATATGAACATATAACTGGACACAACAACTAACACTATCCTTAACAAACTGAAGCAAAACGTCAATGACTCACAGATTATATTTAGGTCCTTTTGGTCTTCAATCTAGTTTGCGGGGGAGTGTTAGACGAGGCAATTCTTTTCTTGTTGAAGTTCGCAGAAAAGCCTTTCAGCTCGCCAAGAGGGGGTGGAATTGTTTTGGATGTTGTGGCGGGCTGCTGTACTTTTTTTTGGATAACACTGCCCTCTTCCAAACTGAACTGAATTCCAGTTGCTGGCGTGGAGGGGGCACTATTTGTTTTAGGCCTAATTATTTCCTCTTCATCAGTAGCTTCTTCCAAATCCTCATCCATTGATCTCAATTGCGCTGCCGAATAAGCTTCTCCATCTACAATGAGCATAAGACCCTTAATTTTCGCGTTTTTATTTTTTTCTCTTGCAAGCATAAGATGTCGTCTCAAATCCTTACTATCCCTCTGGTCCTCAGGGCACTGATCATGGGCAATGTAGACACCGGTTCCTTTCAATCTTGGCGCATTTTTATAAATTTGATTTTTTTTAAGGTAACTTAACAGCTCTAACTTTATTATTGGGGAAGCACTTCGATTGCTCAAACAATAAACATTACTGACATCTGATTCTTTTAAATTTACTCGCAATAAATCGTTCAACTTTTCTAGCACAAAATTTACTAGATCTTCCTTTTTATCATACTTAAGCCCGAAGATCAGAATATTATTCTTCCTTGTAGTTCTTTCTACTAGTATACATCTTTCCTGTAGTGACCTATATTTATTTGCGAGTTGCTCGTATTTTTGCTGTTGTAACTTCAATGCGTCGTCGATCTTCTTGTTAACTTCCAATAAGTCTTCTTTCAATTCATGCTTACTTGACTCTATAGCTTGCAGAAGTTCATTTTTCATTAGCATGAACAGTTCTGTGTCTGGCATATTCCGTACTCTCCTCAGAGGCACAATTAAAATTTAAAATTTTTAATTATACTGGCCTTTCTATTTTCTAGGTGGTCCGGATCACAGCAAAAAAAAACGTCCCAACAAAAACAAATTCATACGCTCGTGGTCATATGTGCATAAAATTCATTCCAAGACGGGCATTAAACACATATCTCGGTAAAGGTGATTATCACTGATTGATCACAACACAGCTTATCTTGCGTCCATGAAGTTTCACAAATTAGTTCTGACTTATAACACCACTAATAGAGACTTTTCAACGGAACGATTTAGAGCACTATCTATAGTCGACCATCGCGACGAATATGCTTCATTGGAATCGGAAAAATGCGTAGAAAATATACAAGGCGTTCCATTTAAAAAACAAAAGTTATGTTTGCCAGGGCTTTCTAGAACACACTGTATAAGGTCCAATAGCGTCACAAAAAACGTTGTATTAGAATCTAAAACTTTTGTAACAAAACTTTTTTTTCTAGCCTCAGACACTAGCAAGTTAAGGGGGGTGTCAATTTATACTGTACTTTATTAACCTCGTTAGCAACAGTTTCTGCCAAAAAGTTGAAATTCCGAGCCACTTTATAACTTTCTTCGAAAACATAATAGGACATAATTTGCACATTTATTTAATTAATGTCAGATGACATCACTAAAACTAATAGTCCGCTTTTGAATTTTTTTGTTAGTAAGCGCACGATCGTTCAGAGTAATTTCATCCTAGGGGATCTGTTGACTCTTTCATTTTATTTAAATTCGCATATTTATCTCAGTAGGTAGGTATTAGTCAGGGAATTTTTTGATTTTTGGTCAGGGAAAACCTGGAAAAGTCAGGGAATTTTAATAACTCGATTTGGTAGACACCCTGAGTAAGTATCTGAATTTGTTTCTTGTAGGAACCTTGTTTTGGTTCTACCTATATTTGGTAATTTTTTACTTCTCACCGAGCTTCTCACTCTTCTTGAAACTGTATACTTTTTTAATATTGAAAGGAACTACATTTTGTTGAAATTTTCCTCTAAAAATACCTTGAAGTACCTTGAAATGCCTCGAAATACCAGACTTCCTTGGAAATTCCTCTATATACACTTCGCTTGTACCGAGGTTTGTACACTAAAATACCTGAGTGATCAACCCCCTCGCTTTAAGGCTGGACCAACACTATATTAAAGACCTGTGCATGGCGCTGTTTCAAGCGATCGCCACTGGCGCCACACGACAAAAAAAATCGACAGGGTGGATTAATGTTAAAAACATAATTGTTGCAGGATTTTTTTATAAAATAAAAGCATGCAAATTAGTGTTACAACGAATTTAATATTCAAAATAAAATAAAATGCTTGTTTGTTATGTTCTTTTAATTTTACACGCTTACATGGCATACATCTCGGCATACATTCATAGATTTCATTAAGAAAAGCGAGTCTATGAAGCAAGCAAGAGTATTTTGGTTTGAAACGAAGTCCATGGGTAGTTGTAATGTAAGGACGGATAGAACGCATTACCTAGATTTTTCAGTTTCATCTTATCATTGGCTCGCTCTGGGCCTATAAACAAAATTTTCTATTTTCATTTCTTGCATACGCGAGTGCTTACGTTACAAAATACTGTTCCAAAATATAATATCCAGAATTCTAGCTTCTTCAACTGGTTGAACAGATCATCTCTTAATTCCAAATTAGTGTTTATTCTTCTGCAATTCACATAGAAGTCTGTGCATACGATTTTCTTCACGAGCATGAAAATTTCAGGTTATCACAAACAAATCTACCTATAAAAGCTCTGTTAATATGACAAAACTGCGAAATATTGAACGCAAAGAGAATTCGTGAACATAAAAAGGGCGGAAATGGTAATAAAGCTGGATATTTAAAATATGGGACAGTCAAAACGCCAAAAATTGACATTCCTGTAATCACAAAATACCCCTGTTATAACCTATAATAAGCCGCCATTTTTTTTCTTTCCTACCATAGCTTAATACAGCTTTTCTACCATAGCTTAATACACAGCTCAGATCTTGGATTTGCCTTTTCTAAAACTATTGTGGCGGTTTTGAAGGAGAGATTGTGTTTCCAGGTTAGGGTTGCCAACCGTCCCGAATTTTCCGGGATGTCCCGGATTTCGACCTCTCTGCCACGTCCCGCGCAGTAGTGCTGCGGGACGCTATTTTCCCGCAACTTTAAAATTTTCTGCAAACAATGAAAGCATGATTTATGTTTTTGCTATTGTGCCTTGTGACCACAACAGGCAACTTTTATTACACACACAATTTGAACTATATAGGCGAAATCAAGTTGAGAAAGAGGAAATCGCCAAAGCTCCCCTCTACCATACCTTTTACTTTGGTGGGTGTTCTCGCTCACATACTCGCGCAGCCAACATTTCGCCGGTTACACTCATGGCTTTAAACGTAGTCGGGGAAGACGAGGGCTGAGGATGGTGGGGATGAGGGGAATGAAAGAGAGGAATCGATTATTAATTTACGCCTTTGCTATCCCTCCCTACTCCCGCCCCCACCAGAAATCCTGCCAAAATAAAATAATACCACAGAAAATCTACTATGAATTTCTGTGATAATATTTGTTACACTATTTTAAATAAAAATATTTGAAAAAAAAAAAACTGTCCCGATTCGTTTTGTCTGATCCCGATTTTTTTAACACAGTATCCTCATTTACCAAAACAGTGAGCTGGCAACCCTATTCCAGGTACTTTTTCATCCTAATATACAATGTGTCCACGGCAAAGCGGTATTATATTGGTACGAGAGCCGGCTGCATGATTTCAACTCTCATAAGCTTATAGAATGAGATATTGTGTAAAATGTAGAGAGTATATTTCTTTACTTGAAGCGAGTAGGTTGCCTCAATTTATATGGGCCCGATTATTGTTATTTAAAGAAGTTACGGTCAGTTTTTAGGCAAATCTACTCTCACGTGATTATAGAACAAAAAAAAAAGAAAGCCCATGGAGCAACAATAAAAAAGGGTCTCTTGATCCTTTAGAAATCCGATAAGCATATTTTCGGGGCCCCGAAAATCCTCCGCTGTTAAATACGGCGCGAAAGATGGAGGCAAGTCTGGACCTCGGGGACGCGAGTTGTGTGCGAAGTCCAGCTATACAGCCAGTGCCATATACCGCTTGATGCACAGGAAGAATTTTTTTCAAACGTGTTTTTCGGTAGATCTGATGGTACGGCGAGATGGCGGGAGAACGGGTCAACATAATATTAAAGAAACTTTTTCAGGTAAATTATTTCTCGTTTTCGAGTTATTAAGGATTATCGGCGAAAAAACATGACCAACACAGGTGGGACGCATCTTTTTTACGTGATTGGCCGGCATTTCCTGTCACCTAAAAGCCAAAGTCCGTAAACTGTCAGAAATTGCCTTTTTTCGCCGAGCTACAGCTAAGTTATTTAGACTCAGGGGCTCTGGGGTTGGAATTTTTAAAGCTTCCCTCAAGTCTTCAGGTGAGGTGTAGATGTTTCCGGTGCCCCCGAAAAATTAAAAAATGAGAAAAAAACACGCAATTTATAAGAGTGGTTCTTCAGGGTTTCCCATCAATTTCGCTAATTCTACGGCTGTCCCGTTTCTCGAAACTTGGAAATCGGGAGTCGGGACATTTGGTCAAATATCGGATTTTCGAGGTTTCTTTTAGTACTGGAGGAAAATACAAGACCCAAGTAGTAGGTAAATATGTTCGTGGGACGGGTTGTACCTATTAAAAAATTAAAAATTATCGACAACTTCTTTAAATAACAATATACTATCTACATTTTACATAACATCTTATTCTATAAGCTTATGAGAGTTGAAATCATGCGGCCGGCTCTTGGACTATATATTGCAATATCTGCTGACGTCTGGTAACCCTATGTATGCACCCATAATTCATCAACCCTAGTTCTTAGGAATAAATTATCTACAAGAGTTATAAATATTTCAGCTCTTCAAAATGTAATTCAAAAAATAAAAATTAAAAAGCACCTACAACCGAGATTTGAACCTAGGACCTTTCTCACGCAAAGCGAGAATCATACCCCTAGCCCATCGAGGTCAGATGAATGTTTTACTTAACTAGCCGTATATACATAAAACTTAAATTACCATGCTTAAAAGTTAAAGTTCATGTTACAGCTGTCATTTAGGTTGAGCTTGCGGTTGTGCTAATAGATATTTAACGATCAATGTGTTAACTGAAAGCATATTGTCTAGTCCTATATAAAATTTGATAATGTGAAGAAGTTATTGGGTTATCAGTTTTAGCTGCCACAATATTGGTTTAGCAACTAGGACGTAACTAAGAGAATAGGATTTCAGTGAAAATATCACTAGTGGTATTATCTTATGTAATATTACAAGTGCCGGAAATTTTATCGATAATTTTTTCGAAAGCTCTATTTTGCCTAGAAAGATCACGAGTATAAATTGGTCTTTTATTTTCTGATAAAATCCCGAGAGCGAAGCTCGAGGGTTTTTATCTCTAAAAATAAAAGCCCAATTTGTACGAGTGGTTTTGCTAATGGGTAAAATAGCGCTTGAGAATAAAATTATTTAGAAAAATTTCCTGCACGAGTGGTATTTGTCGAGATTATTTCACGAATACGATTTAAGAACTTCTGTATTAATTTTTTCTATGTTTACATTTCCAAAACGACTCATTTTGAACGAGTTTATTGACAGCTTCGACTGTAGCATTCAAGTAAACAAACATGAGGCTTGGATATCCAAGGCAAATGCGATTATACCTACACCTTGTCAGAGTTGGTTTATTTTCTGAATGTGTGTCATAAATTTAAACGGAGACCGAGTTCTAATAAGAACAATTTAGCAGTGTAAAAGTTATATAAATTCATTAATACAATGCTTAATAATAACGCAACAAAATTTATAAGCTGCATAATTTAGAACAGTGTAAAACACCAATTTTAAGAAGTATGTGTTTGTATCGAACAGATTTGCGGTTTCTAAGCAACGAAGTGGTAATTGCACTAGTGGTATTACCACGATAATTTGCACTAGTGCAAATATCGCTAGCAGAGGCATATGATTGCTTGGAATTTTATGGAAGGAGCTACTTTATTGGATGCAAGCAGTATGAGGGAAATAATCGCTGAAATCATCACCTGATTGGTTAATATTTCAAAAATCATGTCATTTCATTGGCTCATTTCATTGGCTCATATTGGCAGGCGTTGAATTCTCATTCAAAGAGGAAGAATCTCCAGTAACTTGTGTTTTTTCAAAAAGTGTCTGTAGTTTCAGTTTTCAATTTTATTTTTCGAATATTGAAGTCAACAAGTGTTTTGGGGCACGTTTTGGCAATTTCAACGCAAACGGTTGATTTGATCGTTATGAAACAAGAGTACCTCTTTGTTGCAGAATGAAAAGATTCACTAAAATGATGAATCCGCAAGACCAAAAAGATAACCTCAAAAAAGTTACGAGTAAAAGCACGATCCTAAAACAGAGCAAGTGGCGCCCTCTGGGAGATACGTAGAAATTGACATTTTCAGCTTATTCTCCATCCCCAAAAACACAGCAGTGCCAAATTTCAGTTCAGCAGCTTGATTATTTCTGGAGATGTAGCCATAATTCAATTTCAAAAAAATGAACTTTAACGCCCTGTATCTCTTAAACTAACAACATGTCTATAATGCATATTAGGCTCAATTGACTTTTTTTATTTAAACAACTGACAAGTTTTCAACCGAGAGGAAATCACTGAAAATAGTTTTTATTTTTTCATGTTCGTATGAGCAGCTGACGTATAGTCCTTACAGCCAGCTGACGTTTTTTTCCTTTAATTATTATATTAACTATTATCTGACCAATTTTCAGCCGGGAGGAAATGATTGAAAATTTTTTTTTACGTGTATGGGGGGGTGCCATTGTCCATTGTCACTATGCTTCATAACACAAGTGAATGAAGCATTTTACGAATTATCGGCCGAGAGGAAATGACTAACAAAAATCTGTCACTGGCTCCCGGGCTATTAGGCGGCGAGTGGAATGCAGGACCGGTTCTTCCCTCAGTCGAGTTTCCTGCATAGGTAGGATGGCGCGCAGACTTGTCTCAGAATCTCATATATTAGTCCGACCCTGGTAATCGATCGCAATGCGGTCATGTGACTTTGTTTATATCTACTGCCTCTGTAACTTGGATAGACTATAGGGCCAAACAATCCCAAACAACAATGAAATTATTATGTCATGATCGGGTATTTAATATAGTGTTGGTCCAGTCCCTACATAAAAACTGCATATAGTATGGAAAAAAACAAATATACTATTCAACTTGCTAAAGTGCATTTAGACAACTAAAAGAAAGAGTTGGAGACTGAATAGAACTAGGTATTATAATTTGCCCACAAACACCTGAAATTATTTATGATGGCATTTTTATTTAACATGGCAATATACTTCCGAGGGACCCAGAAAACAATGCATGATATATTTTAAACTTTGGGAAAAATCCAATAATACAAAAAATAAATTGAGAAAGTATCACATAAGGCGTATTTTTGTGATGGCTGTAGAGATAACTAAATACTCACGTTAGTTTTTGTTGTGTATTGTGGATTATCAATTTAAACAACTTACCTATATCACCAATATTATTTAGGTTCAGACATCATAGCGGATTCGTTTTCCGACAGTTCAAATATTGATGAATCTGCTGGGGCAATTAGAAAGTCGCATACAGATAAATTGCAGCATAGGAATGAACACAGCTTACAGAAAGAGAGTCCACTCAACGCCAGCCTCAGTAGTCCAAATAAAAGCAGTGCCTTTACCAACTACAGAGACTCTATATTATCAACGAAGAAGAAAACCATTGTAAGTTTTTACTTTGCATGCCACTTCATTAACTAACCCAAACAATAAACAATCTATGGTGATATACACTTTCTGTTAAGCTCTGGAAACCGTTGGTTTCGTGGATTCCAGGAAATCCTGTGAGGTTATGAAAATTGACACAAAAATGCCCGAATCTAATAGCTGGGGTATAAACATTGCGTTTAAATGAAATATTAACATAATGCAATCTTCTTGATGTGTGCTAAATTGTGGTAGTGTAAGAAGCCACAGCACCCTTCAATTTTTCTGGAATTATCTGCAAAAAGGCATAGAAAGTGGCAAATTTTCTAGAAAATATGCAAAAATATGTAGTGGAGATATTTTGTATCAGGTAGTAAAAAGATAAATTACGTCAAATAGAATAATAGTTAATAATAATTTTCCATCGAGTACATACACACATCTTATGGAAACCATATAAGGATTGACCATGACGCTGTAGTGCTCAGTCGTTCGAGGACAATATGGACATTCCATTCGAATTGTACTATGCATTTTTTCTGTGTAATAACTTCTAAAAGTATATTTAGATAAATGGTGAAAATAATTTGACAGATCACTGGTGTTTTAGATTAAAATAAATTCAACTAGTAAGTTGTCTAAACTAGTAAGTTGTCCAAACCTAAATAAATCTGGTTTATAACAACTAGACATAATCTTGACAATCAAAATTTAATTTATTAACTGGAAATATTCTGACATCGTTGGTTTTTGCCGTTGTTCTTCTTCATTTTGCAATTATTCTTAAAGCTAACTCTTGAATGTGTTTTCTATCATCCCCTAAAATGACTATCAAAAGGTTTTCCGGATGACCAAAATATTTCTTTCTCCTTTCTCTCAATTACGGGATCTATAACTTTTTTCAGTTCTTCAGGGAGGTAACAATACTGATAATGCTAAATAAGTGCCTAGCAACATCATCATCCTTCTTACAAGACCAATTCAATTTGATTTCAAATCGGCATACGGTATACACTTTAACTTTTAACTTTTTGCAGGTTTTCAGAAAAACATTTAGTTTTATTAGCTCGGTTTACATTAAAGAATGACACAATGACATGACAGATTGATATAGACATGACACACGACCCACAAAACAACTACCTGCGTCTGTACGGTCGAGTTCGGACAACCGTTTATACAACTGTTTCTCTCTAGAGAATTGATTTCGATTCAATGTGCACGTCTGAGATTAGAACGGAAATATAATTTTTAAGGCTTCGATTACTAGTATAACCGGCAACGTGGCAAACACAATTTCATTGCTCCAAATGAAGGCACGCAGTTTAAATTTTTTATATATTTTTTTAGTTAATAACAATAATAGGTATTGACGAGAGAGATGCTGAGGGGGATTTTATTAAAGAGTTATGTGATTAATTTCATTCTAGTAGTAAGAAATATCGAAATTCGATTGAGTGAACAAGGCCCATATTAATGATATTCTAGGAAGGTCTACATATTTATGGTCCAATAAGTGGGTAACCCTCAACCTTTTGTCATTTGGAAATCATTTAACATTTTTTGTCGAGTTTCTTATAATTCTCAAAAATACAGTAGATGTGCAGAATTTTCCAAAAATATCCTTAAAATTGCACAAAACCTTCGAACAAATGGTGATTCTCAATATAAACAAACGACATGTTTATACCCCAGCAACCATCTTGTGACTTTTTTAGATTAGGGCATTGGACAGGCATACTGGAATTTCACCAGTAATTTTATTTGTTTAATTTGGTCGTCCTTTGAATAAAGAACCCCAGGAAGGAGCAAATTTGGGCTTAACGCTTGACTGGGACAGCCTCTGCATATGACGGGATGCCGTTTCCGTTTTTACAGTGGCGTGCACCTTTGAGTTGTTTTGACAAACTAATCGAGGCAGAAATCCTCATGTACCTACAATACAGACCAAAACTTATAAGGCATGTTTATATCTTGAATTCTTGATAATATAGCAATTCTAATTGTAAATTTCCAATTATGAAGGAGTATGTACCGCAAATGCCTATGCATGGTGTATGACCTTAAAAGTTAATTTAAGTTACAAAATCACTCACCAATGGATTATTATCCTCAAAAATTTAGTTTTGGCGTTCAGGGAAGTGTCACAAGCCGCGCAGCTAAGCATAACAACTCGAAAAAGTATCTAAATACCACATACTGACACCTATCACCGTGTCAGATATGAAAATATTATGTCAAAACTTCGTTACCACAGAGGGAGATTTCCGTCTCACGTATTTTATAATACTCATAGAGCTTTGACTCCTTCCTGGGATTCTTTATTCAGACTTCATCCCTAAATATGCATAACAACGGGCCTCCTAAAAAATATATGAACTGTTTTCATATATATATGTCTGTATGTATGTATGTCTGGAAATGGGGGCTGCCATGTCATGCTGAAAGTAGATTGGCAGCCAATAAGAAAGCTGCGAAGAAGAAAACTTGTACCTAAATGATACCAACAGAAACCCTAAAAATCAGCACATCATGGCTGCTTAAAAACAGCTTTCAGCGCCCTCTGGCGGACGGACAAAAATTGATGGATGAGAAACCCCATCAGAAGTCCATATTTTTTAGGAGGTCCGTTATAATATATAGACCATGAAACTATAACATAAGAGATAATCTCACTTGACTCGGCCATGCATGACATCACTTGGTGCTAATTAAATTCTGACCTCCTTCTTTATATTGAAAACACATATGTTATATGAAAATAGAACCCCATTACAAAAGTCACATCCATATAATTTTAAATACAACGGAACATAGGCACATTCCCCACGACCCCATTTTTCTGTATATTTTGTTGTTGTTTTTTTTTTCAAGGCAATGGCAATGATATAATTTAGGTAACTATTTTCTAATTTCTTTCAATTTTTTTGCTGCAAGTGGGGACAGGACAACTATCCAGGAGCCCCATCAGTTTTCTGGACAGACATATTTTCTAAAACAAACGACAATTTATACTACAAGTAGTGAGCCACCTTGGTATTTATGGAAAATGTAGAATGGCAAAGAAAATGATAAAAAAATGATTTAAAAAAACCTGTTATAGTTGATATACGATAGGTAGAGTTTCTTATTTAAATAAAAGCCAATTTTCTTAATTTTCCATGTCCGGGGCTACCCGAAAATCGGCTTACTAAAATATACAATTTATTGTTATTATTATTGGACAATTTTAACATATTATTTTCTTTTCTCGTGCCTCTTAATTTTTATCGAGGTTTGAAATTAAGGCCAACTATTCAATAAAAAACCCTAAGAAATATTGTTTGTATGTTTATTCTGCCCAATTATTTTTCCCTAAAAAATATATTGTAATAAATAAGGATGTAAGATTAGAGAGTGTAAATGGAATAAATACAAGAAAAGGTGATAATGGGCAAACACTCAAAGTTAACAAAAAGAAAAAACTAGTAACCGCATACACGTGTTTCATGCTATTGTATCATTGTATCTTGGGTTATGAAGATTTCCATGCAGGTCGCTTTAGCAGCCTCCGTGGCGATGTTAGTACAAGCCCCAAAATAGGGGATGTGCTGACTGAAGCTGCAAATGTGCTGTTGGCTCCTGCCTGGACTTCATTTGTTGCCTATCTTTTGATTTGGTTAATGTTACACCGTACTGGTGATTGCCAAATAGCATGAAACACATGAAAGCGGTTACTAGTTCTTTCTTTTTGTTAACTTTGAGTGTTTGCCCATTATCACCTTTTCTTGTATTTATTATATTGTTATTATTTTTAATTTTTATCATTATTGGTACAGTACCTATAAACCTATAATGCCAAATTTCAGTTCTGCAGCTTGATTATGTTGAGAGATGTAGTCAAAATGGAATTTCAAAAAACAAACTTCAACGCCCTGTATCTCTTGAACAAACAACATTTCTATAAGGCATATTAGCCTCAATCGCAATATTTTCGCCCAAAATATATTCGGTTGCACTATGTGCCATTATTAATGACTCATCCTGTATATATGTTTTTTAAAGAAGGGAACTCATTCTTTTGTGCTGTCATGTTTTTAATTATATCTATATGTGTGGTTTTATTGTTACATCACGCGGGATAAGATGACTTTTTCTGAGCATTGAAGAAGGTTTTAAATAAACCGAAACGTTGGCGTAAAGAATAAAAATTCTTTTTCTGAAATACTTTAGCCCCTATTCTAATTGGCATCACCTCTACATTTATCTTTGTGTTACAATATTCTATGAAATATTTTTAAGCAAATTCTTGCTGTCTCAATGTTGAAGTTATCGTAGCAATAGCACTTTCGGAACCATGGCTCATAAAGGCTTTTGGCTTCCAAGGACCTAAAATTCTGCTGTTTCTCGTGTGTATAACGTGTGATTGAACAGCTCATCACTGCACGACACACCATATTAAAAATTATGTGTTATGATCTTAAAAACCCACAAAAAACAACTTTGGGTGGCATTACAACTAACCTTGAAACATATCGTTGGCACCAGGTGTAATATATCCGAAATGTCAAATGTGGGCAAGAGCCTATCTTCTCAGGTTATAGTATCATGATACTCGACTATTATCCTTTGCAGTTTTATCAACAATTGGTAGTAAAATTAGTGCTTCTAGGTACCAAATTGAGTCGCTAGGTTTACTTTGGCGACTTTTGTATTCTGTAATCACAATAGTTAAATCAAAACAAAAATCAAGTAACGGTTATTTTCAGTTATTTTCAAAAACATATAATATGTTTTTGTTTGTAAGAATATATAATATGTACTACCTTCTATACTAAAATCAAATAACTCTTATGCCTGATGTAAACAAGAACGTGTGCGTTGAGATTTTCGCTAGAGCCGCACTGAGGCTTGACCTTTATTTAATTTTACTTTTGCAATTGTTTACGTCAAAATATTTCGGAAAAAAATTAATGGCATTAAAACGAGTCAAAACATCGATAAAATTATTTGTGGCAGTGTCTAAATAGCTCAAAACAACAAGATAAAACCACATAAATATGCTTTTGCGATCGAGTACATCCCTGTCGCCAGACGTGCTGATATTTTATGGCCCATTGGCCAATCGCCTTATTTCGTGGAACGACTTCGAACAGGTGTTTTATTTACGCCAGACGTAACAGTTACTTGATTTTAGTATAGTGTCTTGTATTGTATTTTTGAAGGTTATGTTTTAATTTTCTTTCATATTTTCTGTTGTTTTGATTATACATGTTTACTTTTATTGTCACAAGCAAAGCTCTGACACTGATTTATTTGTTTGACTGTTAAGAAAATAACAAATATGAGAGCATTCAACAATATTGTACCAAGAAGCATGAAGTTGAACTGATTTTATTTTACAGAAACCACTTATTGAAAGTGACTCTGAAACTGATGATGACAATGATGCCAAGTATGAGGTAATGTATATTGTGGTTTAAGCTAGAGTTGTTGTTAATAGGCTGGTGCCAAAGCGGATTTTAAAGGCTGAATAAAAAAAGTATTAACAGGCAAGGACCAGCCAGAAAATTTAGTTAAGGTCATAATAAAGAGAAAAAAACAAAAATTAAACACAACATCAGTTGAAATGGTGAAATGGGGCAGCTGTTTAGGGGTTAAAACTGTTGCGATTTTCGACGAAACATAACTTCCTAGTTGAAAATATCCAACAGAAAAGTGGTAAATATTATGCCGCGAAATTGGCAGAAATTGCCCTTTTTTGTCGAACTGCAGCTATGTTGTCTCGACTTGGGGCTCTAGGAATTTTTTAAAGCTTCGCCCAAGCATGAGAATTCGAGAAATAAGAAAAATAGGCAATTAGTTTCTCGAAAGTAGAAAATCGGGAGTCGGGAATTTTTCTTGGATATCGAATTTTCTAGGTTTCTCTTGGTACTGGAGGAAAGTACAACACCCAATTAAGAGATTTACCACCTCCTTCAATTTTTAGAATGGCTTTTTTCGAGGTTATCAAAAGACTTTTGCGAAAAAGATGGCCAATGTTCGTGGGACGGGTTGTAAGATTAGACAGGCAACCTAACGGCGCCAAATTCACTTACCCCTTTGAGGTTATGGCGGGCCATCAAACCCTGCCTTGACGGTGCATTTTTTTTTGTTTTTTCACTACTTTAAGTCAACATACAGAGCCTGCCAAAAAGTTGTAACCATACGGGATTTTTTTTTGGGCTAAGATGAAACTCCTCTGGGGCGATCATCTCTGCTTCCAAAAATATTCGAAATGAGATCAATAAACGTCGTGACATCATTTGACATACCTGTCAAAAACGACATTTAATTAAATAAATGGCCAAAATACAATTTATTTGTGATTTTATCGAAAAAAGTTATTTGGAAAAGTTGCTTGGAATTTTTTTTTACCCCTATGTGCAAATTTTCAGACAAAAATTCTGGCAATGATAAATTTTTTATTTTTTAAAAAAATATAAAAACTAATAAATTTCATTTTTTTCGGTGTGCCATATTTGACTTTAGGATTGATTGCCTATCACGCAAACGTGATATTTTTTAGTAATGGACCCTTTTTGGGTCCTAATCGGCTAGTTTCAAGAAAAACTCAACTAACATGGTTCCAACTTTTTGGCGGGCACTGTATACAGGGTGTTCACTTTCAAAATGCCCACCATTGGTATTTTTGAAACGGTAAGAGCTACAAGGTTGGTTAAATTAGACACAAGTTGCGCATTTTGATGTGTTTCAAGAATCTGTAAAGAAATTTGACATAGCTCACGTGGCTACTAAAATAACCTGAAAAAACTGAAAACTTCCACTTTTTTATTTTTTCCGTAACTTTTTTAATATCAAACGGAATTGAATGAAATTTTGTGGAATTACGTAATTAGGTACGGGCTTTTGAATGCACTATTTACTGGATCTTTAGGTGTTCATAAACAAACTTCAATTTTCTTATGGCGGCCATATTGGATTTTACCACCATTGGATAGAGCAAAAAATTACAAATACAACCATGTATCACAACACCTAATTAAACCCACGTAAATGTCAAATTTCTAATATTTTAAATATTTTGAAGCCATGCAGTAGGCCATGATTCCGAAAACAATATCAATAACTGTCACCTAATAAACAGAAACGTCAACTTTGATGTCAAAAGTTTATTTATTTAACGTTATTTTAATAGGAACAAGAAACTAAATACTAATAAATAGATAGATGGCGTCAGTATCTAACAGGCAGGCCTTAGTCCCCCGGCAATAAATAAGTAACTTTTGTACGGGTTGAATTTTAAAGTCATGGTATCTGTGCTTTTTTAAAATCTTGTTAACTGCCCCTAACGACAAACCACATTCCCTAGCAATTTTCCTTTGCGATGTCTCTGGATTTAAATGAATTTGAGCCAAAACATTGATTTCACTTACAGCTCCTCTAGCTCTTACAAAATCATTTCTTCTTTTGTTTTGTAACGTCGCATCCGCTTCCATACGCCTACACAACCTTCGGAAAATAGTTCTGTTAGGCTGCCTTCGTTCGGGGTATAATTCTTGATACTGGCTAGAATTACGGTAGTTTCGAATATAAACATTGTACATATCCAATCTTTCATTTATTGGATATTGTTGGGGCATGATTCAATAAGCTTTAGTCACTTAAGACGGTTAACACACAATTTTAAGTAGCTAACAAAGGTTATGGGAACTAAGCGACGTTTCAGTTTATTAGGTGACAGTTATTGATATTGATATTGGCTTCAAAATATTTAAAATATTAGAAATTTGACATTTAAGTGGGTTTAATTAGGTGTTGTGATACATGGCTGTCTTCGTAATTTTTTGCTCTATCCAATGGTGGTAAAATCCAATATGGCCACCATAAGAAAATCGAAATTTGGTTATGAACACCTAAAGATCCAGTAGGCAGAGAATTGTTCTGAATAGTGCATTCGAAAGCCGGTACCTAATTACGTAATAAAAAAGTGGAAGTTTTCAGTTTTTTCAGGTTATTTTAGTAACCACGTGAGCTATGTCAAATTTCTTTACAGATTCTTGAAACACATCAAAATGCGCAACTTTTGTCCAATTTAACCAACCTTGTAGCTCTTACCGTTTCAAAAATACCAATGGTGGGCATTTTGAAAGTGAAGACCCTGTATACAGGGTGAGTTTTTTCGATGCCCACTATGGGGATCTCGGAAACTAGCAGAGCTAGAACAAAGGTTAAATGGGGAAAGAGTTGCAGTTTTGAATGCTCAATCTAATGCCCCTTTTGGATTTTTAAAAAAGTTCATGGCTCAGTAGATATTTTGAAAAGAGTGATTTTTTGCTATTTCATCAGATCTCTGTAAATTGTAGATGATTTTGGGCTTAATAAGATAATCTAATCCAATTTTTTATGATGTTTGTGATTTTTGAGATATGACATAAACTTGTGTTTTTTTTTAATGTAAATCATAGTTGGCTGTGGCCTTATCAAATCGGCCATTTTTTGAGCTTTCCAAAAATATAATACTCGGCATAGTTATTATAATAAATAAAATACCTATGGCTAATTTTCTGATTTTTTTTTAAATTTTCATATAGTCAGCCATGGAATATTTTCATAACTACGTTCTATTTTATAATAAGACATACTTCAAACTTTCTAATATTTAATTTTTAGCTGGTAACAAAATGTAACAAAATAAAACAAAAATTATCATGATGGAGCTCCACCACATAATTATTTGCCCGTAAGAAATTACCTAGATCAGCTGTATCCAAATAGTTGGATAGGGAGAAATTGACCTATTTCCTGGCAGCCCCGATCCCCTGATTTGTCTGTTTTGGATTTCTTTTTGTGGGGAACAGTACAAAATAAAGTACGAAAGAATTATTGTTGAATTGAGAGCAGCTGTTTTAGAAGCAATTGCCAGTATCGACAGGCGCTCTCTAAGAAAGGCGACAAATTCAGTTTAAAAAAGATGCAATATTTGCATAAATAATAATGGTGGATTGTTTGAACACCTTTTTTTATTTTAAAAGGTGAGCTTTTAAAATAATAATAATTTGAATTTGAGTTTTTTAATTTTTGTTTCATTGTTGTTGTTCACAGTCAACTTATGATTTACATTTAAAAAAACACAAGTTTATGTCGTATCTCAAAAATTACAAATGACGTAAATAATTGGATTAGATTATCTTATTAAGCCCAAAATTATCTGCAATTTTGTCTACAGTTTTTCTGTATAATCAGAAATAACGGAGCGACAGAGATCTGAGGAAATAGCAAAATATCACTCTTTTCAAAATATCTAGTGAGCCATGATCTTTTTTAAAAATCCAAAGGGGGCATTAGATTGATCATTCAAAACTGCAATTCTTTCCCCATTTAACCTTTGTTCTAGCTCTGCTAGTTTCTGAGATCCCCATAGTTCGAATCGAAAAAAACTCACCCTGTATACCATTTTAAAGTAGACATTTCAACGGTTGAAATGAGCTCGGACAATGTATAAATCGGAAAAAAAAACACCATTAAAGTTTTCCGTGGAAGATTTTGTCTTTTTTTCCGAAAAATATGAATGTCTCTGTAACTGCTTGTTTCCCAGATTCCGGTAAAATCAGGCTTATCCTATGCAAAAAGGTATACTTTCACAAAATTTCATGTAAATTGAGTTATTTTATGTGAGAAAAAGGATGGAAAAATCGTTTCTTGTCATATTCTCGGAAAATGTGAGGTTATGTTGAAAAATTACTTATAATGAAAGTTTTTTTGATATTTTTAATATCTACAACTTTTGTGTACGGCATTTTCTGGTAAGAGGTCACGTTTCGCTGAAAATCACAAAAAAAAAACATCTCACCATTTCGTGATGCCGTATTTAATTTTTGTTTTTCCTCTTTGTTATGATCATAACTAAATTTTCCAGCTGGTCCTTGCTGGTTATTAATTTTATTTTTCCAAAAATCACAGAATAAGTGGCTTTGCAACAGAAGCCTCCTTACGGACATGTGTCGGAAATTGGCGAGTTTCCATTTCAATTTACAGAAAGACAGATAGTATTTTAAGTATAAATTTGGTTCTAATACAATCTCTTTGCTATGTACATTAACGTAAAATCAAATAAAATGCACATTATTCATAACTTTTAGAAGATATTTCGATAAAAAGCAAGTCTCCTTTTGACACATATCGCTAAGGAATTGTCTGTATTACACATTAGTCTGCAAAAATGTATTGACACCAGTCTGTCACAAGTTAATTTGTTTGAGTTTTTAAGTCAAAATAATTATTTCTTTTAAATTTGTATGTACTAAGGTAATGGCACCATGGTAATATTCCTTTTTCAGTACATATTCAGAGAGAAGCAACCTTCTTTAATAAATATTTCTAATTCTACCTTGATAATAAGCAGTCAAAAGTATAGTTTAACTGTTCATGTGTTTTACAAACTATCAATTGCGAATTTGTTATTGTCCCATATTTATTTGACTGTACCCAAATTAATAGTAAATTTTATCTGTGATCTCCGGGCATAAAGTATTTAATATAGCAAACTAAATTGAGATGTAATTGCCTTTTAGTTAATTTGGTTATAGAGATTGTGTAAGAGGAAACTTGCTAAACATCATAGGTTTTCTGGTTTAGTTCGCCAACTTCTCTCCAACCAAACGGTTGTTACCCTATCACCAAAATACTGACAATCCAAAATGAGCATAGTACTATATTGAAATTTTTTTAATTGTAGAATAGATTGATTTACATGTGAAAAGCATTAATAATTATTGTTATTTCTATAGTTACTATTTTTAGAAGGTTTTGATAACAGAATTTAATTTTACAGAACACAATGTGAAAATGAAAATAGTAATACCACTGACAGCGGTTCTCTTATTCCTACTTCTACGTGAACTAGACAAACCATTCCAGATTGTTTATTATATTCACATATAGTTTTCAAGATATCCACTCTTCTTCCACGTCCTAGAAAGTCAGAGCTGGACCAACACTATATTAAAGACCTGTGCATAGCGCTGTTTCAAGCTATCGCCACTGGTGCCACACGACGAAACAAATTTACATGGTGGTTTAATGTTAAAACACCATTGTTTCAGAAACTTTTATAAAATAAAAACATGCAAATATGTCTGTTACAACGAATTTAATATCCAAAATAAAATAAAATATTTGTTTGTTATGTCCCTCTAATTTGACAAGTTTACATCGCATATTTCCATACATTTTCTTAAGAAAAGTGAGTCTAAAAAACAAGCAAGAGTATTTGGTACATTTTGGTTTGAAATGAAGTCCATGGCTAGTTGTAGTGTAAGTAAGCATAAAACGCATTCGATTTTTCAGTTTCCTCTTTACATGGAGGAGTACTGGTTCGCTTTGAAGCTATAAACAAAATTTTCTATTTTCATTCTTGCATACGTTACAAAATACTCTTCCAAAATATTATCTAGAATTTTCTCTTCTTCAGCTGGTTGATCAGATCATCCCATAATTCCAAAATAGTGTTTATTCTTCTGCAATTCACCTAATATGGTCTGTGCAGTGTGCATACCCTTTTCTTCGTGTGCATGGAAATTTCATGTTATCACAAACAAAGTCTACCTATAAAAGCTGTGTAATAAGATAAAACTGCTAAATACTGGACGCAAAGACAATTCGTTACTGTAAAAAGAAGGCAAATCGTAATAAAGCTGGATATTTAAAATTTGGGACATTTTATACGTCAATAACTGACATGCCAATAACCACAAAATACCCCCCTATAACCTATAATAAGTCGCCTTTTTTTTTTGTCGAGTGGCGCCACCCCACTCCTTAAACAACAATGAAATGTGACGTCATGCTCGGGTTTTTAATATAGTGTCGGTCCAGGTCAGAGTCACTTCATAGATGATTCAGCTTACTTTAAATAATTTATTACACTACATTCAACATAAAATTTATTTTAGTTTTTTTATCCAGGTCGATCACAATCCCAAAACAAGAAATACACTTGATATGTTTACATGCAAACATGCTTTTCAAAAAATACCTATGCTAATGGTGCATTTTATAGGGGTGAATCTACACATAAAGCACTTATTTTAATCACTTAAAGTGTTGAGAATATGGAGGGTAGAGATAAGGAGGACCTTCTCAGGTCCGTCAAAACCATTAAATTAGGATGGCTCTGCTGTTGCCACCGGGTACCAATTTTAAAAAAAGGGCCGAAAGTTAGTAGTGACATTAGACAAGGAAAGGTCAACATCCGCCCTCTAAAAAAAAATTTTTAAATGATAATAACATTTATACATTTCTGAAAATTAGTTTAATAGATGTTTACTGTCACACTTTATTTAGTTATTCAAATTCAGATATTTTTGAAAGCTAAGTACCTTTATTCATTTTACTAATTTATGCTTGATGCTACTCGCAGTTTATTAGTTATTATTAAGGTACTTCGTGGTATAACCTATATATTAAGTATGTTTGTATAAATGTATTGTCACAAAAAGCATTAGGAGTATTATTAAGCGACAATGGTACCAAAAATCAAATGATTTCTTCGTATCTGAAACAAAAAAGTCTTCTCTCGGTGGAGGACTAAGTTTTGGTCTGTGAGGTACTTCCGGCCATTTCTGTGCCTGTAGACCAGGTTATTTGTTCAGCGGAGCTTTAATTTGATACCCCATGTGTGTTGCTTTTCTCAATGGTAGTGATTTTTTATTAAAAGCATCTCTTCGCTGGTCTGACAGGGGTGACCGGCCATAAGACAGGTGACGGACCTTAATCATGTGGCAGGAGAATGGTCAGCTACTACTTGATAATTTCAAACCCTGCTATTGTCAAAGTAAAGTGATCGAAATAATTAAGCTCATAAATATTTAAATTTGAATAACTTTCGGCTAAATGGGTCGCGGAAGACCGAGTGTTCTGTACACTCTTACCACTAATATTTAATATTGCTTTTTTAACGGTAAGGGTTTGCGCCACGGGCTCTTAAACTAGTCCTAAACAATTATTAAATTATTGGCACATTACATAGAACAAATTGGTTAAATATTGTTACTTTATTACCTACCTAGGAAACATGAGCTGGCTATAAATTTGTTATTCACGTACCATTTAACTGGACAATACATTTAAATTACAAAACAGGATATGTCAGAGCGCATATATTATATAACAATGACAAAAATGGGTACAATTGACAGGCCTTCTCCTTCTCTTTTGTATTCTTTGTCAGTGGACTCAAATTGTTAAGTAAAAGTATGTAAAAAGGGCTATCAAATCATTTCCCCAAAATTGTAAGAAATATAAAACAAAAAAATTACAAATAATTGTAACTTTGAGTATTCTAATGATCTGTGTTATTGAAGATATTTGAGATTTAATTGAAGAGGGACCCCATGTGGGTTATTCATAAAGCTATAATAAAAGGAGAATAAAGCTAAAAAAATTAATTAATGAGTAAAAATTCGTTCTTTTACTTACAAATATCATCAAGAGCTGTACAGTTCTAAGATTGGAGTCTATTATAGTCATTGCACTAGCTACTAGCCTTTATATAGTTATATAACCACTAGCCTTTATATAGTTAGTGCAATGACTATAATAGACTCCAATCTTAGAACTGTACAGCTCTTGATGATATTTGTAAGTAAAAGAACGAATTTTTACTCATTAAGTGATAAAATTAATATTATTCATTTATAAGCAGTGCTGCTGACCTTTTTTAGCTTTATTCTCCTTTTATTATAGCTTTAGCCTGATGATGTAACTTTGCGAGTTACGAAACCGGTAGCTTTTTGAATTAAAAAGAAATTGTGGGACTGAGGTCTGTTTCCTTAAGTTTCCTTTCTAAAATATTTGAGATTTGACAGGCCTTTTACTCCTCTTACTAAATATTTTGCTAAACTACACTAAAATACTGTAAATTTTTAAGCCAAGCATTCATATTGATTTTGGATCTGAGAGTGAAGATGAACAGATAACCAAAACAAACTCTAAAATAAAGTCAAAGACAATGGAAAATGTTGATAGTAGCAATGAGGTAATTATTTTGATCATATGCTTTTTTATTTTCATAATCTGTACATGTGAAATTCTTTAGGATAGCGAGAAAACACATCTAGATGATTCAGATTCGCAGAAAATGAAGACTAGGTATACAGAAATGTTCAAATGTACAAATGGTAATAATGAATTGAAATCAAATAATGAAATAATTAAACTTTGGACAAACCAAAATATTTGTTTTAGATAATATCTTGAGTAGTACAAGAATCGAAAGATCTCCAATAAAATATCAAGATAATGTTAGAAGAGAAAGCAAGAGCTTGCTAATAAACTCTACAAGCACTCCAATAGCTTCAAAATCGCAGTCTTCTGGTTACAAAACTACACCAAAAGAAAACGATTCAAGCCAGTTACACACTTCCTCCTTAATTGTGATGTCCGATCAAGAAGAGGAAGTTATAGATGTAAGACCTCGTGATAATAATAATAAAATTAGTCTATCGTCTACTGAGGTGAAAAGCATTGTAGACTTGGCTGATCTACTGTCACTGTACACACTTGTTAAGTAAACAATTATTGCAATTGCCTTCTTTATGCTTGTAGGTTAGCAGCGGTGAAGAATATAAACTTGAGTTTAGGACGCCACACAAAACACCAATTAAAAATACCAATCGTGCCCTAAACCGAACCAAACAAATGACCCTTTATGATTTAGTGCAGAAAAATATTCCCGACAAACCTGTAGTTGCAGCTAGAATTAATACACCAAGAGAAGAGGGTATATTAAAACTTCAGCAAAGGGAGTTGCAAAATCCTTTAGTAAGCCCCCCTCCAAATAAAATAGAGGCAAGTACATTCTTATTTTGATACAGATTTGACGATTTGTTTATGTACAGTGGATACCACAAATCTTGATCCCTGCAATGCAATGGTTGACAATGGAAATTGCATTGTCGACCATTGTGATGCAGAGATGAAGATTCGTGATATCTAGGGTATTCTGCCATTTTGAATTAAAACACAAGCATCGGCTTCTTCTAAACGGAACTTTACACAACGATTTCTTTTTCATAAAATATTTATGATATGACGCCAGGGATGCGGTTGATAAAACTTATGTTGAACTTTTGTAATGTAATCTCTGCCTTTGTCTTCGTAATGAGAATTCAAATAATATTATTAATATTTCATTAGCGGCATGTTTGCTAGAAATGAAATTCGCCTATGGTAAAATATACAGTTTGTTCAGTGAATGTTCGGCCCTATGTCACAACTCCCGTTCCTTGTCTTACTCATGACTATACGACGGATATCGTATCGAGCCAGGCAAGGACGGGAGTTGTGACGTAGGGCCGAACATTCGCTGAACAAACTGTAAGAAGAAACGTCAGAGTTGTATTTAGGAAGAGAACTTACCAAATGCAAAAAATTTAATTATTCAGTGTGTAGGCATAATTTGACAACCAAACTTCTTAGGAATAAATTAACTACAAAAAATACACCAAAATATTTCACCTACAGCAATAAATTTAATTATCACGCTTATAAGTTGAAGTCCATTTGACAGCTGTCACTAAGGAGCTACTGCTTCTGAATATATTTTCTGTGCTATTAGATATTCTATGATCAAAGAGTTAACTGAAAGTGTATAGAGCGTGCTTTACAGTGAAGTAAACATGGAGGCCACCCAACTGAAGTGCAGGACTCTGTATATCTACTGGCTCTGAGCCGTTGCAGCCTTAGTCAATGCTATCCTGTCAGGAGCACAGGTCCATATTTAATAATTTGACTCATGGGAAAAGCCTAGAGAAACCTTAAAAAATATATTATGTTTCCATGTTACAACTAAAACTTAGATGGCTGTATATCTCTCCAACATGACCTACCACAATAAATAATTGATTGCTACAGAAGTTGTAGTAGGTAATGATAATAATTATCCTTTAATTGCCAACAAAATGATATACAAATTACAAAGCAGTGTTGATGGAAAGTGTAGAATAATAATTAGAAAGAATCATTTTCATTGTTATTATGCTATAGTACTGAAAGTGCTTTTGTTCTTTTGTCCATAATTTTTTTATTTACTAAAAGATGAAAGATGCTTTCTATTATTATGCACCTCCTCGCCCGATGGATTGATTTTTCTCAAAGTAGTCTTAAAATGTAGAGGAAGGTCCATTTTATTTAATTTTTGCATAGGTGGCATTATTCCGATAATTTTGCTTTCAGAAGAATTAGTTAATAAATAAAACATTATGGGCAAAAGAATGAATGCAGTTTCAGTATTACAGCATAACAATGATGTAAATGACGCTTTCTATTATTGCATATAGGTCCACCCCTGATGAACCAATTTTCCTCACAGTGGTCGTAAAATGTAGAGGATGGCCTGTTTTACTGATTTTTTGTATCGGTTGCTTAAAAAATAATTGGGTCAAGCACATTCATCAAAATCGGTTAGTAAATGAAAAAAGTTATGGGCAAAAGCAAGAAGGCAGTTTCAGTAACAGCATAACAACAATGCTATTATTCTATTATTTCGTATAGCTCCATCCGCGATGGACTGATTTTCCTCGCAGTTGTCTTAAAATGTAGAGGAAGGCCCATTTGATTTACTTTTTCTAGTGGTTGCACAATTTCGACATTTTTTTCTTTAAAAAAAATTTACGTAAACAAAGGGGTGGATTCGGCAGTACAACAAACAAGATAAATATTGACGTGACACAATAAGTGTCCAGATTCAACTTGGCTCCTAAAATATTTTAATTGATTTTCAAAATACAAGGTACAACATAAATGTTTGTCGATGTTGTTGCAACTTAATATATTTGAACTATTGTTTCCCACAATTAATTCTCATTAAACTAATTCTCAAAAAAATCACAGACTTTTGCTGAAACAGGACACCCAAAAGTGCAAAAAATGTGTTCCTGTGGCAAAACAAACTAACTCTTTCCTCTTTCCTAGATCCCAAATAACAAAGACAAAATAATAGTAATTGCCCCCTTACCCGTACAAGCATTCAGTTGCTTCTGGGGTACTCCTAGTTTGGAGTATTGTGAAGGTGAGAATTTTTGTTATTGTTATTATTATTATCGACTTAGCCAAAGGGCATTCACACTACCTCTATGGGGAACATTCACTCAGATCCTGGATATCCCGGATACCATAAGGATCTGGTTTGCACGAGACACTTGCCATGTTATCGGGCCTTAGGTGACATGGATGTTGTTGGATGTTCCTGCACTCCCCATGAATTTCCTGACAGTTCTGGCTGTCGCAAGTAGTCCCGCTTTCTGCATGGACCTGTAAAGATTATCAGTTAGACCCAGCTCTTTGATATTTCTCAGCAAACTTTTTGGTATAACACCAGTTGTTGAAACAATGATTGGAGCCAGGGACTCTTTAAAATAAGGGGACCCAGCATGTCACAGTCTATCACATAGGAAAAGTGAAGCCTTGTTTTCTGTATATCTCCAAGGAGACCACATAAGTGGGCTGGTACAAGGTTATGTTATATGTCAGTGTCCGACTGCTATCAGGTTTTATGTGACATGCCAGTGCCATAGATTCCAAAGGAGGCAAAATATTTCCCATCATAGTTCACAATTTTTAAGTTTTCTAACTTCCAGATAGTCAATTAAAGGTAATGCGGCCGCCTGTAGTAGTCCCAATAGTTGCAACCAGATTTTTCATGTCTCACCTTTAATAATCCTACAATTTCCATTACGTGGGCATTACGTATAAGTAAGTAGTTCAAAACAAAAATGGTATTTCCTAAATTTTAAATTATTAAGCAGGTAGCTTCAGTCAGGTCTTTTTTTAAACAGTTTTTATCTACAACTACAAGTTTATTTTACATTTGTGAGGTACCTTGGAAAAGAAATAAAATTACAAAAATGAGCACCGCGAAAAACTACATGATTAGAACTAAGTACAAGACCTAATCTTTTTAGTCCATCCCGAAATCTGTGAAAGTTCTTTGGGTAGATACATTCAACAAGGGAAGAAAGTTCAAGTACACATATTATTACAAATGGATTCAGGAACCCGGTAACAAGGTGCAATAGCGACAAATTCTTAAATAAGCAAAATCGGCACTGACTTACCATACTTATATTACTTAAATTCCTGGAAATAATTGCAGGAAACCAAATTCAAATATAAAATAAATTTGATTCATTTGGCACTTGCCATATTCTGTGTTTGTTGACAGAACATTGTCAAGCCTAATTTTTAGAAATCATTATTAGTTTTTACTAACAATCAAAGTACCTGTTATATTCATAGATTCTCCAATAAAATGGCATACTTGGCATCATTGAGACCATTAGAATGGGGAAAGAAACGGCCTCACTTTGGAAAGTATAGTGCTGGGTCCCCTTACTTTAAAGGGTCCCTGATTGGAACCGTCTGAACGTTCTCCATTTCCCATTGCCTTCTATTTCATTCTTCTAAGTCTCTGTACTTCGCAATCTTTTCGGCCTGCTTCACACGCAGGTTGTTGTTGTTTGGGATGGCCACATTAATCAGAGTTGTCTCCCTATTATAAGGTCCGGTCTGTGATGAGCAACTCGTTGATCTCTAAGAACTGTACAGTCCCAGTACATCTTGTAGTTGCTGTTTTCAAGAACAGGCTCCGGTGTGTAACTGTAATATGGGACTCTCTCTGCCTGTACAAGCAGCAGTTTTTCTGCCAGTTCCTGGTGCAAGATCTTGGCAACCGAATCGTGTCATTCCTTATATTCCGTTGATGCGAACATCTTACATCCTCCTGTTATGTGCTGGATTGTTTCTGAAGTTTGGCACCTGTATCTGCATCTGTCATCCACTACCGCTGCGTTTCCTACAACGAATTTTAGCCAATAGTTCGACACTAACTTGTCGACATGTTCCTGGTTAACCTTATTGGGATGCCTCCCGTGTAGCGGCTTTTCCATCCACATCTGTATTTTATCATTGTCGGTTCGGTGGTGATTTTGATGCTCATGTTCCCTCAGACATAGCGGTGTTGAGACGTCTGCTCCGCATATGTGGAGCTGTTGGCTTGCCTGTGGAAACAATTACGCAGATTTTATATTTGTTGGTCCAATTGCTTTCTGAGGTCTGCCAATCCTCTTCCTTCTAGTTGACATGGCAGAGTTGATCTTTCTACGGCGCTACGGGGATGATGTTTATGAGCTTTTGTCAGTAGTATCGTAACTTTTCGCTGCAGGTTGTTGATGTTCGCATTGGTTCAATTGACTATTCCGAAGGAATAACTGAGTACAGAGCACGCATACGTGTTAACAAATTCCTGCTGTTACGATCAGTTCACACTACTTGTCTTACTTTCTTGATGAATTCATTCGTTAAATCGATCTTCATTGTTCGATGGCCTATCCTTTGAGCTTGTTTCATCCCGAGATACTTGTATGTATCTCCCATGCTCATTGCTTCGATCTCCTGGCCATCCTGCATCTCGTGTGTGCCTTGTTTGAGTCTTCCCCCGACGATGTTAAGGGTGCGGCACTTGTCTAGTACAAACTGCATTCCGATGTCCCTGGAGAATTCCTCTACAATTTTAAGCATTTTTGTTAGTTGGTTCTTGGTTGCGACCATCAGTTTTAAATCATCCATATATAGCAGGTGATTCAACTTAATCGCTTCTGCATTGTTGCTTTTGATAGCGAAGCCGTATTTTTTAGAGTTTTTTTAGAGTTTATCACCATGCAGAACCACAGTGGACTGAGTGAATCTCCTTGGAAAATCCCTCTTCGGATGTTGATTGTCGGTCTCGATGTTACTGCTTGTGGTTCTGGGTTGTATCTTAGTGCGCCAGGTTGTCATAACGTTTTCTAAAAAGGAAACTGTATGATGATCTATTTTATAAAGCTTTAAGATACCTGTGAGCCACTCGTGAGGTACGGAATCAAATGCTTTTTTCTAGTCCACATAAGCCATGTAGAGGTTTCGTTGCTTGGAATGAGCCTTGTTGCAGATGACAGAGTCTATGATGAGTTGCTCTTTGCATCCTATTGCGCCCTTCGCGCAGCCCTTCTGTACTATTCCTCTGGTCTTTTCGTAGCAGGTACCTTGCACTCTGCGTAAGAAACAATGGCATTTTCAGAGGATCGAGCAAGACTTCATTAATTAAGGTAGTTAGTTGTTCATGCGTGCACCATAGTTTCTTAATCCAATAATTTTGGAGATGATCTGGACCTGGTGCCTTCTAGTAGTGGGAATTCTTGACGACATTGGAGACCTCATCGGTTGTGAATTGCTCATGTTGCATCTGGCTACAGTTCCGGCCTATCTCGCCTTCTTGCTGATCCAGCTTGCACTGACATTGCATGGACCTGGTGTGGCAAGTTGATTTCTCCAGAAACCTTCAACCTGTTCTCTGCTAGGGTAACTCGTATTTGTGGCATTGGCGCTAGAATTCAAGGTACGGTAGAAGAGTTTGTTGTCTCGTTTCCTGTTCTTACTAGCTTTGTATCTCCTCAGACGCCCTGCAAAAACAGAAAGTTTTTGTTTTAATGTATCAAGACATTGTTGAGCAGTGATGTTCGCGGAGTCATGCCGAGAATTCATTTGGGTGCGGCTCATTATTGCCTGCACCGCCCTCTGGATCTTTCTAGTTATAACTCCTCTGATATATTCTGTCACTTGTCCTATGTCTTTACGGAGACTCTTGATCTTCTGATTTAGTCGCATCTCCCATTGAGCCATTCGTGGTTCTGGTCTTGCACGATTTAACTCTTGGGCCGTCCGGATCTTGACTCCCATTACAGTGATGATTGCCGTTGCGGCACAGTAGATTAACCTGTGCATATATGTTCTAATGTTGGTGCCACTGAAACATAGTTAGGTAAAATTCGGTTGTTCATAAGATCGAGCAAGATTGCAAGTTTCCTGGAAGAATTTAATCTTAGTAGCGGTGGTCTGCTCAGTGGGTCTATGCCTTCGTATTGCAATACTGCCTTTCTCGGCTGTGTGTCTAAGCTTTCGAAGTGTTCTTCGTTAACCGATTCCCTATTCTCAGTTGTTCGTTCTGCCGTTTCGGCTTCTTGTTGTGGTCCATGCTCTTGAATTTCCCCATTGTTGTTGTCTATGTCTATGTGTTCTCCATGGATTTCTAGCTCAACTTCCCTTTTGATAGCTATAAGTTGCATTTCTGGAATTCGGTTGTTTCTTAGAATAGTTCGATACTGATCTGACACTCGTTCAGACACTTGAATGTGTGGAAACTCCCTGCTGACTCGGCATGCAGTTGTTGTCGGTAGCCGATCATCTCTTGCCCTAAGTTTGTCACCCTGTAAAGAATGCGCATAATTGATTCATTCCAGTCCATTCCATGCGTCGTCGTTGTAATCCCGCCTGAGTGAACGCTGGCTGAAGTTCCCGCGCAGCACCTTCGGTGGGTGGAACCCTAGTTCTTGTTTGGCTTTCCTGCTGTAGATGCTCGTGTTGTTGGGCTATAGCTGTTTTTGTTATTATTTATCGACGTTTTAATACTTATAGAGATTTTTCAACTTTGAACTTTTTGTAGATAAGAGATACGCTAAACATTTATAAAGGAAAGTTGCTCCGAATTGAAAATCATGATTGTATATCAAATTTCAAACTCTTGGTTAACTTATTATTGTTTTTCTTATATAATAATTTTATAAATAAATATTTTATTAAAATGTGTCAAATGGAAGACTTTTACGTAGAGTGTTAATATAAATGTATCATTTTAGTATTGTGTAGATAAGAAATATTTCCTTAAAATTTATCATAAATTTAATGCCTACTAGTTATACAATATAGGTACTATTAATTTTCTACTTTTTTAAATAGGGATGTATTTTAGTTTTGTACTATCAACTAATTATTTCTGTAGGTACCTACTTATTAAACAAAAAAGAGGGAGAATTTGATCTACACATAAACAACATTATGATGAAATTGTATTCAGCAACTTGAATTATAGTGTTAAAAAATTAGCTACCATATGACTTTTTACTTAACCTTCTGAATTAGAATTACAAATGTGTTGACCAAAGCCGTACATGTTTGAGCAATTCCTAAGTTAAATTTATAAATAAGTAGAAAACTTCATTGTAAACAACTTTTATTCTATGGTGTATCCAGATAAACTAGTTAGTTTCAACGATATAGCCATCCGAAGTTGAGCATTTCATCTTTATGGTAAAAATGCCGATTTTGGCTGAAAAACTGTAAGAATCGAAATTATGTAAAATTAAAAGGGGTTCATTTTTACTCAAATAATATTTTTTTATATAACGAACTGTTCTTAAGATATTGGTTAAAATGTTACTTTTGGCTGACTTTTTGGCTGCCATTTTGAAATTTGGGCAAGTCGCCGGGGTGGGATTGATGGGGATTTTTAAAGGCTTATAAAGGACACTCTTAGCTATTTATTGCAAAAAAGATCGCTTGTGTAGCCATTTTGTTGGGGTTAGCCTTATTTTTTCATAAAATGATTCTATTAAAGTTACATAATTTTATGAGTACATACAATATCTCCTTATAGAGGATAGCATTAAGTTATGGACAACCCGCAAGCCATAACAAGCTAAGTTAATACAGTCGCGGATTGCAGTAGCGAATATTTGCACAATAAAATCGCAAAAGCTGCACTTACTTGATATACTAGCAATTATTTTTTTATGAAATTTAGGGAATTTTCAGTATACCAAAATATACCCTTAACTTATAAACATAAACAAAGTCATAACATTACCTAAAAAATAATCGGAGAAATCAGAGTTTTCGCTTATATGTCAATTTTGCACTTTATACTTGAGAAATTCTCCAAAATTTGAACCAAAGTCAATTTTCCCTTCCCCCAGATTTAAAATTTGGCGAATTTGTGAGAAATTGGCACTTTTTTACCGGGAAATATTGTCAGTTCAAACTAACTGATCAGAATCATGTTCGCGATTCACAATTTGCGATTTGCAAATGTATGAACCTTGCTTTAGATAGTCATTGTGGATATTATATTCTATACTTTTCATAGGTATCACCTTCAATGTTTAAAAATCAGGAGGAAAAAGTTGCTAAACTACAAGTGGATCTTCTCAAAGCTGTAAATATGCTGAGATCAATAAATCTTAAAGCTTTGCCAGATGGCGGAAAGTTGATAGTAGATCGTCATGTTGCGTTGGAAAAACGCCTGCAGGCAGAGAGAGATATACTGGACAAAATGATAATTACCAAAGGTAAGCCTTAAGTCTATGTTAAATAATATTAAATTATATAATCCCAAATTTAACATTGGAACAGAATATTAAGTTAAGTATGAGCACATATGTTGTTGTACGAGACAAAGTCGAGTGCTTGCAATTTTTTTGTATTACTTAGTGATGAGCTGTACCACAACCTTCTCAAACTTTACAAGCCCTGTGCAAACATGTGGCAATGCTGCAGCGGGATGGTTCAACGGGTCCATGCAGTCTAGAGTAGTCTGCACTTTGGCTTAGTTTATCTTTTCTATTAAATGTTCAGCCCTCTTTTTAATTATAATTAGATACATTTGTTACCTTTGTAATTGGGTTCCTATGTAAGTAGGTAGGTTTGTTTAACAGACAATAAAAGCAGTAACAAGTAACAAAATATACACATAACCACAGAATAACTAAAACAGAATTCCAACGCTTACCGCGGCAATAATCTCGGTTTGCCGGCCCGTCTCAGGTCGACGGGACCAGTGAGGAAACAAATTTTGAGACAGCGCTCGGTGCCAAGCACGATCGCCGCCTGCGGAGTCATCAAAACTACTTACCTGCTTCTTTGCGCAACGAAAACGGTGCCCGGCCCGCCTCGTCCTATTTAGTGAAGCGAAATCGGGCTAAAAAGTCGTCAAAAAATTTTTCAAGGTAGAACTAGATCGGACCCCATAGGTGTTGTTAAGTACATCACTCTGCATACGAAATGGTGATTTACGAAATGTTTTTGTGGTCGAGACCTTTTTTATTTCGAAAAAACTGTCGAAATTGACAATTTACGGAAATTGTGTTTTTTTACGTTAACATCGTCATATCTTTGAGAGTAGTGGAGCTATCGACTCGAATTTTTTTTTAAATTGAAGCTAACATATGAGCGCTTATAACGAATGCCATTTTTGTTGTCCAATATTGTTTATTAACCACTTTAAATAGCAACAAAATTGCAACGTTATAAAAAGTGTAATGAAATTTTCACTAAGCGAGAAACTTTTTTATTTGTGGAAATTTTTATATACATGCTGCGAGGGAAATGTGCCCAAAACACGAAAAAAGTTTTTGGCAAAAAAAAAATACCTATAGCCTATAGTTTTTGAACTGTGAATTTTTTTTGTGGCGCGCGCTACTCACGTGGAACGCAAAATTAATCCCTTGCCTGAGAATATCCACGAGTGGCGGGCATGTCTCAACAACTAATGCGTAGTTTACATCCGCAAGTGAAACTATCACAAATATAAATATCTTAGAGTAATTCCTAATAGCACATAGGTCTGTGCTAATAGTTTGCCAATGTAAACCCTCTCAGTGAGAACTCTCTGCCATAAAAGAGTAGGTAGGTACGTCTCTGGAAGCGTTTACATAAACTATTTGGAAGTACTCTCAGTACGACTTGTGAGTTCATGTAAACGCTCCCAGAGTTCTTCCTGAGAGGGTTTACATTGGCAAACTTTTAGGAAATACTCTAAGATATTCATATTTGTGATAGTTTCACTTGCGCATGTAAACTACGCATCAGTTGTTGAGACATGCCTGCCACGCGTGGATATTATCACGCAAGGGATTATTAATTTTGCGTTCCACGTGCCACAAAAAAATGCACAGTCCAAAAACTATAGGCGCTATAGGTAATTTTTTTTACCAAAAACTTCCTTCATGTTTTGAGCACATTTCCCTCGCAGCATGTGTATAAAAATTTCCACAAATAAAAAAGTTTCTCGCTTAGTGAAAATTTCATTACATTTTTATAACCTTGCAATTTTGTTGCTATTTAAAGTGGTTAATAAACAATATTGGACAACAACTATGGCATTCGTTGTAAGCGCTCATATGTTAGCTTCAATTTTAAAGAAAATTCGAGTCGATAGCTCCACTACTCTCAAAGATATGACGATGGAAATGTAAAAAAAACACCATTTCCGTAAAATGCCAATTTCGACAGTTTTTTCTAAATAAAAAAGGTCTCGACCACAAAAAAATGTCGTAAATCGCCATTTCGTATGCACAGTGATGTACTTAACAACACCTATGGGATCTGATCTAGTTCTACCCTCAAAAATTTTGTTTTTTGAGAACGAAGCGACTTTTTGCTGATATATTAAAAAATATATTTTAAAGTTATTTAAAAAGTATTAAAAAAATAGGTTTAGGAACAAAATTTAGGATAGCAATACGTTATTGAATATACGGAGACTGCTACAAGCTAAAATGGTACAAACAGATTTCTAATATCTTTTTTCGTTTTTGAGTTATTTTGAAAAAAGTGAAAATTTGCATTTTGGATTTTATTTTTTTCTGAAGTTGTTATCACAGATAGGAAAAAAGAAAAACACTTTCTTATGGCACTTTTTAACGGGCTTTAAGATGGCGTTTTTAGATTTGTTCTACAACATTTCGTTTTTTGAGAAACCATTTTCAACTTAATTTTTTTAAATACGGGCCTGGATTTTTTTGCAGATTTTGAAAGCACTTTCATTCCAAATACCATGATGTATGGACAATATTTTTAAAATGTTTTGAGACAATTATACTGAAAATTCCTTTTTTTTCTACTCATTGTTTCCCTGTATTTAAATGTTGATAACAACTTCAGAAAAAAATAAAATCAAAAATGCAAAATTTCACTTTTGTCGAAATAACTCAAAAACGAAAAAATATATTAGAAATCTGTTTGTACCATTTTACTGACCTCAAAATTGCGCAACTTTTTCCGCATTTGTTGTTTGTTGTTGTTCTATCTCTCACCGTTTGCAAGATTCCCATACTGTTCAACATGCAATGTTAAAATTTTCAAGTAATTAAAGTGTAAATTTCAATAAATAGTCCAAAATTTTAAAAAATGATTAAAAACCAATTTTTCGATATCGAGTTTTTCGTTTTTTGCATTTTCTGAGAAAATTTTCAAAGTGATGTATATTTTTTACACCATCAGAAAGTAGAGGTTTCAACGAACAAAAAGCGAACCGACTTTTTTTAAAAAGCAGCTTTTTGACGTGGGTATTTTCGATTGAAAATGAGGTTACTTTTTCGGTTTAAAATCAAAAAAAGGGGTAAAAATAAATATTTTGATTCGAAAAAATTACAGCGTGTTCGAGACATAAGAAGGTAAGTTTCCACCAAATTTCGTAGAATTTTTTTTGTGAGATAAAAATTAAAAACCAAAAAATCGGTTATTTTGATTTTTCGTGGATATTTTGAGGTTATGTGAAAAAAGTGTAAATACAAGTTGTAGATCTTTTTATTACCTACAACTTTGCCATTTAACTTTTTTGATAGGAGTTGCAGTTTTGCCGGATATCGTGATAAACCGTTTTCCACCCCTAAAAGATCACCCCCTACAACACCCGGAGCTTAAATCGCCCTTAAATTATTTTTTCTGTTATTTTTGCTATATTTTCTTCCTTTTCCAATGGGTGTCGTGCTGTTCTAGATTTTTTTGTTCTCAAAAATTATCTACCCTGGCCTAATTGCCACTCCTATACTCCAATTTTTATTTGTTTGAAAACAATTATTACTAACCCTGTACATAAATTCTAAAAACTTCCTTGGAACCGCCCAGAATTTTAGAAAATCTTAGTTTTTATAAGCAATAATTTATATGTATACAGGGTGTCCAACTTTATAACTGTAGAAATCATTAAAATCTTCATTTTTGGAGACAAAAGCCTAAACTTTTTTTGTTTGAAAGGCCTTCAAAAACTGCTTCTTTTGACCTTCCTGCTATTTTCAAAATGCAAATCCAGGGCCGACTTATACCCCCGATTTTCACGAAAACTCTAGCGATTTTTTTATTTAAAATCTGACCCCACAGCGTTAATCAGAACACGCCAAAACCTCTATATACTAAATTTGAATAAAAAAATATACAGGGACTTCCATTCTGCGGGGTGTCCAAGTTGAGCAAAATAGGAATTTTAAAGGCATCTATCTGCCAAGTCCAGTGTGCCATGGAATCCCCTTAAAACAGTTGAATGGTCAATAGAACCACTCAAGCTATTGGTGTGCAAAAGTCCAATACAAAATATATAGAGTATTTTTATCTGTGCCACCTCAAATTACTAAATTTTTGAGATTTTATACGGGTCAAAAATCAAGTAGACACATCAAAGCCGCTCCACACACTATAAACGAACTAAATCTAAAAAATACAGAAGCCTGTCAGTCAGTAAGTCCATATCAGTTAAGGTGCCTATGGTGTGCCACAACAGGAAACACACAGAAAATGTATCATCTTAGGCAGTGACTTTGTTGAGAAAGGTACAATAATTTAAATTGTTTTTATCTGTTACTTTTGTGTTTATCAATATTTTTTCAATGATTCCAGAGTACCTACTCTTGATCCGTATAAGATAAAATTTCAGAATTTTGAGATGACTCAGAGAAAAATACCCTGTTAATTTTTGTAGTAAATCTTTTCACATCAACATTTTAAGCGGCCCTGTTAACCATTCGACTGTTCTGAAGGGATTCCATGGCACACTTGACTCGCCAGATGTCTAAAATTCCTATTTTGCTGAACTTTGACACCCTACAGATTGGAACTCCCTGTAAATTTTTTGTTCGAATTTGGTATATGGGGGTTTTAGGGTGTTGTGATTAACGCTATGGGGTCAGATTTTAAATAAAAAAAATCGCTAAATGGTTTTCTTGAAAATCGGGCGTATAAAAAAAATCGCAGCCGGCCCTGGATTTGCATTTTGAAAATGGAAGGAAGGTCAAAAGACGCGGTTTTTGAAGGCCTTTCAAACAAAAAAAGTTTAGGCGAATATCTCCAAAAATGAAGATTTTACGGCTTTGTACAGTTTTAAAGTTGGACACCCTGTATACAGGGTTTCTCAAGAAAAGTGTTTTAAAAAGTCCGATTATTTCCTTAGTCAAAAGAAAAAGGGTCTGCTAAAACCCGGGTGAGTTTTTCCGGGGAATCTGAATCTAGCGTCACAATTGACATACTGGGTGTCCTCGAAAAAACATTTTTTTCGAAAAATAAAAAAATACTGTTTGTTTCCATTTTTAATATTACGGACAAAATATATTAAAATCTGCTCGTTTGTAATTTATACATCATTCCTGGTTTAACGGGAAGTAAAAAAATATTTCAGGAAATTGTTATTTTTCTATACAAAATTATAGGGACATCTCTTGCCGTTTTTGAGATATTCGCCCAGGTTTTCTGATTTGAATAGAATAAGGAAGCGTATATTACAACTACCTGAAAGTAGTCCATGACTTCATTTTTGCTTTTTAATACATAACACTAACCGTACAGCACAAAATATTATTCTGTGACCACAGCTATAAGTAGGTCATGGACCGAAAATTTGTTTTATACAATTAGAAGATACGCTTCCTTTTTCTACACCAACCAGGAAAACAGAGGCGAACATTTCGAAAGCGGTAAGAGATAAATCGGTAATGTTATACAGTGCCACAGAAAGTTGAAACCATATGGGAATTTTTTTTATTTTTGGGGTAAGATGAAACTGCTCTGGGGAGATCATCTCTGCTTGCAAAAATATTCGAAATGAGATAATTAAACGTCGTGACGTAATTTGACATATCTGTCTAAAATGACATTTAATTAAATAAATAGCCAAAATCGAAAAATGTTATTTGAAAAAGTTGCTTGGAATTTTATTTTACCCCTATGTACAAATTTTCAGCCAAAAATTCTGACAATGATAAATTTTTGATCTTTTGAAAAAATATAAAAATTGCACCTTGTAAGTTGACTTTTTCTTGAAACTAGCAGATTACGACCTAAAAACGGTCCATAACTAAAAAATACCACGTTTTGATGATAGACAAACAATAATAAAGTCAAATAATGTTATATATAGTTTTTTTTTGTCGGGAATCAAAAACGAAGGGTTTTTAAACTGGCGCGAACACAAAACTTTGTTTGTTAGGGCCGAATAGGGTAAATTAATTAGGTCCAAATTTCCAGAATTCTGTACCCATATTGCACGGATAAAGTCATTTTTGGGAAAGTCGAAAAATATGTTCGTCCTACTCCTTCGACCAGTCCAGAACTGGTGCAGTTTTTAAAACTGCACCGCTTTGCGGCCATTGCTGATCGGCAAAAGAACAAAATCACAAAACATAACTTAACAGCAAATAATAACAGCCACAACAACAATTTAACAGCAAACAACAGTACTTAACAAATCCACAACAAAACAACAACTTAACGCCAAAACAGAACAATTCGCTTTTGAAACACAGGAACCAGGAACAAAACTTTCAATACAAGTGTAGGTAATACACCGGCTCTGACTACGAGCAGGCGGTAGCACACTGGAGGGAGAAGCACGTGCGTCCCACACGAACCTCTACGTCGCCGACCGATATAAGCCGAGCCATCGTCCGCCCGATGGACTGCAAAGTGGGGCGCGCCGCGGGTCGACCAAGCCGATACTCACGAATATGTGTGCCAATTACTTGCTTGGGTGACTATGATCTACACAGTACTTAAGGAAGCACATAGATGGCGATACTAACTCTGTCCTTAACGGGTCGCCGTATGCGCGTATACGGACGCTACAATTCTGTTTAGTTATTCTGTGACATAACATAATATAAGTAATAATAAGTACGATTCCTGGTGTGGATAGGTACATTTTCGAGAAATAATATGGTAAATTTGGGGAAATAGTGGGAACTACATTTTGTTGTACAAGCGAACAGAGAACTGCATGTTGTTAAGGAGAATAATATCTCTTGTGATTGAAATGGCAGCTAGGGTCAATTTCATAATACATTCAACTAAAATATATTTTGACTTTAAAATTAGGTAAAGAAACTTTTGCAACAATATTAAACATTGTTTGGATTGTTAGAAAGCTCCTTTAATTTTAAATGGTAATTTAGTTTGTCTATGCAATTGGCCCGTAATCACTTCATTCTTAAATTTTCGGCCTTTGGAAAGACCAAAACGAATACAAGTCTACCTACCACCTGCCGTCAAGCAAAGAACACCTAGCTACTTCAAGTTAGTATTACGATTTGACTTACAGCCAGGTATATAACTAAGTTCTAGCATCCCTCGGCGGTTCTAGGCATCTTGGGGCTTGAAATTGTAAAGGCACAATTCTTGACTTAGAACTTTTATAGAAATGTTTCACTTTTGCACAAACAAAACAAATTTATAAAAAAGCTCTCGCCAGAACTTCGGGCAGTCTGTTTCCACCCAGAGACACCCTGCTTCGTCATAGCAATCTGGCGACAATAGCACTACCCGCATTATACAAATTAATTCTGGTAAAATTCTTGTAAAATCAACTGACAGCGAGTGACGGGCCATGACGCGCAGACCCGCGAATCATGTTGCCAGCTTTCTCAACTTCAGGGCTTTTCCTAGAGTCGGCTGTGGCTGTACACTGTACTTTGTATAGGTCCTAAATCGATTTTAAATTATCAGATAGAATCCTTTCATCAGAACATCAGAAGTCAGAAATTTGACATGATGGAAGCTGTAAATTGGTTGGAAATATATTCATGTCACAGTTTGACAACTATTTATGGTGCTAACTATTTATGACTGCTCTATAGGTTTATAGGGCAGTCCAGTAAACTGTCAAGATCGGCTGATCAAGTTGTAAGTCAAATGTTTGTAATGCTAAAGGTTTAAATTTTATTTAATTACTGTTTAATATTCCTCCCTTTTGCCCGTTAATTGAGAGCAGAGAAAATTGAGACGTTAGTTTTTTAATTTTAATTAATAATTTTAATTTCATTTGAACTGTTTTGAACTTTAAAGAAAAAAAAACCTGTTAAACGAACTTACCTCTGTCAGAAGGTATAAATCGATAAAAGCTATAAAAAGAGCAGAATTCGAAACAGAAAGCAAATTAAGATTTGCTCACCTATGTTTTTATTTACATATCTTTTCCTTTCCTTTAGTGTCTACAGATAATTTTGAAGTTTATTTTTCCCTAGCACTCTCTAGTGTGGTCCTGTGCGTCTTATGCTAAAATGAGGTCTAAAACAAATAATCACTGGAGCTACTAGTTTATTATACTGTGGTATGACTAGCTGCTTTTCCTGTCCCTCCTGTTCTTGACATTTTTGGCATAGCACAAAGCACAACTAATTTTAACTTCTGCGATTTTCTTGGCAACTACAGTCATTTCGATATTTGCTGAGATAGAATTCCAAGAAAAGAATACCCCAATAAAGTTTTGTTGTCGTAATTACTGTTAACAATTTACCGCGGTTGGGGCATACCTTAAAAATTTCAGAATATTAAAACATATATTATAAGTTAAATAATAGGCTTAAGCAAATTTGGCGAAAAAGGTATATTTTTACTTATTATCCAATCTACCTTTTTTGTTTTTCTTGAGTTCAGATAGATGCTTCCTGTTCTTGTACATTATAATATGGGGCACTATCAGTTACAAGACAATAATAGGGAAGTTGACGGTTTTTCAAATTTAGTGCCAGTGGATTCTTTTTACCTTCAACAATATCGTACTACATGTAATTTGCTATTTTACAGCTTTGTTAGAGAGAAAACCCACTTTCTGTTTTCCCGCTAATATGAGCGATTTTTAAAAATTTACGTTACAATAGTTTTTCCATATGTAAACATACTCTGCCATCTCTTCCTCTTCCAACCTGGCTGTATCGGTTATGCCGTAAACCACTGTGAAGCAAGTCAACAGAACAATGCCCAGATTGGAATTTCCACTGTTGCCAGGCTGTACGTTTTCGAGCAGCTTGAACTATGATATTTATTTCATTAGTTATATTTTACTTTTTAATAATATGTATAATCGATTTTTCATAATATAATTTTATATTTAGAATACCTACTTACTTTTGTGACATGAAAGTAAAATGATTTAGGACTGGTAAAACTAAAATAAACATAAAGCATCTTTCTAATGTCATACCCCAATTAAATCTGACAACTGAGGAAATAAAGGCTTGACGTTCGACAGTGACAGTCCACTATGTGGACGTGGACACAACAGTAACATAATATTTTGCTATTTTGACGACGAAGAATACTGAGAATCATCGAAAGGAGTTATATTTGTGTGTATTTCTTCACAATGACGAAAAAATGCTTTGTTAGCTATTGCACAAATACGTCAATATTGCTAATAAAATATTTGTGACCCTGTCCACTGCTGTGGTTTATTTATTTTATCAGAATCTCTACTAACACAACATAGGTAGACACAGTGCAAGAAAACTTGTACCTGGAAACGATAAATATATACCTAGGTAAGCTGAAAACCCAATAAATTAATTACATTAAAGGATAATTTAATCTGGGATTTGCTACCTACCATTCCCCACAGTATATAAAAAAATTAATCCTTTATACTCCTGCCTTCCTCTTCTTTATTGTTTAGACTAGAAGATAATAATAAATAATATGTTTCTACGATAAAAGCTATCGTCAAAAACAAAAATGTCCAAACTTTGGATTTGCTGGTTATGTTGTCCGCTGTCAGCTGAAGGATATTTGGAATCAACTTCTCTGTAAGCCACTTCTCACAATTTAGCGAGTTCATATTTCCGTGGTTGTCCCCAGATTTGGTCCCAGATTTAAAAATCAACACAGTTGGATAAAACCCATTTCACCACCAGCGTGAACAATATGAACAATAACTAATCGATTGCCTTTAGATATGGTTGATAGCAAGCTGTTACGGCTATTGTCTGTCCAACTGTTCGAACTAGTGAGAATGACAATTGGTCTACCTTGGCTCCTATAATACTTAATTTTGTCCAGATAGTTCAGCCTCATAGTGGGAATATCAGTCTTCTCTAGTAGCACCTGTCAATTGTTATTAGTTTTCCTCCACCTGAATCCAAGTTTTTTAATAGTGATGTGCAAGGAGGTATGTTTTGCCGAAAAGTTATATTCCCTCCTTAATTCATCATGCTTCTAATATCCATTTATTCCCATTCTGGTATGTTGGTTTTTCTACATATTATTCTCTTGCGTTTTTTAGGAGAACTAAATTTTACTTACTAAAGATACTCCTTTAGCAGTTACGAGATGTTTTAATTGTGTTTTATTTTCATTTTAAAAAATTGACTTTTAATATTTATTTATTTATTTGCATGTTACACACGATACTTTTCGACTGGGAACTAAATTCCTTTCCCTTATGACGAAACATGCCTTAGTACTGCAAGCTGCTACCGTTGACTGAAACACCACGCCAATATCTATATAAAGTTGATACTAGCAATCTTGATCCCTCCGCCACAATGGCAACAATATTGTCGACCATTGTGATGCAGGACTCAAGATTTGTGGTATCCATTGTACCTCAGGAATCGAATGCGGTCAATTCCAAGAAAGTCTAGCCAGGGTCTTTTGGAATTCTCTAACAACAAATATTGTACCTACTGTCTGAAAATATCCTATGACATAACTTGACAGGAATTTTTAACGTTAAAACGTTAAAATTATCTTTAGCAGCAAATATATAAAAAAAAATTGCCAGTAAAGTATAGAAGGTAAACAGAAAGTTAAGTATATGAATTCGAAAAATGAGTTTTTTTAAAAATATATTATGATAGTTACAGGGCAGCGATTCGTGGTACAAGACAAGATAGAACTGATGAACAATAGATCAAAGCTTAAATATATAGGGATATAAAATGCAAACTTAGCCTACACTTGCCCGCGCACTCAGCACTTTGTCCACACTTTTACACAATCGGGACCATTGTTCATAGGGCCGTAACTAGAGGGTGCAAAAAGTAAGCAAAATAATTTATATTTCCTGAAATATTCATTACTTCAAAAAAAATTTCAATATAAGTTGTATTTATGTATTTTTTTGCCATAAATTGGCGACTTTTAGTTTTTTTAATGTGCGCACACCTTCGTTACTACTGAAGGTCAGTCTATAGTTTGAAGGTTATATGAAGATAACAAAGCAAAGTACCAGCTTGATACTACAGTATATACAGTAGCGTGACTGTCTCAAATATTTTCAGACTCCCGCCCTTCGCCTAACTTCAACTCGGCTTATTCTTAGCTCACAAGGGCTTTATTATGATATGTTAGATCTTCTCCGACAGAGTCGTACCATCTGCCTTTTCGTAGTACATAGTTGTGACAGGAACAATTCAGTTAATTGTATTGTACACGTAGCTTTTCTTGTGCTTTAATGTCAACAGATAATTGTGAAGTTTATTTTTCTCTAGTGTTTTTCCTGGCATCGATTTATTAAGTATGGTCCTATGCTAAAACGAGGTAGAACGGCCTTGAGTAAAACTGACAGGGAATTAGATATTTTGCTGGTCGAAAACAAAGGATCACTTGGGCTATTAGTTTATTGTACTGTGGTAAAACCACTAGATGAGTTGATTTTTTCTGCTATGGAATACGTTTGCTTTTCTTTAACAATTTTAGAGATAACATTTATAAAAGTTCCTGTTTTGAGTACATCTTGAAGCTTTTTTACCTTATTCCAGAGGACCCTCCATCAAATATTTTAAAAGCTAAAACACTGGAATGGGACGACATCCAAACTGGTGCAACTGCAGTAATGCCAAAAACGTTTGGAAAGCAAGGTACAACTTCAGAAAATTATTTGGGTTTATTATTTATTTAATTTATTTATTAGCAATGTCAACATATAATGCACAAAAGGCATTAACTATGGATAGGCTGCAGCAACTTCACGGGTCCCTTGCTACTTGTCCTAAAGAAGACGAGTGTGCAGAAGATCCAAAAGGTTTTTATCTGATTTAGATTTATAACTTATGTGTTCCTTTTTGGCGTCTTGAACACAGCATGTGTAAAATGTTTTTAGGTCTGAAAGTTGAGCTGATGCCTCATCAACGACGTGCCCTAACTTGGCTGATGTGGAGGGAAAGACAAAAACCTTCGGGGGGTATTTTAGCAGATGACATGGGTTTAGGGAAAACTCTTACTATGATCTCCTTGATGTTGAAAACAAAGGAGGTATGCATTTTTTTGTATCTGTCAACTGATTTATTTTTCCATTGAAACTTTAGTGGGAATTTTTGATATTGGTGTACCAAAAAAACCTAAGAGAATTGTGATGCTATAAAGTAGGGAGAATTGTTATGCTATATAGAAAGACTGATTCAGTCATAATGTAAAAAAAATACCACATATGGAAAAAATAGCTTAATGCAAATCTGAAAATAAAAAAATTCTAAAATCAATAAAAAAATATATTGTGTATTAAAACCCCTTATTAATGGCACTTTCCTAGTCATCTAGTAAGTTCGCTCGTTAATGTTGGTACGCAGACTACGCAGTTGCCACAACATATCGTAAATTTACTTGTGTTTTTTAACATTTTTACAGAAATCTCAAAAATGTAGAAATATTGATAAAATCCTAAGAGATCAATGATTTTTTGTTGGTGGTAAGTTAATTTATTGACTTGTTTCTTGATTTTTCAATGTCAATCATTATCTTCTATTGTAAATGTCAATGTAATGTCCAAAAATGTGTTAAGCATCAATTAAAACCGCACACAAAATGTACAAATACACCAAAACACTACCTGTCACTACTGTTTAGAGGAGTTGTTCAAAAATGCCACCAGTAACTTGACTAATCAGACTACACACACAATTTTATTCTGTTCGGGAGTGTCAGAACTTAGCACTAGCGCATATAAGAAATCTGAAACAAATAAGCCCACTGGCGTATAATAAAACTGCGAACTGCGAACCTGCACTGTCGTACAAGGTATGTGGAAGCACGAGTATTTGTATCCAAGAATCTGGCTGTAGCAACAGCCATATGGACCACAACAAACATCGGAGAGCAGAGAGGCAAGTGTCCTTCCCACTATCTTTGATTTCGTACTGGGCGCCACGCCACGACCAGCGGCAACTCCGCTGCATAGCCTGTCATTTGCCGGAACAGCTGATGGGCAAGTGGGCTGGTTATTAGGTATGCTGTAACTGCACGGTGCGCACAAGCGGCATCATAGGCTACCAGAGTGCCGAGTTACTCGGGTACTAAGGTTGATTTTACCATGTTTTAGGCTTCGGCAAAAAAACATTCCGCACTTTCTTTTTAGTAGTCCTCCCCACTGTGTAGTAACATTTTTTACATTAAGACTGAATTACCCTGTATATTCTGTGGAATACAGGGACTGCCCATAAATGCCAACAAATAGATAATTTTTTTATTTGACAAGCATAACTGTTTTTCACTCAGTGATATTAGGGCTGCGTTCCACTTCAGCTTTTTGACTGAACTTTTTTTCTGTAAACCAATTGTATTTCTTCTGGGACATATTTTGAGCAATGTGAAAAAGAGTTCCCGCAAAAAACTGAAGTGGAAGGCAGCCCTTAAACTATAGAGATTCTAGTCATTTCTGATTGCCTGGATTTATGGTAACTGTAACTTTAGGAACATAATGATACTTTTTAGGTGGAAGATAACCAAGACAGCTCGGAAGATGGTGAAAATCACCCAGAACGCAAAAATTTCAAATACGAAGGGGGAACACTAGTTGTTTGCCCTGCAAGTTTGATACAACAGTGGACAGGTGAACTAGAAAGAAGAACCAAGAGGGGATTGGCTTCTTTTGAATTATACCATGGACCTAAGAGAGAAACAAAAGCAAAGGTATATTCGTATCATTGGCCACACGCCACACCATTGTTATATTCTCTTTTTTCCTTTTTTGTAGGTTTTGGCTGAATATGATATGGTAGTAACAACATACAGTATTGCAAATAACGAGGCCGATAAACGTGGTGCAATATACAGAATTAAGTGGAGAAGGATTGTACTTGATGAGGCCCATCAGATAAGAAATTACAAATCGCAAACATCGAACGCTGTTTGCCTTCTCTCAGGAAAATCTAGGTATAATAATACTTGTACATAAAGCCAGAAAAAATGTGTCGGGATATTTAAATTTTGTTATAAATTTTTTGCCCAATAAAAAATTGTGTTACCTTAGTGAAAAATCAAACTATATTCTTCCTTTTTTGTTACACAAATTATTTAACTTCAACTTAGTGGAAAAAGTCGATTTATTTCAAACTACTAATTTCACCATGAAAAATTTCTTACATTGGAAATCAAATCAGTCTTTAATTCGTTATTTCTCCAGATGGGCTCTCACTGGTACTCCAGTTCATAACAAAGAGTTGGACATGTATGCGCTGCTCAAGTTCTTGAGGTGTTCTCCATTCGATGATTTACAGGTAAGTGTAAGCAATCGAAATGCCGATCTTTAAAAAATATTCCCTCTCCCATCTTTTAGGTATGGAAAAGGTGGGTAGGAGACAAATCTACTGGTGGAACGGAACGTCTTCATACCGTCATATCATCCCTGATGCTAAGGAGGACCAAAGTCGAGCTCATGGAAAATGGCATATTAAATTCTATGCCGGAAAAGAAGTGGGAACTCGTACCTGTCGAATTGAATAAAAATGAAATGGCTGTGTACCAGAAAGTACTGATATTTTCGCGCACTCTATTTGCTCAATTTTTGCACCAAAAAGCAGAGAAAAATCAAGAAGCTGCCGATTACAAGTTCACAGAAGTTCCAAGTAAGTGAGAAAGTCTGTAAGAAATAAGTACCTACTGTGTTTGTATTGAAAAATTTAATACAAGTATATTTTGTTCCGGTACCTTCCAATATTACCAAATATGATCTTTCAGAAAATGCACCAAATGAAGAATACTTCAAAATGAGGTCAAAACTGTTGAAGTTCAATAAAGTGAGAGATGTTAGCCAACATGAAATTTTAGTTCTTTTGCTTAGGTTACGTCAAATTTGTAATCATCCAACACTTATCACAGCTGTAAGTAAAAACAAAATATTTATACAGGATGTAGAGATGGAAGGTGGTTTCATAAGGTTGATAATTTTAGTGACAAGCAGGTCAGCATAATATGTGTAGATTTCTATGTGTCGATAGAGGTCTAATGTGGATCAAAATGTTGCTTGTCTCAAATCAGAAGTCACATTTAGGTTATTCTTGCTTGTCACGCCTGACACATACAACTCACGACAATAATGGTGAAATTCTGCCAACATGACCAACTTATGAGTGACCAACCTTCCCTACATTGTTTAATAAATATCCTTAAGCATCTTGTGACATGAAGTTATGAAATCGTGTTATATATTCTGGGGAGTGGGACTTTTTTAGGGGGGAACAAAAGGAGTTTTTTTTTTGTTATTTTTGGCTTTTACCGGAGAACATATGCTGTATAAAATCTTTCAGTTCTGATATACAGGGTGACTAGAAAATGTAAAAATGGTACACTGAAGTCCCTCGATTTCTAATGTATAAGAAATAAAAAATTATCAAATTACATAAGGAAATCTATCCACATCTCAGAGGAAACCACTCGATATCAGTCTTTTGTATTTTTCAAGTAAAAGTTTTTATGAGGAATACAGTTTACGCCCAAAATCCAAAGTAAAAGTTTCTTCTCTTGTTAATTCAATACTGTAGATTTGTATGCAGCAATAAAATATGTCCAGGATGTCCCTCTATTGGTTTTTACAATAGGATGATTCTTATTTATAAGCATACTGTATATTTTAACATGCTTTTGTAGTGTGCCCCTGGATTGTTGTTGGAATAAGCTTAAATGATAAACAAATTTCTAGTCGAATCTATATTCCTCCCAACCCGCTAATGTAGAAGCGAAACAAAACCGTGTTATTTGTATTACCATGAATCATTGGGTACAGAATTGCCGCATTCACTATATGCTCATCTTGTAGCCCTACACACAATATATTCTAAATAACTTAAATTTCTCATATTGGTACATTTACGAAACTTATTTATTTATTATTTATAGATCTATTTTAGTTCTTACCTTTTGGTTTTTACATTGTGCATTTCAGCGCTAAAAACTGCACGTCATTAACGTAAAACACATTAATTATGTCTACATCTACTCGCCGCAGATTATGCAAATCGTTTTTTACAAATTCTGTATTCCTGTTGGGAAAAACTTCTTGAACTGCACGCAGAACGGCCAAAGCAGAAACTATTACAATGCAAACCGATGCACTACACAGATAAAATACATATTTAATTCTGTGTTTAACTAGAAAATACAGGTAGAAAACCTCGCAATTTGCATTTTAGTATTACCGATGGAAAGCAATAAGTTAGTTTTTTGGCATTGGCAAAAAGGACTATAAACATCACTGAAATTAGAGATATGCAAGCAAATTATAACAATATCGACACGTGGTTAACTCCTTTTTCCGCGAATAAACTGTCGATCATACATTTTATAAGCCTCATAATATCATCTAAGCAACCCATCAAAACGTAACATGTATCTACTGTGTTTTTACCAGGCGATAAAGATCAAGATGATAATGGACCTACGTGCTGGTATGAAAACATGTCATAGGGTTACCATTTAAATATTATTTTCATAAAATAAAAGAATGTCTAGAGTTTAGTTCACAGACAGATCCAAGATGGGGAAGGGAACGGGGGCCAGTGCCTTTTGTCAGGAACTGGCTAGGAGGTTGACTATCTCGGGAAGCACACCACCGTGTTCCAGGCGGAGGTGTTCGCCATCATGATGGGGGCAGAGGAATCGCTCAGGCTCGGAGTTAAGGGCCGGAAGCTGACCCTCTGCTCTGACAGTAAAGCGGCTTTACAGGCGCTGAGAACAAACCGAACCATAGGTGGAGGACTGTAGAACGAGTTTGCTCAGACTGGTGGCCGAAGGGAACAGTGTCGATCTGTCGTGGGTGCCCGGTCACGCGGGCATAGCGGCGAACGAGACTGCGGACCTACTGGCTAGAGAGGGATCCATGGGAAGACCAGTGGGGCCAGAACCAATATTGGGGATTGCGCCACGGGTCGCAATTGGAGCCCTGGACGAATGGCTGCATGGCAGGTTCGTTGAGGAGTGGCGCCGGGCTCCGGGGATGAGGCAGACTAGGCTCATGATTGAAACCTATTAGCTATGTCTACTTTAATTTAACATCAAAATCGATTATTTATTTCCATGGGTAACTAGATCTGCCAATCACAAATTTTAACAATATTTATTCCCAAATTTTTATAGTAAATACAGAACAAACTAGCAAGTCAAATTAAATGGGATTTTATGCTTTATAAAATTTTTTAAAAATTCCCGATAATTTAATTTTTAAAACCAAGAGAGACCAAATTTAGTCATATTGAATATTTCAAAACTGATTTATTACTTGGATTCTCGGGGTTCTTGCAAACAATAATTTTTATGTTTATGTTTATTTTTTATACCTTTATAAATAAAAAAGTTACAGTGGGTTAAAAATTTTGATTTTTTTATTTTTGGCCATAGTTTTCGTAGGTGGCCATGGACAGCAAGTGCTATCGATCGCACCCACCACCGATTTTTTTCTGTCAAAAAATAGCCAAGATTTTTTAAGTGACCCGCTTTCTATAATCCTCCCTGTATGGAAATTTATCATTTGACAAAATTTATCAAAAAATGAAAATTTGTTGCATGGTTATTTACATTTCTGGAGTTTACCCGTTTTTGAGGTATAGCATTTTAATTAAGATTTATCATTTTTTTATAACTCAAAAACAGAAACAGTTACAAAAAAAGTTCCAGGACTTTGAAGAAAATGCTTTGTTTTGAGAAACACTCAATTTTTTCTCTATTTTTCTATTGGATCACACTGTACATACATTACATAAATTGAATGAATGAATATGAGCAATATTCGACTACGATATTGATATAGTTGCAGGCGCTGTTTTCTAAGCTTTAATTTGAAAAATTCAAGTCAATAGAGAAGGTATAATGGTTTATGTGATAAAGAACGGGAAAATATTTAAAAAATTGTCAATTTCTAGTATATTTTTTTCAAATTAAGAAGTCCTGTCCTGTGGAAAAATGTCATATACAGCCAATTCATATGTAGGATTGTTCACTTCACAAAATGCATAGGGTCTGAGGTGGTTCAATGCCAAAAAACAAAAATGGCACATTTTTAGGTCAATTGGCTCGCTCCAACATTTGGAACCGTTCACCCCGTTCATTATTATTTTCACCCAATAGGTACTCTATGAGTGCCCCTTGTATAATTGCGTATGTGGCTTCCATTTTGGGGGAGGGACCCTGGGGTCTGCGGTAGGTGGAGTAGAAGTTGATGTATTAGACTATGAATAAGGAACTAGAGTTTTCGAATAAATTTGTAATATTTTTCGATAAAAAATAGAAAATATTCAGCATGTTTGTTAGTTGTATTTTGAAAAAAGAAAAAGAAAAAAACTAATCAAACATCCCAAATATTTTCTAATTTTTTTATTGGCTTTGCCTGCTGCTTTACTGGCAAACCTTTTGGATGACCCCAGCTTCCAAATTTACATCGCATTGCCACTTGGTGAGTCTGTGTGTGAACAACAGGTCTGCACATGCGGCAAACAGTTGATATTTATGGCTTTTATAGACTAAGCTGAACAGAAGTGTACGTCGTTTGTTCCTCCATTGGCCCTCGTAAAATAAACTGGACTGCCATTGGGCCCTAGTCTCTCCACCAATATTTAGCCATCCGGTAGAGGGCGCTGGCGCCCGCCTGGATATCTGCCATATTGTGTGCATTGTAGGGGATTTAGAGTGCATTCTAGGGGAAAAGATAAATTTGTGGTGGCAACACAAATTGACATTTGACAATGGCCAACCATGGCCCTCGTGCATTTGTCATTTGGCAGCCATTGACATGTGCCCCCAATATGGCCGACCTTTTGGTGGGACATATATGTGTATATAGGTAGGACAAATGATTGTATTGGAAAAGCAGTCCAGTTTATTTTACGAGGGCTGCACTCCCGCCCCAGTTTGATAAATGACATAAAAAATGTCTTTAGTAGTTGCCGATTCCTATATAGGAAAAACATCTTTAAATGCGGGGGAAACTGCACGTAGTAAGAAACAAATATGAAGAGTTTTATTTTTGTTCCCTTTGGCTTTGTGGGGACCTTTGGTCCTTGTGGCGAAAAGTTTCATCACCCAAAGAATCAGTTTGGCAATCCAAAGGGGAACTGCGGCCTCAGTTCTAGGAACTATTAGAGGGTTTAAATGAGGTGTTTTATTTATAATTCATTATTATTGTCATTATACAACAAAAATATACTGTGCATTTTATACCTTTATATAAAAAATCTAAAGTAAATATAAAATTCAAAAAATTGGTAGAGGGGAAGGTCCAATGGAGGACCATGTTCTCTTACGAGGTCCATTGGGAATTTACATTTACCCCACCTCCCTCCTTTCTCTATCGTCATAAAAGCTCAGTGGTACCATAATATTGTATTGTCACCGGAATCGAATAAGTTTGCTAGATTTGTTTACATAGAAGTCAAGCTAATAGAAGCGAGTTAGTGACTTGCTCTCAAACAGAGATGTTATGAAAGTGAGTAAAACCGATTAATCGAAAAGTGTCTTCATGAAAAGTTATTAATAATATAATATAATAATACTAGAATATTCCTTTTTAAGCTGACTGACTTGGAAGTTCAATTTTTTATCCATATGAGCTTATTTAGGAAGGCAAGTAAAACAAGTTTGTATTTAAAAATTGTTTCGAATATACGGATGTGCCCAACTAATCATTTGTGGACAACACTACCTACTCTGGCCTTCTTTCTACATTTCAAATTTTATAGTCATTTGATTGGTCAATCTATCAATGCAGTAAATAATCCCACAATGTAAAAATAGAACTGATACAAGTCATTTACTCCTAGCCCTACAACAATCCAGAGGTATACTGTATATCCAATGTGGAAAGAAAGCAAAACTAGTCACAAAATCTTTTGCGTTCATAGGTGAAATTGAAGTTATTAAGTTAAAAACTGTTCTTAGATGCTCAATGATGATGATGTTGCTAAAGAAGATTTGGGTTCTGACGAGGAGTTGAATGAACTGAACCTTTTAGAGCAGTTAAACAAATTAAATATTGATGATAACGATGAGCATCACCCTCACAATTCATTTGAAGGTAAAATGAGTTTGACAATATTCAACAATTATATTGGATCAAAGTTTACATTTATACAGGGTGTATGGAAATTACGTGCACAAAATTGGAGAGGTGGTAGTACTCGCGAAAATAATGCCACAAGTTCATATAACACTTTTCCGAAAACTCGATATTAACCGAGTTACATAACCTCAAAACTATTTTTTTCAAAACAATATTTTACGTTTTATGTAACACCATGTTTCCTCTCGACATAATCCCAGAAGGGTTTGGAAAATAATTAGGGATGCCACTAATGAAACTGGTGACACGAATAGTATTAAGGTGGTCCATGGCCCTGGGGGACTATTACTCATTGATTCCGGGCCCATAGCTAATGCTTTCAATGACTATTTTTCATCAATTGGGGCGTCGCTGGCTAGTAAAATTCCCAGCTGTTCCCTCAACTTCCGAGAAAGATTAAACGATAAATCTATATTTCTTAGAAAGATCTCAGATAATGAGATTACTCGGGCTATTGAAGAGTTGAAGGTCTCTGGTTCAAGAGGTGAAGACGGTATTGAGGTTGATATTTTGAAGGCAAACAATCGTGCCCTGATTAAGCCCTTCAAGTGCCTGATTAATTCTATTTTGTCGACAGGCATATACCCTAATACATTCAAACATAGTACAATAATTCCTATTTACAAGTCTGGTGACAGAAAGAACATTAGTAATTATCGGCCTATAGCTATCACTAGCAACTTAAACAAGGTAATTGAAAAGTGTATCAAGACAAGGCTGTGTGACTTCCTTAAAAAATCTAACATCATTTCTAAAAGCCAATATGGGTTTAAGGAAAATTGCTCAACTCAGAATGCCCTATTGGAGGTCTTCTCCTTTGTCATTGACTGCAGGGAGTCGGGTATGAAGTCAATGGGTATTTTCCTTGATATTACTAAGGCTTTCGACACTGTGGCGCACCACATCCTCCTCTCGAAATTGGATTCGGCGGGTATTCGGGGTAAGGCCAATGAATTGTTCGGATCTTATCTATCAGGCAGGACCCAGCAAGTGAAAATTGGTAACACATGTAGTGATCAGAGAGAGGTGGGTTTTGGTGTGCCGCAGGGCACGGTCCTTGGACCAATCCTTTTCTCAATTTATGTTGATGGCTTTATTACTAATGTCTCTCCTGCCAAGGTAGTGTGCTTTGCCGACGACACTGCCATATTGGTTCGAGGTGAGACATGGGAGGGGGTATATGCTGAGGCTGAGCGAGCGTTGGGGATGGCCAGGGCGTGGATGGACCACAACCTTTTAACACTCAATATGGAGAAGTCTGCCTTCATTCCATTTGCAATCAATAAATCAGGTTTACCAAAAACTAACCTCCTCACTGTACATAAAGAGGGCTGCAATACAGTGAACTGTAGGTGTAAAGGTAATAATTCTATACAGATGAAATCTAAATTAAAATATCTTGGGATTTTTATAGACCATCACCTAAAATGGGATGCTCACTGTGAATATGTAACTATGAAATTACGGAAACTATCTTATAAGTTTTACTTACTTCGACAAATCCTGTCCTTAAATAGTCTTAAAAACGTATATAAGTCTTTAGTAGAATCTGTGATGACCTATGGGATCCTGGTTTGGGGCGCTGCATGCAAAAATGTCTTGGCTTCGGTCAGTTCGGCCCAAAAGCAAATTATAAAAATCATTATGTCCAAACCTAATAGATATCCTTCTATCTTACTTTTCACGGAAAGTGGTCTTCTAAATACTAGACAGTTATACATCTTACACACAATAAAGTTTTACGTAAAACAGGACTTATTTCAACGTCCTCTTGGACATCCTAGTCTCCACACAAGAACAGCTGGTGCTGGCAATGTTTTGGTGCCCAGGTTCTCCTTTTCCTGGTCCTAGAGACATCCACACTACCTCGCACCTAGGGTCTGGAACATGTTGCCAGTGGAGATTAGATGTTTAAGATTTAATGTCTTTAAGGTGAGGTTACAGGACTGGATCAGGAGGTTTTATCATGTTTTATGTACCAGCGTTACTCAGTTGGAGTTGGCGTAATTGTCCCAAAATCCATTTCCAGGTATATTTGTATCATTTTTAACTTTGTATTAGTTAAGTTTTGCTCTCTCTCTGTAACTGAATCACTCAGCCAAGTCAATAATAATTTACTGGTAAGAGCAAAGAACTTGCTAAGTGCAACCATATGTGAAATGTGACTATACTACTTTATGCTTGGTGCACCATTTGGTGCTTTACATTTTATTTTTGTATCCTTGTATTTCATTTTTTATTTCTACTTGTATTCTTATTAACTTGTGTATTTGCTAAGTTTTACTTTCTCTATAAGTTAAGTCGCACACACAAGTCCTTTAAGGACTCCTCGTACGTATGTATGTAATATTAATTATTGTAATTGTAATTTTCTTGGAGCAATAAAATAAATAAATAAATAAATAAATAAATGTGCATGTGTACAAATTTTGCTAGAACTTTTTTATTTCCCAATTTTTTTTTAATTATTATAATTTATTATTAAAGAGCGTTAAAAAATCTTACAAAAAGGTACTCTTGTCTCAATTCGATAAAGTTTACCGTTTCGAAGAAAATCGCATTTAAAAAGGATAAGGTTTTCTAGAAATACGCGATAAACGCCCACATGATCAAAGCTGGCCTTGGAATTTTCGATCTTTGGCGATTTACTATGACTTGATTGGTCATCCTGAGAATGTATGCGATAATTTAAAGGGGGGAAAATACACCTGGAAAAAATTAACAATAATTTATTTATTTGGTCAGGAACAATAAAAAAAAGGAACAACAATAACAATTAATTAATAATAAAAATAAATCATTTATAGCAAAGCTTCAAACTGTTGTCCTTCCATTTCTAAGCACAACTCGAGTCTTCTTAATAAAAATGATGATGACTTTTGCCTTTAGATAACATTATTATTAATTTTTTGCGTAAAAGTCTCTACTTTTATAAAAATCAAGTCGCCTCTAGAAACAAAAAAAGAGCAGCAAATCAGCATTCACAGTTTGACAACTGTCAAGTTATTAAAAGCATTATTTTAGTGATAGAATTTAAAAGGAGCTATTAGCATGGATGATAACTATACAAACGCAGAATTACGAGACATGCATTATTATTATGGCGTAGCAAAAGGCAATGCTCGTGCAGCACGAAGAATGTACCACGAAGCTTTTCCTCATAAGAGACTACCCGACGTTCGCCACGAAGGTCCTATAAACTTGAAAAATATGCATTTCTGGCACGACGAAAATCCACATATGACAATTGAACGTGGTTTTCAAGACCATTTTTCATTGAATGTATGGGCAGGCATTATTAACGATTATTTAATTGGTCCGTACTTTTTCCCTAACCGCCTTACGGGAGAAATTTATTTAGACTTTTTGAGGAACCAATTACCGCTTTTAGAAGATCTACCTCTACAGTTGAGAAATTCGATGTGGTTGCTCCAAGATGGTGCCCCACCTCATTTTTCGATCAATGTAAGAGAATTTCTCAATGAGATGTTCCCAAACAGATGGATTGGGCGGGGTGGATTTATTGAGTGGGCCCCTAGATCGCCTGACTTAAATCCTATGGATTTTTTTTCTGGGGTTATCTTAAGTCACTGGTATACAAAACTCCTATAAATAATGGAGAAGAATTAAGACAGAGAATTATAGATTCCTGTGATATTATTAGAAGGAAAGAAGGAATATTTTTTAGAACCCGCAGATCACTTTTAAGAAGACTCGAGTTGTGCTTAGAAATGGAAGGACAACAGTTTGAAGCTTTGCTATAAATGATTTATTTTTATTATTAATTAATTGTTATTGTTGTTCTTATTTTTTTTATTGTTCCTGACCAAATAAATAAATTATTGTTAATTTTTTCCAGGTGTATTTTCCCCCCTTTAAATTATCGCATACATTCTCAGGATGACCAATCAAGTCATAGTAAATCGCCAAAGATCGAAAATTCCAAGGCCAGCTTTGATCATGTGGGCGTTTATCGCGTATTTCTAGAAAACCTTATCCTTTTTAAATGCGATTTTCTTCGAAATGGTAAACTTTATCGAATTGAGACAAGAGTACCTTTTTGTAAGATTTTTTAACGCTCTTTAATAATAAATTATAATAATTAAAAAAAATTGGAAAATAAAAAAGTTCTAGCAAAATTTGTACACATGCACATGGTGTTACGGCCTTTATGGCCGACCAATTATTATGAAATTTCTCACGATAGTCCACCCTATAATGTGTAATAAGTGTACCAAATTTGAAAAAAATATATTCACTAGGAGAAAAGTTATCTCAAAATATTGTATTGAAAAAAATAGTTTTGAGGTTATGTAACTCGGTTAATATCGAGTTTTCGGAAAAGTGTTATATGAACTTGTGGCATTATTTTCGCGAGTACTACCACTCCTCCAATTTTGTGCACGTAATTTCCGGACACCCTGTATAGTGTTTTTGTAAAATTTGTTGGATCACTGACAATGTTTCATTTTATAGGGATTGCAGAAGAAGGCCAAAATGGCATATCCCTCAGAGATGCATCAAAAGGATTTTTGAATCCATCGAACCCGGTGTTCTCCGCCGATCGACTTAGTAGCAAAATAGAGACCGTGATGAAAGTGCTCAGGGAGCAAGTGCTGGATACAGAAGACAAAGCTATCATTGTGTCACAATGGCCGGGGTTCTTGAGGATCGTTGCAAGACATTTAAAAAATGCCGGGATAGATTTCAATCAGCTCGACGGTTCTGTACCTGTACAAAAGAGGATGATCATGGTAGATAGCTTCAACAATCCCAGAGATAAAATGAAGGTAGGAAATTATTATTTTTTTGTTTATTGGGACTCGTACCACTTTTTGAAAGTGTCTAATTTCACACTACTTTTACACTGATATCACCCATGCTACTATAACTGTAAAAATAGGACTCACATATGTATGTTGATTGTTAAACTTCCCAAGCCATAAATGCACAACAAACCATATTAAAAATTATGTGCTTTGATCTCAAAACCCACAAAAGCTAACAAATTACGAATAATTCTTATCACCCAATGAGGCGTATTTCCAAAACATCCTAACGTCAAATATGCGCGTGAGTTTACCTCGTTATAATTTATAGTATCATGGACACCACCTATCTAGGGAGCTGGACCAGCGCTATGTGTCCAGATTTGGGAAACATAGTTCAGTTATAGACTCCATTCAAAATCTTATGAGCTGTGATTTTGATTGAGCAAAATGATGACAATCGCGAAGCATTGCTAGCAAGAACAACATCAACAACGAAGGCTCTCGTGATTATTGTCATTTTGCTCAATCAAGGTCGCAGCCACAAACGAAACAGACTTGGCATATCAGGATTTACACACTGTAACCAGCATGCCAAAAATTGGGGAAAGAGACGTGTGTGTGCGGTAAGAGGGCGCAGTCTATTTGACAGATCCACATTGTTTCATTTCTTTAGTATCAGTTGTGAATTCCGCAGTGGCCGGGGGTAGACGCTACGACCAAAAAGAAGATGAAAATCACTTATGAAAAAATTTCAAAAAATGCTTCCTTAAGAAGTTATGGCCATCTAAAATAGTGAAATCAAGACATTTTCGCGAAATAGTATTAATTCGTTTAAATCAAGTCATATCTACACAATAAAATTATTAATATTTAAATTTACAAAGGCAAATGTTCGAAGTGCCCGCCATTTTGTTCAATGCATTTGTGCAACCGTCGAATAAAATTGTTTTCTACACGGCATAATAATATTATGAAAATTGACCTTTTCAATGTCGCACTGCTGTTTACTAATTATTATGTGACAACTAAATTTTGACATTCAAAATTTTATATTCTGGATACGAAAAAGGTGACTTGACTTAAATGACACTATTTTTTACATGATTTCACTGTTTTAAATGGCCATAACTTCTTAATGAAGCTCTTTTTGAATTTTTTTTTAAAACTGTATTATTTTAATAAGTGTCAGTTTTCATTAAATATTTGCTTTTAATGAAATAGCAGGGCTTGTTCTCTTTTTAGTTGTGACACTATTCTTGAAAAAACTTGTTTGTTTCTAAGTAGCTATAGAAGATACAAGTTTTTAAAATTAATACCTTGTTTTGTTATTTTGAGTTCCAGTAGATAACGATATCTTACCAAAATAGGTTCGTGCTAATTGAAAAATTGATTTTCTAAAAATAATGATAAAGAAAATGAGCAATCTGGAGGTACTTTGCGATACTTCAGAGGCAAAAGATAGGTAATTGTTATTAGTAATAAATACCTAATAACCCCATTGTAAAAAATTTATGGGTTAAAAATACACTGAATTGGCCTAAAACCGCGAAAACTATTTTTTTAGAGTTTATTATGCTTGCACACTTAGTGATTTATTCTCAGGATCTTTCTGGACAACCAGATCCGCAACCACAAATTTCAAAGGCCAAAAAAATTTTACAAATTATATAATTGAAAATAAAAGGGTTTTCAGGGGAACTCAATTGGATCATTAAAGGTTCCAAAAGAAAATAAAAATGTAGAAACTGCGCAGGCTGTAAAAAGTATTTTTTAAATGATTGTTTTCAGTCACTAAATGTGAGTTGCATATAATGTTTTCTCTACGACCAGTTATAATAATAGAAATAGGTAAGAAAATTCATTTTCAATAAAATTTTTCGATTTTACGTTAAATAATTGGTTGCGACTCCTTGTGGCCTGTTATACAATTTCTAGCAGAGAGTCTATCGCACATTTTACATTTTCAACTGATTATCTTTGAAAAAGAATAAATTTTTTGGATTTTGCTAAGTAAACAGTAACTAGGAACTGTTATTAAACGTGGTACATTTTAAATCTGCCATGGTTGTGGCAATAATAATAATAATTATCACCCTCACAATACTCCAAAATAGGAGTACCCTAGAAGCAACTGAATGCTTGTTCGGGGGAGGGGGCAATTACTATTATTTTGTATTTGTTGTCATTTGCGGCCGGGACTGACTTTTCTAGATAAAACTATACTCGATCCATCCAACAAACGGAGTACGTCAAAACAGTGATCAATGCATGATGAATCACGTGTGTATGCGTTGATTGGCCAAAGCAGACAGACATGCCTTTAACTTCTGGCCAATAGCATGGTATTTCAAATAGTCCACAGAATGCTGGTCACTACTTTTTTAACAGATCCGGCATTCACAGTCGTGTTTGAACACTCCCAACCTAATGGTCTGTGTTCAATTTAAATAGATCTCTTGGGGTGTGTTGGAATTTTAATTTTTAAAATGTTTAGTATGGATACAGCTGAAGAAACAGTGGATCAGCAGTTTTGCAATTATTCATAGGTTTTTAAAAATTTAATATAATATAGTTCTGATCGAACCTTAATACGACTCTGTACAAGCGTCTTGGCTTTTACCAACCACGTGACCTTATCGTGATATTGTTTTGACACACTCCGTTTGTTGGATGTATAGAGTTTAGAGTAGCATTCGCTCAAGTAGCTATTAAGGAGCAATACCGTGTCCAGCGTTCTTTACCATCAGTGGTGTTTTTCTATAAAGACATGTGCATGCATCTGCCTCGACCACGAACCAAGCTCGATCGAATGCAGACAAATATGCAGTCCAAATAGTTCGGCTATGCTACGAACATCACCACCGCAGCCCCCAATCTAAACATTAACCGAATATTGCCATGATGTTGCATTTCTATTAGTTGCAAAAGGAGATGCTGCACTTCTATTGGTTGTAAACTTGTGTATGGTAGTAAATAATAAATCAATTAAAGTAGGCATGGAAGTAGAAACAATTACATTGAATTTTATACCCAACTTTTTTAAATATTGCTCTCAAATCTTTAGTTAATTTATTTTAAAAAATAAGGCAGCTTCTCAAAAAAAGTGTCACATATCTAAATAGGGGTAAAAAACTGTTATAAATTGTTGTGCCTAAACATTTTTTATGCAAATTTCAACCAGTCATACAACAGAGACAATATTTTGAAACAAATCTGTTTATTTCATAACACAAATGTTCATAGGAAAAATATAGGAGATACTTTTCAAGAAAAAAAGTTTCTTTTTGCGTTTTCTCAAAACAATACTTTTGAGTTATGTCATTTTTGTTTCGGATGAGCGATACATTGTATTCTGACAACTCCAATGAAAAATTGAATTTATATTCAGAGTCAAACATCTCATTTTCTAAAATAGTTTGAGCTCTACATTTATTACAAATTAAATTAATTTTTTCGATCTCAGAAGTACAATAATTTAAAATAGAAAAGTTCTCCAAAGGAATACAGTTTTCCGTGAAAGTTTCTGTAATTTCCATATGGACTAACATTTTTTTTATATGCATATTTAAATTGGCGACTAGTTGGATTATTACTCCAACCTCCATGCCGAATACAAAAAATAACTCTAGATGGTCTTGATTGACTCTATATGTTGGCAAATAATGCATAATTTTTTTTTAGATTCGACAATGTTGTTGAAAAGCATTTTTAAACTTTTTATACTTTTTATACATGCTTGAGTAAAAGTGATACACACTGTAGATAGTCGGATGCATTATTAATACCATCCACAAAAAATCCCGGCACACCTAACTTCAAACTTTAATTTTGGAATAAAACCAAATCAAAACAGATAAATAATTGTAATGTCTGAGGTATAAGTATAGTTATTAGTTTTTATACAAAATGTTATGCAAAATATTCGGTGTTGCCTCCCGAAAATTCCATCAATGGTTCTGACAGTTTCTGTGTGTGTAGCTTTGTATATGCTTACGGTAATTGAAGTACAAACAATCAACACCAAAACATTGGTTTCGTAAGATTTATGAATGCAACTCTGTAATTGGTCGGATGCCCAGTGTCCGCGCAACACGATATTGCCAGGAAGACTGCCAAACAGAAATTAATAACTCGAAAAATCTACGTACCGAAAGAATTACAAATTATCAATTGACCCGGATCCTGTAAGTTCGGTTAGGGCACACTTCAACTACACATTTGTCCATTATTATATTAATTTTGACATATAAAATATGAAAAAATGGGAGCTCTTTACATGTCGACGTGACAGATTAACCAGACAGATGCGTAAGCAAGCGGCCGCGCCGATTTAAAGTCCCCTTCAACTGAGAAGGAGCGGGTTCCGAAAGTCCGGTGCCTGTTCACTATAAAGCGGCTCACTAAAGGTATGTTTTATTGGTGTCACTGTGAATGTGGTGACATCTGTTAACCCGTTTTATTGTCTCTTGTTTTTCTGTCACTAGATTTACCAGTATTACTAGTGACGCACCAATAAATCGCAGCTAATGTCTGGTGCATGCTCGGTATAAAGCGAGGTATAATACAGTCGATCCTAACATGATACAATAAAAATATGTATCATGTCAATCCAAGTAATACCGGCAGCATGTATAAGGGACTCAATAGCGCGCTTGTAATTCGAAACTAATTTTTAGAAGTTTTGAAACCTTTCCTGGATTTTATAAAGTTCTTTAAATTACTACTTTCAATTTGTTTACAGTGACTATCCAAGTTTTTTTTATCTTTTTATTGAAGGATAAGGCATTCAGAACTGTCCAAGTATTTGTTGAAATAAATACTTTTTGGTAATTGTGACATTTGAATTCCGCGCCAGTTAGCCTGCGCGCCATCCCCACTCAGTGACGGCTACTGAACCGGATATGTAATAAATAGAGTCGTGTCTACCATGTGGGTAGGTTCTTTACGTGTGTTGTAACGTGTTACAATTTTTCCTAAGTTCCTCCAGTTATTTAAAATCTGGGCGAATGCTCTGGGACTACCACTAAATGATAGATCTACTTAGAGAAATAAAACAGTTTAGGTTAAGTAACAGTTTCTACTTAATTCTACCATATTCCAACAATATCTACAATTGTTATGCAATGAATGATTTCTTTATGCTTCTTTCAGTTAAGTCTCTTCCGTTACCTGAAAATAAAATGATGAGATAATTTTATAGTGACCAACTATTCGTCACCATTACTTACCCAACCCGTTGCAGCTCCTTCCGATCCCCGATATGATTCTCCCTTTTTCGGTATTGCGTAACATAAGGTATGATTGCTGTATGTCCGTAGATGAGTATCTCGAGTGAAGTTTTATGCAAGCTCTCGAGGTTTGGGTGTTTGATAGTGCCGCAGCCTGTACTTGGTGGCCCGCAGTTGCGAAATCAATACCTAATAAAGAGTAGCGTTTGTTATTGTTAAGGACTGTTAGTAGACCCCATTTAAATCAACCAAATAAATTGACATTACTTCATATATCACTCACCTACCGTATCTTTTTGGCGTTTAGTAAGCGGTTTCTGAACTAGAATGCACTTGTCGTAAGTCCTCGCAAGTTATTTTCATCCCGACTTGCAGATCATTTTATTATCTTCTCAGTTTCTTAGCTAACCGAAAGCCTAAACATCTAAATAAACTCCTAACCTATCCGTGATTTGTTCTGCCACCGTTCGATACCTCAAATCGATTCAAGGGATTTAGTCACTATCGATGTACGGCACTGAATAGTACGTTCGGATGTTCCGTGCGCTGAGTCTAACAGAATTATGCTTTGTGAACCGATCACTTGACCAGGGCTGATATTGACGCTTTCTGTCGAAAAGTTGACATGTGACACTCCTGAAAAACGGCCATTTGCTTCCTGTCCGTTGCCGATGGCTGAGGTTGCCGATACTTAGTAGGCTTAGTTTTTGCCGATTTGATTTGGGAATCTGCCGGTATCCTTTTCGTGGGCGTTTGTTTGCTTCATTTGTGAGTGCCCGTCGACGTTATGTCGGATTTCCAAGGAGGATTCACCCGTAGTTCGCAGATTACCCACCACTACAACCAAATAATATCTTAGCCTAACATCAAAGGCCACTCCACCCACGGTAAGCTGAATTATATTTGCCCTGTAGCCCTTCCAGCCCAACCTGGTAGTTAGCTAAGAAATGCGACATATGTTTTAGGCCTTTTTACTCCTGGCTTTGCTGCCCCCGCAACCCATCCCACGCTTGCGATTCCCGAGGTTTACGTAACCGACTGACGAAGCACCAATCGTCAATAGTGTAGAGCTGTACCATCCGCTTTCCTTGCCGGTCCAACGTAGAGTGATTACTGAGGACCTTGTAGTATGATGCCGACGCCTGTGGTTACGTAACAACGACATCCATCGCTGGAGTGCGGCAAGTCTGTCTAGCTTATTATCCTTCCCGCGCGCACGCACTGCTTGTAACTAGACGTTCATATCTAGTTACCGCTTATTCAGATACATGCCTTTTGGTTAGCCTATTTTGAGGTGCTTGTCTATTATTAATTTTATAAATTTTATGCTTGTCGTTTATACCGAACTAGTACCTAACCAGGTTTACCTATTAATTATTATTTGCCAGGCTGTAGAATTTATAGTGCTTTAGCCTCCCTTTTCCATATTTTGGTACCTAATATTTACACATAGTTTACTATTATTCCTCTCGTGTGAACCGGATATAGCGCTATACACGGGGTGATCCTTGCTTAAGCAATCCTTGTTACTTATCTTGTAGCTATAAGAAAATAGCACAATAAATAGCTTTGTACCTAGGAGGGTTAATCACTAACAAGAACTAGTCAAAACCCAAAGATAACTTTGTTAAAACCCGCTTTTGTTACCTGCCGCAATTTCCATAGCTCGGTGTGTTATTTCCCGTTTTAAGGTAAAACCTTTGACATAAGGTGGTTTTCGTAGAGATAGAAAACGGGTGGCGCTACATTATATAAGAAGCTGATACTTTGTATATCATTTATTATTGACCCACGCCACCCCACCGCGTGAGTTAACTGGGCAAAATTCCGAAAACCACCGCAAGCTTGGAAAGTTATTGGCCACCCACTTTTGGTTTACCATTTCGTTCTCTTTTGTCCATAATAGTTACCAACCCCAATTAGAGGAAACATAACAGTGTGTGAATAAAGTCAATAATTAGAATTGTGACTGTTATTTCCCGGCATTAATAAGAACATCACAATATTGATACTAGATCATATCGTATTGGTATTGGTACTGATACAGATCATCCAGAAGAAAAACTAGTATCATCATATTCTGGCTGTGGAAGTTTCCAATCTACATTACTTTTTGGTATTTAAATATATGTTATTTAAATACGTACAAAAAATTAGTATTTGTATTTGGAAATACAAAATACTGACAAAAAGTATTTGGTAATTAAACACTTGATATGGGTATTTAAATATTACAAAAGTATTTAAATACTCATGAAATATTTAAATACTTTTTCAAACAAATACCAGATTTTTTTCTGTTAAAACTTGTTTTTATGTAGTCAAAAACATATAAGTTTCTTATAAAATTTTAAAGTACCTAGGTAGTAGGTAACCTATTATTTTCGATTCATTGTTTTATGAAAATTCAGATTTCGATGCATTGAAAGTCAGTTTTCGGTTGTGTTTTGGGTATTGGGATCGATGTGGAAGTAAAGCTAGGTAGATAATTTTCCAAATCGCAATAGTTTCGATAATTTATAGCATTTTCGATTTAACTGCACTTTTGCATTCAGTGCGCACTGAGTGCATTTCTGTCATTGTCATTGCAAATTGACAGGAAAAGGACACATTACACTGGCACCAGGCAAGTGCAGCAAGTTAAAAATACCATTAGCTGTTACCTACAGCTGTTTATATTTGTGTGACAAGTAGTAGTTTGTAAAATTCTTACTGTGTAGGAGATATAACAAAAATGGATCAAGCAGAGAACCAGAAAACCACAAGGAGGCCGATATAAATATTACAAATATTTTTTAGTTCCTGGGTGTACAAGCTCTAGTATAAAAAATCCGTACATCGAATTCATTTAAAGTACAAGAGATATCGTAATATGTAGATTTATTCTTTTATGCTCGGGGGTAATTTTTGCCTTTAGGTAACATATATGTTTCTCTCTTTTCAACTGCACATACCCCACCGCATTATCTCCATTATCTTGCCTTCCAGACCTGTAAGATTTTATTAACATTTGTACAAAATGATAATATGAAATGGGCATCTATAATAATTATTAATAAATTCAATAAAATATGAGATATGTTTTTCGTAGAAATAGACAAGATGCGCATATTTTGACAAGAAAATCGCAGTAAAAGATTGTCTCGGGATTTCCGCGATAAATGTCTAGTTTTTGTTAAGTACCTATATTCTAAGTTTTAGACGTATTCTAGTAAATTAAATAAAATCAAAGTTACTTTTTAAGCTTAACACCGCGCATCTTGGCACTTATAAAGTCTTTGTTATTATTTAAATAATCCATAACCATGACTATGTTTACTTGGGGTAGATTACTTGAATTTGCTTTAGAAAAGCTTTTCGCAACTGTTGAGATTGTGCTCTGCTGTTTAATCGCGCACTGATAGCGGGCCGGCGATCGCGTACGGTTGGTCGCTCGCTTCTTGCCCCGGCAGCGTAGGAACCCATGACGTCACCAGGCGAATCCACTCGCCGAGCGCAGTGCCGTTTTGATTTAGAAATATTGAGAGTTTCGCCGAAGCAATAAAATTGAAACTTTGGTAACATCATATATACACAAAATGCTCTATCGACTTGCATAAAAAAAACTCATTTTCAGATTGGTGCTGAACAGCCCTATTCAACGCAATAAAATAATATGTTATGTATTACGTGAGGACTTACATTTATGGCGATTGTGATTTGCCTGCACTTTTACACTGAATACACTTTTGTCACTGTCATGTTATATTAGTGCAAAAGTGCAGTCAAATCGAAATCGCCCTTAGATTTTAGTGTCTTTGTCCGTTCCTGTTCTAACAAAATAACCTAACCTACTCGCGTCTAATATATGAGATATTTTATTTCGTTGAATTGTTATTCTGGGATGCTAGATGTTATTTATTGTGGTGCCCTGAAGATAACAAAATAATAATTATTAAAAAGCTGGCAATTAGTGATACGTCTAGATAACAGAGAGAGACCACATTTTTGTATTGCACCTTTCAAGAGTTTTAAGTACCTAGGTAAAAAGTTGAGAAAATGATATAGGTAGTTAAGTATAGTATTCTTATATTATTATGATATAAGTCGGCATTTAAATACCCGAAAAATATTATATATATTAAATATGTTTTTGTCAGTTTTTGATGATGACGTTTCGGGTAGCGAAAGAATTTCGAATTTTTTTTAACGAATGAGCATTATGTAATTAATTTAATTTGTTAGATTAAGGATATTTTGAACCTTAAAGTATGCAAATCGCAATCTAAAAACAACAAAAACTGAAAAAACTAATGGAAAAATAAATATATTAAGCCACTTGTAAGATCAGCTGATACCTATAACTTTTTTTAATACTTCGTTTTCGTTTTGAATTCCTAATGTATTATGTTAATTGTTTCAAATAACTCAGTGAAGAAGTATGTAGTTTAACTATAATTGTGTAGCCAATATCTCTTTTATTGTTGTAAACCATTTAAAAAAGAATAATATAATATGTTTAAGCTTCGACTGTTTTGTATTAATCAATAATTAAATACATTAAAACATACAAATTTGTAAAATCTATTGGTGCACCCAATCTTTTTCATAAAACAGTCCGAGTTTATAAATGCATTGGTGAGGGCAACAAATGTCTGCTAAATCAACCTTGAATTGCTGTTTGCCGCTTACTTACTCATCTGTCTGGTTAATCTGTGTCTACTTATCGAATTATATATCGACGATTGACTGCCTGCAAGGCCTCCAAGAGGCTTCATACCTTGCCCCCTTGGGGCAAGTGTGTTTCGTCTATGGTCACAGCTCATAAGATTTTGAACGGAGTTAAGCAATTTAAAAATATTTTTCTCCCATCAGGTGCTCTTGTTGTCCCTGACAGCTGGCGGAGTAGGTCTAAATTTAGTCGGTGCAAACCACTTGTTCCTCTTGGATTTGCATTGGAATCCACAGTTGGAGAACCAAGCACAAGACAGAATATACAGAATGGGACAAAATAAGCCAGTCTTTGTTTACAAGTACGTTGTGTCATAAAAGAGAATACCGTTATATTATTTTAAAATTGTAGGTTTATGGCGACAGATACGATAGAGGAAAGAATAAAGGCACTACAAGAGAGGAAACTGGACATTGCCAATGCAATGTTGACAGGTTCGAAGCAAGTTATTCAAAGTAAACTGTCATTACAAGATTTGAAAATGTTATTCGATATGTGAATGTGTACAATTTAATGTTTAATATTTTTAATTTTATATGAAGAAAAAGCTAACTGCAATTTAGTATATAATTTTATTTTTAATTGGATTTTTCATTTCTACAGTCAGCTAATTCTTTAATATATGATTCCTATAGGAAAACTTGCAAAATTTGAAGATGACTTTCACCCTGCTGATTGGGTTTCATCGTTAAATGCTAGGCTTCTATAAACTTTTTCTTATCTTTCCAAAAAAAAAAAAATGGTGTCTTCAATCAAAGATCATAATATTCGAGAAGATATCCTACTAAATGGGGGGTAACCGACTGAAATTGGTTTCCATGGAGCTCACTAGCGCATCTACATTCCGTAGAATGTATTATTTTACCAGTTTCCATCAGCGCCCTCTATGCGCCTACTCTTCTACTAAACCAGCAGCGGTCGGGGCGGCCATAATTATTTACAGGTTCCTGACCCACGCTTTCTGGCCGTTCTGTCTCCTACCAAAGATCATGATCTTGGCCCCTACTACGGTATTCCCCTAACCTGCTGTTTCCCCTTTGTTGACTGTTTTTTAGAACTATCTGATGAGCATACATTTCCTTGGCATGTTTCTTGTTTGCTTTCGCTTCGATTGTGATTCAGGTGTTTACGTGTCTACCGATTGCTCTTTCGTTACTTTAGTTGTTGTTGTTGCGTTATTGTTATTGAACGTTGTTACACTGTTGGATATTTGTTACTTGTTACTGTTGTTGGATAGTTGTTACTGTTATCGTCGTGTTGATTTGGTTTTCGGTGATTGCGAAAAATCAGAATGTCCACCGCGACCACCGCTTGTGTTTACCGCGGCTGTGAAAACAGTCGTAAGAAGTGTCCTAGCCTACATTTTTTTAAATTCCCTCTGAAAGACTCCGACCGTTGTAAAAAATGGTTAGAAAACTGTGATAATTCGGAATTACTTTCAAAAATCAATGGGGATATGGAAAAATTGTGTAACCACTCACTTTGCGAGAACCATTTTTCTGCCGAAAGTTTTTTTGACGCGACAGCGCCCAAGAAAAGGCTTGTAAAAACTGCCGTGCCTAAGGCCAGAGCAGGTAAGTAAGCGCGTTTTTTTTCTACAGACCCCCTCAAAATGCTTTAAATTGAGTCATTATGTTATCTTTCCTAGCCTAAGCCTATTTTTTCAATATCAGTTACTTAACGGCAACGGTGGGTTTATAAAATAAAATATATAACTAGATAGGTATATAATATGTTTACAGTAACGATAATAATAAATAAGAACCCAAAGTAGATTTTCAAGTTATTTTAGTATGCTTTGGTGAAAATTTAAATAAAAATATGTGGAAAAACCTTGGGAAAAAGAAAAAGGTGATTGACCTAACACTGCACTAAGTAAATAGTAGATTTGCAGATTTAGCAGCTAGGGTTTACATATCCAGGGCCGGTTCAAGCTTTTGCGAGGCCGATTGCCACATGAAAGTGCGAAGCCCCGACAAGTAATAAAATTATTTGATCCATTACGAATAAATTTTTGAAAATGGCAAAATGGCGTGTGACGTCACTATACGCCGCTAACTATATTTTTGTTCCAATTGGTACATTTTTTACATAATATGCTGACACTTTTTAAAAAAGTTTCACCAATTTCCTAAAAGTAGGTCGGGGTGATGAGTTTGGATCACTTCAGTGACGTAGGTATATAGAAATTAATTTTGGTTGTGGGGAGGGATAATTTTTGTGTATTTTTTTAAAGAAATGCATTCAAAAAAATTCAGTAAAATGCGCCGCATGCAATTTTTTTTTTATAAATTTTAAGAAAAATTACTTAAAATTAGTCTATGTAAAACAGGTATACAAGAGGACTAGTCCATATTATGTAAACGCACTGAAGATATTAGCTTATTCCATATGTATAAGAGGTTTGTCCTTCAACAAACGGTCTAGTCGGTTTGCAAAAGGACTAAGTAGTCCATTTATATACGGTATATCTAAACTGCAACTGGACTACTTGACCATATATCAGAGAGATTTAAACAAATACAGAATGTATGTGCAACCTTTTTCGGGGTGTTGCGACGTCCGCCATTTCTGAATTATAACCCTTGCTTTTTTATATAACCCCATCAAAGAAGGATAATATTACTTCTTGCTGGTATGTGGTATTATCAAGAAAAAAAGGTAATTATTTAGTATAGTGTAAAGGTGATACGTGTGAGATTTGACGTCTACCGAAGTACTATTAGAGATAATTTGACATTCGTAATCATAGGCGTCCTAAATGGGGGGTTAAAGGGTTAAAAATACCCCAAACTTCTTGTTTATTTTTTACCGACTTTTCCTGCGAAATTATGGAATTTCAGTGTATTATACGAAAAAATGGTGCTCCAGTACAGCCAAGCCCTGGGCCGAATGGATCTTTTCATTGGATAACCCTTCGGATAACCCTGTACAGGGTGGGCCAAATTGGACATTTTTAAAGGGAAACTCCTATTTTTAACGGAGATAGACGAAAACTGATATCGGTGTCTGAGGCTCATTTTTTATGATAAACTTAATGGCGAAAACCGAAAATCGATATCTGTCACCGTTCTTGAGTTACAGGGAGTTTTTCAAAAATGTGCGTTTTCGAAAAGTGGCTGTAACTTTTTTCGGGTTGAAAATTTTGTGTTTCTGTAAAAACATTCCTAAAGCACTTTTTTACGTGGAATCCAACGTTGCTACTAGATTTTTTTCAAGTCAATGGTTTGAAAGTTACCGATGAAAAAAATTGTTTTTTAAATGGAACACCCTGTATATTTTTGCGCTTTTTAATAGAGCAAAAAATTACCATTCCAAAAATATATATAACACTTAATGATTTACTTAAGTACCTAGTTATCAATTACTAATAGCTTTTATGATTTCATGTGTTTAATTGGAAGCGCGCCCTTTCAACAAGTAGGCTTTGGACGGTGAGAGGTGAGACAATGAAACAACCGTGGAAAAATGTTACTGTTACCTGTCAATTTTTCAGTTAACTGTTTAGGCAGTGTAAAGATTTTTCTATTTTTGTATAATTTATGATAAAATTTAAAAAACAAATTTTTTCATCGATAACCCATTTTTGAAAAACGCCCTGTAACTCAAGAACGGTGATGATTTGCGGTTTTCGCCATTAAGTTTATCATAAAAAAAAGCCTCAGACGCCGATATCAGTTTTCGTCTATCTCCGTCAAAAATAGGAGTTTCCCTTTAAAAGTGTCCAATTTAATTTGGCCCACCATGTACAGGGAGTACAAATAAAAAAAATAAAAAATAGCGTCATAATCTACTGACTGTTGGGAATTTAAATTTAAGTAAATAAATAGAAACAAATAAACATACGTTTTGAGATATTATTATGCCGATTAACATCGTGTATTTCAATTAATTTTAATTTAAAAAATCGGGACGTTCCAAGGTAGGTGCCGGTGCTAGTATATAACAGTTTTAGGGCTATAACGATAGGTTCCTATATTATATGGACAAAAAGCGCGTGCTTCGTTGATTTATTCGAAACAAAAACAAAAATCAAAGTTAACTGAGAATTAACTATATTAGGGGCTTGTATCCACTCACCTTGGCGTGGACATTACTATATTAATCATAGATATCCTCGGACGCGCGTAATAAAATAATTTGTTAATGATAAGTTTTTAATTTTTTTTGTCTTTGACCTTCACTATATCACTAAGTACCTAATCCGAAAGCCAGTGTTATCAAAAGTGTTATACTTTTAGATTCACCCACTACCCTTGTTCTTCTCAGAGAACCCAATCCGCATACATATTATAACATGACGACAAAAAGGAAACATACTGGCTCGCAGGATATGACAATAGATGACGTTGCTTTCATTCAGTTACCACCTACACCTTCGAAATTCGACATGAATGACCAGTTATCTCCCTCATCTCCGTGGAAAGAAAATTCCCCAACATTTTCAGTGGCGAAATCAACACCAGTGAAGAGAAAGTTAAGGGCTAAAATAAGTTATCTAAAGAGAAGGTTAAACAAAACTTTCTGTATAAATTACCGGTTGCGCCAAAAATGCTTGAGTTTGACAACAACAACAAAGAATGTCTTGGCCAACTTACTTGTCGATAAGCCACCCACAGTTCAGACATTAATAAAAATGCAGATATTGCATAAAAAAAGGACCGGCTGGACTAGGGAAGAAAAAAATCTTGCTCTTAGTTTATATTACAAGTCCCCTGGGAATTATAAGTTTCTGTTAAAAAGCCTTAAATGGACACTACCAGGTATTTCGACAATCCAAAATTGGCTTAAAATTTACCATATTGACGCTGGTGTCAATACAGCCTTAATTGACAAATTGAAAGACAAAGTTACTACTATGAGCGACCAAGAACGAAAGTGTGTCCTTCTTTTTGACGAAATTGCGTTAAAAAAGGGATTAGATTACAACAGATCGAAGGATTACATAGAAGGATTTGAAGATTTAGGAAGGTAAGTAAATAATTATTTATATGGAGAGGGCCTTAACAACAATTTATTAGTTTTATTGTAATACCTAATGTAAAAGTAATAAAACCTACTGTATCTTTTTATACAGTGCCATAACGAGAAAGTAGAGTACTGTTTTTAAGATAGAACAATATTTTATATAAAAGTTACAGGAAATTAAATCTCTTTATTGGTCGGGTAAATCAAATTCTTCTTTTTTACTCATTTTAATTTTTACAACAAATGCGACGATATGTATATTGCCAAGTTTGCACCAAATGGGAAAAATGTATTACTATAATAGATTTAAAAATATATTTTTTTTCTCCTTAATTTTCTGTTAAAATATATCTGTATCGTGATTTAGTAAGAAATCAAGCAGTAAATAAATGTGTCTTAGGTTATTTGGGAGAAAAAAAATTGAATACCGGTTTGAAGAGGAACATACTGATATGTTTTTGAAAATTGGCATAGAGGCACAATAGTACAATAATAATTTTCTTAATAACTTTTTCCAATATTTCCAAGGCAAACTCGGTTTTCCCAATTTTTAATTTGAAATGTCAAATTTGATAGGTATGTCTGTGACGTCATAACTTTCTTTCGACACGCCAACATAGCCCGAAATCAGATTTAAAAAATCTAATAGTACAATTTTGTTCCATTTGATGCAACATTTATGAATAAAATCTTATGAATTAAAACTCATGTGGTTTATTTGCATCGGTCTTTCAGGCTTTGGCAAATAAACGTGAAAAAATATTTTAAATTTGACTACTTAAATCCAATCAATTAGTGTACCAACCTAATATCTGGTTTATTATGTATTCAGGTTAGGCAGAAAAGACGTGTTGGCCAACCATGGATTGGTATTTTATTTAAGAGGTCTTTTGTTTAACTGGAAAATGCCATTTGGATACTTCATAACGTCGGGCCCCGCAAAAGCATTTATTCTGCAACAACTTATTAAGGATGTGATAAGAAAAGCAATGCATATTGGACTGAAAGTTGAGGTTCTTGTGTGCGATCAAGGGTCAAACAATAGAGCAGCTATCAATATGTTGGGGGCAACAGAGGAAAGTCCTAAAATTGAAATTGACGGTCAGGACTTATTTGTAATTTACGATCCGCCCCATTTATTAAAGTCACTGCGAAATAATATTTTAAATGGGTAAGTATACATTATCCATGTTTATTTTCGTTTTAAAAAGTACTTAATTTGTTTATCTTAGGAAACTTGACGTTTTCTTCAATGAAAAAATAATAAGGTGGAGCGACTTTGTTGCCACATATGAAATAGACAGAAGAAGTCAAACCACGAGATCACTTCTAAAAATTACGCAAACTCATATAAAACCAAACAGTTTTCAAAAGATGAGGGTTAAGTTTGCCTCGCAAGTATTTAGTCATACAGTTTCTTCGGCGATAATAACGGCTTTTGCAACTGGTCAGTTAAAAAGCGTTAGCGCGGTCAACACCAGCCTTTTTTTTAAATTTATTAATAATGTCTTTGACTGCCTGAATAGTAGAATTGTAAACGACAGTAACCCTTACAGAAGTGGCTTATCCATTTATAACAGTATTCCATTAAAAACATTAGAAGATGCTTTAGAGTCTTTTAACAAAATTAAGTTTATAGAAAACGGAAAGAAAAGAAATAATATTTATTGCGTTCAGGGATTTAGGTGGACTATTCGGGCGGTGTTATTATTGTGGGAAAAATTACGGGAAGAAGGTGTCATGTATCTCTTAACCTCAAGAATTAATCAAGACCCTTTGGAAAATGCGTTCGCTGTTGTTCGTCATAGAGGTGGATATAATCCGGAGCCTACTGTGCGTCAGTTTCGCATAGCTCTTCAACACAACATGGGCATTCGTCTGCAGACAACTATCGAAGCGGCAAATTGTGAAGTGGACAATGATGAAATCTTAGATACTTCAGATGACAAAATTGAGAAAAGGGAGGCCGAAAACAATATGCTTGAAGATATTGAAAATAATACATCCTGCGAGGAGGAGGAAGAAGAAAAATATGAAGAAAATGAACTAAAGAAAGATAGCGAGGAAGAAAGAAATAATGCCGAAACAGAGCCTATGTCATTAGAGTTATGTTCTAACGCATATGTGGCGGGATATTTGTTCCAATACTTAAATAAAAAGGAACAATGCAATGTGTGTAAGGAGAGTCTCACAAAGGGGACGGAAGATCTTATTAATGAGAGGGAACTCCTTATTTTAAATAGAGATTACGGCATTAGCGATTCCACAATCCAACACCTAATTCGCCCGTCCGCTGAATTTTGTTAAATCGTAACATACCTTCTTAAACAATTTAATATAGCGTACGAAAAATACTGTTCAGAATACAAACTAAAAGAAAAAATTAGATCATTTTTAATAGAACAACTTTTAAACAATTATAGTCAATGGTTTCATAATTGTAATTTTCACAAATTGTTAATTCTGGAACAGCTAATTAAAATTAAAATCTTCAGAACAATTAAGTGGCACATGCAGGATCAATCTAAACATTCACAAAATACAAAAAGCAAACCATGTAGAAAAGTAAGGATCTTAAGTGGAAGTAAAAAATAATATGTGCTCTATATATACAGGGTGATGCCCAGCCTGTGTTGGTGGAAAACGGTCAAAGATATGTAGATGTTATATATGGGAGATGATATAGGATGTATAAAAGAATAAATTGGCCCATTTAGCGACTCTGCAAATACGACGCTAGACGTCGCGACGCCAAGAAATATTTTTTCCCGCCAACATACCACTTTGGTTCCACTGTTCGAACGCCTTAATTTTCCAGAACACTTTTCATTTTCTTTATTCTCTTCCGTTAAAAAGTTATTCTTCAAAATCGCATTAAAATATTAATTTTTGTTAGGTAATCGCAAATGATGTAGCGTTTTCAATGATTTTATTTTTGGGGATATTCTCCCGACCCTTTATTCGTTTGAAAGATATAGGTACAGGGTGTTCCTAAATATCATGTACATACGGAAGGGGTTAATTCTTTGGCTTATTTCATGACTAAAACTTCATATAAACATAGGTCCGCAAACGCTTCGTTACCAATCTACAGGGTGTTGAAATTTCAAGATTTTTTAGTTTTTTCTTTCTAGCTCCTACAGTTTATGAGATATTGAGTTCAAATTTTGAATATAGGTTACGCTATAGGCATGGGCAAAGTTTACAGTATTATATTCATTCTGTAAACTTTGGCATGGACATGCCAATTGTTGTGTGAATCTACAGGGAGATATTTTTTCGGGGGTCATGCCCCCTTTTCTGCCCCTGAACATTTTTGCGGTGTGCCGCTGGTAGATTCTAAAGTACAAAATAAATTTCTTGTTTTGTTTAGAAACTTTTTGGTTTCTTTCAATTTTTTCGTACCTGCGACCATTATCGAAAAAAATATATAAATAGCTATTTTCTGTAATTCCCTGGATGAAATTAAAATTTAGTCTAGTAGGCTCTGGCTTTATTTGGATAATCTCTTGGGAGCATGACTCCTGAAAAAATATCTCCCTGTAGATTCTCACAACCATTTGGCATGCCCAATGATGTAGGCCCTAGAGCGTAACCTATATTCCAAATTTGAGCTAAATATCTCATAAACTGTAGGAGCTATAAAGAAAAAACTAAAAAAATCTGTAGTTCGGTAACGAAGCGTTTGCGGATCTATGTTTATATGAAGTTTTAGTCACGAAATAAGCCAAAGAATTACCCCCTTCCGTATGTACATGATATTAGGTGCACCCTGTATAATATCTCCATATCTTTGACCGTTTTCCACCAACAGAGGCTGGACGTCTAAAAATGACCACCCTGTAAATGATGAACCTGTAGAATTCACATTTTCAGCTTTTTCTTTATCCGCAAAGACACAGCAGAGACAAATTTCAGCTCAGCAGCTTGATTATTTTGGTAGATATAGCCATAATTCAATTTCAAAAAAGAACTACAACGTCCTGTATCTCGGTAGGGTTGCCACCAATTTTTATATCTACTGTTTCAAACACAAAAACTGTAGTTTTTGAAAACATTTAGACAGTCTAACTTTTAATAAGTTTTTCAAACAAAATAAAATGTGTAATATGATCTGTGGCTTAATGTATTTTAAATTATCTACATAGGTAAATACCTAAATTTGATGCACAGACTCGGGACTGTCGAAATGTTTTGAATAACTACAACTACAGTTTTTGTGTTTAAACAGTAGAAATAAAAATGTATGGCAATCGTGCGAAAAATAAACTTTATAATGGGAAGTTAGATTAATAAATTATCAATATTGATTATTTCAAAGTATTTTTTAATAATTGTCATTTTTTAGCGAAATTTGGTACAAACCTACTTTAAATGGTCCCGAGTCAAATCACGTAGTCAGTTTTGAGGTAAAGAAATCGCTAAATGATATTCGTCATTTTTACTAGAAAAAAATTATAGTATGCCTTGAAATTCGGATTAAGACCTGAAATTTTACACCAAAATAGAGTTGTACTTATCTTTAAAAAAACGACTATAATCGAATGAAAAATAAAAACATTTATCGTGTGCTTCCATTTCAAATACGACACCCTGTATGTAGGCCTGAAAGGCCATCATTTTTAGCCACTATTGGTTTGGAATTGTCACAAAACCTGCCTTACCACGATTTTTTCCGAAAGAGTAGACTTTTCGAAATACCACATTAGGCTCGACATTAGGTAATTTAAAGTAAAGTAAAACATTAGGTAATTTAAAGTAAAAGTTTAAATTCACCGCAGGCACCTAGCGATGTGTTAAAATTTAAAAAAAAAATGGCAGCCTGGATTTAAAAAATAGACATCTGGTTAGACAGGGTGACAGTTTTACGTACCTCTCCCCTACCATAATTCTTTATAATTGAATTAAGAAAACTTTTCTTTTTGTTTTAAAAAGTAGGTACCAAATATTTTTTATTCATTTTATCAGAAAAATTTTAATCAAAAAATAAGTAAATGTCAAAATGGTGTGATTGTTTATCTCGGATTTTATATTTTAATAAATTATTTTTTCCATAGCAACCTTGTTTTTTATTGCAATAAATTTCACAGTTTCCACCAGACCTATTTTGATTGCTGTTTACCTACATTTACATGGGGCCTAAGCTATTGAATGAAATGCCCGCAGAACTAAAAAAACATAAAAAATAAACTGTTTTAAAAACAAGCTTTTATTTAAGCAATGTACTAAAATGAATAAAATAAAATAATATAAAATAAACCTAGATTTTCCTTATTGTAAAGAAAATACATACTTTGGCAAGTAGGTACTTGCTTATCAACCAATCACTGTCCAATAAAATTTATTGATACCTACTTTTAAGAACATTTCGCGCGATAAGCTTTTTGATTTACAAAAACTTGTCGCAATTTGGCATTGAATTATCTTAACAAAAACCTACATTTATTTTATTTTATTCGTTTTAGTACATGGCTTATTTTATTTTATTCCCTATTGGATTTATTATGACGTTACGCATCTTATCGTTTTCTACCCGTCAAATCCTTTCATTTGATACCCATGTCAAGGAGGTTGTGAAGAATTAGGTAACCCGCCGTCTTGGAGCGGCGGCCATATTGAATTTGGTGTTATGTCACTAAATTTATCATTTCTACTCTTTAAGCCCTTTCATTTGATATCCATATTAAGAGGGTCGACAAAAAATACATCTTGTGGCGACGGCCATTTTGAAAGTATTACAATATTGAGTATTGCATATTGTATTGTCGCCAGAACTAAAGATGTATGCAAAATCTCAGCTCAATCAGATGTCAAGAAGTGGTTCTAATTCAGCTTGCACATACATACATACATACCTATAATGTATACATACATACATACTAACAGGGCAAGTTAAATAAAAACTTGTAATAAAAGTTCTACATATATTAATATAGCTTTAAAAGCATCACACATTGTTTACTTAAAATTTGGGAATGACACACTTGATTTGCCAGATGCCTTTAAAATTTCTATTTTGTTCAAATTTAGCTCTCTGTAGAATTGATCTCCCTGTATATTTTATTGTTGAAATTTGATATAAGAAGGTGTTGGAATGTTTGGATTAATGCTGTGGTGTCAGATTTAAAATACAAAAATCGCTAAATGGTTTTTGTAAAAATCGGGGATTTAAAAAATTTTAGCCAGCTCTGGATTTGCATTTTGAAAATGGTAGGAAAGTCCGAAGGCCGAACAAGGTTTTTGAAGGCCGTTAGAACAAAAAAAGTTCAAGCGATTATCTTCAGAAATAAAGATTTTATGGATTTGTATAATTATGTTTAAAAATAGGCACCCTGTATATTATTTTCTTTTTTTATTCATTTATTATTATTAGGCATATCATTAAGTATATCATTAATATTGTTCTTATTATTAGTATACCCGAGTCCCGGCCCAGTGCGGGATTGAGAGGTCAAATCAAATCATACGGACGAAATCGTAGGCCGCACGCCACACCGTCTTCTACATTATTCAGGCACTCTTGAAGTCACGGTCCGCCCGAATCTGAATCAGTAAATTAATATCATATCCGGTGAGGGGCACGTGGAAGAGGATAGAGGGAGGGGAGCAGGGAGAGGCATGCGGGGATCAGAGAATTGGGGTGGGGATACGCTGAACTTCTAACATGTGCCGCCTGCCACTAATAATACCGTTCATCGACGATAACACTCATGTTAGCCGCCTATCGCGCTCCTAGCGGTCAGTAGTTTAACTATAATTACAACATGAGGAATGTTCGTTCAGTAGGGAGGGCGCCACAAATCAGAGAATAAATATCATAGGGACAGCACAAATTGCATGGACGACGGGTTACTCGCATTAGTCGCAAGTTTACATGGACGTGGGGTATCTTCTCGAATATTATGATCTTTGCTTCAATCCCCACATCTATTAACAACTCTATAATCAAAATATTTGAAGACATTTAAGCGTTTGACAGAAATATTTCATTCGACGATTTAAGTTCTAAAGGCTTTCATTTATCGTTTGTTATAACAGCTTATTGTATGCATAAATATGTGAGAAGAAGGAAAATCCGCAGCATTTAACTAAACTTTGCAGGGTCTGCCTTTTTAAAAGATTTAGTTGCGATTTATAGCGTCTTGCTGCTTTGGAGTTTACAGCTTGTAAGTTTGTAAAATAATCACTCATTGCCCATATCAACCATTTGTATGCACTTTTTGCACTATAGAAACATGAATATAAATCAAAAGTATAATTTTTGCGACGAAATTAGGACAAACTACTGTAAACCAGGGCTTCTTTGAATATGTGAGTAATTTTGAAGAAAAAGTGTAATTTTGTTATTCTATTACACTGGAAATGCAAATTTTTGAGTTAAATCAACAAAAATAGCATAGACCCAGAAATACACATTGCAACAGAAATGAAATGTTAATTTATTAGCTATGGTCGCGGAGCATGTTTCATCCAATTTAAATTTTCATAAATTTATTACCCAAAAAATATACATTTACTATAATTTATCGTATTATTGCATAAAGTTATGGGTTCTATTTTGTTCTTTATTGGGCGCCTTGAAATAAACATAAATGAGGATTTGTCAAATTTTTAGTGTCTGGTTCATACCTGCAATAGCTAATTTTTAATTTTTTGTTTTTAAGGGAAAGTCGGGAATTAAATTCAAATATTATCTATTTAGGTTTTGTTTAGGGGTGGGTAATTTAGTCTTAGTTGAAAATCAAGTTGCAACAAATCTAAATTCCAAATCGCGTACCTTCTGGCCGCGCGCCATTCTAGTAGGTTTTGATTTCGGCAATAGCCGCGGCCTGGTGGCAAGAAGAAAAGAAGAACGAATTCCGCGCGCTGACTGAACAGGTGCACTCCATCCCCTCACAAGAAAATGACAACCTGCAGATGCCACAGAGGAGGCTAAAGCTGGTAAGTCCTAAATTGAAACCTCTGGTTCGTTCTCTTCGATAATGATCTACCATTTTGGTTAGCAATATTCGGTACATTGGTACTGTACAATCAGTGTTGTAGTGCCCAGCAGGCGCCCCAAGCCAGGAATTTCAATGTCACTATATTCTACATTAAGTCTGTGGAGCTCTCGCATTCCCTAGGCCCGCCTAGGGATTACGCATCAAAGTCGCTAAGAACCTATCAAGGTTATAGCCTACTGCGCAGGACGGTAGGCAGATATTCTGTGACGTAGCCCCAGTTTTCTATTCTAAAAACTATCCGCTTCTACGGAAGCTCGATTGGGACGCGCGCCGCAAATACCAGTAAAAACCGACCAAAACCAGATTTCCTGGAAAATAGCCTCACCAGCAGGTCCCGCAGGCAGAAATTCCTGGGGTCACGTGGGGGATTTAGTCTCCAATTTAGAATATAAAAGAGTGCGAAACCAAGAGCCAAGGCAGTTACCAAAAAGAACGCATTGCCGCCTGAAAGCCTTGCCCAAAAGTTATATAGTCTGTTGCTGCAGAAAATCCTGCTAAAAATGTGTAGAAAATAATTCCTAGACACTTGAACATCGCTAGCTGAATTTGGACTGGGCATGTAAGAAATTTTGTTCCTTATTTTTGAGTTTTCTATGTTTGATTTGCCTTTTGTTTCGAATTTTGAAATTATTTTGAAACTTTTGTAAAAATTGAATTTATTGTGCATTTTAATTATTTGGAAATAATTTCATAACTTTTGTGAACTATGAATGATTTTTGGGAATTCATTTTGAGTCATATTATTATACTGTAAATTCAAGTAATTTATTTGATTTAAACTAAAAATAATTTTGAAACTTTTATTGGAAATTGGAAAGGACTTTGGGAAGCTAGTTAAAGCCAAATTAATTTTACTGATGAATTCAGAATTTTGTTTTTTAGATTGAACTATTTTATGTCAGAAAATTCACGTAATTTCGAATTACATTTTATACCACTTTTGTACTGGGGAATTAAGCAAAGTTATACAGAGTAATCAATTAATTTTATGCTATTTAGGAATCTTTTGCAATTTTGTATTTTTAATCTGAATATTGGAATTTCATCGCCATAGTTTTGTGTTTTGTGCCATTTTGTCATATTGTTTTGTGCCCTATTTTTAATTCAATTATTCAACAGTGTACCTTTTGACACGTGACTATTTTAATAAAAAGGATTCATATTCCGATAACTTAAGTGTAGCGTTGTGTGAAATCATAGAATTTTCAATTGTTCAATTATTGCACATTTGTGAAGTCTCCTTTGCTATATTTTTGCAACTTAATGTACTGTTTCGTGTTTAATTTCAGTACACATATCAAACTATTCCTGTGTTTCCATTATACACCCTTAGGCCCATACTAAAAGTAAATAACTTGTGACTCATCCCGTACAATATCGCTCGCCAACTACCATCATACAGGGGGTGTCAGGTGTGAGGTCCTATAAGGGTTAACGGATAGGGGTAGTTTGGAAAATTTTTAGGAAAATTTCGGAAAAGTAATGAAAAAAAGATCAGAAGGTCCTATAAGGGTTAACGGATCAGAGCTGGGTCAATTACAATTAAAAACTTACCAATTACAATTCCAATTCCTTTGATATTTTGAAATGTAATTGAATTACAATTACTTGTATTTGGAATTGATGTAAACAATTACTTTTTCAATTACTTCTTGTTTGCGTTATTTTCTATTAAATTTGTAGACACCAAAATAAGGTAGGTACTTACCTAGTTACTTAAATAACCATAACTGATAACTAAAGGGCGGAATATATGCATTTGAATTCAATCGAAATATGCGCATATATATTATGCATAATTTTTATTTAAAATATGCAATAATATGCATTTATTTTACATGGACAAATACCTTAAAAAACAACAAAACTGATTTTAGAGAAAGGAGAAAGGGAAACAAATACATAAAATACCTCGTAAAATATACCTATATTAAAGCAGAACTTTAAAAACATTTTAATTTGAAATTGTATAGTAGGAATTTATGATTAAATACTTTTCAAAGTTTTCCAATAAAAATCTTTGCCTTCTGTCGGTAAAAATATGTTTATATATAGAAAAGCTTCTCTCAACATCTGCCGAGGTAATAGGACACTATTTTAATTTGGGTAGTAAGGTATAAGGCCAAGGTGCAACTTCGTTGGGTGATTTATCATCAAAAATACTCTTTACTGCCTTTAAAGATTTGAACCTTTCATTCTTTTCTACAGTAGCATCAGCATCTAATTTTTTTCTAACTTTAATACCTACATCACCGGTAACTTTTCTAAATTTAGCGGAAAATGTTTGAACAAAATCAATCGATTTGCTTAAACCTAAATTTACACTTTCTAATATCTGGTATAAAACTAAAATTATAACTTTAATAAAAACAAGTTGGTTAGCTACATCCGCATTTTTCAGGATTTCTTCACTTTACACTACACACTGCGAGTTGTCTCTGGGCTCTCATAATCTTGGTTATATCTTATATCTATAAATAAATATAGGAAGAACATGCAAATATGCACAAAAATACCTATAGTTTTTCCAGAAATACGCAATGTTTTGCGAAATTGAATAAAATATGCAAAAAATGCATATATATGCAATTTGCATATATTCCGCCCTTTACTGATAACTATATTAAGCATTATTTGTTCTGCGATGCAAAAAAATTCTAGTCTTTGAGTCTTTGTAAATGGCAAATATTCAAATTGAAATAAATAAAAGTTACAGTATTTTAATGAACAAACTAATTATATTCAGTAGGTAACAGTATAATATAGTAATACCTATGTCTAAAAACACAATGGCCTCACAGAATGCGTTTCAGATTCAAGCTCAACGACTTGTAAAAGTAAAATTTTACAACCCAACAAACTGACAATTTTTGTATTGAACTAAATTTGTGTTATAAAATGTGATATACAATATTTATAAAGTTACAAAATGTAAAATGTATTTCTATCAAAACTGTTTTAATTTTGAATTACTAATCCAATAAATAGTGATAATTCCGTATACCACCTAATGAAAAAAAAAAACAGAATTTAAATGTCTATTGTGACGTGACAATAGGCATTACGAATTGACTATTAATATAGAGATAGAGAATACAGAACAATCGTTATGACTTGCCAGTGACGCGTAAATAGTAAATGGGAGTGGCATAAGAAAGAAAACATTATTGCGGACTTTGTCAGTGATGACGCATTTATTTTGCATTGCATTTTGTTGGCCAGGTTGGCCCAAACAACGTTGCAATATTTCCAAAATCAATCCAGGTTTCCGGTTTCCCCGATTAATCAGCTCGGGCCGTCGCCGGCCGGCACCGCAAGAGGATATTGTGTAAGTAATTGTAATTGGACAAGTAATTGTAATTGGAAAAGTAATTGTAATTGAAACAGTAATTGCATTAAAGGAATTTTAAAAAGGAATTGCAATTCTCAGAAGTAATTGATTTTAAATTACAAGTACAATTCCTTTTCAAAAGGTACTTGATATTAAATTACAATTACTGTCTCTATTTCAAAAGTAATTCCAACTAAGTACAATTCCATGAAAAGGAATTAATTGTCAGTTCAATTACTTTCGCCTAATTACTTGCCCAGCTCTGTAACGGATAGGGGTAGTTTGGAAAATTTTTAGGAAAATTTCGGAAAAGTAAAGAAAAAATATCAGAATAAATTTTTGTGGAACAAACTTGTGGGGTCCTAGTTAATGGAGGGGTAGTTTCGAAAATTTTCGGTAAAAAAGGAAACTGTTGAAAAAATGTGCCAGAAAATATTTTTTTGAGAAAAATTTTAGTGCTCATAAATAATTAACACACAGCAGTGAGGGTTCGCTAACGACTAACGGATAAGGGTGAGTTGTAAAATTTGACAGGAAAAAATAATTTTTCGGAAAACATAAAGAAATAATTTTATAGGAAATTTAGGTGCTAGGAAAGGCAAGAGAAGTGTAACAGTTTTTTTAGGTGAAGCAAAATTCCATCTAGAAACTAAGAACGATTAAGAAATAAAATTGTTGCGTTAAGATTAAAAAATTAAAAGAAAATTCCAAACGAATAGTAGAAGCGGCTGGGGCCGGAGCAAAAGCCAATGAGGGTGAAATTAGAAAGGAGGTAATGTCAAAATTAATAGAAACGTCAAAATTGATAGAAACTGTACCAATTTATGATGGAAAAGATAAAATAGAGAAATTTTTAAGCATTATTGAGGAAACAGCGCTATTAGCAGGTTGGTCGGACGGACAAAAAGTAGCTATAGTTAGGTTAAAGTTGAGGGGACGTGCGAAACAACTAATAGAAGCGAAGCCTGATTTACAAAAGACAGCAGACTAGGTTCATTTCAAAAGTACTTTGCAAAAACAATTTGAGCGAAGACACATACCCGGAACGGCAATAAAAATGTTATAGGAGCTAGGCGAAGGTATGGTGAAAACTGTAGGCAATTTCTAACGCGTCTAAAAATCTTAGGAAATAGGACAGTGACTTTCGTGAATGATCAGGCAAAGAATCGTGTTTTAAAAGAAAAATTACAGATAGATATAACAATGCAATTCGTGCTAGGAGTTTTAATACCGATAAAACAAAGAGAACTATCACTACAGACCAGAAATATGGCAGATGAGGCACTAGATTACGCGGAAAGAGAAGAATCTATTGAAAGGACAATTATTAGGCAGCCGCAATATAATAGAGAATGTCGCGGAGTAGGTAAAAGTAGGATGAGGACGGCATCTAACGGAACACATTCTACCTGCTTTAGTTGCCATCAATGCGGGCATATGGCGCAACATTGCCTGAATAAGAAAGAGATGCGAATTGCCAAAAGGTTGGACGCTTCGCTCGCGAATGTCAGGAAGAAAATAAAAATTGGCAAGGAAGGCCACCGCCTAATAGCACGCGAATTTGCTGCAACTGTAGGAAAGCTGGACATTTTGCCAGGGAATGTATGGAGAGTTACCCCACAAGAAGACGCGGAAATCAAAGAAATTTAAACGAGAAAACGGTCCCTTCCCAACCCCGAAGTACGACTGTAGCTCATGGTGCTCAGCATTAGGGAGCAAACAGGTACATTAGGGAGGATCAGGACATATTCTTATTGAATCGACTCTTAATGGAAACTTATATTTAGTAATAAGGCATATTAACATATTACATCAGCAATACTTTTATGTTATTTGCAGAAGCACAATCAGTTTTCCTATAATTTAAGTTTTAAAAAGAGGTTTTAATGTTAACCACCACCTCTGACGTCACTTATTTGTAAGCACCACCATAATGTGGCAAACATGCATTAAAGTTGACAAGTACACCATGGAACAAGTGAACTACTGTCCATACTGTCATAACTGTCAACACTGTTGAATTATCTGTAGAAATTTGTTTGCTTTTAGGTTATTTCATTATCATCTTTGTCATTATAAGATAACCTTGTACAAAAATTCTGTACAGCAAAACCCTAAAAACTTTTAAACTAAAGCGAAAACAAACCCCAATGATTTTAGTACTCAGCTGGAAAAAAACTGTAGCTTCAAGTTCAAATTCTTTTACAAAGTGGTCAAGTACCCTATTGTCAAATTCTTGGTATTTTATCCTGTCATTTTACTTTAGGATAATATACAGGGTGATCCAAATTAAGTGCCTATTAGTAGATATTTTAACGCCGAGATAAAAAAATCGAAAATTAAACAAACTTCGCGTTTTTAGTTTTTATGACAAAATAGGCAAAAAAAATTTAATAGAACATCCTGTACGCTATATTTTTATGAAATACATTTATTGGCATTTGGAATACAAATAAAAAAATAACAAAGCGATAAGGTCCAACACACAACTCGAAAACTTATCCTGATATTAGCCAAAGATCATGATATTTATTAGCTTAGTAGGCTATGGAAACAATAATTTAGTGGATAACAAAATGGAGAACATAATTTAATAATCAAACAAGAACAATGAAAATGCTATTCATTTTAAAGCCGCTGATTTGCCTTCAGAATATGTTCCTCGGTCTTCAATACATTTTTCGGCTCTTTTCAAGACAGTTCCAACACTTCTTAGAGGACCATCTATTTTATACGTACATTTTTTTTCCAAATTGCATTTTTGAGAGCTAATTTCGGATTAGTTATCGAGTTGTGTACGACCTTATAGGTCCATTTTTTTTCATCGAAAACTAAACGTTTCTTATAACCATTTATATTCTAAATTCAAATATCTTCCATAAAAAAATGTAATATACACGGTATTCTATTTAAAAAACCGTTATTTTTTCAAAACACTCAAAAACGTGATGTTCATTTTTTTTAGGTTGTCTCATCTTAATCAGCGCTAAAATATGTACTAATAGTTTGCTAATTTAACAGATTTTGTATCTTTAATAGTAACAGAGTTACCGATGGTGCGCACTTAATTTGGATCACACTTTATACAGGGTGGTGAAAATTTCGTGCACCATTAGTATCTCGGAAACGATGAAAGATGCAATATCGGTCAAATTAGACAAAAGTTGCACTATCATACCCTCTACAATATTCTGTTATTAAATCTCAGATGTCTTGAATTGTTTGTGATTTATACTCAAAAAATGACGAAATTATAGCTTTCTCAAAACTTTGTATTGGTGAAACTAGGTAGTTTTAGGTTCTTCGCCAATTCGATTCCGACGTTACAAATTTTCTAGTCCTCCTAGATTTCGAACAACCACAGCCGAGATACCAATGGTGGGCATAGAAATCGTCACCATGATGTAGAGTGTGACAAGTAAAGTCTGCATAACAAACATTTGTTTGCAGAGCTATTTTAAATTTGGCTTTGCCAGCAGTTTGTGCTTGTGCAAGAACAACAACTGAAGTATGCAAAATTGATCATGTGGCTTGACATTTAACAAAGAAAACTTCTAAAACGTCACTTATTAATATTAAAAATTTGGGTATTAGAAAAAATTGTTTCCCTTGCTATTATTAATCAGTAGGCGCACAAATTTTTTTGTAAATTGTTAAAAATTGTATTTTTTTCATTTTTTACAGGTTCTACCTAAAAAAGGTCCTTTTTGAAAATTGAACTCATAGTTTTTCTAATTATTTTCTTAGCTCCATAATATCGTAAAAGTTTTTGCATATTACATCCTTTTAAACCTTTAAAATTTTAAATGATGTTTAGTGGTATGTCAGGTAAAGGATATCAATTAAAAAATGCACTCCAGCGGGAACTCGAACCCGGGACTCCTTCGTTTAGTTTTTGGCAAAAAATATAATTTACGTTGGCGAGCCGACTTTATGCTAATTTCGGAAGTGATTCATCCTGTAGTTCCGAAACTAAAAGATGTGACACTTTGATCTCAATTGGGGTTGAGGGAGATATATCCCTCGGATAATTATACGGGGTGGCGTTCAATTCCGTTTGTTCAGTTTTTGGCGAAAAAATATAATTTATGTCGGCGAGCCGACTTTAGCTAATTTCAGAAGTGAATCATCCTGTAATTCCGAAACTAAAAGTTGTTACACTTCGATCTCAATTGGGGTTGAGGGAGATATATCCCTTGGATATATCCCTTGGATATATCCCTTGGATATATCTGGGGTGGCGTTCAATTCCGTTCGTTCAGTTTTTGGCAAAAAAATATAATTTACGTTGGCGAGCCGACTTTATGCAAATTTCGGAAGTGATTTATCCTGTAGTTCCGAAACTAAAAGATGTGACACTGAGGTGCCCCGTACATACCAACCCCGAATTTTTCTAGTTTATTTTTATCAAACAACTCAAGACCACAGTTTTTTCAGCAAATGTTCGGCCCTACGTCACAACTCCCGTCCTTGCCTGACTCGTCAATATATGACCGATATCCATCGTATATTCATGAAGTAAGACAAGGACGGGAGTTCTGACGTAGGGCCGAACATTCGCTGAACAAACTGTATGTAAGTAACTCCCGGAAATATTTCTCTTATAAACTTAGCGGGTATGACTCAAGCCGCCGAATACCGGGCCATAAATTTAATAGAAAAAACATGTTGTTTACATTGTGTAAGTACTGAAACCCCAGGAAGAGTCTGCCATGGATATTAAGGTTCTCCGAAAAACATGCTCCAAAACCATGTTTGTTTATATGTTCTATCAGCTGACAAACACGAGAGCATCTCGCACACCTGCAGGTCCAAGAATAACGGCGAAAACAATGTCCGACTCTAGTACAGGGTGCGGCAAAGCAAACAGTGCAGTTTTTGAAGGGCTATAAAAAAAATTGGCACAACTTACGAAAAGGTGGTTTATCAGTACTACACCCCATTTTTTCAGTTAAGTTTTAAAGGTCACATCGGCAAGATTATGTCTTCCAGAAGCGATGCACTGATGTAGGCGATTTCTGAAGTTTTCAACTGCGTTCTGGCACATATCGATCGGAATGGCGGCGATTTTCTCTCTAATACGGATCTTCAGTAATTCCAAGTTGCGAGGAGGATGCTTAAAAACCTTTTCCGTGAGATATCCCCACAGGAAAAAATCGCAAATGCTCAAATCCGGTGATCTCGCCTTGCCGACCACCCCAGGTCGCCCCTCAGAGAGACGAGGCTCGCAGGGAACATCTACCACAATTTTGTCATTGTCAACCTTTCCAATTCTGACTCAAAAATAGTTCTTCAGTAGTGATGCCGCCATCATTCCTATCGATATGTGCCAGAACGCAGTTGAAAACTTCAAAGATCGCCTACATCAGTGCATCGCTTCTGGAGGACATAGAGAGATAGACAATTTATTCATTTAAAGCTTTACAGCATATTATGAAACGTCAATGGTATATAATGGAAATCTTATGTAGATATGGACTAACACAGTAAAAAGTAAAAAGTAGGTATAGTAGGTATACAGTGCCCGCCAAAAAGTCTGCACCATATGGGAAAACTTTTTAGTAAATAACTTGGGGAAAATTTGTTTGCGGCATCAGGTTTTGCTTGCTCTAGAACCGAAATTGACATAATCAAATGTTGTGACGTAGTCTCTTTTATATGTCAAATTTGACATTAATGAAAAAAATGTCCGAAAAATGGGCTTATTTAACCGAATTTCGAAAAAAGTCATAAGAAAAATATGTTTCTTTCGCAATTTTATACCCCTATGCAAAATTTCAAGAGCCTACTACGATTTTCATATTTTGCCCTTTGTTGGATATTATTGGACATAATATTTTAAATTTTCCAGATATTTCTGATCAGATCAGCATGACAGAAATATTTGTGTGTTTTTACAACCATTTACTATAGAAAGAAGTTTGTAAATCGAATTTATGTGTTTATCTGTAAAAATGAGATCAGTTTTGCACCAAGAGGGTTCTTCAAAAATCCCTCATTTTAATTTTTTTGCAAAAAAAGGAAAAGAAGGATATTTAGACCGTAAACTAAGTATTGTGCAATATGTATTCAGTCAATGAGTGTTTTAAATTACATAGGATCGATTTTTATGGATTATCAAGTACGGAAAAGGGCAACAAAGGGCAAAATATGAAAATCGTAGTAGGCTCTTGAAATTTTGCACAGGGGTATAAAATTGCGAAAGAAACATATTTTTCTTATTACTTTTTTCGAAATTCGGTTAAATAAGCCCATTTTTCGGACATTTTTTTCATTCATGTCAAATTTGACATATAAAAAAGACTACGTCACAACATTTGATTATGTCAATTTTGGTTCTAGAGCAAGCAAAACCTGATGCCGCAAACAAATTTTCCGTAAGTTATTTACTAAAAAAATTTCCCATATGGTGCAGACTTTTTGGCGGGCACTGTATAGTCTGTTTCTCTTCAGTTGCTTAAAAACTCCGACACGCTATAATAGCATTTGGAATGTAGAAAAGTGAGGAGGCCTTTCCTGAATTTATTGCAATTTTCAATATTTTTTATGTCATTTGGGAGATTGTTATAAATGGTACTACAAGTGTAGTACGGCCCTTTGGTGTAAGCTGTTAGGTTAAAAAAATTTATGTTGATGGAGTTAGCCGATCTCGTGCTGTACTTGTGTATACTGTTGCGTAATGGAAATAAGTGCGGTTGGTGCTTAACAAAAATAGCAGCTTCGAAAATTAGTATGCAGGCAACTGTGAGTATTTGTTTTCCTTAAAAAGTGGTCTGCAGGGATCCAGAAGTGATGCAGAGGAAATCAGTCTTACAATGCGTTTTTGAAGAATAAAGATTCTTTGGATGTCTGTGGAGAAACCCCAGAATAAAAGCAGGTATATGAGGTGACTGTAGGCTAGAGCATAGTAAATTCTTACCAGGTAATCTCGGTCTACTATACTTTTCATATTTCTTATTGCATAGTATGCGCTGTTAATTTTGTGTGCTATATGATCAATATGAAACTTCCAGGTCAATTGTTCATCGATGATGATACCTAAGAATTTAGTGTGGCTCGCTTTTTCAAGTAGGCAGTTGTTTATTGTTAAGGTGAGGTTAGGTACAACCCTTCGTTTGTAAAAAGTGACATATTTAGTTTTGGCGGCATTGACAACCAAACCGTTCTGATGGCACCAATTGTGAAATTGGTCCAGGATGGTGTTTGCCGTGTCTTGCAGTTCCTCAGGATTTGGCGCAGAAATTGCGATAGTTGTGTCATCTGCAAACATAATTAGTTTGAATTTATTTTTGTGAGTTATGTGGAATTGAAGGCCGAAGAGTATGAGGAGTAGCGGCGACAAAACAGCACCCTGAGGGACACCGAGACTTGGTGACAGATATTCAGAGGTGGTGTCTCCAATCTTTACCGCAATTTGTCTGTTAGATAAAAATGAATGAAACCAGTCGTTAATGTGGCCTCGAATGCCTAGTGCTCGTAGCTTCTTTGTCATAACTTAATTTCGAACACAGTCGAAAGCCCTAGTCAAATCGAAAAATAGTGCCAGACAATAGTCGGAACGGTCGATGGATTGGAAGAGAAAATTTGTCAGATCATAAGTTGCGGTTTTAGTTGATTTATTAGAATTAAAACCGTGCTGATTAAGTGACAGTAATTTGTGGCTGTTCAAGAATGAGGTGAGCCTGTTGTGAATTATTTTTTCCAATAATTTTGAGAAGCAGGATAGTAGGGCAATTGGTCTATAATTACCGGAGTATTCAGTGTCCCCACCTTTGAATAGAGGTATGATTAAAGCTTGTTTAAGTGCTTCTGGAAATGTGCCCGATCGAATAGATAAGTTAAATAAAAATGCTAGTGGATGAACCAAGTATTTGGCCACAGCTTTGATTGCTTTTATTGGAGTATTGTCTGGACCGCAGGATGATTTGTTCTCTAATTTCTGCAGCACCCCGTAGATTTCGGCTGTCGTTATCTTGTTGATGTGATCTTTAAAACTTAAGGCGCTACAAAACCCCCATTTTCAAGGGTTTCGTAGTTTACATCTCATACTTGCATTTCCTAATATTTTCACTTGATTTTTTTTTGTGGCTTAGATAAAACTATGAAGAATCGTCGTTGTGTATCACGAACTATGCAGGACTAATGCGACACTGTTAAAAAAAATGCCAAACATACCCGAAATTCGACTATATTCGGTTAAGAATTTAGAGTATTTCCGCCGCTCAAAAATAATTCGAAAGACACAACGACGATTGAGGCATTCGATAACATTACTTTAAGACTACTTTCAAGTCGATACGTTTGTAGGTTTGGCTATGATTTGAAAACTACGAACCCATTGCCCGGCAATAAAATGATCCGTGAATTGGCCATCCGAGCAGGAATTAGACGTACGGAGATAGACGGGCGGGCGGGCGTTCGCTGAAACTCGTGGTTCCCCTACTCCCCCTACTTCGGCCTACCTCACCGGGCTCGGGAACCACGTCAGGGGAACTTTCAATCGATATCAGATGTTTCATTTTTCATTTTATTACTCTCAGTCTCCCTTATTTGTGTTTCGCTTGTTTTGAATGTTAGAATCACAGATAAAGGAAGATAGTTAGAATATTACATTATGTATGTCGACTGGCATATAATAATACTCATTATTATTATTCCTCCAGGAGTAATAAATAAATAATTATTATTCACAAAGTACTTTTTGCTTTTGTGTAAAATGGTTTAATCCCTAGGGCAGAAAATGGCCTGGTCGTGCAAAAAGAGTAAATTTAAATTCTATACCAAATTGTGCGCATGATTTTTACTTTAAAAATGTGATAGGTACAAGTAATATTGTGAAGCATTTTTTGAAAACGAATAATATCCTATGTAATACGATTATTGTGTCAAATCGCTGCGTGATAAAAGCTAATTTATATACTTTCCAGAGGGAACGATAATAATTCTGACATCCAGTCAGTTTTAGAAACTTCTTCGTTAGAAGATTGTTCGAAAGTCATTTGAGTTGAAAATCGGGAAAAATAAAAATAGAGGGTACATTTTATTGTTCCAGTCTGTCGAATTTATGACATTTTAATACATTTTCTAGGATGTTCGATAATTCCGATTTGTCAGAAGGTTCTGAAACTGAACGGCAGTCAGGGCAAGAATACCTACCTATACTGTTTGATAATGATGTCGCAACAGTCACAGTGAAACCAATAGGAGTAATTTGTGGGCTTGTGTGCTTTTATTTCCGTACCTAATATGGTTCCCAGAATTTGAGAGAGGGGTATTAGGGTACTAACACATATTTTGCATTTTGCAGACTTATTATTCGGATTTAGGTATAAGTGCAGGTGCATAGGGTTTGAGAAACAAACCTTCTGGGAAAAACAGGGCTTTGAATGAAACATTTAGAAGGGATTAGAAATTAATAGCTCCTATTATCTCAAAACTATTACTTTATTTGAAAACGGAGACCGGATTCGCAACTCTATAAATTTACCTACATCCTCAGGGCAGGTAGTAGGTATATGTATAAATAAATAAAGAACCTTTACTTACCTAGCCATTATATATTTGAAATATATACATTCAGCCACAAGTCAAAGTTGAAACAATTAAAAACATTTACATAATTATAATCTTTTTCAAGTATCTCCTTCAAATTTCCTGCAAGCTCTTGGACTATAAGTGATTATCCTTTATTTATTTACTTTTTTAAATCTTATATATTGTAGTCCTTGATGATGTAATTTTATAGATTAACGAAACCGCTTACTGTTTTTAAATAAACAAATCATAGTTGTGATATAATATTATACCTATGGCCTATTCACTCTAATCCCTCTAAAGTGAACTCTTACCAAAGTCTAGAAAGTATATCTCTGGACGCTGCTCTTACAGTGTAGAAAGTTTTCAGTTAGATTTATTTATTATTAGACAAATATTAATATGGAATACTAGGTATATAAAACATTTTATAGAAGTAGAATTTAAACGCACTTTTTTGGTCGTAACAACACTATTATGCAGAACAATAATTATCCAATCAAACATTGATAGATGTTCAACTGACCCTAACGTGGTTCAAGAAGAATTCGGTAATCGAATCGTTAATTTAGATTTTATAATTGAGCAATTACAGAAGTTTTTTTATACACGAACTCTTCATAGTACCTATGCTATACCCCCTTTGCTGCTATGAAAAATAATAGTAAAATTGCTTCGACACCAAAAAGCTATGCAGTGTGTTGCCAACGAAAAGTGAACGCCCTCTATAACTCCCAAAAAATATCATTTTTGCAATAAAGCAAACAGGCAACCGCCGTTTTTTAAATATTCGCGCTTCTTCGTCGGCATCGGCGAGACTCGTGTGACCCGTCGGCGGCGGCCGGCACCTGACTTATTATTTCATATTATTTACACAGGAAAAAAAAAGACTGTTGTGATTTTAGTGAGTTCGTGTATATAGTCACTTTTCTAATCTAATCTATACTTTTGACTTAATTGCAGATGAACCAATAAGTTTAAAATAGTTTAAATTTCCGTTAAGAAGACGTATTGTCACTTCAATACTAAAATTGGCATACTACAATGAAAGCATAACCACGGTTTTAAAATGTCTCATGTTTTATTTAAACAATTAAGTTTATTTTTTTTAAATAATAATAATTCACACCCTCAGACTACTCCAAACTATCTAAGAGTACCCCAGAAGCAACCGAAAAAACATTATAATTAATTGGACGAACAAAACAACTTAATTGCACATTTTATAGGTATTCATCAATATAATCAGTAAATCATGTTTTTCAATTTTTATGGTATTCAAGAAATTCTTAGAATTTTCATATTAGAATTCATATCAAATACAAGTTAGATTGAATCAAGTACTTTTTACTCGACTGAACTAATATCCTATTACAAACACGTTCGTAAAAAAAAGCTGTGACCTTGACTGAGTAATTTACCAAAATCAATGATCGCAAAGGTTTTGAATCAACCATACATTTTATATCGTTCGTAGTCATAATGAACACTGTGCAAGTGAATGGCTATTAACAAACTGGGGGTTACTAGAACTTGTATCCACTAAAATTAAATGTTATTAATTTATTGATCTCATATCTGCAACATTTCTGTTTTGTCAATTATAAGTTGCTACACTAGCAACTTGATTTGCATTTTACAGATCATTTGCTTATTATTTAGGCAATAATATGATATATTACTAATAATTATAATTGATATTAGTACCCACAATTATAACAAATCCAGCAAAAATTCAGTGACAGTAGTTGTAATTTCAGTATAATGAACAGTTAAATGTACCCCTATTCAATTCAACACCATGAAACGTTATATTTTGTTGTTCTGACAAAATAATGTGCTTAGAAAATAAGTATTATAGAATCAATTCCAGAACATGCTATTTATTGAAATAAAATATTACATTTAAATTATTCATTGGAATTCAATATCAATTGTCATTGAATTGATTATTGTTAGTTACAAAAAAGCTTCTGCTTGAGTTTGAGGAATAATATCTCATATTGAATTAAACAGGTTTTTTTTTACAAAGTGACAGATTTTTCTCAGTGTAGTAACTACGGCCGGATGCCCCTCAATCGTAGCACTATGAAGGGGCAGGCTGGAGTGGGGAGACGTGGGGACTAGAGGAAGGAAAAGGATAGGCATATCTAATCGAGCGACGTTTGTCCTGAATTGAGTCGGGCACTTCAGGCGGATTTCATAAGTATCGTAGCCTCTTAAGTGGAAAAAATGGGGTGTAATACTGACTCAAGCAGAATAAACCACTTTTTCACAAATTGTGCCAATTTTTTTTAATAGCCCTTCAAAACTGCACTGTTTGATTTGCCGCACCGTGTATAAAAGGGGGTTACTCCCAAACGAGTAGCAGTCGTCGCAGATCACCAGTTGCAGGGCGAAGTTCTGCCCGAGAAACCAGTGAGTGTCCGATGCCTTGCCAGCCATGAAACCAACACCAAGAACCAGCAGCAAGTACCTTCCACTGTCCATTGAACTGACCAAAAAGTAAGCGATTGAATTTTGTTTTGTTGGGTTTTGTCGACTGAATTGCCTTTCTCTTTCCAGTTAATTCATTTATTTCAATTTATTTTATTTTGAATGCTATTAGTGTTTACTTGAGGCGTTGTAAAGGATTATTAAAAAACTGAATGAACGAAATTGAATGCCACCCCATATAATTATCGGAGGGATATATCTCCCACAACCCCAATTGAGATCAAAGCATCACATCTTTTAGTTTCGGAACTACAGGATGAATCACTTCTGAAATTAGCATGAAGTCCGCTCACCGACGTAACTTATATTTTTTTGCCAAAAACTGAACGAACGAAATTGAACGCCACCCCGTATAATAATTATCAGAGGGATATATGTCCCTTAGCTCCAACTGAGATCAAAGCATCACATCTTTTAGTGTCGGAACTACAGGATGAATCACTTCCGAAATTAGCATAAAGTCGGCTCGCCGACGTAAGTTATATTTTTTTGCCAAAAACTGAACGAACGGAATTGAACGCCACCCTGTATAATGATCCGAGGGATATATCTCCCTCAGCCCCAATTGAAATCAAAGCGTCACATCTTTTAGTTTCGGAACTACGGGATGAATCACTTCCGAAATTAGCATAAAGTCGGCTCGCCCATGTAAGTTATATTTTTTTTCCAAAAACTGAACGAACGGAATTGAACGCCACCCCGTATAATAATTATCAGAGGGATATAGCTCCAATTGAGATCACAGCATCACATCTTTTAGTTTCGGAACTACACGATGAATCAATTCCGAAATTAACATAAAGTCGGCTCGCCGACGTAAGTTATATTTTTTTGCCAAAATCTGAACGAACGGAATTGAACGCCACCCCGTATAATAATTATCAGAGGGATATAGCTCCAATTGAGATCACAGCATCACATCTTTTAGTTTCGGAACTACACGATGAATCAATTCCGAAATTAACATAAAGTCGGCTCGCCGACGTAAGTTATATTTTTTTTGCCAAAAACTGAACGAACGGAATTTAACGCCACCCCGTATAATGACTATCAGAGAGATATATCTCCCTTAACTCCAATTGAGATCAAAGCATCACATCTTTTAGTTTCGGAACTACAGGATGAATCACTTCCGAAATTAGCATAAAGTCGGCTCGCCCACGTAACTTATATTTTTTTGCCAAAAACTGAACGAACGAAATTGAACGCCACCCCGTATAATAATTATCAGAGGGATATATCTCCCTTAACTCCAATTGAGATCAAAGCATCACATTTTTTAGTTTCGGAACTACAGGATGAATCACTTCCAAAATTAGCATAAAGTCAGCTCGCCTACGTAAGTTATATTTTTTGCCAAAAACTGAACGAACGAAATTGAACGCCACCCCGTATAATAATTATCAGAGGGATATATCTCCTTTAACTCCAATTGAGATCAAAGCATCACATCTTTTAGTTTCGGAACTACAGGATGAATCACTTCCGAAATTAGCATAAAGTCGACTCGCCGACGTAAGTTATATTTTTTTGCCAAAAACTTAACGAACGGAATTGAACGCCACCCCATATAATAACTATCAGAGGGATATATCTCCCTTAACTCCAATTGAGATCAAAGCATCACATCTTTTAGTTTCGGAACTACAGGATGAATCACTTCCGAAATTAGCATAAAGTCGGCTCGCCCACGTAATTTATATTTTTTTGCCAAAAACTGAACGAACGGAATTGAACGCCACCCCATATAATTATCTGAGGGATATATCTTCCTCAACCCCAATTGAGATCAAAGCGTCACATCTTTTAGTTTCGGAACTACAGGATGAATCACTTCTGAAATTAGCGTAAAGTCGGCTCGCCGACGTAAGTTATATTTTTTGCCAAAAACTGAACGAACGGAATTGAACGCCACCCCGTATAATAATTATCAGAGGGATATAACTCCAATTGAGATCAAAGCGTCACATCTTTTAGTTTCAGAACTACAGGATGAATCACTTCCGAAATTAGCATAAAGTCGGCTCGCCGACGTAAGTTATATTTTTTGCCAAAAACTGAACGATCGAAATTGAAGGCCACACTGTATAATAATTATCAGAGGGATATATCTCCCTTAACTCCAATTGAGATCAAAGTGTCACATTTTTTAGTTTCGGAACTACAGGATGGATCACTTCCGAAAATAGCATAAAGTCGGCTCGCCGACGTAATTTATATTTTTTGCCAAAAACTGAACAAACGGAATTGAACGCCACCCTGTATAATTATCCAAGGGATATATCTCCCTCAACCCCAATTGAGATCAAAGCGTCACATCTTTTAGTTTCGGAACTACAGGATGGATCACTTCCGAAATTAGCATAAAGTCGGCTCGCCGACGTAAGTTATATTTTTTGCCAAAAACTGAACGATCGAAATTGAAGGCCACCCTGTATAATAATTATCAGAGGGATATATCTCCCTCAACCCCAATTGGGATCAAAGCGTCACATCTTTTAGTTTCGGAACTACAGGATAAATCACTTCCGAAATTAGCATAGTCGGCTCGCCGACGTAAGTTATATTTTTTTGACAAGAACTGAACAAACGGAATTGAATCCCAGATGAAATCAAAGCGTCATATCTTTTAGTTTCGGAACTACAGGATGAATCACTTCCGAAATTAGCATAAAGTTGGCTCGCCGACGTAAGTTATATTTGTTTGCCAAAAACTGAACGAATGGACTTGAACGCCACCCCGTATAATTATCCGAGGGATATATCTCCCTCAACCCCAATTGAGATCAAAGCGTCATATCTTTTAGTTTTGGAACTACAGGATGAATCACTTCCGAAATTAGCATAAAGTCGGCTCGCCGACGTAAGTTATATTTTTTTGCCAAAAACTGAACAAACGGAATTGAATGCCACCCTGTATAATGATCCGAGGGATATATCTCCCTCACCCCCAATTGAGATCAAAGCGTCACATCTTTTAGTTTCAGAACTACAGGATGAATCACTTCCGAAATTAGCATAAAGTCCACGTAATTTATATTTTATTGCCAAAAACTGAACGAACGGAATTGAACGCCACCCTATATAATTATCCGAGGGATATATCTCCGTCAACCCCAATTGAGATCAAAGCGTCACATCTTTTAGTTTCGGAACTACAGGATGAATCACTTCTGAAATTAGCGTAAAGTCGGCTCGCCCACGTAATTTATATTTTTTTGACAAAAACTGAACAAACGGAATTGAACGCCACCCTGTATAATTATCCAAGGGATATATCTCCCTCAACCCCAATTGAGATCAAAGCGTCACATCTTTTAGTTTCGGAACTACAGGATGGATCACTTCCGAAATTAGCATAAAGTCGGCTCGCCGACGTAAGTTATATTTTTTGCCAAAAACTGAACGATCGAAATTGAAGGCCACCCTGTATAATAATTATCAGAGGGATATATCTCCCTTAACTCCAACTGAGACCCAAGCATCACATCTTTTAGTTTCGGAACTACAGTATAAATCACTTCCGAAATTAGCATAAAGTCGGCTCGCCGACGTAAGTTATATTTTTTTGCCAAAAACTGAACGAACGGAATTGAACGCCACCCTGTATAATTATCCAAGGGATATATCTCCCTCAACCCCAATTGAGATCAAAGCGTCACATCTTTTAGTTTCGGAACTACAGGATGGATCACTTCCGAAATTAGCATAAAGTCGGCTCGCCGACGTAAGTTATATTTTTTGCCAAAAACTGAACGGTCGAAATTGAAGGCCACCCTGTATAATAATTATCAGAGGGATATATCTCCCTTAACTCCAATTGAGATCAAAGCATCACATCTTTTAGTTTCGGAACTACGGTATAAATCACTTCCGAAATTAGCATAAAGTCGGCTCGCCGACGTAAGTTATATTTTTTTGCCAAAAACTGAACGAACGGAATTGAATGCCACCCTGTATAATGATCCGAGGGATATATCTCCCTCACCCCCAATTGAGATCAAAGCGTCACATCTTTTAGTTTCGGAACTACAGGATGAATCACTTCCGAAATTAGCATAAAGTCCACGTAATTTATATTTTATTGCCAAAAAACTGAACGAACGGAATTGAACGCCACCCAATATAATAATTATCAGAGGGATATAACTCCAACTGAGATCAAAGCGTCACATCTTTCAGTTTCGGAACTACAGGATGAATCACTTCCGAAATTAGCATAAAGTCGGCTCGCCGACGAAAGTTATATTTTTTTGCCAAAAACTGAACGAACGGAATTGAACGCCACCCTGTATAATGATCCGAGGGATATATCTCCCTCACCGCCAATTGAGATCAAAGCGTCACATCTTTTAGTTTCGGAACTACAGGATGAATCACTTCCGAAATTAGCATAAAGTCGGCTCGCCCACGTAATTTATATTTTTTTGACAAAAACTGAACAAACGGAATTGAACGCCACCCTGTATAATTATCCAAGGGATATATCTCCCTCAACCCCAATTGAGATCAAAGCGTCACATCTTTTAGTTTCGGAACTACAGGATGGATCACTTCCGAAATTAGCATAAAGTCGGCTCGCCGACGTAAGTTATATTTTTTGCCAAAAACTGAACGATCGAAATTGAAGGCCACCCTGTATAATAATTATCAGAGGGATATATCTCCCTTAACTCCAACTGAGACCCAAGCATCACATCTTTTAGTTTCGGAACTACAGTATAAATCACTTCCGAAATTAGCATAAAGTCGGCTCGCCGACGTAAGTTATATTTTTTTGCCAAAAACTGAACGAACGGAATTGAACGCCACCCTGTATAATTATCCAAGGGATATATCTCCCTCAACCCCAATTGAGATCAAAGCGTCACATCTTTTAGTTTCGGAACTACAGGATGAATCACTTCCGAAATTAGCATAAAGTCGGCTCGCCGACGTAAGTTATATTTTTTGCCAAAAACTGAACGGTCGAAATTGAAGGCCACCCTGTATAATAATTATCAGAGGGATATATCTCCCTTAACTCCAATTGAGATCAAAGCATCACATCTTTTAGTTTCGGAACTACAGTATAAATCACTTCCGAAATTAGCATAAAGTCGGCTCGCCGACGTAAGTTATATTTTTTTGCCAAAAACTGAACGAACGGAATTGAACGCCACCCCGTATAATAATTATCAGAGGGATATATCTCCTTTAACTCCAATTGAGCTCAAAGCGTCACATCTTTTAGTTTCGGAACTACAGGATGAATCACTTCTGAAATTAGCATAAAGTCGGCTCGCCGACGTAAGTTATATTTTTTTGCCAAAAACTGAACGATCGAAATTGAAGGCCACCCTGTATAATAATTATCAGAGGGATATATCTCCCTTAACTCCAATTGAGATCAAAGCATCAAATCTTTTAGTTTCGGAACTACAGTATAAATCACTTCCGAAATTAGCATAAAGTCGGCTCGCCGACGTAAGTTATATTTTTTTGCCAAAAACTGAACAAACGGAATTGAACGCCACCCCGTATAATAATTATCAGAGGGATATAACTCCAATTGAGATCAAAGCATCACATCTTTTAGTTTCGGAACTACAGTATAAATCACTTCCGAAATTAGCATAAAGTCGGCTTGCCAACGTAAGTTATATTTTTTTGCCAAAATCTGAACGAACGGAATTGAACGCCACCCCGTATAATTATCCGAGGGATATATCTCCCTCAACCCCAATTGAGATCAATGCGTCACATCTTTTAGTTTCGGAACTACAGGATGAATCACTTCCGAAATTAGCATAAAGTCGGCTCGCCCACATAAGTTATATTTTTTTGTCAAAAACTGAACGAACGGAATTGAACGCTACCCCGTATAATAATTATCAGAGGGATATAACTCCAATTGAGATCAAAGCATCACATCTTTTAGTTTCGGAACTACAGGATGAATGACTTCCGAAATTAGCATAAAGTCGGCTCGCCGACGTAAGTTATATTTTTTTGCCAAAAACTGAATGAACGGAATTGAACGCCACCCCGTATAATAATTATCAGAGGGATATATCTCCTTTAACTCCAATTGAGCTCAAAGCGTCACATCTTTTAGTTTCGGAACTACAGGATGAATCACTTCTGAAATTAGCATAAAGTCGGCTCGCCGACGTAAGTTATATTTTTTTGCCAAAAACTGAACTAACGAAATTTAACGCCACCCCGCATAATAATTATCAGAGGAATATATCTCCCTTAACTCCAATTGAGATCAAAGCATCACATCTTTTAGTTTCGGAACTACAGGATAAATCACTTCCAAAATTAGCATAGTCGGCTCGCCGACGTAAGTTATATTTTTTTGACAAGAACTGAACGAACGGAATTGAATCCCAATTGAAATCAAAGCGTCATATCTTTTAGTTTCGGAACTACAGGATGAATAACTTCCGAAATTAGCATAAAGTTGGCTCGCCGACGTAAGTTATATTTGTTTGCCAAAAACTGAACGAACGGAATTGAACGCCACCCCGTATAATTATCCGAGGGATATATCCCTCAACCCCAATTGAGATCAAAGCGTCATATCTTTTAGTTTCGGAACTACAGGATGAATTACTTCCGAAATTAGCATAAAGTGGGCTCGCCGACGTAAGTTGTGTTTTTGCCAAAAACTGAACGAACGAAATTGAACGCCACCCCGTATACTAATTATCAGAGCGATATATCTCCCTCAACCCCAATTGAGATCAAAGCGTCACATCTATTAGTTTCAGAATTACAGGATGATTCACTTCCGAAATTAGCATAAAGTCGGTTTGCCGACATAATAGTTATTATTATTTATGACTCTTCTTCGATGGGCAATTAGAGTTTCAACTTTTATAAAGGGGCTAAATTAATTCCCAAGTGCCCAATATTTTTTTTGCACAACGGACACCTGAATATTATCCCACTCTATCATAAATCATAATTATCAAATCTGACCTTAAAAAATAAACTAATTAATATTTAAATTATCAATAGGCTACGGCCTGATATCATCGTGGGCCTCCTGGATGTGTTCGGCGCATGGCGCTAAGAAGTTTCTACAATCGGGTGTTTCCGGAAATTTGGCTGCTATCTTTAGCTGCTGTTTTCACACCGGTCTCTAAATGGTGAGGTATTTACGTTTTTTAAATGAGGAGATTAGTGAAGCAATTGACGACATGCCACTTAATGTCAGACAAAATTTGTAGTTCCAACGTGATGGAGCTCCAAACCATTACACACAGCAGTGACAAGTTGCGTTCGGGGTTAGATTAGTAGGGCGTAACTTAGCACAAACCCCCCCCCCCCCAGATCCCCTGATTTAACACCCTTAGTTTTTTTTTCTCTGGAGTCATCTTAAACAAAAGGTGTCTAAACAAACCACTTAGAAGATGCTATTCGGCAGTGTATTGAAGATATAAATCCCCAGTTTGTGAAGAACTCTGTGAAAGATGCTTCAAATGTGTTCATTTGTTTGTATTCTCTTCACATAACTCATTTTAGATGAACGATGTGAAAAATAGATTGGGGTCAAACCTTTGAAATTAAATCAAGTTTGCACCAAGCTTCACATAATTTTTAAACCAAATAGAGATTTTCTAAGAAAACTACTGGCTAGAATTATAATAATTTATTTTAAAAATGTATTAGAGATGTCGATCTGTCAAAAAAAGTACATTAAAACGTTTGGGGAAATTTTTTTTTAGGAAAACTCGCAAAAAACAAATTTAATCGTGGGTCTCTGAAAATTGGTATGTAGGCCAAGTAAAGATTGCAAAAGAAACTACTTTTTCTAATAAATTTTATCGAAAAAGTCAATTTTGGATAATTTTCGAAAAAATGTCAATTTTGACAGATACCGCAAGACATGTGGTCAATTCTTGTGATGTCATTTTTCAGTCACCGACTAGCACAAATCGATGGAGAAGTCAAATTTTCATTTTATCCAAAAATAAAAAAAAACCATATGGTGCGTGTATTGGTCACAATATATTTTTTAAATGCCTTTTGAACACATGACACCTTCTGGCTGAAAATGTTGCAAATATTATAAAAGTAAAGCTTTTCTGTAGTTTAAATAATTAAAAGTTCTTCGTTGTACTTGGTTCTACCAAAGATCATGATATTTTCACACACGTAATATGTAGGTAAATTAAAAAAAAAATACAAAGGATTTAAATATTTTCCTTAACTTCTGTTCCACAACATTGCCTTTGTCCTGAAGCAATATCCAAATCTACGAAAAACTAAACAAAAAAGTATGGTTATGTTCCCTGATCCTCGATACATCGGAGGGTATCGAGGCTGTATGTCGAGAAACCAGAATTTGTCTGCTGTCCCTCTGGGACCGCCCTTTGGGTTGAAGAAATGGTCCTCCTAAAGAAATGTGGCCTGCTATTTGTATATTAGGTACAGGGAGTCTTAATAAATATTTTCCCAAGGTTAAGGATATGGAATTTGTAATATAGCAGCTCCTATTTCTTTAGTCAAATCAGAACATCATGGCTGCCCAAAATCAGCCTTCGGTGCCCTCAGACGAAAAAAAATGGTGGAGGGGAAGCCCCATTAGAGGTCTGTATATTATGATGGAGATCATAGACATTAAAAAAATTTGATTAAGCAGCTATACCTAAGTCCAAAATGTCTATAAAGCATAAAGTGATTTTCATACTTAACTGACAAAGTATAGCTTCTAGTGTTTAAAAAAGAGTTACTTATAGAGCATTTTAAAAAAAAGTTCATATATTATAAACTGGAGCAAATTCTTTGTTTTTGAAAGCTCACTAATCTTCAAGCACATTAGTTTGAATTGCCTGGAAATATACGATCAATATTTTAGTTTTTGAAATAAAATGTTTAAATAAAATAAAAGAACAGTCACAGCAATAATAGTACTTTTATTTAAATACCTATAATATAATTTTGCATATGTGTAACTAACAGTAGCGGACTATCAGAATAGTCGAAAATATAAAATTTATAAAGGATTACCGCATCTATGCCAGCTATTTGCGATAGCCCTTACAATTAAACAAAATCTTTTTGTCTCATTATATCTGCACATCAATTTTTATTACAAAAACAATATAAACAAAACAGGATAATTCAGGGTATTTTCTAAAAATTAATACATATTCTCCAACCTGATGTAAATGGACATCATCAAGTTTTTATTAAACACATAAAATTACATAGATACATAATCGTCAACCAATAATATACAGAAGAAAAGTAACAATTTTAGTAGGTACAATATTTACAAATTGAAGATATACACCGTTAGAAAATTAAGATAAAACTTATTGAAAACATAAAACATCTGTTTTCTGTTTGATAGTATACGAAAGTAAATTTTTCTTTCTTTAAAGGGCAGAGAAAGCCTAATAGTACGTAATGTTTGTCATTAGTATACACAATTTTTTAAACAATTTACATAAAACATTTACCTCATAGAAGGTCGCAATGTTCCGACACTGGTATTTAGAATTATTATTTGCTCATCAATATTTTGGTGCTATCAAGCATATTTCCCAATAGTTTTCATGATCTCTCTAGTTTCACTGCAGATCTTAAAAAAATACCGACTACAAATATTCATTTCATTAAATCTGGTCTTTACATCAAATATCCCTATGCGTTTTGGATTCGCACACAATGGAAACTTGAATAACAAGCCATTATCATTTTAGAACTTATTTATATTAGAATTGATTTTACTATCTATATAACACTGTATGGCACTTGACAAGTATCATAGTCAATAGTCATAATTACAGATAAAGGAAAAACAATCACCTTAGCTACGAACTACCAATGAAAATCTTTTTGAAAGTGAGGTCTATTAGTTCATATATATATATATATATATATATATACTTGTTATATTATTCAAAAGTAAAAAAAAATGTGATTAAGGATCTATCGTTGAATATATTGCAAAATTTGACCTGATTGTTTTGAGGATCTACATGTGCCACACCTCTAGTCTGTCAAACTTATTTTTTTTTTCTGCTGAAATACATTTCATTCCTGAATTGCCTGCACTATTACAAGTGGCCAACCAACATTTGGCAATACATAACTTCACAATTAAGCCTATCATGTAAGTAAATAAACATAATATCATTCTTCACTTACAAGATGTGATGTCTGATGGATTTGGAGGTATATAAAAATGAAATGTAGATGAACTTAGTAGCAAATTTCCATGAGACAATCTACCTATTAAAGTTATCATAAGTAGACAGTCACAAAATTCATAATAAAATAATTTTCACATTCTATAAATAAATAATAATAGAGTCGGCGGAGCTATAATGATATTCATGATCAAGAATCAATCGTCAAAATTATTGATTGTACCATATATAACTAATAATTACTGATACAAATATACTTTTTGCTTGCATATTATTGTCAAGTAAAATAAATAGGAATATAAATGGTATTTGTAAAGTGTAAAAAGTGAAAAATGCAATGATTATTATTCTTGACCCTAACTATTACTAAGAATGCTGTATGAGCAATAAACTGACACGTTTTTATACAGAATATCTCAAAAAAACATCCCAAATATTGAAATTTCATTTGTAACTATTTTAATCCAATTAGGTTATTTTTAATTACAATGTTTAGTTGTCTTACTATTGGCTGAAAATGATTTTTATATTGAAAAATGGTATTATCTGTCGCATCGTTTGTATTGGTAAAAGTTGATTATTTGTAAAATTAAAATGAATGAAGGTTCGCCAAAAATTTACTTTTCAAAACCAGTTTTCCATAATTTTTCATATTTGACTAGAAGTATTCTTTCTCAACATTTTCTATCATAGAAAAAAAAACAATTATTTACACAATAAATCGTTTTTTACCAACAACATCAATACCCATTTTGTGCCTCAGTAAAGAATTCTTTCTAAGCGGAAGCTTAAAAACATTTTCCATGCAGTGCTTCTATTTTTTTTTACAGTGGGCTAAAGTGTTCGCAACAAAAGGAATTTTTTTATCGTTGTGATATTAAATTAAATACAACCAGAAGGCTACTTCTAATGTATTTGCCACAAAGAAATGGATTTTTACTGGTTTTCCACAAATAACTAGACTTAATAATTTAAAAATCAAGTTTTATTTACAATCCGTGTTGTTGCAATGCTTCCTGTCACATCCAATACATATTTGTATGCAATTGTCGGCCAAAACTTGGTAAGAATGTGAAATATGAACTTCTTCTGTTCACCAAAATAAAAATAATTTCAAAATTTCAATGCAGTCTTGATGTAGGAGATCAAATTGCAACAACAGGGATCATAACAGGTGATTTTTCAGTTAAGTGTAGTTATTTGTGGAAAACCAAAAAAAATCCATATTTTAGGCGGCACGTATATTAGGAATAGCCTTCTGGTTGTAATTGATTGAAAAAAAATCAGAACAAGAAAAAATATTTTTGAAAAAATATAATTTAAAATTTTCTTTTGGTAACTACCTAAAATTTTGCACAAAGGTCTAAAATTACATTATAAACAATTGTTTCAAATAACTTTTTGTGATACCTTGCCATTTACCCTCAGTTAATGACATTTTTTTTAATTGCCGCCATATTGGTGGTGATCGATTCTTAGGTTCTTGGACATGCAGATCACCAGAATACTTTTTTAATATCTCAACAATAAAAAAATCCATTTGTTGCGGATTCTATGGCCCGCACTGTATATTTTCTATTTTTTGAAACAACCTCTATGTTCAACAAGTTTGACACTAAAATATGAGCCAAGTTTTTGTCCGGAGATGAAGTGTTGTACCGATTAATTTTCAATTGCGAAACATGTTATAATCAATGATAGAACTTCTGTAACATTTCACTAGATATCCATAATAATTATTAGATTTCTCAATAAGGCCAAAACAAAAAGTTTAGCCAAGTGGGTAAAAATTTTAGTCAAAGTAAACAAGGGTTATTTTGATTACTTAACCACAGCTTACCCTGCTGTGACTTAACACTTAACATATGTCACTAAAGTATTATTTGTCGATAGAAGCATAAAACTTAACGATACAAAAATTGGCAATTGCTTCGAAGTAATATCTTTGCAAGCAAAAATATACATTTCTAAATTAGTGGAAAATTTTAGGGATAATGCTTATAAAAACTAAGCATTTGCAATTCGCTAAATTTTTACACAAGATTGATAGACCGGAAGAGAGTGACAGATTTTTGGACGTGATTTCACGCAGAATGTCTTTCAAAGGGCATTATGTTGCGTATATTCTTATTACAATAATAAGGTATGAATCAGATAGTCATCCTGGGTTCTTCATATGGAAAAGTGAGTTTTCATTTATTCAAAAAATATGCGTTTTGATATGATTTTAGCAGGCTGCCATGTGTTTTATAATGAAGTTCAAAATAGAAAACTCATCAGAAACCATAGGCATACCGTTAACATGGACCCAAAGGGCTACTATTGTCACGTGAACTTGTATTTTATTATTTAATTTTTCCACGTTTCTGTACAGGCTACCAATGATAAGTATGCAAGTTCTTGTCATAAGACTGCTGCAGAAAAGATGGCATACGGTTTGCGCATGTCCAAGTACACTTATCATCGAATAAATATTTTAAATGATTAAATAACATTCAATTTAAACTGTACTTGGGCATGCTCAAACAGTATGCTATCCTTTTTTTAGCAGTTTCATAACAAGAGCTTGCATACTTCTCATCAACAGCCAGATCAGAAATGTGGAAAGATTAATTATTAAAATACAAGTTCACGTGACAATAATAGCCCTTTGGGCCCACGCTAACGGTACTAGGATTTTTCTATTTTGAACTTCATCACAAAACACATGGCAGCCTGACTAAAATCATATCAAAACACATATTTTTCGAATAAATGAAAACTCAGTTTTTCATATGAAGAACCCAGGATGACTGATTCATACCTTATTATTGTGAGAATATAAACATAATGCCCTTTAAAAGGCATTCTGAGTAAAATCACGTCCAAAAGTCTGTGACTATCTCTCGGTCTATGAGTATGATCAAATATCATGTAATTGATCTACCATTGGTTTTGGGTTTTTCTTCGCGTTTATGGCATTTTCCTGCAAAGCTTTATTGTAGAAATCAGTTACAACTATGTACAGGGTGTTCCTGTTATTTTCTGGATAGAAATAACGAGTGACACATGCCAATTTCTATTGTATTTATCAAAACTCTTCTCTATTATAGTACATGTACAAAACCCGAAGAATATTTTGTCTACTTTTGTTTATCCAACAGGCTTCGTGATGTTAACTCTGGGACATAATGTAATTTTAGAGCATGATAATATTGTTGTTTTTGGTGATTCGCTTGACTATGCCACTAAAATAAAAAAATATATTTTGGGATATTTACCATTATGATGAATGGACATGAAAAAATATATACAGTGTGTCCACGGATTGAGTGCACGTGGGGTGTAAATGACAAAAAAATTTCGAGTTGAAATTTGAGCTTCTGGGGATAAGGCCTGCTTGGATTGAAACTAATATGTGACGTAATTTTACTTTCGAAAAATTGCGTATGCCTTGAGAATTTTGAAAAAACTAATTTTCCACATCAGTAAAGTGCCCTTTCTGTAGGTTTGCGAAATTTCGAAAGTCTAGGCCTACCTTGATTTTTTTGGCATTTTTTCCCACTTTTCTACTTGTTCAGAATGAAGAACTGAGTATGTTTGCGAAATTTCGTCTAGGCCTACTTACTACTATTCTGATTTTTAAGAGTTTTAAATTTTTTAGCAGCTTTTGAAATTCTTTCACACCTATCCAGTTTTTCATTCTGAACAAGTTTTCTTAATAACGTTTTAATGTGAAAGCTACACAAAGTGGACTTTTCTAAAGAAAAGTGGGAAAAAATGCCCAAAAATCAAAGTAGGCCTAGACTTTCGAAATTTCGCAAACCTCAGTTCTTCATTCTGAACAAGTTTCCTTATTAACATTTTGTCGTAAAACCTACAGAAAGGGCACTTTACTGATGTGGAAAATTAGTTTTTTCAAAATTCTCAAGGCATACGTGATTTTTGAAAGTAAAATTACGTCTCAAATTAGTTTAAAACCAAGCAGGGCTTATCCCCAGGAGCTCAAATTTCAACTCGAAATTTTTTTGTCATTTACACCCCACGTGCACTCAATCCGTGGACACACTGTATACGCCATCTATAATATGATAACTTTCGTCAATATCGTATAGAGGCATATTGTCATCCTTATCAAAACAACTATATGCCAAATGAGACTTGGCAACTGTCCTTTCTGCACACTTGTACCCGACATAATAGAAACCCAATAAAAAGAGTCAATTTACCACAAAAACAACTTCAGTTTCCTGACAGTAACAGGCCCATCCTATGTGTTGACCGTTAATTGATTGACAACCTCCATTTGTCAGCTATTTAACAAGAAAACCTCAAGTAAAGGAATACACAAGAAGTGCACACGGAGCTGATCCAAGAACAATGAGAATAAACTGTTGTTAAATCAGCCAGAGTGGAATCTCTTACATATTCCCTACTTAACGAAAAAACAAAACAAAAATTGGTTAGGTTTGGGGCTAAGCTAGCCCCCAAATCCGGCCACCTTCCATTTGTAATGTACAATTGGGCTACAAAAGGTACTGCCGTTCAATAGAAAACTTGATAAACCATTTACGGACTCCGCAGGCACATCTATTCCGTCTCATAGTGGTCGAGGCGCTGTCGTTTCACTTCCGACTCGAGCGCCTCGATCTCGCTGGCACTGGATGGGCTGTCAGTGGCGCCATGACGGTCGTCGGCCGCGTGTCGCTTCAAGTCCAGGCCTATGCTGCTGTAGCTGCTGTGGGAACATTGGGCGGCATTAGGGGTAATCTCGTTGCTTTTATAATGTACCTACCTGTACGGGGAGTAGTTCGCAGCTTGTACTATGACTGGTTGAGGTTGAGGTGAAAATGCAGGTGACATTGATCGATCTTCCATGCTTGAATTAATATGGTACTTTTCTGTAAGTAAATTAGCTGTTGAACATTACAGTCTGGAACAGGTGGAACTAAACTTAGAAGGGAAAACTTTTAAGGTATAGATATCTAGGCATTGGAGTGTTTATTTTTGGTCATATACTGACATGCTAATACTTAAGGGGGTTATTCTTGGGCCCATTTTAAGAAAAAACTTCATATGAACGTATGTCGTAAACGTCCTAACTTTTGAGAACGTTGAAGTTCATTTTTTTAAATTGAATTTTGGCTACATCTCCCGAAATAATCAAGCTGCTGAACTGAAATTTGACACTGCTATGTTTTTGGGGATGGAGAAAAAGCTGAAAATGCCAATTTCACCGTATCTCACAGAGGGCGCCACTTGCGCTGTTTTTTGATCATGCTTTTACGCGTAACTTTTTTGAGGTTATCTCTTTGGTCCTGCAGGTCCATCATTTTAGTGCATCTTTTCATTTACTTTTTTATTACGAATATGTTCCGTATATTGACTCCTTTATAGCAAAATGGGGTCTGTTTATGCTGCACATGCTGGAAACAGATATCCTTCATCTCTGCCACAGTGTCACACTTTGGTTAAAATATCTGTATACGGAACATACTATAAATATTCAGGCTTCAATAATGTGAAAACATTTGCGTATGTGGCAACGTCACCCGCCCACCTAGGCATCTAACCATATACATATATCCACATGCCATCTAACACATGTATGGTTTTCGGATCAGCAGTTGACATCCTGTCCTGCCAACTGTCATTCGCTGAATCAAAACATTAGCAGATAATATCTGTGCGATTTATTATAGTTTTTTTTATTGATATTTGTTATTATATAATATGGTTTGTGTAGTTATCGTCTTGTTAGTTGTGTAGTGTGTAAGTTATCATGGATAAAGATTACCTGAATGGGCAATCTGTAATTTACCGAAATTGGATGCTTTCTTGGTAGTAGATTTTTTTCTAATAATCCGATGTTCGCGTTCTGCCGAAATTCATGGGATAAAACTGCAAAGGTTTGTACCCATGTTGTAGTAATAGTAAAGTATTATGAGTTATTAATAAACGGAGAACCTGGGGCTAGGGACCATCTTGAAGGTGCGTTTATAAAGGCGCTATAGTGCTTAGAAGTACTGAGCCCAAATTCCGTACTTAGGCCCAACCTAGCCAAAAAAATTTCCAGAAAAACGTGACTGAATATTTACCAAAAAACACTTCTTGACTAAATGTGGTTTCATGGGGCATCCTAAGTCTGGGAGTTTGAGGTTAGAATTTAGAAATTTCAACTTTCCTTGCACCTTTCACCGCAGAATAAGGTTAAGTCTCAGAACACTTCAGTGGTATCGCCATGTTGCCAAATTGCCTTTACAAAACACTTGTGACGTCAGTGTTTCCCACCAAATTTCGAAGAAAGTCTAAAAACTTGCTAATTAGGTAAATATATATTTCTTAAATAATCGCGGGGTCTTAGGCAAGTGTCCAGAAATTGTTTTATCAAGTTTGTAAAATTTCGTTAAGTACCCTATTATATGACACCTAATTTAAATTCATACATATGAATAAAGATAATTCCGATACATTTGGCAATATTGTGCCTGGCTCGTGGTCTGTTGTCTCTGTCTGTTACCCAAACAGGCTGCTTCCGCCGGCCGTCTGAAAGCTGACAGTTTTTATGCCCCAAAAACTTAAAACCGTGTTTTTTAGGTCTGCGTTCCTCGGTTGGTGCAGTCTGCCTTCGCCTATTCCCGCGCCGTAAACGTGGAATCAAGAAGCAAACAAAATGGAAACTAGTGTACAGGACATTCTGAAACGTAACTTTTAAGCCTTTCAACGCAGTATGTTCGGTTACCTGTATCAAGAGAATTCTATTAACAACTAGCTGTAAAACTAGTAAATTTGAAGGATTTACTAAAGATTCGGGTACTTTTAAAATACTCATTGATACTAATGACCCTATTTTAAAAGTTATAGCTGCTAGAAATTAAAAAATATATACAGTGTGTCCACGGATGGACTTAATTATACTATTTTCAATTCTTCGAAAAAAGTCATTCTTCATAAAAGTCTGCTTGTTCTTAAAATAAAATTGGCATGGAAAAAGTTGACCTTACTTATACTGGGTGACCAGAAAATTAAAGAAACGTTAATTAGCATGAGAGTAAACTATCTCTATTTGTAGAGATAATGAAAAAAGTTATAAAGAAAATTTGCTCAGCAAGGTAAGCTACTTCAAAAGTTCAAAGCGTTAGGCCTACTGTGATTTTTTGATTGTATTCTCTTTTTTTTTGTCTTTTGTTGCCTCGGTCATTAAAAGTACCTCCGAGGCCAAAAAAGGTCTTACGCATCGTGCAATGTATTACATTTTTCCTGCTACCGAAAATTTCAAGTTATAGGTACTTTGAATAAAGCTCTAAATACATATGGAGTAGATTGTGAGTAATAATGATCTTTAAAATAACCTTTGTTCAATTACTAAAAATGATAATATAAGAGGCAGAATGCAGCGATAATAAAAAATAAATAAAAAATGTTGAGCTTTGTATGGGATTTGAACAATGGATCTACGAATTACTAATCGCATACTCTTACCCCACCGGTAGTGCGGTGCTTGTCAAATTTGTTCTGTTATGCGGCTCTTATTTGACGCCAGAGAAACATTTAAATTATTAATTTTTCTTTGGTATAATTCGTGTTCTTTATGATTAAAACCAATTTGTAAAACGATTGTTGTGAAACCTATTACAATTGACGCAAGATTCACGTTGCTACATATATTTTATTAATGGCTAAATACCTAACGAAAGACAGAGCCACATAGCACCGGTCTCCTTTTTTTTATCGTATGTTCCTGTCCGATTCCACGTTTTGTCCGATTAGAAGAGGTACCTTTATTAATTATCTAACTGGTATCAAGTCGTCCGAAGTGTGAAGCAAGACCGCAGGCTGACGTCTAGGAGTTCCCTAGTAGTGGTGATAACTCGCCGGGAGGACTATTTTCTGAGACCATTCAATCTACGGTTCCTGGTAACCTTATGGGCTAGTCATCATGCATTTCAACCACTGCAAGCTACTGTAAGTCATAGACAAATTGTGATTTTCCGTTTTCTTCGCCGTCCGCCAAAATTTGATGGCACCATTTTGTGTCTATTGGTTTTCGCATTACCAGGGCCATTTATTAAGTTATACCTTAACCCTGTTTTGGCAGTTATTTGTTTCACGTTATTTCCTTCTTTATAATAAATTATTACAATTTTTAAATTAAAACCATAATATAATATATATCATCTTATGTAAGCTACGAAGTTGATCGATCAAATGAGTGGTACCAATTCATTATAAAATTTGTCTGATTTAATAGTAGGTACACTGTGATATATAAAAAGAAAACTTAAACTCCGCTACGCGTCGTTCAGCCAACTGCAATCGCGTGCGGAAAAGTGGCACTTTCGGCACTTGTTAGGAAATATACTATATTGTTTGTTTGAATCCACGCCTGCCTCCGACGAAGAGTTGTCGCGCTGTGCACTTCCTTTTAGATTACTATTGGTAATCCAATTAAGGGAGGTCACAAGCTAATAAGTTTTGGTACATTGTTCATAGGCATTTTTTTCTCAGTTTAAATGGTACAGTCGATGTGTAACGTTTGAAAGCGGTAGGTAAAAATTTTTTGTTTCGAATGTTGAAGTTAACAGATGTTTTGGGGCACGTTTTGCCAATTTCAACGCAAAAGGTTGATTTTATCAGTATGGAACAAGAGTACAATTTTGTTGCAAAATGAAAAAATTAATAGGGAATGTTAGTTTTTACCCTTTTTTAGGGCACTGTGTAAATGAATAAACTACCCTAAGGCGTCTTCCAGTAAGTAGATAACACATACCAAATTTCAAATTTTTAAGTAGCGCCGTTATTGAGATATAAATGAAAAAAAAAAAAACTTTTGGGTCACCCTGTAGGCCCGAATAACTTGGCAAGGAAAGCCCAAATCGAAAAATTTTATATGAAAGACCCCCCTTAAAACCACCTGCCGAACACCCCTTTAAAGTATTTACTATACATTCTGACACACCCTGTATAAAAAATAAAAATGTTAAAATTACCTGGATAAAAATTTTGTTGTATGTGATTTATTAATACCTAAGTGATATATTTATTTTGTAAGTTTCAAATGGCTAATTAAGCCATAATCATCATTAACTATTTTTCTTCAGAAGATTCTGACTTGTGGGAACTCAACAGACGAATTCTCATATCGAAAATGTGATGGATAGAAACCAAAAAATAAAATTTTTTTGAGACTATTCAGCAATTTGACAGTTGTGAATTTATTGAACATTTTCGAGTAGCCCTTGAAATATCCAGTGATATTGCAGAACAATTTGAAAATAGTGCTTTTAAGGTTCAATAGGCTCTCATGGAAAGTTAAGCGCACTGCAGATTACCTACATTTTTTTATAGTTTGCTGGTCACCAAACTCAATGAAAATTCGGCTTGTTTTGTGAAAACTGTGTCCCAACCCCAAAAAACTATCAAAACAGGCCTATTGCTAGGTTAGAAACAAACGTGTTAGAAATAAGAGTTATACAATCAGATATACTTAATGGGGGTGATTCCTACTCAAAAATACACAAAATATTCAAAAATATTAAAGACAGTGATAAGAAAAGCCAAAATTATGCACAACCATTCCATAATAACGAATTCTGAAAATAAATCTAAAACAACATGGTCTCTTATTAGAAACTTAACAAATAAAAATACTCAGAATACCCCAATTTTTAACTCTTTCCCAGACAAGGATGAGTTTGATTTGCCGAATGAGTTTAATGACTACTTTATTGCTGCATGTCCGGTCATTAATAACAACAGAGCAATACAACTCTCCTCTATCAAAACATGTCAAAATAGTATCTTCCTAGAGCCTATACTAGAACAGGAAGTATTTAACTATATAAAAAAATTAAAAAATAAAAACTCAGTTGGGTATGATGAGATCCCTGTGAAACTGAGTAAGAGTGTGGCTGCTTTAATAACAGCACCACTTACGCATATAGTAAACCTAGTTCTTTCAGAGGGTGTCTATCCTGAGCTATTGAAAGAGGCTTTGGTGAGGCCTGTACACAAGAAAAGCAGAAGAGATGATTTCAACAACTACAGGCCAGTGTCGCTGTTATCGAATATTAATAAAATATTTGAGAAAATACTATTTGATCGCCTAATCTGCTTCATTGAGGCAAACCACATTCTAGTAGAACAACAAAATGGTTTCCGTAAGGGTAAGTCCACATTGACTGCGGTCTTTGACACGTTAAAGTCGATAAGTCAATCACTAAATGGAAAGGAAGTAACTGCAACTTTGTGTTTAGATCTGTCTAAGGCCTTTGACAGTGTGGACCATGAGATATTGATGGAGAAGATGAATAGATATGGTGTCAGGGATGTTCCTCTGCGGCTATTTAGATCATATCTTTCAAACAGAACCCAAAGGGTAATTGACTTCAATGATAGGGGAGTAAAAGTGTTATCCAATAGCAGACTCATTCAAAGGGGAGTGCCTCAAGGTTCAATCCTGGGCCCCCTACTTTACTTACTGTAGCAGAGCGTTTGGATTCTAGTGGCCTTGTTGCGCCGTTGCTTTGGATTTTTGATGTTACTCTGGCACACTAGGTGGCTCCGTGCGCCCGTCCAGCAAAAACAATTTTTTGCTGGCCCAAGTAAAAAAACCGCCGCCGCTCGTTTTCGAGATTTCCGATTTATTAGCCGCACTTTTATTATTTGTGAATGTCTATGAGGCTGGCAGCTTTTAGTGTTGTGTCTGCGTTTATTATTGTTAATAATATAAATAAGTCACCGGCTTAGTGCCAGGTAAGGTTTTGATTGTTAGTGTATTTAGCTTGGTATTGATTATTGTGTAATTTTCCAGCTTTTCGTAGAAACAAAAACATACTAAAATAAATACAACGCTGTTTCCATCGAGTGGCAAATTTTTTTATTTATTCGCCGCTACGAACCCACCTACCAGAAATCTGGTCACATTACTATACACAAATGATGTTATAAGTGTAACTAATAACAAAATGGTACTATTTGCAGATGACACCTCGGTGCTGTATAGGGCAGATAGCCTGGACGAGTGTAAAAGGGACATTGAAGTAACATTACACAATCTGAGTGAATGGTTTTCCTCAAATAATTTGCTCCTAAATGTTGCAAAAACTAAGCTTTTGACTTTTGGTGCAAGAAAAGAGCAGGTGCTCAGTATTAATTTTGGTGATATTGAGATTGAATCAACTGAAAGTTTGTCGTTCTTGGGTGTAGTGCTTGATAAATGGCTAAATTGGAAGGAGCACGTGAACTCACTGGCTGGAGATGTTGCGGGATGTTGCTATGCGATCTCTGTGATAAGGAATAATATTGGTGTGTCAGCGGCTCTGACAGCATATCATGCTTTTGTTCAGTCCAGAATTAGATATGGAATAATGTTCTGGGGTAACTCTACCGATAGTGGAAGGATTTTCAAACTTCAAAAAAGGTGCGTAAGAACAATATTCAAAATAAAACGATTCGATTCTTGTAGAGGGGCATTTATTGATGGTGGTATTTTGACCTTATATAGTATCTATATCCATGAGTGCGTAATGTTTGCAATAAAGAATGGATTCATGTTGTCGGATCTACAGTATGATCATACATACAATACTAGAAATAAGGACCTATTATATCCTAATCGAGCTAATTTCTCCTATTTACAAAAAAACATAGTTTACATGATAGCGAAGATCTGGAATCTCTTACCCATATCATTTAAAACATTAAATATTACCCTACAAAAAGCAAAACTAAAAAAGTTTCTCATTAAGAGATGCTACTATAGTATCAATGAATTTTTTGAGGAGAAAGGCTTCCATGATCTTTAAGTGATTGCTTTCCAGCATAGTTGTCCCAAAGTGTATTTTATTGTTACTTAAGTTTTGAGTTGTATTGTACTTTTAATATCTGACTTTGTTCTGTGATCCATGATCTTTTAGTGATTGCTTTCTAGCATAGTTGTCCCAATGTGTATCTTGTTGTTACTTAATTAAGTTTTAAATTGTGTTGTACTTTTAATATCGAATTTTACTTCTATTGACACGATCTACACCCGTGAAGTGTATGAACAATAGTTATAATTGTATGATTATTGTAAGGATCTAATAAAGAAATATACTATACTATAGATAGGTACTAATGGTAAGTGTCAACTGTTTGCACAACCAGTTCCTGATTGATTAGAAATTGACGAAATCCAAGACATGCACACACCGTACAGTTTGCAAACTGTGAGAATTCAGTCCTCTTCGAGTTGGTTATGAACAAGTTTTAGCTAAATACAAATCAGGCATTTATCTTACTTATTTACTACGATTATAGCCAAAACAAGCTGAAAAGTCGAATATCGCTGAAATATCACCAAAAACAATGATACCTCTTAAACTAAAAAAAAAGGATAATACACATGGGGGTGATTCAGATTCCCCGAGGGATGCTCTACCTCTACGCCACTTCTTGACATTCTTTTTTTCAGACACCCTGTATATTTATATAGCATTCCAGCAGATGTTACTTTCTTGACTTAGTCTTCATTTATTCTATAAGGCCTTCTCACTGCCGTTTTCTATAGTACGAACTTTGCGGAACGTTTTTTTGTGATACTGGAATCAATTTACAGTTTGTTCGGCGAATGTTCGGCCCTACGTCACAACTCCCGTATTTGTCTTACTCGTGCATATACGATGGATATCAGTTGTATATTCACGAGTCAGATACGTGAATATACGATGGATATCGGTCGTATATTCACGAGTCAGACAAGGACGGGAGTTGTGACGTAGGGCCGAACATTCACTGAACAAACTGTAAATAATAATTCTCAGAGTTACTTTCTGCTCAAATGCGCAATGGACCACATATTAGTTTTGCAATAATAGTCATTTTTTGGTGATTTGCAACGAATGCTTGCAAGTTTATGCGCATATTTTATAATCTTCACGAATTACTACTCTCTCAAAAATGTACAAGTACAAGCCTGTGAGGCAATATCCCACATGGTTTTTTCTTTACCCCAGAGTTAGTACTTTTAGGCAGAACCAATTTAAATCTGATGATGACATTAATTGCATGCAACAACTCTCCCAATAAAGGAACCTTAATCTGATCTACACCCATGATACTACAACTGTAAAGATATAATCATTTGCATAACAAATTGGGTACCGACATGCGCATGTTGAAAAACCGAGTGACAAAATGTATGTCGATATCAATCTTCTCATTGCTTTTCGCATTATATTTCAGTCGAGAAAGATGGCCGAGCCTCTGGACCGCCATTCGTGCTACTTTAGTAATTAAAAATTATTTGTTTTGATCTCAAAACCAACAAACACTGACTGAATGGAATTACAACTAACTTTCGACGGATTTTTGTCGCCCGATAACGCGTACATCCGAAATATCCGAACGTTAACTATGTTAAATATGAGCTTATCTTGTTCCAAGTTATAGTATAATGGTCTGCATCTACCTTCATGGTATTCCTGGCCGTTGGCTCCTCCGGAGCCATCGTCCCGTAACAACAGGCGTGCCTTCGTAGTGCCGACTAGCGCCTGTATCTGCTGGTGGCCGATCAGGCCGCCCGCCGAGTAGGCTGGGGTTCCGGGACTGCCGGGTGCCGACTGGCTGGGGTGCTCGCCACCCGAACCCATGCCTGGCGGAGTCGGGCTACCCTCGCGAGACAGGCACTCTGGCGTCATCACGTCCGACATGCCAAGGTGGGACGGTGACGCCGGGGCGCTCCTGAAATGGAAGTAGAATAATGAAAATGAAAAAAATGGAAAATTTCCCAACATTTAGATGCCCAAATAAATTATAAAAATATTCTTTGGGTATGTTTTGGTAATTTTGAATCTGTTGTGAAACTAGCAATGAACTATGCCATTTTATACCCAAAGCTAAATATTTTCCCTTTCTCATTTAAATGCATACCTATAGAAAGTAGTCAAGGGTCATATACAGTGGCCACGGAGTGGGTAGCAGAGAGGAAATTAATTTTTATTTTTTTATGATTAAAAATCCTTGCCAAGTTATGACATATTATGTTATTTTCAAGTTAGTTTTTAATTGCCAGGCCCTACCAAGAAAGTGATCCTGAGACTAAAATAAGTTTTATCATAACCTTAAAGCAAAATCAAGTAGTGGTTTCGATGACATTCCTACAACACTGGTTAAGGAATGTGTTGATGAGATACTAAAACCAATTTTTTTTGCCAGAAAACCTAAAGGTAGCATTGGTAAAACCATTGTATAAAAAAGGCGATGCAACGCAATTGGAAAACTATCGTCCTATAAGTTTGCTGCCAACATTTTCGAAAGTTTTTGAAAAAGTCATGGCCACAAGGATTACTGCTTTTTTTAGCGAGTCTAATTTGTTTAATGAATTTCAACATAGCTATCGTCGCGGTAGATCAACTCACACAGCGATCTTCCAATTTGTTCAAAATATACTTAGAGCTTTAGAAGAGGATCATAAGGTATTGGGATTATTCCTGGACCTGTCAAAAGCATATGATTGCCTAATTCATGAAACTCTGTTGCAGAAATTAAATAAGTATGGTGTAGGAGGGCCCTCTCTGAGTTGGTACACTCATACTTAACAAATAGTTGTCAAATGATGTCAGTTACAAAGAATAATTTTAATGCGTGATCTGAAATTAAATTATTAAAACAAGGAGTCCCGCAAGGGAGCAAAATATTAGGACCTATCTTGTTTATCATTTATATTAATGACTATGGAGCGCTATAAGAAGGAGATAAATCGATATAGCACTGTTTCAAAATTTCCAGCCCTACTTTTATCGCAGTTCAAGTTTTCGATGTAGGTGGTGCGTCAGTCGTTAGCGGCGCTATTTTTGATTGACGTTTTTTGTGAATTTCCACAAATTTGTGCCATTTTTTTATTAAATTCAGTGGATTCTTGGCGTATTTTGCTAACATTATAAAAAATGAGTGATGTGAAAGGAAATACAGATAGAACCTGTTTTGTTCTGGGGTGCAGAACGGGTTATTCATCGGATAAAAATGCCAGGAAAAAATTTGAGATTGAAACAGAATGTAAAATATCAAATTTTGGTTTCCATTTTATTTTTCATTTCCACTTTCAGATTCCTTACCTCATAACTGAGGTCGAGCAATGCAAAAAATGTGCCATGTTGACCTCTCTGGATCTTTAGAGCAGATTATATCAGATCAGAATTGCCAAGCTCTCAACAAGAAGCAGTTAGAATGTGTTTTGCTGTAACCAACCAACCAAAAGTTACCAACCCAAAAAATCAGCGTTATACTCGCATGGATTGATTTATGAGTGTCTTCTAATAAGAATTAAAGGAAGAGCTACATACGAGCATTTGCAAAAACAAAAACTCCTATCCTTGTTGTGCAACTTTAAGTAAACATATTAGATGAAGAATGAGTGGGTGTTATGGTTTTCAGAAATCAACTTTCGAACTTCTTCGAAAAAAGTCGTTCGGTATGAAATCAGAGGAAAAAGGGGGTATTTATACATCTAGCAGATTATCTTTCTTTATTATTATTTTTCCTTATGGTAAGTACCTACACTTTTTATAGATGATGAAATTGAATGAAACTTTGGCATTTGATAGTAAAACATTAAAAATTAATGGTTTTACTGATTTGGGTGATTATACAGTATACACCTTTTACATAAAAAAATGAAAAGGGAGATCATGCCTTAGTATAATGATGTTTCAACCATGCAGAGGTTCATGGGTGCAATCTTTGGCATGCTCTTTAAGTAAAGGTTGTGCATCTGCAACTGTGTTGCATCATGTCATCATCGAATGCATCATTCTTTTGGAAAAACAGGTTTTTTTTTATGTAGTTACAACCGATGGAGCTTCATGGAACAGAGCTATGTAGAAAAAATTCAACATTTCAGAAGAAAATGTTTCTTGTGAACATGTATATGAACCATCCAGACAGCTATGGTTTTCTTCTGATTTTCCCCACCTAATTAAGAACTTCAGGAATTTAAAATATTTAGTCTAGGCTAATTAATTATAGTTACAAATATTTGTAAAATTTCACAAATAAATTACATTTTCACACCTTGTTTTTTATTATTAAATAAACAAAGACCTATTTTAATTCGATATTTCACAAAAGCAATATTTCCCAAATACTCCAGGAAAATAGAGAGCGAACTTTTTTACTTTTGAAATTTTTTTACAGAAAAGTGTAGGTTTTGAGGTCAGAGAAAACATATGTCACACCAAAATGATACGTTTGATGCTCATAAATATTCAGACCTCGGAAAACTATACCTATAAGATTTTCCAAAAATTTTCCGCTTCCAACTTCCTATCGACGGGCACGACGATTTGCGTGAATTATGAATCAAGTTGTCGCTTGCCGTTGTTTTATATAAATCACGTGTGTATATTAATTTATATATATTCTAAGAATAATTTATGTCCAAAAATAAAATGGTTTTATTTCCCAACTTTATCATATGCCCACAAATCCAAATTATTATTTGCGATAGTTTATTCAGCTCCGTTGTGGGATTAAAACTAGCCAATATAGCCCTATGAATAAAGAACCCCTTATTCATCGATATAGCCAATCGATTTTTATTTATTTCAGAGCCGTCAGGCATTAATTTCAAAATATATTTGATATAATCTGTGTAACACCCAATATACACATATACAAACATTAAGTTAATTAATAATTCATTGAAAATCATTTTTATTTTAAAGAGCTATTCCGTACATTTTTAGACTCGGTTAGAACACATGCGCCTCTAGCGGTGTTTTCAAAAAGCTCAATTACAAGTCCGATATCAGGCCCATTAGGTTGACAATGCGATTTATCTCCTTATAGCACTCCGTATTAATGACCTAATAGATGTTTTGGAAACAACAAATGTATGCCAAATTACCAACTATGCTGACGATTCAAATATCCTTGTCTCCACAACTTCATTTACAGGTGTGCTTGAAGCGGCATCTAATATTATTAGCAGGGCAAATTAATGGTTTTTAAGAAATAAACTTGTTTTAAATGCCTCTAAAACAAATGCAGTTTTTTTCAAAACTAATATATCTCGTATTGTAACACCCTCTAATATCTTGGTGCAGGGTGAGAGTATTAAAGTCGCTGAGGCAACTAATTTTTTTGGAGTTTTCATTGATCACACTTTGCGTTGGGATGTGCATGTCAAGCACGTATGTAACAAGTTAGACTCTGCTTGCTATAGTCTTAAGGTGTTATTGATATATGTTGATGCCAAGGTGCTAAAAACAGTCTACCATTCTAGTATGGAGTCTCACATAAGGTATGGAATTTTATTTTCTGGTAATTGCAGAGACATTGATAGGATTTTCATTTGTCAGAAAAGGACGGTCAGAACTTTGTTTAAATTATGCCCAATAGAATCGTGTAGAGGTTGTTTTAAGGAAAATAAAATCCTCACTGTTCCTGCATTATATATTCAGGAACTGCTTATATTCTTTTTTAAAAACATAGATTTGTTTTTGCCTTTTAACCCACAATACACCTATAACACCAGAACATTTACATACACCTATCCGATACATCGATTATCAATGTTTGAAAAGGGGCCCTTGAACAGTTGTTTACGAGCCTACAATTATCTGCCTAATGACATTAAACAAATAAATAATGTAAAAAAGAAAATTCACAAATTATTGATTAACACAGAACCATATTCAGTTGCTGAATATTTTAGTTCTGATCTTAGTGTTATTGTTTAGTCCATAGATATTACCTACAGAGCTGGGAAAGATCGCGCCAAAAAAGATCGTTTTTCAAAAAAAGATCTTTTCATGTAAAAACGATCTTAGATCAAAGATGGTCTAAAAATGATCTATTTAAAAAAGATCAATCGATCTAAGATCTTTTGAACGATCTAAGATCTTCTAAACAATCTAAGATCTTCTAAACAATCTAAGTTCTTCTAAACAATCTAAGTTCTTCTAAACAATCTAAGATCTTCTAAACGATCTAAGATCTTCTAAACGATCTAAGATCTTCTAAACGATCTAAGATCTTCTAAACGATCTAAGATCTTCTAAACGATCTAAGATCTTCTAAACGATCTAAGATCTTCTAAACGATCTAAGATCCTCTAAATGATCTAAGATCTTTGAACAAAATTCATGATATTATATAGTTAATAGATATAGATGTCTATAAATACTTGTCCTAATTTTGACATAGTATAAAGTGACATCTTTCAAAATTTGAGCAAGTGATGATACGCCCAGTTTTACGTAACTAGTTGTGTAAAGTAAAATTTTACGTAACTAGTTACGTAAAGTTACTACTCTAACTGAACTGGTTATGTAATCAATCAGTTGATATACATACCTATGGACAGTACTTAGGTAGGTTTTTCGGCTATGCTATGGAGAATTAGACTTTTCTCGTAAAAACGTGTTCACTGATTATGCAATTTATAATTTTATAAATTAAGTTATAAAATTCGGAATTTTAAGAAATAGATAATTGAAAATAAAATACAGACTAACATAAAGCATTCATTTAAATTTGACCTCAAAATAGATTCTTGTAGTTGTAGGTAAAATGTATGTCAGTTTGTTTATATTATTTGTCATTTTTCGCGAATTATGTCAATTTCCACTTTAGCTGAGACCTAGAGATCTCCTAAGTTAAACTGCTTTAAATGAACGCTCGTTAGTAACGTAAGTAACTGAATTCGGAATACATATATTTTAGAAATAATATGTATATTAAGTATATGTATAAAAATAAAAATCCTTGTTAGTACAAAACTATTCATTCTTCTAAAAAAGATATACCTACGTTTCTACGATGATGATCTAAGATTGTCAAATTAAGATCAAAGATCAGATCTTTTTGAAATGATCTCGATGATCTTTTCAAAAAAAGATCGTTCTTTAGTGAAACAAAAAAGATCTAGATCTAAGATCAAGATCGCGATCTTAGATCTTTAAAACGATCTTTTTTAAATAGATCTGCCCAGCTCTGATTACCTATATAGAATATGAATGTGTAGCTATGTATATATGTTGTGACTCGCTTCTATTTTTATACAGATGTATGCTTTGTACAAATGTGTAAGCTTTGGAAATAAATGTATTTATTATTATTATTATAGTCATCCAACTGTGACAAAAACAAATTTCTATTTTCCACCGCGTTTATAGCTTCCATCACATCAGATTTCTTGTTTTTATTCAAAATTCAGTGGAATAATAAATAAATAAAAAAAATAATAAATAAATAAAAAAATAATAACTAAAAAAATAAAGATAAACCTCGCATAGCGAAAAGTAGAATTTGATATAAACAACAAAAAATTACATAATTCTAAATAAAAAAATTTCAAGTTTTTCTAGAAAAAGAAACCATCCTTTACAAAATGTTATTAAGATTGTCGCGTGACCATGACAGTCAGATGTATTGTTATGACGAAAATGCCGTTCTTAGAGCAGAACATTTCATTGTTCGATGTTCCAGACTATGTTATCTTGAACAGCACATATTTTTTAAATTATGAATATTTGATTTACTAAATACTAAATTCCACTCAGACACACAGTCCGGAGACACACTGTACAGGGTGTGTCACAACTCTTTTATTTTTGCTATTTTTGGCGAAATATGGGTGGGTTTTGGTGATTCAAAAAAATATTTGTTACAGACAGTTCTTGAATGTGTCAAGAAATTCTACTTTTCGAGAAAAATAAAAAATGTATCTCAATTATTTGTATATAATTTAGCTGTTATGTTGGCATAAATAGATATTTTGACACCTTCTTGGCAAGTATTGATAAAATCATAAACAGCAATTTGAGAGCTTTAATTTGAGCTGTGCTTTTGACCAGGTAACTAGAAGCAACAAATGTTTGGATATTTTCGTAAATTCTAGGATCTACTTAATTTCTGTCGAGATTCCTGGAGTTAACATATTGCAGATCACAAAGATAAATCAGTGGAAACTGTGGTAAACTTACATCTAGATGCCAGGTTATGAAAGAACTGCTCAAGTTTTTTACATTTTGTCAAATGTTCTATTAGACTTTGGGCAGATCATATTGATGTGGATGTGAGATATCAAGATTTCATGGGGCTCTGTAGCATGCATTTCTAGAGATTTACAAAAAATATATATGTGGTTCAGCCCAATCAAGAGAACAAGTTAAGTTGGTTTAATATTGATCTTCGAAAAATGAGGGGAATTTACAATTATTCCTTGGTGAACTATACCGACAAAGTGGAATCGAGGGAAATAAACAGGAATGGAAAACTTAAAAATTAAAGAAAATGAAGCATATTATATCAACAATCAAACAGAGTAAAAAAACTAATATAAAAACCAATGTGAAACCGGATCCATTTAACCACTCTTTTTCAAATATTGGTCTAAATCAGTGAAAAAGAATCCGTCCAACTGACAAAGACCCTCAATCTCAATGTTATCAACTTAATTCTAAACCATCCGCTAATGATCTTAACTTCTCTCTTGAGGCCAGCCCAAACTGATAAATTTTTGTTCCAAAGAAAATAGTGTTTAAAAAAGTGATTCTGACATGCCAGGAAACTATAGACCTATTTCTCAACTTCTAATTATTTCAAAAACACTTGAAATATAATGCATCTCTGATCATAACACATCAAACAATTAGTTATAGCAGGCGCGCGGTAACCTGACACTCAGAAACCTCTGTCTAAACGCTTCACAGTAAGCAAGGAAGGTATTGCTTGCGCTGGCTGAGTTTTTAACGTGCCAGGTGGTTAGCGCGCGCCCCATATACATTTTTCGATAAAGAAAATGTTTTGGTTATAGAAAAAATAGAAAAACAACATTGGCAATTTTAGACCTTAATTAAGGTATGATACTTATGATAGGTAGCTTCCAGATTGACTGCGGATGGGAGAGGGCAAATAGATTATTATTGAATATAGACAAAGTTCTCAAAGAGGTGGTACAAATTCATTTTCAGCCTGAATTACACCTCGCCGTTTTTATTCCACAACTAAAATTCCTGTAACTTCTTAAATGAGCACATTCATTCACGAAATTTTAGTCAGCTGACTCTAATTTTTGTTGCAGAGGAAAAATTGTAGTCGGCCTGTTTGGGCTCTAAAAATAACAACAGGCACATTGTGGTTTCATCAAACCTATAGAGCAATAGCTGATATTGACCTAAGATTGAAACTACAGAATAATTGGTTTTGTGATAGTTGCAAATCAGATGCTGAAACTGAAGTCAGAAAATTAGGGGAAAGCATATTATAAACACTACAACCCATACCAAAATCATCTTGAAACAAGGGGATTTTGTGGGTACTATCTGGTGGAAAAAGATTTAGACCCACAAACCACTAGCTTTCTCTTTTTGTACAAGTAAAGTTTCATTTCATTTTGATCATAACGATACTATAAACAAATCTAGTAGAAAAAATAACAATAAGATATGACTAACCTGGAACTCAACCCAAATGGAGCTCTGAAACATGAAACGCCACGCTGCCGTCTCCGTCTGAACGCCTGTTCTATCAGTTTAGTCTCTGATTGAGCATCAATCTTCCAAAATGAGCCTTTTCCAGGTTCTTCTTGACTTCTTGGAACCTGCAAATAATAGTGAATAAAAGTCGGGCTTTCAATTTACTCATTCCAACAACTATAGGAATAAGTTAAGTAAACTAAAGAATTAGACCGGGAGTTAGTTACAGATTTTTGGATGTTATTTTACTCAATATGCCTTTCAAAGAGTATTACTATGTGTATATTCTCGCTATAATAAGGTATTAATCAGAGCGTCATCCTGGGTTCTTCATATGGAATAGTGAGTCTTTATTTATTCAAAAAATATGCGTTTTAATGTGATATTAGTCAGACCGCCACGTGTTTTAATATAAATTTTAAAATAGAAAATTCATAGGAAAACCATAGGGCCCAAAGGGCTATTGTCACATGAATTTGTAGTTTAATAAATAATTTTTTATTATACTTCTTTGAAAACACCGTATTTTCATCTGTTTTAGCGATAATGAAAGAAGGGGTTTTTCGGGCTAGCGCACGGAAACAGCGCATGTAAAAACTTTCCGTGCGCTGAATAAAAATACCGAATATATGGCTTTAAAATATAAATATACAGCAAAGTAAACTAAATTTAAGAAACTCTATATTATGCTCTCTAATATTTAACATGTACCTATTTTGTATTTTAATTCGTAAGTGTTTCAATATTTAGATACATTTCTGTAATATTTTTGACGTTTTATTCACCTTATCTGACAATAACTAATTTACAACAAAGCACCTTTGAAATAATTTGAGAGTAGCCATGGAAACGCATCATACATACCAAACACTATATTGTCTGCATTGTTTATTTTTTGTCAATTAAATTTATTATAATATGCCGATAAAATGTTTTAAGTATCCATTTTCAAAGAAGTATAATAAAAAGTATCGTTCATTACACGTCCAGAAATAGATTTTTCCGTGCTTGCATGACTTCCCGTGTTCGGCTGCGCCTAACACGGGAATTTGTCACACGCGCACGAAAAAATCTTTATTTCCAGACTCGTAATGAAATATACTATTCCTGTGCTTCTGAACAGGCTGCCAATGATAAGTAGCTACTAAAGTTCTCGTTATAAAACTGCTGAAGAAAATATGTCATACCATTTTTGGATGCCCAAGTACAGTTTATGTATATTGAATAAATCGTGTAAAAACATTCAAATGCTTTCAGATGTCTTGACATTTTCAACAATTTCCTCAAGTAATAAAAAAGGTAAAAAAATGACATACAAAATTATAGGCCCATTAAATGTTCTGAACAGTTCTGAAATCTTTGAAAACTTTCTTTATGACAATATATAACAAATACATACATGGTCTCATACAGAGCAATGTTGGATACTTCTGAGTTTCGAATGCTTTGCACAAGAAATGATAATAAGGCTGTTATGTTTATATATTTTATAGAAAACAATAGTATATATATGTATACAGGGACCGAAATTTCATTGATTATATTATTTCTTTTAAAGTACCAAAGGCTAGATTAAGAATAACTAATAAGGATATACATGGTGATTCAGTCATGATGTACAAAAAATTTTAACCACAGGTGGGATAAAAATAGTTTAATATCAATTCGAAATTAAAAAAATTCAAAAGGCAACAAAAAAAAAAGAAAAAACATTTTTAGAAGTGTATTAAAACCGGCGTTCACTAGAGCAGCTGTTAAGCTCGCGTGTGTCGAGGCTACCGATCCCGGGGCGCGGAGTTGCCAGTTGCACAATACATTGTAAATTTACTTTTTTGTACCTTTTTTCAGATATTTTAAAAAATCTAGTCTAAGTGAATTTATTACCTTTTTGATTTTTCAATGTCAATCAACAGTAATTAGTGGGTGAGTAGGAGTATAGGGAGCTCTTAGTTTCCCAAAATGGATGCACTTTGTTTCCAGAGACTGCAGTAGCAGACAAAACACAAAACTAAACACAAAATGTGCAAATATGCATCAAAATTAAAACACTCTATCACTGTTTACTTTCAACTTCGATAGGTAAAAATTCATGGCCTCGTGAATCGCGAAACTCACTACACGCCATGGTCCACACAACTGTACTCAGCGCTACAGTCGGTACTGTTCCTTCCTACTGCATCCTACCGCCACCACTCGACCATTGCTTTTGTTCTGGGATAGTTATTCAACCTCAGTTAGTTCACATCACCGAAACTTTAATGTAAGACTAAAACGAATTGTGACTATTTTTTAAGAATACCACGAAATAATTTTACTGATATGAATTAGCTGCGGTTAAATAACTATTCCCAAAACAATCCTCCTACTTTCCGAGATGAGTGGAGCCATCACCATCTATCTGGCGGTACCTGAACTTGCCATCCCGAACGCCGCCAGCTCTAGTGGCCGGCCAGTCAGTAAACTAAACAATCATGTCATAATAACCACTGTCAGACTGATTTGTTGCTTAGAAAAATAATAATAATATTAAAAAACTTGCAAAATATGGATTGCAGTAGGTGTCGTTACGTGTTACCGGTAGCAATATTCTCGGCCAATTTAAAAATTGTGATTCAAATGTGTGTGCGGAAATTCTCAAAAAGACTTTAAGAAAATACTGGTGCTTATGATGTGAATACAACATTTTCTTAAGATGTTTGAAGTGTTATAACGCTTTCCCTTTGTAGAATCAAGACTGAATACACCAAAAATGGAGATGAAAGGTAGGTATTTCTTATTTCCTCAGTTTCACATTCCACAAAAAAAGATTGAAATGTGGCAACATAGCTCTCCAGAGCCAACCTTGAAGCAGAAGCCTCGAGTTACTCGGGTATTAAGGTTCATCTGCCCCACGTTTTAAACTTAGAAAGAAAAAAATCTTTTGTAATTTCCTTTTTAGTAGACCTCCCCCAGTGTATTGTTAAATTTGTTTACATCATGACTGCATCACCCTGTATTTTATATAAAGAACTCTAATGGTGCATCTTCAATTAATAACATGTTAAGGATTTGCAATTATATCTTCAATAGGTCGGGGAATTTTGATATTTTTAATGTGGAAACAAGTGAGATTAGGAAATTGCTCGAATGTTGGGACATGGTTTAGAGTATGATGAGGAACATTGTGCCATTATGCAATTTAGTTGTTTTAGTATTGTGTTTCCTTTTACACTTTTTATGTATACTTTACATGTAATTACTATCAATTATAGTGTTTGTGAGACCATAATGACCTCTGAAAGGAACACTGAGTAAAATCACATCCAAAAATCTGTCACTAACTCCCGGTCTAAATAGATTCAACATTGCTGGATAATTTGCAAGGCAACGATGACTACAGTTTTTCATTCTTGAATTGAAAGAAGTGGATACATTGCATGAAAAAGTAGCAGGACTCTGACAACCGTTATTATACTAAACCCGAGTCGACATCGACAACATTTCTGGGAGTTTATATTGATGCAAAATTAAATTGGAATGAACACATATGTAAGCAAGTTAGTTCCACAGCTTAGTTCAGTTTGCTGTATAATCAGATATGTAATAAGCCAATATCTCTAAATTCTTAAAAGAGGTAAACTTTGCACATGAAGTAGGTACAATCGATTTTAACGTATGGTATTTTGTTGTGGGGGTCTGGTTCGTCTGCAAAGAGGGCTTTCACCTGACAGAAGAGAATATTAAGATGTATGTTGGGGCGTTGACTGAAATTCCAAATAATATTTCAGTGAATGGTTGCGGCTAAAATATAATACCTCATGTAAAACATATTTTAGGCAACAAAGGATATTGACGGTGCCATCCTTGTATTTTTTGTCGCTGGTTCTATTTGTTAGAAGCAATCCTTTATTTGAGTCAAATGCCGCTTTATATTCCACTAATATGGATGTAATAACAAGACACAGAAATGATCTCAAAATACCACCTCACAATTCTGCGTTTTTTCGAAAAAAAAACTCAATATTGAGCAGTGAAGGCATTCCTCAGTTTGTTTGCCCAATGACATAAAGAGTATACAAGATATAAATGGGTTTAGAAAGGCTGTCATTGATTATCTTGATACAAATTTATTATATGATTTTGATGGTTGAACGTAGGTTAGTGTTAGTTCATACATTGTTGTTCATACTTGTTATTTGTTTGTTTTCATTATTTTGTTTTTTTATTTGTTGTTCCTGTGTTGTCTTGACGTTGCTATGCCATTGTTGCCTTGACTTACAGCAATAAAGATTATCATTATATTAATATTATAAATTATAAACGACTTTATATGCACGAGTATTAACAACAATATTACCTAACATAAAGTGTAGTTTCGCGAGCAAAACCCTACAAAATCTTTTTAGGCTTATCCAAAACCTATCGTTTTTGCGAGGCGGTTTTATCAGAGGGGAGGCAACCATAGACATTAAAAAACAATCGTAAAGTTAACACCAAATTGACCTTGTAGATCAGATTTTGTCTTTGTGGATAGTTTTGTAGCAGTGTGTAAGGTTAAGATTTCGTAGATGGAGAATGGAATAAAGTCATGTATTTTCGGCATTTTGGCATTTTTCACTTTGAATAAATAGGAGTTAAAACAGCTTTCCAAAAACATCCGTTTTTGCGATATGAGAAAATGAGCATCGGACTTAAATCAAACAAAATCTGCCTAAACTCTAATCCCTGTATGAATTTGCTTGTAAAAATATGACTATAATATAACAAATATCCTTTGCTATAAATGAGTTATAAATTGAGACTCTAAAATGGTGTGGGATTTCAAACCTTTGATATAAACAATAATAAAAACAAGGATGATATCAACATATTTCTATAAGTACATAAATGTATCTACTAAAATGCACAATAATAATCCAACTCGTCTGAAAACACCGTTATCTATACTGAGATATAGGTAAATATCTCCATACAAACTTAACAGTCCGCTTATAAAATCCACAGCCTTCTTAATATATTTATTTTAGCTTTATCGCCTAAATTTTTCCACAATAGCACAGGAATAAATAAATAAATAAATAAATACTTTACTCTTTATACTATATAAATAAATACTTTATAGAAAAAGTCAATAAGAAGACACCCAACATGGGTACATAGCTGGTAGAAGAATTTAAATACTCTTGAACATCATAGCAAACATTACATGATAAAAAAATTGGACCGATTCTTCAAAAATCTATTACTATTTACAGTGGACTTAGGTGAAAGCGGAAGTTTATTGTACAGTTTAATGCCCATATAGTAAGGACCTCTTTCAACCAGTGTATAATTATAAGGAGGTACAAGAAAACGATCGTTGTGGCCTGTATTGCAGCAATGTATATCACCCATAGGGGCAAACTTACTATAATTATCTCTAACATAAGTAATAATTTCTAGTGTATACATAGAAGGCAAAGTAAGCAAGTTGTTTTTAAACACACTTTTACAGGATTGTCTCAAATGCTAGGCTAAATAATATATGTATCTTATAGATATTTTGCGCACAACGAATACTCTCGTCAGATATTCGGAGGATCCCCAAAATAGAATACCAACTTGACTCTTGAAATAAAATGTGTGTGGTAATATGACATATTTTTTTGTCCACTACACCATGCAGGCAATGCATAACAAATAGATGACAATTTGCGACAAAGTTCATTTATCTGTAAACTCCAGTTCAAAGTGTTATCTACAACAGTATCTATATCAAATTGGTCAATAGTTTTACCATTAACATTAACAAGATAGTTTTTGTTTATGGTGTTATCATCAGCAAACATGATAAGTTAACTTTTTTTGTGTGAAAATAGATGATAAGTCATTGGTAAATATTAGGAAAAGTAAAGGACCTAGCGCTGATCCTTGTGGAACACCCATAGATACATCTACTAATGGAGACATCGTTCCATTTATGTCAACGAGTTGTTGGCGAGCTGTTAAATAAGATTTGAGCCATTCGTGAGCCTTTCCACGTATGCCATATTCCCATAGTTTGGATCCAAGCAAGGCATGATCAACTAAGTCAAATGCCTTGCTCAGTTGCATAACGAGGCCAAAGCGTTTCCGGTTATCAACCAGAGAATGATAGAGCCCACCCAGGAACTGCAATTGAGCTGACTTAGTATTTTTACCTTTAAGAAAGCCATGTCGGCTACCACATAGGACATTGTTAACTGTTAAAAACTGAAACAGTGTTACCCTTGAGATCTTAAGAACGTCAGAAAAGACACCAAACATGAAGGACATGTTAATTAAATATGTCAGAGGTTCTCTCAAATGTTGATGAGATAGTGTCAGGTTAGAACTGGCATTTGTGACAACTGGGTGTGTAGGTAATATCCTCTTTGGGACCTCCATAAAGTATTTGTTAAAGCCACTAGCTATGACACTTGGATCGGTCGAAATACTGCCGTTCCCTAGGGTGAAGATAGAAAGTATGCTAGGATGATGCTTTTATACACAGACGACTGTTGTACATCCCTATAATGGTTTTTCAAAACAATATCATTGTTGTCTACCAATAAAGTATACAGCAACTTTAAGTTACTAGAAGGCATGCAAATCCCAGTGGTTTTCCAGGGTTTTTTCTTCATTTGTTGACAAAACGTCACAAAACGCCCTAAAAGCGTTGTCCACATCAGAATAAGTATATACAGACAGCCAAGATTCTTTCTGTAGATATAGATAATAACCTATAGTATTTGTAGTTTCCTTCGCTAAAGATTCTTTTATTTATAATCAAATTCTTGCTATTATTTATGGGACAGAAGTTGTTTAGATGTAGCAAAATTTGTGCAAACATAGTCGATGGCTGGCATATCTCTGCAGACAGTGCCTCCCAGGTGATCAACATTTAAATCACCACAATACATTTTTTTAAATTGTTATTATTGTTATATTAAATTCAAGCAAGTTTTTCATTTCTTTAAGAAAGCTATGCATGTCTGATCTTAACAACATTACTATTTTGTAGGGTCAGTTTTATGCCACAAATCTCAAATGTTTTTTCTATAGGTGAGGAGTTGTGTATCTTTAGCTCACTTACACAATTCGTTATTCCATTTTTGCAATAAATTGCTACACCTCCGTTTTTAAACTGATCTACAAAATTTACCAGCTACACTAAAGCCATTAAGTCTTGTCAGTCAATTGGCTATCCACCATCCAGTGCCCATAGATACAGACAACATCTGCTTCACATACAGACAGGGCCACGGCCACCTCCAAAATATATCCAGCTTATTCCTTAAGCATTGAATATTCTGATGATACATAATTAAAGAAGCATATTTTCTAGTAGTTGGATTGTTGTTTAGATAGTTTAGGCACAAAAAAGAGTAGGGTTGACCATCACCATCAATCTTGTCACTTCTAAAATCAAATCTTCTGAAACCCACTCCAAGAGGCCAAAGGGAAAATTTGTAGAATAGTTCTTTACATTTGAAATCGAAGGCAATTATGTAACATTTCAAGTTGTTTCTGGATGTCTTGATGTACTTTACTTCAACTGCATTTTTTATGTCTCCTGTTTTTTCTGAAAGATATTCAATCCAACTTTAAAGAAATGTGTCTGTGAAGTATTTCCAACTGTGTACCAATTACATGTCATTTGCTTTATTATTTCTTCAAAATGTGTTTAAAAACTTATTGTTTACATTCCTAGACCAATTTATCTCAAGAAATAAGATTTTTTTACACCATCGTGAAGCAATTATTTTTTTCTTTATAAGAGATTTCAATAATATAGTCCTCCTTACGGCAGAATGCGTGCAACGCAAGGGAGAAGAACTCGTAAATATTATGGAATTAGTCACAGTTCAGGGGTGTAGCTCAATTTTGTGTAACTGACTGACTTAATTTTCATACTTTGTTATTTAATATTATTCTTAACAGTCATGCCTTAGACTATGGAGGAAGGATGACACAGAAGGGACATTGGCAATTATTTCTCATGCTTCAGAATGCAACGTTCTTCCCTGTTTACTCATTTTGAGAACTTTAACTCCCGAACATACAAAACACCACTGAGCTCTCTACGCCGGCAGCCAGGCTTGCCAGTGGCCGAATACGTGAGTGCTGTGTGGTACACAGTTCAGAAATTCGGCTTCAATATGCTAAAACTTGTATTTGCCAATAAATAACGACTACTCGTATAGGAAATCTCGCAACGCTGCCCGAATTCTTTAGAAATGTTTTCTTTCCTGTGTTGAATTATATATAACTATTTGTCTTTTTACGATAGTTGTACACATCAATTTCAGAGACGGATTAAGAAGCCTGTCCGATTTATTTTTATTATAATATACACTATATCTCAATAGGTATTATACTTTATATTTTTTCTATCTTGCGGAAGGGACAAAATCTTCAGTTACACCACCATATCTGTGATGTGTATTTTTAGTCGAATAAATTTATTGGTATTAAAAGTATGTTTTGTTGTTTTTAGCCTACCACTGTCCAGCATCCCAATATTTCCTGTAGAGAAATGAATCTTGCAACCCACAGTCCTGATATTTTTTTCTTCAACTGTTCGGACTGAGATCTCTTTTGCATCATTTTGAGTGTAAATTTTTTTTAATTAACTACCACGGAAAACCTAGCTGCAGGAAAAACCCAGGAAAAAATGGCAGAAAGTTCTACATTTGATTATAAGTACAAAATAAAAGTATATTGATAATGAAAATGTATATTTTGATAATAAAAATGTAATTTTCTTTTTTATTATTAATTTCTCAAAACGCACGTATCAAAATTTAAATATCTCTTTTTGGATACGAGGTAGATTCAGAAATGTCAAAATAACTCAGAAGTAAAGTACCATTATTTTTTAAAATACGGCAAAAAGTTACTTCAAAAAGTTGTTTGGAATCAAAGGTGGATGTCAGATTTAAAGTCACAGCCACCTAGTAAAAAAAAGAAATTTTACTTTCTTTTTGTATTTTTTTCGACCACCCTGTGTATTACAAAAAATAAAATACCGCGAGCGCAACTTTTCATCGGATAACACAAGAATTTGCTACTAAACTTTAATTTTGTTCGATTAGCAGCTAGAAATTTAAATTAATCGAAATCAGAGTTTAAAAATATTAAATTTTTGTGTCCGACTTTCTGCCGGTCCCTGTATATGAAGTTTTTCAGGACTCATCTGCTATTCCGGACTCAGCTAACGCCTCGTCCGGAAACAGCAATGATTCGTCCTGAAAAACTTCATTTTAGGTACTTGTAACAAAAATAACTATTTTAGTCTGCTGTTCATAGTTCTCATGTTTTTCAAGAAATACAAAGCAATTTTCGATGTTTGGCTACCTCACTGACAATTTAAGTTTGTGCATCATAACAAAAAATCCTCTAAGCATGACCATCCATACATCAAGAATCTGATGATTTTCCTAGACAGATTTCTGTGGATTGTTGACTGTTTATTCAATATGGTCATTAAAAGTTTACAGTTCGTGCACTCTAATCTGACACGCGAAAACCTCAACCTAAGCGCCAGCGATCCATAAGCAGCTTATTGTGCGATGCTTATACTGAGGTTCTCGCATGTCAACTTAGAGTGCATGGACTGTAGTGCCTTACTTTTGAAGAATTCATTAATAATATCCTTGTTTAAATTAGGATAAAACTCATAAAATTCTAAAACATCCTATTGGCACTGAATTCCATATTCCATCACCTGTTTCATTCTCGTTGTGCCCCCGATCCCTATGAAGCAGTTTTTTGAATAAGCAAATTACAAAGTACATAGGTATATTTGTTTGCAACTACCTGTATAGTTTTTAGATAAGTTTGCAGCATTTACGATAAACCGTTTCATAAATTTCGAAGCACTGGTCAACACTGACGAAAATCTAATAAAAGTTCGACTTCTTTTTGCAAAATCGGAGAAAATACGGCATCACACACGCATTCGTGAATATAGCAGTATACAAAGGAATCGAGTTGGTGCCATCCTTTTTATCACAAGATTCTAGTAGCTATCAGCTTGTTGGTTTTGGCAGTTCAGGTAGTTTATTATTCATTTTATTGATAAACTGAACATATTTTAGATGCAAATGCGGTCAAGTGGCAAATGACTTCGCTAGCCATCTTGTAATAGTACGGCCCATGGCACCCCCTACTTAAATGAGCAGGCTAGTAAAGGAGCTGAAGGGAGCCATAAATCGTAGGAGGATAAAAATATATAATAATTATTGTAAATTTGCCGGCAAGTATACCTAAGTCGTATAATATAATTGTACCGACTTATTTACATCTTTATCTGTTATATATTAATAGTTGAAATTCCCACAATACAGATTTTCCCTGATGATCATACTATCCAGTATGAACTTCAATTTGTCTTTGGTGCACAGTTGAAGTTATATTATTTCCTAGCAAATGAGAAGTAATTATTGCCAACATGTTTTAACTCTAAAGTTTATAGTTGTGTATTAGTGTAATAATTTTGAACAAGAAGACATGAAACATTACGTGGCATGTAAGAAAAACTGGCAACGGAATCAGTCCATACAACTATACAAATATTTGTTTTAATTTGGTATTGGATATTATCATGAATGATTATAATGCCATTTTTTTATTATTGGTCTACTTATATTTTATCTGGGTTTACATTCCCAAATAAAACAAAATCTTATTGCATGAGGGAGAGGAAATGAGTTATGATTTTTTTAACAATAACATATAACAATAATAATAATCTTTCATATTCATTGATATCTACATCCTTTTAAGTATGAAGATTCTTCTCCATTTTACATTTTCATTTTCAATCACTTCTTTACCAAAGATTCATGAGAGAGACTACGCGAGCATGGCTTCCAACATGTATGGTGGTGCAACAGTATCTAACGTCTATGTTGTGTCTATTAAGTCTGGTGTGTTTCAAAACTATTTGAGAGTATTTTCTGTGGTATGGCGAGAACGATGGCTTCTCTGTTCAGCTACTAAACAAACAGACTGACAAAGTATAACCAATCAGTATAGTATAGTGGTAGAACGTTCGCCTAGCAAGAGAAAGGTCCCGGGTTCAATCTTTGGGTCGGACAAAAAATCCTTTTTAATTTTTCTGAGATAATGTCTATTTTAATTTTTTTTTTCACAATAATAATAATGTTTATTTACCAAACAACATACACAAAAAATACAAGTAATGGACTGATAGTAAATAAACAAGAAGATACCCATGAAGCAACTTCCAGATTGCATGTTTGGGGTAGACAACAACATCTCTTTAATAACAAAGTACATACAGGCTACAGTGGTAGTAGGCAATGTCACTATCGAGAGCATAAGTCATAACCGGGAGTAGGTATGTATAATTCTAGCAGAGATCGTCAAAAGACGGGAAAAAATAGGTAAGTACAATCAGAATTCTAATTAAGTAACTAGTAATTAATAATAGTATCAATTGGTATTATTTGTTATATTATGTATTTTGGCTCTTTTTTTTCTTTTTTAAGTTCGATATTTTTTTTGAATAGACTATAGCTGGATATCTTCAACAGAGACCAGGCACAAGTGCATATTGCACATTCATTGCACATATTACCAAAAATAAACTATTTCTCGGTGAATGAAAAACTTACCTTGATAAAATACCTATTGAGACTGAGGTTATGCCTAATGGAGTTTTGCCAGCCTTTGTCTGCTGTCCTATAGTACGGGTAATGTTTCGTAATATAGCTGTAGATTCCCGACAGTGTCAGTTGTTTGTCGGGTGCTGTCGCTATCGCCTGAACGATCAGCTGTGCATAGGAATAAGGTGGCTTTGAGTCGTCTTTACTGCTACTACTGCTCTGTACATAGTCCGTGATTACCACACCACCCTATGGAGAAAGAGCAAATATTTCACATTTATAACAAACTTAATATTTCAAAAATCCAAGCACAAAACAATTTTTTTTAGATATAAAACAATGGGTCTTTTGATTTTGATTTAGAGACGATTACATTTTAGTATATGATGTGTTTGAATAAATTTGCTTACCTACATTATTTTCAAATTGACGTTTTTATACTTACAGAGTTGCCGTTAGATGTGGGATGCCTATATTCGGGACTATGATTCTGACTTATTGGCTGATCATCCTGATGTGCGATTTGGGTGGCATATTGTGCCACCATCTGAAGTTCTGCTGAAACGTTCCTTTTTCCGTGGCCTTGGCCATGGTGCCCCCCTGTAAAGATGGTATTTGCTATTAAAAATACATTAAAGTTAAAAAATAATATTTATTACTTATATTTATTGCCTAAGTAACGTTGTAGCATTGACTGACGTATTAATAAGACTTCTCACGGCTATAGCTTCATATTCTGAAAAGTAGATGGCGCGTATGGTTAACAATGTATTTTGCATTGTATTTTGTTTCGGGGAAGCGCATGGTGAGCCAGAGAACTGTCAAACATGACAGCCGTGAGCAGTCTTTATTAATACGTCAGTCAACGGTTGTAGTATTCCTGGTTGATTTTTGTTAATTGATAAAGTATTCCTGGGTTACTACCAAAACAAATTTGAAACCATTCAATAAGTTATATTTCTGTATCTACGTAAGTTTCGGCCAACATTTAACCATCATCAGGTTACACATACATTTATTAATATTAAGAACCTTTAACAATTTAAACTTAATTAGTAACATTTAACAGCAGCATATCATTATTTTAAAAACAATACATCAATGTTCTTTTCTTTGTACAATAACGTTATGAAACATGATATTTCTTTAAAAATTCTTAAAATTATCGAATATTTCGCATCATGCCTTGACTAAATAATGTTCGATAATTTTAAGAATTTTTAATTATAAGAAAAGAACATTGATGTATTGTTTTTAAAATAATGACATGCTGCTGTTAAATGTTACTAATTAATTTTAAATTGTCAAATGTATGTGTAACCTGAAGATGGCTAAATGTTGGCCGAAACGTACGTAGATACAGAAATATAACTTATTGAATGGTTTCAATTTTGTAGTACCCCAGGAATACTTTATCAGTTGCCTAAGTAACATCACTGAAGTATTACTGAGTGTAAATTGAGTTGAGCGGGGTGAGACCACAGCCCTTTATCACAATTCGACTTGACAGTCATACAGGGTGATTCAGTCATGATATAAAAAAAACATTTTCAGAAGTGTATTAAAACCCTTTGTTAACAGCGCTCACCTGATCAGCTGTTAAACTCGGGCGTCGAGGCTGGCGATCTCGGGGCGCTGAGTTTCCAGTTGCAAAACATATTAGAAATCTTTAATTTTTTACGTCTGCAGGGAAATCTCAAAACCATCATGGAGTTTTTCTGACATACAACTACAGCATGGTCTAAGTTAATTTAGGTAGGTATTACCTTTTGATTTTCCAATGTCAATCCAATATGCATACATGCACCAAACACTGTTCAGATTAAAGGATCTGTTTTGAAAATGTCACCATTAAAATTTAATTATGTTTGTGAGCAATCCACGAATATCGTTATTTATTTGTTGATTATACGTATGGCAACAGCATAATCTTCAATTCACGCACACTGCAAACTTGATGGCTATGTCTCCAATATTCCGCAACAGCCCGATGTTTTTTCATACATTAAGTATGTCTATTAGATCGGCACTGATTTGAGTAAGCCATGTTACCGAAACGCAACGTAAGAGCCTCGAAAAATCGGAAAAACACGTTCAACCTTCAATTATGAAACTTATGAAAGTGACAACTGACATGTCATTTATGTCACAATCGGATTGTCACTCCCTAGATTATAGGGAGTGCGATATCAGCACCAACTATTAGGCACCGGCGAATACACCGATGTCATCTGGGTTGCTGATTTAGGAATTTTTTAGACAAAGACAGGCGAACAGACAGCTGTGAGTGCGTCTAGTTTAGAATATATTAGAATAGAGGTTAGAGGCCCATTAGCCAGTAATCACCACAAAAACGTGCAACAGATCGCGGTGTAGATGCAATTTCGTTATGATAGTGCTGTTGACGTGCCGGTAACAATTTTTTGGTGCAAATTAAAAATCTTAGGAAAATGTGTGTGCCGTCTGTGGTCTGCGGAAACTCGCGAAAACTTCTCAATAAGTGCTGGTGCTTATTTGAAGTTTTATAATGCTTGCCCTTCGTAGAATCAAGAGTGACACTACCTGAGACAACAACATAATGCAGATGAAAGGTATTTTTTTATTTCTTCAGTTTAACCTATGAAAATAAGGCTGAATACCTAATGTAGTGTGGCAACATCGCCTTTCAAGCAGAGGCGTCGAGGTACACGGGTATTAAGGTTCAGTTGCCCCACATTTTAAACTTCTCGAAACAATTTTTTTTTTTCGTATTTTCCTTATTAGTGGGCCTCCCCCACCATGTCGTTACAATTTTTTACATCATGACCGAATCACCCTGTATATCTCGATATTTCTATGTTCCAAGTTCCAAATCATATTATGGTTGCTTCTGAGATCTAGGCTGAGGAATTGTGAAGATGAGAATCTGCTTTGATATTTTAACAATTTTCATCGATCTTGTAATCTGTACCTTTGCTTTCGCACTTTGGTGGTGCACGGAGTATGCTTAAGAAATATTCCATTTTAACTGTGAATGAGATAGGTGGTATGAAGGGTCGTTTTTATATTTCCGTACTGTCAGCTTTAACTTTAAATGCAATTTTAAATTTTTTTATATCATATATTATGCCTTGGTATTTTGTGTACCAATTTACAAATTAGACAAATAGTTACTAATTTTGGAACTTATGAACTTATAACAATATACCAGTACTCAAGTTGAGACTTTTAAAAGCTTCTGTTGTGGATAGTGCTTTAAAAAAACACTTGGAGGAAAATTTAGGGACAATAAAGCAGCTGTCCAGGGTCATTTTGTGGACAAAAAAATTCATAACGTTTTATGACCTCGCAAATAGGACCAATATTCAATATTTTGTTTCGCAAAGATATTCTTTTGTTTCCTTTAATATCATCTGTTATTTTCAATGGTTTCCATGGCTACCCACCCAGAATTGGAAATTTCAGTAATAAAATTGGGACAACACAAAAAAAAAACAAAATGCGAATATGTCACTGAAAAATTGTGACCGGTCATTTTGGATCACAGAAGCGGTCAAATTAAAAAATAAAAATTGTAAAGAAAACTGTGCCATTAGTATAATATTTATATAAATATAGTATCAGGAATGGTTTTGTCATACAAATTATATATAATTAAAAATTCAATTTGGAACTTTTCATACATGCCCTATTATTTTTTTTTAGTACCTATTTTGAGAATCTTACACTGTAAATTTCCTCAGAGCAAAGCTAGGCAGTGTGCTAATGTTATAATTTTATCTTTGGTCTTAGTCTTTATCTAAATTTAAAACTGCATTTTAACTTTTTGTTTGTGTTAACAATGTTGTAAACTGTAAACTATTAGCAGTGAACAGTGTAAATAAAAACTTCAAATAGGAAATTTGCTATTTACTTCTAGACATAGTTTTCTGCTATCTTTATTCTTGCAAATATTACTTTTTCCCTCGGTTTCCTCTTTGATCATAAATACAGGGTTATTCAAAACTCCATGCACAAATTTTAATTACGTATTTTTGAGAACAAAGTAAGACTTTTTCTCCTATAAACATGTGAAGGTACAAAACAAGGACATTTACAATATATTTTGCAACTGGCAACTAATCGTGTCGAGGGTCACCAACCGAAACTCACAAGTTTCCGAGTTTGGCAGCTGATCAGCAAAGCACTATTAATAAGGAGTTTCAATGCACTTTTGAAAATATTTTAGACTTTTTTTTTGTTGACTAGATTTCTTTTAACGTTTTTTCTTCACTTGCGGTTAAATTTTTTTATATCATGACTGAATCACCCTTTATAAAATTTCATACAGAACATTTGGTGTACCTTGCGGAAATTTCAACAATGGTTCTGACAGTCTATGTATACAGGGTGACTGTATTTCGAGTCTTTGCATGGGGATCTTGGTTATCTTAAGAGATACGAGGTCGGTTAAATTGGGGCAAAGTTGCGGAATTGGATGCCGAGTAACATGGTAAAAAAAAATTTTGGCTGGCCCTTCTCATTTTGAAAATAATGTGAAAAAACTGAAAATTGTCTATGCAAAAACGTCAAACATTATGGGGCTAACAATTCCAAGGCACTCTATGCAAAAACGATTAATTTGATATTACGGCAAGAAAAACAAAGTAAAGCATAATGTGTGACATATCATTTTAACCAGAAAAAAATCCTCTTTTCTAAAATGCAAAAATACAATATGGCGCCCATAAGAAAAATAAAAGTTGATCGTCATATTTTTGTCCAGGGAGGCGAGAAAAAAATGCGAGATCATATTTAGATTCATTGTAAAAAAGTGCCTTAATAATGTTTAACTTAGCAGCACCATTAGTTTTCCTTTAAAAAAATAAAAACAAAAACGACAATTTTCAGTTTTTTTGCATTCTTTTCAAAACAAGAAGGGCCAGAGAAAAATTTTTTACCAAGTTACTCGGCATCAAATTCCGCAATTTTGCCCCAATTTAACCGACCTCGTATCTCTTAAGATAACCAAGATCCCGATGCAAAGACTTGAAATACGGTCACCCTTTTTAATATACTTTGACTATGGTCATACTTATTTTAGGCCTCACATTAATAATTTTGCATTGATTGCTAAAGCATAGAGTTTCAATTTGGAGAGAAAACTGAAACTCAAGTCTGTTGAAACACTTGTTAAAGTGGATAGCACTTTTTCAAGCGATCACCACTGGTGCCACAATAACAAAAAAAATTGACAGGGTGGTTAAAAGTAAAAAACCCTATTGTTGCAAAATATTTTATGTAATAAAAATATCCAAAATATGTCTGTTACAACAAATTTAATATCCAAAATTAAATGAAATGCTCCATTTTACAAGTTTACATGGCATATTTCCATATGTTTTCTTGAGAAAAGCTAGTCTAAAAAGCAAGCAAGAGTATATTTGGGTACCTTTTGGTTTGAAATAAAGTCCATGTGTAGTGTAAATAACCATAAAACACATTAGATTTTTTCAGTTTCATCTTTATATAGAGGGCTATTGGTTTGCTTTGGGGCTTTAAACAAATTTTTCTATTGTCATTTTTGCATACATTATAAAATATTCTTTCAAATATAAAATCTATAATTTTCACTATTTCAACTGGTCAAACAATCATCCAATAATTCTAAAATAGTGCGTTTTCTTCTGCAATTCACGTAATGGGTCTGTGCAAATGATTTTCTTCATGTTCATGGTAGGTAATTAGTAATTACATATTATGAAAAACAAATCTACCTATAAAAACTATGTTAACATGCCAAAACGGACAAATTCTGACTGCAAAGACAATTTATTGTCGCATTAACACCATATTTACTTGAAAACTGTTGATAAATTTTTTTTAAACGTTGCTTTGTTATAACCTGTATGATTTTGTTGGCAATAAAGAATATATTATTATATGCCGTGCTACTCAGGCCTTTAATATACAGGGTGCGGCAAATCAAACAGTGCAGTTTTGAAGGGCTATTAAAAAAAATTGGCACAACTTACGAAAAAGTGGTTTATTCTGCTTGAGTCAGTACTACACCCCATGTTTTAAAGATCACACCAACAAGATTATGTTCTCCAGAAGCGATGCACTGATGTAGGCGATTTCTGAAATTTTCAACTGCATCACTACTGAAGAACATTTTTTTGAGTCAAAATGGGCTCTTATACCTACCACATTTTTTTTATTTTTGCAATGGATAGATATCGCCTTTAAATGTCCGGAAACGCTAAAGAAAAAATTTTTTTCGCGGTATAGTTGCAAAATTGAGTTGAATACGTAATGAAATGGCTGTGAATTTCACAGTGTGAAACTATCAATAGTTGTCTGAAAACGTTTCTACCTTCGAAAATTATCAGCCCTTTGCCCAATGCGTTAGCAGAAAATAAGCAAGTGATCTTTAGTTATTTACTAGTTTGCGCGTCGTTATAATAGTCATGGAGGTTGTTCGTTCCCTCTTGTGAAAACTCCAGCAGAAACTCTGGAAAATTGTTTTTATCGTCACCGACGAAATTCGCCCAAAACGGTGGTTGGAAACAGTTAGCCTTCCAACGAAGAAAACGTTTTTGTATTGTTGCGAAGACCATTTCAACGTAAGTACATAATATTATCTGTTATAGATAGTTTGAAGCACTTTTACTTCTTTTTTTAATACTTACTGTCTTGGGGTTAGTAGGTAAGCTATGGGGCTACGAGCGCAATTTCCCCATGTATTTTTTATGGGGGCTAAAACGTGGTCAAAACGTGACCAACCGCCGCGACTTCGCAAGACCCCCGACAGCGAGGGTTGCCGGTGATGTCCGGCTTTCGCCGACCGTTGACCTTCGCCCCAGCCGCGACCGAAAAACGACTAGTCGTTTTCCGAGTCGTTTCGACGCTTTCCGAGTCGTTTTAACGTTTTTATAGTCGTTATTTTACATATGCTTAGACGTTTTTCCGAATCGTTTCGACGTTTTTTCGAGTCGTTTAGACGTTTTCCGAGTCGTTTCAACGTTTTTATAGTCGTTTTAGAGTCGATTAGACATTTTTTCGAATCGTCTAGTCATTTTCGCGTCGTTTAGACGTTTTTCGAGACGTTTCAACATTTTTATAGTCGTTTTTACAGTCGCTTAGACGTTTTTCCGAATCGTTTAGACGTTTTTTCGAGTCGTCTAGTCGTTTTTCGGTCGCGGCTGGGGCGAAGGTCAATGGTCTGAGGGATAATGACGGGCACCAAGGGGTTGAGAGCGAAGGTCAACGGTCGGCGAGCTCGGGCACCTTCGGTCGCGTCGGAGAAAGTCGGGCCGGAGAAATTTGGTCACGCTTTGACCACGTTTTAGCCCCCATAAGAAATACATGGAGAAAGTGGGCTCGTACCGACATAGCCTATCTACTGGGGTTATATAAAGCCTCGTACAGACCAAAGCTCCAACGCATCCCAAGGCACATGTGGAGAGATATTTGGATGCGTTGGAATCGATGTGTACGGCGGTGGCGAACGCACGCCAATGTATTCCAACGGCTTCCAAGACTAGCGTTGGCTTTAGCCTGCGTTCAGTCGCTTAGCGGTACATCAAAGAGATGTTCGGTTTGATGTGGACGGAATCAGATGTTGGTGAGCGTTCGCTGGCGTCGGAGGTATTTTTAGTGCGTTTCGATATGGAATGGGAATGGGACGATGATTTGTGTCTCAAAGTAATTCGACTATACCGGGATTGCTGTCTTCACTCCGAAGCTCATCCAGCAAATTACTTGTACTGTAGGCACTTCTATTTTTATAAATTGCTGTCATCCACCAGCGTCTCGGTTTACGTTTTTTCTTTTTGTTCTTAATTAAAGAATTCCCAACTAAAAATCCGTTTGCACACAATAAATCATCATCACTTGATGACATAATATATGAAATTATCAAAATATCTTGTCGCGCAAAATGACCGAACCGCAACCAACGGTATCCAATTCAAAACTAAATGCGGTGTGTACTAAACATTTTTAATCATTTCCAACAGTTTCCAATCGTCTCCAATCCCAACGCCAACGAGCACATTCGGTTGAGTTGGCGTTGGTTTGCATTGGAACTTGGTCTGTACCCGCCTTAAGACTACATCTACCTGAATGTAATAAACCTCAAAATAACCCCTGTTAATAATTTTTATTACATATAGAGATTACAAGTTTATAATAATATTAAGTATTTATAGTATATATTATTGTAAATTTTATTTCATATTTAAGTTCTTACTTACCTACTCTTTAATCGAGTAACTTTTATTGCAATAATTTTTGTATAAGAATAGTAAGATACATTTTTTTTAGCTTGAGCGTGATGGTAAGAGTTGGATCTTCTTCAAAATTGTGGGAAGCAAGATTATCTTGAAAAAGGAAGTTGTGCCTCAGCGCTACATTAAAAGCAAACGAATTGCTTCCCTTCCAATACATGTAGAGAGGATAATAAGACGAATTCGAGAATTTGCAATGCTCAATGTACATTCGAGGGTAAACCATCAATTAATGTACCTTTTAGATCACATAATGGTTATTGTGTGAGGCCCTTAATTTTATGAAATATATTTAAGTTAAAAAGTTAAGTTGTATTGTAAATTATTGCTCAATAAACTGTAAATTAGGTTGTGTTCATTCTTTCCCTAATTGGTTTCCTTTTTATAGTAAAGTTTGAATAATAATTCATGTCTAAAGTGATATTTTCATTTTCTTTTTGTTAATGACAAATATTCAGAACCTAAAAAGAAGAAACGTTCTACAATAATAGCAGAGAGACCGGCTTCGATTTGGAAGGCGAATCCCGCGCGTGACGGACGTGAGGCCGCGAAGGGGGCGAACATCGTGGCGGCAAAGCCACAGCATGGCCGATCCCCCCGAGTTTAATAAACGAACACACCATTTCCAATTCCACATAATATGGCAGATTGTCCGATGTCGCCTTCAGAAATCCTTGCTCCATACTTTGAAAAGTTCGATTTGCTATGTAAAAAACTGTTCAAATAATAACACAAACCTGCAGTGCAAATTTGAACTGTATAAGTTCTCATACGTCAAACGTTGAGTGTCAAATGAATCGTCGGGGGCTAAGCAATATTGCCAAACTTGCATAGCCGTTTACCTGGCGACCGGGTTCATATAGAATGTATTAATATTATGATAATATTTTTGTTCTTTACTATGATCTGCAATGAAATTATGAAATTATATTGAAAGATATTGACAATAATAAATATTGACAATAATAAATTCTTTTAATAAAAGTTACATCAAGTATTTAATAATACCATAATATGCTAACAAACTATATCAGAATTCCAGTAAAATTTATGAAATACCCCTTGTATAAGGAAGGTCAACTACGTCACAACCTTTGGCGGGAAAGTATTATTTATAAAATTACAGCAAATCTAAAGCAAATATGAAAAAAATTAAAGACATGGATCGATTTTTTTGTCATTTTCTACCGATAGATAAAAGAAATAATATTTTTGTCCGAAGTATACGAGCCCATTGGAACGTTTGGCTGAAGAACAAGGCTTTGAGTATATTTAGTTAAAACAAGACGGGACTAGGGGCTACACAGTGCAGATTTCAATGACAAAATTGCAGTAGGTGTTCCCTACGAGCCTCGTCTCACCGGATTTGAGCATTTGCGATATTTTCCTGTGGGGCTATCTCACGGAAAAGGTTTTTAAGCATCCTCCTCGCAACTTGGAATAACTGAAGATCCGTATTAGAGAGGAAATCGCCGTCATTCCGATCGATATGTGCCAGAACGCAGTTGAAAACTTCAGAAATCGCCTACATCAGGGCATTGCTTCTGGAGGACATAATCTTGCCGATGCGATTTTTAAAACTTAACTGAAAAAATGGGGTGTAGTTACTGGCTCAATCAGAATAAACCACCTTTTCGTAAGTTGAGCCAATTTTTTTAATAGCCCTTCAAAACTGCACTGTTTGTTTTGCCGCACCCTGTACATAGTGGTACTTCGTTGTCTAGTAAGCCCTGCACCCCTTTACCCACCTCTCGGGCTGGCCGGACAGCTGTTGGCGGCGCTGATGGTGCCCGTCGGCGAAGGGAACGGGCTGCCCACGAGGTGATCGCCCGTCTCCGGGATACTGATGCGGAGGGGTGGCAGCGCGCGGTGCGGGCCTGCCCCGCTGCCACCCCTCGGACTGGTGTCACGGATGGTGGGCGGCGGCAGCCCCACTACGTCCTCTTCCACTAAGGATCGGAACGTGAGGCGGATGTTGGTGCTGGGGAAGCGCAACGTACACCTGAAACAGACAAACATGCTGTTCACATTTCCTGTTGTATAAGTTGAATTGGTCAGTCACGAATTTCACCAGGTACACATTTAAAATGTATACTGACTACTGTATATTTAATTCCGACATGAAATAAAGATAAACAAACCACTCCGCGTGCCCTCTACAATGAGACGTTGCCCGTATTATTTACAAGTCATCTCGATGAGGCAAAGCATCTGAAATCGCCTTCGTACATTGTGATTCTATGGCGTGACATCAGGACAAGTCTTGCTTGCAGTGTTTAGACTGACGGCGATGGCCCGGCATGACGTGCAAGTAGCCTGCAAATGTTTACATTGAGGGGAAATCCACAACCCAAATTTTGTACATTGATATGTCTTTTTCAAGAAAAATATCTCAAAATGACTTGCAAATACCTCGATATGCATTATAGACATAATTTCGTAATGGGGAACTTGCACAAAAATTAAATTTGAAAAATATTACTTTCAAAAGTAATTTATTGCCATTAAATGAACCATAGTTCACAAAAAAACTTTATTTTTATGTAATACATGTAAGCAATTAAAAACTGCATAATTCAAATCATTCTTGAAACACGCCTTCCTTGGTTGTGACGTCAAGTAGCTTGTTGGTGGTGGGCGGCAGCACCATGTATAAACTAACAAGGGTGGCACATGTATAAAAACTACAGCACCACACATGCTTTTTTTAGAAAGAGCAACTAGAACATCCTATCCTTGTCTATCCCTCTTATTATAGTCTATCTCAGTCTTGATACTGTTGATAACGTTTGAAAAGAGTGTGCTGTATTAAGTAGTTATTTACATTGTGAGATGCGTAGGTAAGCATACTTTTTTGGCCGAGGAGGTTGTTTAACGCCCGTGTTGCCTCGGGTCTTAAAACTCTCTCCGAGGCCAAAAAGAGCTTATGCATCAAGCAATGTATTACATTTTTCCTGATAGCCAAAATTTCATGTTAGGTAGGTAAGTACTTTGAATTTAAATAGGTACACTATGGAGTAAATTGTGAGTAATAATCTTCATAATAACCATTGTCCAATTATTACTAAAAATGATAATCAGTGATAAATATAAGAGGTAGAATGCAGGATAATAAAAAATAACTTCTTGTGGGATTGAACCCGGGACCTACGAATTACTAGTCTCGTGGCCTCACCATTCAGTTAAAGAAGTGCTTGTTAAATTTGGACTTTTAGGTGGTTCTTATTTTTGACCTACATCAGATCCCTCTGAAAATGGGTCGCCAAACTCTTTATTTTAACGTTCAATTTCCATTCTCCCTTCTCTAATTCTGTGTAGCTATCACTCCTGTCACTGCCTTCTGATCGATCGAGCGGTGTGACGTCACAATCATTCCCGGGTTTTTCGTATCGTTTCAAATGAATAGCTTGCAAATTAAATATTGCGATTTGAGGGCTCATATTTGGTATGAGCTCTTTCTATAGATAGGAAAATATATTAAAGAAACAAAAAAAAAATCATTCAAGTTCCACATTCTTCCAAAACGATTGTTCCAAAACTATTTAGCTTATATATGTATGCTATTTTCTTACTATACAATGTTCCAGGTAAAAATGACCACCATGTCTCGTGAATGCGTGGGATGCGTGGTTTTTGAAAAATCGCTCGTACCTGTCGATTTTGGCTTGGAGGGGGACAATTTTTGAATCAAGTATCTAATCATTTTTATGAAGCTTAGTCCCTCTTCGCCACCTTTTTGTTTAATTGGATCGTACCACTTGTAATGTGTTATTGGAAAGGCCTTATCACAAACTCGATTCATTATTCACACTGACTACGTTTATCTCGACGCGTTCGATCCGATTGAGAGAGGTTTGAATTCACTGGAGCGGACTCAAATATACGGCGTAAACCCTACAGATTGAAATTCAATCATATTTAAAATTTCAAGTCGAGCCACTATTTCCAAACAGAAGTTGGCCAGAATGTGCACCAACCTAGTGCGGAATAAGTACAATAAGTTAATGTCCCTAGAGAGGATTGAAAACCGTAGGATTCAATACTGATGATGCAAACGTAGAATTATAAAAGATTTGACATAACTCAATCGTATCCATTTCAATCCGATCGAGTTGTCACGACATAAACGTAGTCACTGACTGGATACGTATTATATTATTTAGAGGGATAAACCGCAAAGGAAGTCTTGGTGTAGTACACGCAAATGGAAATCTTTTAAGAAATCTGGTGAAATCGAGAATCTGATTAATAATCATATTAAGCTGCGGTTTACATTTAGGTATTTTCAGGTTATACAAAACATAACGTTTTGATCACACGCTTGTGCACAAGAAAAAACATTCAACATATGTCTCCAAATGCCCCCGAAATACCTCAAAATGCCTTCACTATGTACACTAAAATGCCTCGGCGGAATACATTGATTTCATGTCTAAATTAAATAAATGGTAAGGTTCGGTAGTAGCCTTTCAGATCAGAGTTGATTTTGATCACGTGACTCGCAGAGCCAGAGCAAAAGGAAACAGATTATGAATAGAAAACTTCAGGAAAGTTTTGGAATTAACATGCTTGGGATTAATAGCGAATGCTCATCAATGGTTTATGATACTTTCTTCTATATAAAGTATACCCGCAAAGGTTTCATTTTCAAAACAATGGTCATTAAAAGTGCAAAATCGATAGTGTTCAAGGTCGAATATCTTCCAAACGGCTGGACCCAATACATAACATCTATATATAATTTTATATCTACAGTCTCGTTCTGAGTAGGCTGCAGAAATTGAACGGGGGCAATTTTTTTTATGGATATGTCCCTGAAAAGTCATCATTTGGAAAGTATTAGTTTGGCATTGCCATTACGACTTTTTAAAGGAGTGTGTTTTTGGAAAAAAGGGTGTCAAAGTTGAGCAAAGTAGGTATTTTAAAGGCATCTGGCGAGTCACGTGTGTCATGGAATTACTTTTAAACAGTTGAATGATCAACAAGACCACTCACAGTATTGATGTGCAAAGATCCATTAAAAATATACAATGTGTTCTTCTCTCTGCCAACTCAAAATGCTGAATTTTTTGAAACTTTAGAGGTTAAAAATCAAGTACCTATATTAAAACCACCCCAGACACTAAAAACAAACTAAGTCTAAAAAATACAGAAGTCTGCCAGTCAGTAAGTTCAAATGAGTTAAGGGTGCTGGTGTGCCACAGTGCCACAACAGGAAACACTCAGAAAATAAATCATCTTAGAAAGTGACTTTGTTGAGAAAGGTTCAATAATTTAATTTTTTTTTATTTGTTGGTTGACATTTTGTAAAAAAATAATTACTGTTGTGTTCATTAATATTTAATAATTCCAGAGCACTCTTGACCGGTATAAAGTTTCATAAAAATTCAGCATTTTGAGATGGACCAGAGAAAAATACCCTGTATATTTTTGTATTAAATCTTTGCACACCAACACTTTGAGTAGTCCTGTACCATTCAACTGTTTTGGGGGAATTCCATGGCATATTTGACTCGCCAGATGCCTTCGAAATTCCTATTTTTCTCAAGTTTGACACCCTGCAGAATAGAACTCCTTTTATATGTTTTGTTCAAATTTAGTATCTGGGGGTTTTGGTGTGACGTGAGTGAGGCTGTGGTGTCAGATTTAAAAAAACGCAATTCCTAGGCCAGGCTTTGGCCGCAATTCCTAACCAATACTTCGCAAATGATGACATTTCAGGGACACATCATATGTCTTTAAAAAATTACCCGTTCTATCCCCGCAGCCTACTTAGATTTTTAGGGATGTTAACGTGAAAAACGAGACACACTGTATATCTCTGATACCCGATGGTACCTACTTCATAAGATAACCTAAAAATAATTAAAGTTCTGTACTATAAACTATAACCACAGACATATATAAGCTATATAGGTCTGTGCTATAACTTTTATTTGAAATCATTTAAAATAATTTATGAAATGCAGCTTAATAAAATATTGAAAACATTCAGTAGGTGTGAACAATAAAATGCCTCACTGATATTGAAATATCAATTATTATGCTTTCCTAGATTCTAATGACAATATAAATCTATATTAGAAATTGGAATAATCGAAATATAGAGAAAGCATGGATTTTCAATAGCCACTATAAACGTGTTTAGTTTGTATATCTAAAAGGAAATGTTCAATAATTGTTTTCCGGATTTGTGCATTATTCTTCATAGGAGGACTTTTTACACTGTGTTATCAATGTCAGATTGCTAGGTGATAATTTGTATAGTATGGATACCATCAATCGAGGTATCAACGAAGTATAAAGTACAAATAAATTACTTCTATGAATAAGATAATGATACATACACATTGCTTGCCGAACTTTCAATTTAATTACACAAACCAACATTCTGGTGGGAAATTAATTTGGAAGTCATTGTTAAAATCTCAAAATATCATAGTAAACCACCTTTTTTTCTAATGAGATTATTTATAAATAAATATAATAAATTATAAGAAGTTAGATAGCATAATATATAGATAACCTTGATAATCTTTAAAGACTGTCAAACTTTCCGATATCTGGTCATTCTAATTTTTATAAACAGAGCATGCAAGAGCAAAAGGTAGCAAAGCCAATTCGCCACAGGAAGCATAATATAGAAGAATTAAATAATGTCTAGGCATACAATATTATTCAAATACAGTATTGAACTCCCAAAATACCTTATCAACAAAAACATTTCAACGAACGACATATTTTGCATGCAAATTAAATTGGTATACATTTATGATAAAGATGCCGAATTATAAATTCGATATGCATAAAACCGAACCGAATAACAAGAATGGGCTTGGATATATACAGGGTGTTTACTTTTAAGTGTATACAAATAGATAAGAAATGTATTTTGTGAGATATTTTCAAAAACCTTTTTTTGTTCGAAAGGTCTTCAAAAACGCTTCTTTTACTTTTGTCAAAATGCAAATCCAGGGACGGCTACGATTTTTTTATACCCCGATTTTCACAAAAACCATTTAGCGATTTTTTTATTTAAAATCTGACACAACAGCGTTAATCAGGACACCCCAAAACCCCCATATACTAAATTTGAACAAAAAATGTAGAGGGTGTTCGGTTCTACACCGTGTTAAAGTTGAGCAAAATAGGAATTTTAAAGACAGTTGCATGGTCAACCGGACCACTCAAAATGTTGGTGTGAAAAGATTTACTACAAAAATATACAGGGTATTTTTCTCTGAGCCATCTCAAAATTCTGAATTTTTATTAAACTTTATACTGATCAGAAGCGCTCTGGAATCATTGAAAAAATATTAACAAACACAAAAGTAATTTATTTCTTTACAAAATGCCAACCAACAAATAAAAACAATTTAAATTATTGGGCCTTTCTCAACAAAGTCACTGTCTAAGATGATACATTTTCTGTGCGTTTCCTGTTGTGACACACCAGCCACCTTAACTGATATGGACTTACTGACTGGCAGGCTTCTGTATTTTTTAGATTTAGTTCGTTTATAGTATGTGGAGCGGTTTTGATATACTCGATTTTTAGACCCGTATAAAGTTACAAAAAAATTCAGTAATTTGAGATGGCACAGATAAGAGCACTCTGTATATTTCGTATTGGACCTTTGCACACAAACAACTTGAGTGGTCCTGTTGACTATTCAACTGTTTTGAGGGGATTCCATTGCACACTTGACTTGGCATATGCCAAATTCCTATTTTGCTCAACTTTGACACCCTGCATAATGGAACTCCCTGTATATTTTTTTATTCGAATTTGGTATACAAGGGTTTTGTGATGTTCTGATTAACGCTGTGGGGTCAGATTTTAAATAAAAAAAATCGCTAAATGGTTTTCGCGAAAATCGGGGGTATAAAAAAATCGCAGCCGGCCCTGGATTTGCATTTTGAAAATGGCAGGAAGGTCAAAAGAAGCGGTTTTTGAAGGTTTTTGAAAATATCTCACAAAATACATTTTTTATCGATTTGTATACACTTAAAAGTAGACACTCTGTATATATATTTTGGAATTTCAATCTATATAAAACAAAAATGTATTATTACAAAATTGGGGTTCAAAGCTGGTGTGAGAATGTATGAGGTATGATTTTGATAATAATAATAATAATTCTTACCCTCACAATACTCCAAACTAGGAGTACCCCAGAAGCAACCACATGCTTGTGCGGGGGAGAGGGGCAATTACTATTATTTTGTCTTCGTTGCCATTTGCGGCTAGGGCCGACTTTTTTCCCGATAGAACTAGGATAGCATTCGCTCAAGTACTACGGAAAACCATAGAAAACCGTAGTAATCCCAGATCATTCGATAAACAAATTATATGTATTGCATTTTTGCAATAGAAGAATGATTTAGAAATTTTTAAGTTTTGAAATAGTGCCAGTGACTATAGAAATATTCAAAAAGCAGTTCAGACAGGCCAAAAAAAGGTACAGGGTGATCCATCCAAGACTCGATCCAAGAATAATCCCCCCCTATTTCTTTATATCTTCATTTTCTTATCCCCAAAAAAGTATTCGTATTCTTATGTAATTTCTTCTATATTTTTTAAATCTGTAATCTGTATTCAAAAACTCGTCAAATCAACATCAAATAAAAAAGTTACAGGTAGACCGGGAGATAGTGACAAAATTTTTGGGCGTGATTTTACTCAGCATGCCTTTCAAAGGGCATTATGTTACGTATATTCTCACTAATAAGGTATGAATCAAAGAGTCATCCTGGGTTCTCCATGTGAAAAACTGAGTTTTCATTTATTCCAAAAATATGCGTTTTGATATGATTTTAGTCAGACTGCCAGGTGTTTTATAATGAAGTTCAAAATAGAAAATTCCTCGGAAAACCATAGGCATACCGTTAGCGTGGGTCCAAAGGGCTATTATTGCCATGTGAACTTGTATTTTAATAATTAATTTTTTTCACGTTTCTGAACAGGCTGCTAATGAGAAGTATGCAAGTTCTTGTTAAGAAACTGCTGAAAAAAGGATGGCATATCGTTTTGCGCATGTCCGAGGACAGTTTAAACTGAATATTATTAAATTATTATTTAAACGATTTATTCGATGCAAAGTGTACTTGGACATGCGCAAACTGTATGCCATCTTTTCTTCAGCAGTTTTATGACAAGAACTTACATACTTATCATTGGCAGCTGGTTCAGAAACGTGGAAAAATTACCATGTGATAGACAGAGATAGACAAAAACTGATATCGGTGTCAGAGGCTCATTTTGTATGATAAACAACCTAAAACCGCCAATTGATATCTGTCACCGTTCTTGAGTTATAGGGCGTTTTTCGAAAATATGCATTTTCAAAAAGTGGTTGCAACTTTTTTAAGCTTGAAAATTTTGTGTTTCTGTAAAAACATTTCTAAAGCACTTTTTTATGTAGAATCCAATGCAGCTGCTACTTTTTTTTTTCAAGTCAATGGTTTAATTGATTAAAAAAATTATTTTTTAAGTGGAATTCCCTGTATATTTTTGAATTTTTAATAGAGCAAAAAATTACCATTCCTAAAACATATAACACTTAATGATTTATTTAAGTAGTTATCAATTACTAATATCATTTATGAATTTTTTTTTCATCAGTAACTCTTAAGGCGCTACGATACCCCCCATTTTCAAGGGTTTCGTAGTTTACATCTCCTACTTGCATTTCTTAATATTTTCACTTGATTTTTTTTTGTGGCTTAGATAAAACTATGAAGAATCGTCGTTGTGTATCACGAACTGTGCAGGACTAATGCGACACTGTTAAAAAAAATGCCAAACATACCCGAAATTCGACTATATTCGGTTAAGAATTTCGAGTATTTCCGCCGCTCAAAAATAATTCGAAAGACACAACGACGATTGAGGCATTCGATAACATTATTTTAAGACTACTTTCAAGTCGATACGTTTGTTCGTTTGGCTATGATTTGAAAACTACGAACCCATTGCCCGGCAATAAAATGATCCGTGAATTGGCCATCCGAGCAGGAATTAGACGTACGGAGATAGACGGGCGGGCGGGCGTTCGCTGGAACTCGTGGTTCCCCTACTCCCCCCTACTTCGACCTACCTCACCGGGCTCGGGAACAACGTCAGGGGAACTTTCAATCGATATCAGATGGTTCATTTTTCATTTTATTACTCTCAGTCTCCCTTATTTGTGTTTCGCTTGTTTTGAATGTTGGAATATTACATTATGTATGTCGACTGGCATATAATAATACTCATTATTATTATTCCTCCAGGAGTAATAAATAAATAATTATTATTCACAAAGGACTTTTTGCTTTTGTGTAAAATGGTTTAATCCCTAGGGCAGAAAATGGCCTGGTCGTGCAAAAAGAGTAAATTTAAATTCTAGACCAAATTGTGCGCTTGATTTTTACTTTAAAAATGTGATAGGTACAAGTAATATTTTTGTCAAATAAATGGGTCATGTGAAGCATTTTTTGAAAACGAATAATATCCTATGTAATATGATTATTGTGTCAAATCGCTGCATGATAAAAGCTAATTTATATACTTTCCAGAGGGAACGATAATAATTCTGACATCCAGTCAGTTTTAGAAACTTCTTCGTTAGAAGATTGTTCGAAAGTCATTTAAGTTGAAAATCGGGCAAAATAAAAATAGAGGGTACATTTTATTGTTCCAGTCTGTCGAATTTATGACATTTTAATACATTTTCTAGGATGTTCGATAATTCAGATTTGTCAGAAGGTTCTGAAACTGAACGGCAGTCAGGGCAAGAATACCTATAATGTTTGATAATGATGTCGCAACAGTCACAGTGAAACCAATAGGAGTAATTTGTGGGCTTGTGTGCTTTTATTCCCGTACCTAATATGGTTCCCAGAATTTGAGAGAGGGGTACTAGGGTACTAACACATATTTTGCATTTTGCACACTTATTATTCGGATTTAGGTATAAGTGCAGGTGCATAGGGTTTGAGAAACAAACTTTCTGGGAAAAACATCTCAAAACTAATACTTTATTTGAAAACGGAGACCGGTTTCGCAACTCTATAAATTTACCTACATCCTCATTATATATTTGAAATATATACATTCAGCCACAAGTCAAAGTTGAAACAATTAAAAACATTTACATAATTATAATCTTTTTTCAAGTATCTCCTTCAAATTTCCTGGAAGCTCTTGGACTATAAGTGATTATCCTTTATTTATTTACTTTTTTAAATCTTATATTGTAGTCCTTGATGATGTAATTTTATAGATTAACGAAACCGCTTACTGTTTTTAAATAAACAAATCATAGTTGTGATATTATACCTATGGTCTATTATTCACTCTAATCCCTCTAAAGTGAACTCTTACCAAAGTCTAGAAAGTATATCTCTGGACGCTGCTGTTACAGTGTAGAAAGTTTTCAGTTAGATTTATTTATTATTACACAAATATTAATATGGAATACTAGGTATATAAAACATTTTATAGAAGTAGAATTTAAACGCACTTTTTTGGTCGTAACAACACTATTATGCAGAATAATAATTATCCAATCAAACATTGATAGATGTTCAACTGACCCTAACGTGGTTCAAGAAGAATTCGGTAATCGAATCGTTAATTTAGATTTTATAATTGAGCAATTACAGAAGTTTTTTATACACGAACTCTTCATAGTACCTATGCACCTTTGCTGATATGAAAAATAATAGTAAAATTGCTTCGACGCCAAAAAGCTATGCAGTGTGTTGCCATGAAAAGTGAACGCCCTCTATAACTCCCAAAAATATCATTTTTGCAATAAAGCAAACAGGCCACCGCCGTTTTTTAAATATTCGCGCTTCTTCGTCGGCATCGGCGAGACTCGTGTGACCCGTCGGCGGCGGCCGGCACCTGACTTATTATTTCATATTATCTACACAGGAAAAAAAGACTGTTGTGATTTTAGTGAGTTCGTGTATATAGTCACTTTTCTAATCTAATCTATACTTTTGACTTAATTGCAGATGAACCAATAAGTTTAAAATAGTTTAAATTTCCGTTAAGAAGACGTATTGTCACTTCGATACTAAAATTGGCATACTACAATGAAAGCATAACCTCGGTTTTAAAATGTCTCATGTTTTATTTAAACAATTAAATTTATTTTATTTAAATAATGATAATTCTCACCCTCAGACTACTCCAAACTATCTAAGAGTACCCCAGAAGCAACTGAAAAAACATTATAATTCATTGGATGAACAAAACAACTTAATTGCAACTTTTATAGGCACCTATTCATCAATATAATCAGTAAATCATGTTTTTCAATTTTTATGGTATTCAATAAATTCTTAGAATTTTCATATTAGAATTCATGTCCAATACAAGTTAGATTGAATCAAGTACTTTTTACTCGACTGAACTAATATCCTATTACAAACACGTTAGTAAAAAAAGCTGTGACCTTGACTGAGTAATTTACCAAAATCAATGATCGCAAAGGTTTTGAATCAACCATACATTTTATATCGTTCGTAGTCATAATGAATACTGTGCAAGTGAATGGCTATTAACAAACTGGGGGTTACTAGAACTTGTATCCACTAAAATTAAATGTTATTAATTTATTGATCTCATCTGCAACATTTCTGTTTTGTCAATTATAAGTTGCTACACTAGCAACTTGATTTGCATTTTATACATCATTTGCTTATTATTTAGGCAATAATATGATATACAGGGTTAACTATGACTTAGTACAAAAAATTTTACCACGTGCGCAGGATGGCTTAAGAAAACATAGAAAAATATTTTTAGATTTTTTTTACGATCTTTAAAAAAACGGGTAAAGACCCCTATTTTCCCTGTAAATCCCCGCCTTTAATGACGTCATCCAATTTGGCTTCTGAAGGTACTGACAGCTGAAGTGATTTTCCGCGGTGTTGCCGTTGATTTAGGAACGGTGAAAATACCTTTTTACTCAAACAAATTTAAAAAATACATAAATAACAATCGATTTGAATCTGTACAGATGCAGCGCTATTAGATTCCCCTTACCTTAGCTCGTATCCGGACCGGTTCCTACTCTCGCGGAAAGCTCATTACCGCGACACCACAAGCCGTCTCCCTTAATACCCCCGGAGCTCCTCTGATGAATTCTTGTCCACCATCTAACCTCTTCTGAAGCATAGATAAAGGATTTATTGTTCTGAAGCCTCGGCGGTATGAATTAAGCGACGTATCGGCCCGGTCGAGTCTATGAAACGTTTCCTAGCTAGGCAACTAACTGTACATACAAGGTTTGTTCCAACAGGGCCAATAACCGTGCTGAAGCACGTTCAGCGCATGCGCACTACCCCACTGGCTGTTCCAACTGAATTATGTACCTACCGACACGGGACGATACACGCACTGTTCCAGCCGATTTATGGATCATTTGTGTATCGTCCTTGTACGATAAAAACGGTGCCTGGTCTAAAGCAATAACCGCGTGTACTGACATGCGCAGTGTATGGTCGTGTGACAGAGATAAACATTAACCTCATATTTTTGTTTTTACGTAGATAGTTTTAAATCGATGGCTGGGATCGTGTTTTTTATTTCTTGTTGGGTAGGGCGGGGAATCGTTGAACAATAATTTTTTAGAGTGAAGAGTGAGGTTAGCCCACCGAACATTCGGTTAGCCACATATTAAACACGCAGGTTAGGTGCGGTCACAAATATGATTTGGTCGATTTGATTCACAATCCGTTCCATCTGAAATTTTCTTTGGGATCATTTGTTCCAACTCGAATTTACGTACCGTCACAGAACTGTACATGAACTAGATGATAACCCTTAAAGAACGCATGCGCTAGTTTTGCACCGTTCATGTGCGATCCCAAAGAAAATTTCAGATGGAACGGATTGTGAATCAAATCGACCAAATCACGTTTTGTGACCGCACCTAACCTGCGTGTTTAATATGTGGCTAACCGAATGTTCGGTGGGCTAACCTCACTCTTCACTCTAAAAAATTATTGTTCAACGATTCCCCGCCCTACCCAACAAGCCAAAAACCAACAAGAAATAAAAAACACGATCCCAGCCATCGATTTAAAACCATCTACGTAAAAACAAAAATATGAGGTTATTGTTTATCTCTGTCACATGACTATACACTGCGCATGTCAGTACACGCGGTTATTGCTTTAGACCAGGGACCGTTTTTATCGTACAAGGACGATACACAAATGATCCATAAATCGGCTGGAACAGTGCGTGTATCGTCCCGTGTCGGTAGGTACATAATTCAGTTGGAACAGCCAGTGGGGTAGTGCGCATGCGCTGAACGTGCTTCAGCACGGTTATTGGTCCTGTTGGAACAAACCTTTTCAAGTTTGGCTAGTAGCCGACGGAGGGCATTTGCGAACGTAACATGGCGTTATTTCCCAGTTTGGTCTTGATTTTCGCGGCAAATCGTTCAGCGTCTTTGTGAAAATGCCGGAGTATTCGAACGCCGAGTTAACGGACATGGTTATAATGTACGGGAGATGCGATGAAAGTGCACATCGAGCTGCAGCAGAATACCGTATTCGTTTTCCTAACAGGGCAAATATGCCTAACCCACGTACTTTCGTGAACATTGTACAACGTATGCGAAACACTGGTGTTTTGCAAGCTCGAAGGGGTGGGCGAGCAACCTTCCATAAGCACTACAGCTATTGCAAGGAGATTGGGAATATCTCAGAACAAGGCAAGTAAAATAAAACCAATAAAACTGACTTCTACCAAAGACTATCCCATGTGATGGGATTGTCTTTGCTTGCACCTAATACCTACATAAAATTTAAAATGTAACAATAAAATTATTTACAGGCATGGAGGATTGTAAGGGAAAACGGCCTTCACCCTTATCACATACAAAAGGTCCAAGCATTAGAAGCAAATGATTTTCCGGTGAGAATGACCTACTGCACTTGGCTACGTGATCGAATCGCCCAAGACCCAAACTTTGTTTTCAACATTCTTTGGACAGACGAATGCTGCTTCACACGTGCTGGGGTTTACACGTATGTAAATTTTTTACTTACTTATAGCTTTCTCTCTTCCATATTATCTTTTTTATTTATTATAAAATTGGCTATGTCAATCCTAACGCCTTCGCCAAAATTGTGAATATTTCTAATTTTTGTTGTTTTTTTTTAGAAACAACAGCCATATTTGGTCCGATGAGAACCCACATGCTGTTCGGCGGTTTAATTTCCAACGTCGGTTTTCCATCAATGTTTGGGCAGGAGTTTATGGAGATCGATTAATTGGACCATACATTCTACCGGAAAATTTAAACGCTGAACGATACTTGTATTTTCTGACAAATGTTTTGTTTGATAATTTGCCACTACAAATACTGCATGACATGTGGTTTATGCACGATGGTGCACCAGCCCATTTTGCGAGACCTGTTCGTGCACTTTTAGACGACCAATGCCCCAACCGTTGGATCGGAAGAGGAGGGCCCATTGCATGGCCGCCGCGATCACCAGACTTGAATCCAATGGATTTTTGTATTTGGGGATTCATGAAGGCGATTGTGTACGAGCAGGAAATCGCCAACGAGCAGCAGTTACGTGAACGAATTGAAGGTGCAGCTGTTCAAATCCGGAATAATCATGGACTTTTTGCACGTATCCGGACTTCTTTAGTTAACCGAGTGAATTTGTGCATCGAAGTTAACGGCGGCCTCTTTGAACAGCTACTGTAGTGCTTTGCATGTGCAATGTGTGCTAGTGCAGTTGTGATTTTTTGGTTACCCTTCGGGGTTTTCCTGGCGGAGGGGATCTACCTCGTCGTGGTCGTCAGGCTGAGTACCTCGCTTCAAACAAAAGGAATAGCAGAGGGAAACCAAGAGATCCCCAACAGATTTAGAAAATGTGAATGTTGTGTTGTGTGACTTTTAATGTAAAAAAGCAAGAAAACAGAAAATGGTGCAAACAATCCTGGAAATGTCAGTAAGGTAGGTGTTTCATAGGCATTCTACATGTTCCTTAGAAAGTAATCGTTTTTAAAAGGAAATCGAAATTTTGTGGTGAATCCTCGGATAAATTGATAGACGTGGCAACGCCGCGCTATTGACATACGCGAAATTTTTAGACATGTCGCGCGGGCGTCCATAGGCGGCGTTTTTTGAGGGGTTTAATACAATTTGAAAAAAAATTTTTTTAGGCTTAAGACAAATGTTAGAAAATTTTTGAAAATTTATTTTGGCAAGTCTAATTTTTCTTTATCTGCCATAAAAATTTTTGTACTAAGTGATAGTTAACCCTGTATTACTAATAATTATAATTGATATTAGTACCCACAATTATTACAAATCCAGCAAAAATTCAGTGACAGTAGTTGTGAAACGTTATGTTATGTTGTTCTGACAAAAGAATGTGCTTAGAAAAGAAGTATTATAGAATCAATTCCAGAACATGCTATTTATTGAAATAAAATATTACATTTAAATTATTCATTAGAATTCAATATCAATTGTCATTGAATTGATTATTGTTAGTTGCAAAAAAGCTTTTGCTTGAGTTTGAGGAATAATGTCTCATATTGAATTAAACAGGGTTTTTTTACAAAGTGACAGATTTTTCTCAGTGTAGTAACTACGGCCGGCTGCCCCTCAATCGTAGCACTATGAAGGGGCAGGCTGGAGTGGGGAGTCGTGGGGACTAGAGGAAGGAAAAGGATAGGCATATCTAATCGAGCGACGTTTGTCCTGAATTGAGTCGGGCACTTGAGGCGGATTTCATAAGTATCGTAGCCTCTTAAACCATTGACTTCTACGTAAAAAAGTGCTTTAGAAATGTTTTTGCAGAAACACAAAATGTTCAACCTGAAAAAAGTTACGGCCACTTTTAGAAAACGCACATATTCGAAAAACGCCCTGTAACTCAAGAACGGTGACAGATATCGATTTGCGGTTTTCGCCATTAAGTTTATCGTACAAAATGAGCCTCAGACACCGATATCAGTTTTCGTCTATCTCCGTTAAAAACAGGAGTTTCCCTTTAAAAGTGTCCAATTTGGCTCACCCTGTACGTGTACACCTAGATTATACTACTTACTAGATATACGATAAATCGAGCGATAAATTATGTTGCACTTTTGAATAATAAAAATACAGATTGTAAATATGCCGACATTTATATCTACATCTGTCAGATAATATTATTGTATCAACTTATTTTTCTTTTATATATCAATTCGTAAAATACCTATTGGTTTTCATAGACGATCGCACTATCCGGCAACGCCGCGGCACATTGTTTAATGGTAAGTGCCTATAAGTAAATGCAAACATGTTTTAACTCTAAAAAAGTTTATTATGTATTAGTGTAATAATTTTGAACAATGGGACACGAAACGGGCGTGGCATGTAAGAAAAACGCCCTTGCACATAAACAAATATTTGTTTCGGTCATTCTCTAAATTAAAATCAATAAAAAACTATTTGAGAAATTGTTGTTCCCAAGACAGAATAAGTAATTTAGCATCACTTTCCATAGAAGCTGAAGAAGCTGCAGCAATGGATAAAAGAGGACTAATTAAAGTTCATCGCACTAAAGACTATGATATTATAATCTAGGTATATTAAGCACTCTTTGTACGTTAGGGTGGCAAATCTATTGTGAATCAATCGCCTAAACTTTTTTTTGTTTGAAAGGCCCTCGAAAACCGCTTCTTTTTACCTTTCTACCATTGTCAAGATGCAAATTCAGGGCCGGCTATGATTTTTTATACCCCCGATTTTCACGAAAACCTTTTCGCGACTTTTTTATTTAAAACCTGAGACCACAGGGTTAATCACAACACACCAAAACCCCCATATACCAATTTTGAACAAAATATATACAGAACGTTCCATTCTGCAGGATGTCAACGTTGAACAAAATAGGAATTTTAAAGGAATCTGGCGAGTCAAGTGTGATATGAAATCCCTTCAAATTGAATGGTCAACAGGATCACTCAAAATGTTGGTTTGCAAAGATTTAATACAAATGTATACAGGGTATTGTACTCGGGGCATCTCAAAATGCTGAAATTTTAAAAACTTTATACGGATCATTGGACCTTTCTCGACAAAGTCAATGTCTAAGACAATACATTTTCTGTGCGTTTCCTGTTGTGGCACACCAGCTACCTTAACTGATATTTACTTACTGACTGGCAGACTTCTGTATTTTTTTACTTAGTTCGTTTATAGTGTCTGGGGCAGTTTTGATATACTCGATTTTTGACCCTACAAAGTTCCAAAAATTCAGATGGCATAGATAATAACACCTTGTATATTTTGTATTGGACCTTTGCACACCAACACTTTGAGTGGTCCTGTTGACCATTCGACTGTTTTGAGGGGATTCCGTGGCACACTTGACTTGAAAGATGCCTTTAAAATTCTTATTTTCCCCAAAATTTTACTCCCTGCTGAATGGAACTCCCTGTATATTTTTCGTGAAAATCGAAGGTATACAAAAAATCGCAGCCCGCCCTGGATCTGCATTTTAAAAATGGTAAAAATGTCAAAAGAAGCGGCTTTTGAAGGTTTTTCAAACAAAAAAGTCCAGGCGATTATCTTCAAAAATGAAGATTTTACGAATTTGTACAGTTTTAAAGTTGGACACCCTGTACTTTTTTGTTTTTATTTACTAAGAAATAAAAATTTGTGATAGTTTCACCTTCATGTGTGTTTTTTTATTTTCCAATTTGAGAGGACAAAAATTTAATTTTGGCGGGGGGGCCAAAATCTGAAGCTACGCCACTGTCTGTATTCAGATTCAAATAAAAAAGAGCAATCGCTTATCACTACGTATGTTTATATTGATAAAGATAACATATTTCTCAAGGCGAGGGGCGATTTCAGCTGTTTTGATCATGTATTGACGAGATAATACACAAGATACAAGTCATAAAGCGTGATATGGTGCATTTTATGTTTAGAACACCGCCATGCCCGTAATATTTATTACTTTATTAGCTTCATTTATTTATATTTCATTCTACCATTGTACAAAAATAATTGTCTGTCTGTTTAAGTCTAGAAACAGAAACATTATTTTTATTAGAACATATAATTGCATAAAATCCCAAAAAGTATCAAAGATCGCAGACAGAATATTTTTTTAGAAAAAAAAAAACAGCTATTATAGTATTGTAGAAATTACAAAATATGCTTTTACTTTCGTTACTATAGTAATGTAGTAAGTATAGAAGAATCTACTACGACAAGAAGGTTAATTGTTATTATGGGAGCAGGGAGCACTTCTTCTATGGTAGTACTGCATTTATCTACTTATATCAAGGCTTCTTAGCCTAAATACGTATCCACCCGCATCTCTAGTCCAGACTTTAAAAGCAGTTTTATCTGTCAAAATGGAATAATTACCTCTTTCAGATTTCAGTTTTTAAAACAATTTTTCTTGAAGCCATATATTAAAGGAGATAGAGATAGTCGGAAGCATTGTTCAAACCGTCCCAAAAAAATCCTAGCACACCAACTTTCAAACTTTATTTTTGGAAGATAAATTGTAATTATCTAATTACAATTCTTAGGACTGGATACTCAGTTTCGATATGTGTATTTTAATTTAGTTAATTTTTTATATAAAATTGTTTCCAAAATATTTGGTTTGAGTGGCGGACTTTTCAACAATAATTCTGAGAGACAGTCTATCTACAGGGTGTTTCATCTTAAGTGCGAACACCCCCGTAAAATTTGTATTCTTCACCCGATTTTAGCCGTTTTTTTTTTCTAAAAATAGGCCACAAAAAACTTTTTTTTTTATGTTGGTGCAAAATTTCAGGTCTTAATCTCAATTTTCAAGGCCTACTACGATTTTTTTTCTAGTAAAAAATGACCAAAACCATTTAGCGATTTTTTTATTTAAAATCTGACATCACAGCGTTAATCGGGACACCCCAAATCGCCCACATGCGAAATTTGAACAAAAAATATACAGGAAGTTATATTCTACAGAGTGCCAAAGTTGAGCAAAATATTAATTTTAGAGGCAACTGGCAAGTCAAGTGTGCCATGGAATCCGCTCAAAACAGTTGAATGACCAACAGGACCACTCAAAGTGTTGGTGTGCAAAGGTTCAATTCAAAAATGTACAGGGTATTTTTCTCTGGGTCATCTCAAAATGCTGAATTTTTATGAAACTTTATATGGGTCAAGAATGCTCTGGAATTTTTAAAAAATATTAATAAACACAAGAGTATGTAATTTATTTTTTACAAATGCTAAGCAACAAATCAACAAACAACATAAATTGCTGGACCCTTCTCAACAAAATCATCGTCTAGGATGATACATTTTCTGTGCATTTCTTGTTGTGGCACACCAGCCGCCTTGACTCATATGGACTTACTGACTGGCAGCGTTGAGTGAAGGATTATTCTTTACTCAACGCTGGCAGGCTTCTGCATTTTTTACAGTTAGTTCGTTTATAATGTCTGAGGTGGTTTTGATATACTCGATTTTTGACCTGTATAAAGTTTAAAAAATTCGGTATTTTGAGTTGGTACAGAGAAGAACACCTTGTATATTTTTTATTGGATCTTTGCACATCGCCACCGTGAGTGGTAATTTTCATCATCCAACTGTTTCGAAGTAATTCCATGGCACACTTGCCAGTTGCCTTTAAAATTCCTATTTTGCTCAACTTTTTTTCTAGAAAAAAAAATTCGTAGTGGGCCTTGAAAATTGAGATCAAGACCTGAAATGTTGCACTAACGTAAAGAGTTTTTTGTGGCCTATTTTTAGAAAAAAAACGGCTAAAATCGGATGAAGGGTACAAATTTTACGGGGGTGTTCGCACTTAAGATGAAACACCCTGTACATATGTACCTTTGTCTATGTTGGAGCCAACGAATATTTTCCCTAAAACTGCTAATTGTAGACAGGTATCAAAAATTTCTGCACTTATGATTGGCTTGACGGATTTCATTACACATTTGCGGCGACTTTAAAAACTCGCCCTTTATAAATGTGTCAAGGTGGATGCTATCTAGTAGGCACTAACATATATTATCTATTCGTTCTTTTCTGGCTCCACGGCTAATAAACCCGACAAATTTACATTTTATTTTCCGCTGCATTTTGCCACTGATTGTTACTAACGAAGCGTCAAAGAAGGAAATACCTTATTAACATTTTTACCAATCTAGCAGTTAACGACATTAAAGTATCTAAATGGCCAGGGAAAATAAACAGTTGTTTATAATAATGTTTTACTTCCCTACTACTGCCGGAAGATTAAGGGTATTGATTATTTTGCCAATGAAAAACAACAGTCATGTTTGGAACTAAAAAATTCATTAATTAATTGGAAGTCTGTCCCCCTGAAATTTTTTATTAAATATTTTGATAATTGTATCTATGCATTCATGTATTAGTAATTTTAGTTCCTCTATAACTAAGACACAGACGAGGACACAGACCTAGGGTATTGTGATTATGGCTCCTGTATTAGGAAAGTTGACGCAGTGATGTTTTATTTTCGTATAAAAAATCCAAAGCTTGACAAAAACCATTTTGGCTAGGGAATTAGAGGTGTCCAAGTTTGATTGATTGACGAGGAACGCACAACATTATTAAAATTATTTAAAGTACCTAATTTTTAAACAATAACATAAGAAGCTATTATTGCCATGTCAGAATCTGCAAAATCAATCTTAAAGAGGTTCGTTCATTGGCTTGACAAGTTCTGAAAAGTTCAATCCTTATTTGCTGATAGCTAGGGAAGTTGCTAAGTAAAGGGCAGATGCTGTAATTGCTTTCCGTTATCTGAATGGGTTATTTGACCTAAAATTCCAATGCCACTTGATCACAGTTCAAATAATTCAAAATGGCATTCTATTGACCTGTTAAAAAAGAAAGCAACTCATATATTATTGCATTACAATTTCATAAACCTGAGATATTATAAGATAAATTACTAAAAGTAGTTCGAAAAAATATTACTATTGATTACTTCGCTCGAAAGGAGCCCTATAGTTATTACACTGCAATTTTTTCTTCAATACTGGTGTTTTAAAGTCTTGACGGTTCCAGTGGCAATCGTTTGAAACAGGGCTATGCATAGGTATTTTGTATAGTGTTGGTCCTGGACTAAATAATAACTGGCAATTTACTCACTAGGGCGATTATAAACAATTATTATTATAAGTGAATAGGTACGCTCATTCTCACAAGGATTTAATTATCAATCCTTTAGTGGATGACAATAACAACATGATCTAGCTAACAAAACCAACAACTGCATACTATTAGCCGTGGCGTATCTGCCGAAACAAATTAAAAACATGTTCTTAAAGCTGCGTTTACATTAAGGTTTATATTGGCGACGTAGTCAAAATGATCCAAAAGGTGAAAAGTGCACTCATTTAGGTAACTTTTGCCATGAAATGAGAGTCTGAATTTCAGTATGGGTCAAATTTAGTGATTGAAATTATTTTAACCCTTCCCGTTATCCAATAGAGCTGAAATTTTGCCCACAGCTTTGGTTCCGATGACAATACAATGTAATATATAGGCGAGTTTTTAAAGTCAGCACAAATATGTGATGGAATTCATCAAGCCAATCGCAGGTGCAGAAATTTTTGAACATTGCATTGATGGATTCCATCACATATTTGTGTTTGTGTCGACTTTAAAAACTCGCCCTATCTCACTCATATCGTTCTAAATCCAATATGGCGGTCGCCTCCAGATGGCGGATTACCTATTTCTTCACAATCACCTTGATAAGGATATCAAATGAAAGGATTTGTCGAGTATTATAATCATTTGAAACTCCCTAGATTGCCTGGAATGACAGGAAAAACCAGGAACTTATTAGGGCGTATTGTATAAGATGCATTTTCGGACGTTTGCAAAAAGTCGAATCGAAACGGACCCGATCTATTTTTGTATTGTTTCAGTGTAGACGCCCAAGCAAACAACTATGGAAGAAGCAGCAATGGCATTTCTGCATTTTATGATGGTGTAAACAAAAAATTGTGACAAAAAATGAAATACGGTCCTGGCACCTCTGACTTGTCAATTAGTATGAACTAAATTACCAATCTGTCAATTCTGCGGTCCCGCTATTCGTCGGAACGACTATAGAATACAATAAGCTATAGCTGACGTCATTCTACAGCCAATATGGCGGACGTTCTAATGTTTCTCAATTGTATGAAATTAAAATAATAAATTAAGGCCAAAAAGCCTTGACTGATATTATTATTAAAGACTGCTCACGGCTGTTACGACTGACACATTTTTGGCTCACCATACGCTTTCCGGAGATAAAATACAATGCAGAATACATTGTTAGCCATCAGAGCCATCTGTTTTCCAGGACATAAAGCTATAGCCGTGAGAAGTCTTTATAAATACGTCAGTCAACGCAAAAAGTAACAAATAAAAAAATATGTTTTTCAGTGATTATAAGCTGATCAGAATAATTTTCAACAACTGTAAAAGTAAAAAGAAAAGTATTGGGTGACCATAAAATATTACTTTGTCTAATAATTTTGATTTACGTTTAGACTTTTACCTCTATTAACTCTGCATCAATCAGCATTGCGATAAAACATAAATATTAACTAGTATGTTGTAACATAACAGCAACAGTCAGTTTTATGAGCGCCCAATGGTTTTCTTTTTCTTTTTACAAATAATGCTGAAAATGATTCTGATCAGCTCATAATCACTGAAAAAATCATTTTCCACTTTTGAATTAGGTACTTAATTGTTTTTAAAAAGTCTTTTAATTTATTATTTATTTGATTTTTTGGTCTAGGCAAGTGTACATAGCCGCATACACTTTCAGTTTTACTTTTCATGAATTTTATATTTTAGCAATTTTTTTAAGAAACTTTGATTTAAATTCGTATTCATCACCTAAAAGCTTATAACATTGTTATAAAAAAGATCTGCAGCAAAAACTACTTTCGTAATACTCATAAGTACTGCAGTAATAATTCTACACAATGCAAACGCGGCCTTATGGACATTTTTTATAGTTGACCTTGGACCTCTACACTTTACTACCAAACGAAAATACACTACGCCACGATAAACATTCATTCAAAGACCGATACTCTCGTTTAATTTCCACGCCGCTATTTACAAGCAGCTCGGCTCTGCCCGATTATGCGGTTTGTTTTGACTGTCCGGACTGCTGGCTTAGAAACAAGTTATTCGGCTTGCGTCATAGGTTTCTACATTTGCTATTTGGATCGACGTCGGGTCGGTACAACTTTCCGTTTCGACGTCGCCGCTCCAAGAAACTTTCCACATAAAAATAACAACACACGAATATATTTTTTGGGCGATACAAGCACGCCATCTATTATTGAAGGAAAATAATAAACAAATGGGGGTTTATTTGAAAAGGTTCTCCCGTTAATATAATTACTCTTAATTATTGTTACTACATCGTATTTGTTAGCTAAATTCACAGTTTACTTAATTATGGAAAGATGTAAAGGGAGGGCCATAATTAACCTGTAAATTTTGCCAACAAATATGACTTAAGTAATAAAATTGGAGATTAAAATGCAAAATTTTCAAAATTAATGTATTGCATTTATGTAAAAAATTTAGAACACATACATGGTGGGCCCAGATGGACTAGGTATACAATAGGTGTAAAAGACAAAAAATTTCGAGCTGAAACTTGAGCTTTTGGGGATCAGCCACGCTTGATTAGAAACTAATTTACACCGTATTTTTATATTTTAAAAATCAAGCAGGCCTTGATAGGGGCAATTTATTCATTTTCAGTTCAGGAAAACTACCTTTTCCTCAAGAGATATCGAAAAATTTTATTGGAAAAAGTTGTTCAGAATTCAAATCTAAGTCCCCGTACCAAATTTTAAAACAATCGGCACACTTCGATTTTTTTCAATTTTTTTAAATGTTTGCTGTTTTAGAGCAAATTAAGTACATTGATCGAAAAATTTTATCAGAAAAAAAACCCTGTACTAAATTTTAAAACAATCGACATACTTTGATTTATTCTCCAAAAAATCAAGCTGAAATTTGGAAAAAATCAAAGTCTGCCGATTCTTTTAAAATTTGGTACGGGGACTTAGATATTCTCGACAATTTTCTCCAATAAAACTTATCGATACCTCTTAAGGAAAAGGTAGTTTACCTGAACTGAAAATGAATAAATTGCCGCCGTCAAGGCCTGCTTGATTTTTAAAATATAAAATTATGGTGCAAATTGGTTTCTAATCAAGCAAGGCTGATCCCCCAAAGCGTTGACTGACGTATTAATAAAGACTGCTCACGGCTGTCATGTTTGACAGTTCTCTGGCTCACCATGCGCTTCCCGGAGACAAAATACAATGCAAAATACATTGTTGACCATAGGCACCATCTACTTTCCAGGACATGAAGCTATAGCCGTGAGAAGTCTTATTAATACGCCAGTCAACGCCCAAAGGTCAAGTTTCAACTCAATTTTTTTTGTCTTTTACACCTATCGTATAGTCGACCCTGTATACACAAAGTACAAAGTCAAAGTCTTATATGTAGCCTGCCCTCTGGTTTCTGTCCAATCCTGTAATTGTATCAGCCTCGGTATCAGCTATTGAATAAGATTGATCTGCATTCTGCACAGATTATTACTTTGCTTAGAATCCAAAAACATATAGATTATTGGCTATGAATTTCGATTTAGTTTTATAAACTAAAAACGAGCTAAAGTATGGTATATTATTTAGAAACTATGTAGTTAGGTACTTATCATACCTCCCGGATGTTACTTTATTGATTTATACAGCTTCTTTATCTTTTAATTTCACTATATTTTTAATAAATAAGCAACGGCATTTGTCCCTTGATTTGAACCAATGAATAAAGAACCCCAGGAAGGAGCCAAAGCTCTATGGGCATTATAAAATACGTGAGACGGAAATCGCCCTGTATGGAGACTGAATTTTGACAAAATATTTTAATATTTGACAGTTGTCACTGTGGTTTATGCTATTAGATATTTGTGTAGTTCTTCGATAAGTACTTTTTGGAGATCTATTATGGTTAGCTGTGCAGCCTGCGGCTATTTTGTGACTACCAGAACAAAATGTTTGGGGGATAACATTCCATCGGTAAGTAGGTACTTTTGTAAACCGGAAACGGCATGCCGCCATATGCAGAGACCGGACCGGTCCAGCGTAAAGCCCAAATTTGCTCCTTCCTGGGGTTCTTTATTCATAGATTTGAACTGACCAATGACATTTAATATTTCTTAAAGATAAGGTAAAAGTAAAAGATAAAGAAGCTCTATGAACCAAGCTTAACTCTGCAGAATATTTTGTGATTCTGAAGCCATTTGATATACCTACCTAATTCCTAAACTTTTTACACTTCTTGCTCGCGTGCATGCTAAACCATATTATATTAGTTTCGTCAAACCAAGTATTTGGTCATTTCAAATAATCGGGCAGCTGCGCTGCAACTAATGCATGAAAACTAATGTGCAATTTGATATATTTTCTATTGAATTATTTTAAAGATGGAATGACAGTGTCCAGTAGTCCAGTGCACGTCCAGTGTCATTCCTTTAGTATCATAATTTCCATGCTACTTTGATGTCGATTCGGCCACGTACCTGCTGCCACCTATTACTGGAAGAAGGCACAACTCAAACCAATATTTTTTTCCATTTGGTTTCCGCCGCTTGTCTGCCGATGATGTCAGCAAGATAAGCACTGCTTTAGTAACCAAATGACTTTTTCTTACTGTTGGTCAACTGCAAGTCGCGCTGAGCATTTCTTGGGAATAATTTGCAGTACCACACACGTAGTAGTAAATTTTGTAGTAAATACAGAGTAAACAGGCAAGTGTGACACATCAAATTGAACAAAACACACATAATTAAACATTTTTACAGATAATTTAATTTTCGAGCCCAAGGGGGTCAGCATTTTACGTTAATCGATAGAACAAAACTAATGCCATACGTAAATTCTGCCGGTTCTTGCAAACAATTTTTATGTTAAACTTTTTTCCGCATGTGGTTTAAAAATTTTGAAATTTTTCCATTTTCGCCACAATTTCGTAGGTGGCCATGGACAGCAACTTTCATTATGACAAAAGAAGGCCACCTGGAAGCAAGGTTAGCAGAGAGCAGGTTGAACGGTAACTCGGGTGAGGCGAGCGGGAAGGGGGAAGGCTGTGACGTCACATGTGGATAAAATGAATATTTGCTTTGAGTTTACATGCATTCAGATGGTTTAGCGTTCTCTGGTTTCAGCTCATGTAAATAACCTCGATTTTAGCTTGTTTGTTTAAACGTCTGTGGCGTACAAGCCACGTACAAGCTAATATTATATGCGCACGATATCCATATGTGACGTCATCGAATGAACCGAAAAAGTTACCGTTCAACCTACTCTCTACACCTGGAAGAGCTATCAATCGCACCCGCCACCTATTTTTTCTGTCAAAAAATAGCAGAGATATTTTGAGTGAGCCACTTATACAGATTGAACAGGTTTTCCTTGCAGTGCCTCACTATAATATTTTACGAAGTAGGGGAACTATTCCCAGCGTGAACACGAGTGCGGGAGGGGGCGTAGGGTCAGGGAGGGAGTAAGCACCTAGTACATACATCATCATCATCATCATCATCATCATCATCAAACAAAAGGAATATTTAGTGTCCCCATTATAATTTTAAAAGAAATGGCTTGTGGCATATGGGACAAAATGCTTTGGTAATTGGCAACACCAAACTAGTTTCCAATATCTAATGGAAATTATGTATGGGTCCTTCGGAGGTGTGCAGACCACGACAGGTACCTGTTTCGGGCTTGTTGGCCCTCATCAGGCAGACGCAGCGCACCTCAACAGAAAAGACCCAAACACGTTGGCTAAGTGAAATAGGAACTAGTATAATGCGGTGAGCATTAACCATCCAACGCCATCTAGCTGGTACTGCCAAAACCAAAGCAATGTGAGTGTGTATATATCGACCGGTCGATCGACATATAAAAAGAACTCGGCAAAGCGGCGCGGCGCGGTGGAAAAAACCAGAAGAAGCATACATACGGGGGCCAAGAAACTCGTTTGATTCATCACCGAGTATCTTCTAATATATAGAAATCAACAAGGATCGAATCGTGAGTTTCAATCCTCGTGTGCTTACGTCTATAGCCAAACGATGATTAAGCAAAATAAATATTTAGTGTCCCCATTATAATTTTAAAAGAAATGACAAAATTGTCCCATATGCCACAAGCCATTTCTTTTAAAATCATCATCAAACCCTAGACTCCACCCACTCCGCGCGCCGCGTCACCCCCTCCATCTGTCTCCCCACTTGATACTATTATAGTGGTACATTGAATATATTGGACCTGCAAAGAAACCCAGTTCAAACGGTATACATAAGTATATTGTTTATTTCAGATTGGTCCGTGTAAACAGGCTTCATAATTGGAAATAATCGACACAGCAAACTGTTTACAAACCGAGTATGATATTTAATATTTAAATTTAGAATTCTAAATACGGGTAAGCACTGTAAATATTGCGGTTTTCGAACGCAATGGTAAATAATAACAAAGCGAATCGGTCGATCATTGAATACAATAATTATGTGATAATGTAGTGGATATTTCCTTTTCACAATTTGCAACAAAACAAAAAATGCAGATAAACTCCTGGACAAAATTAACGCAACATCATAAATTTGCCACTTATTTGATGCTATTTTTTTTCTGAATTTATGATCCGATTTGAATGATTTTTTTTGCATTGTAGGCTGATTCCTTGACAATGTCATAGTTTTCGCTGTTTATGATAAAAAGTTCATTTTCGATTTATACCGGGTGTAACAAAAATGTTATGTTTTTTTCCAAAAATTCGTATCACCCTGTGGAGTATACTAGCAACCGAAACATATAGCAGTTGACATTAGACGGTAGGTCCATCTTTCTTCGACATTTTCTTTTTTGGTTTACTTCATTATCTCTGTTATTAAAGGAGATACACTGTTTTATAGCGTAACATGTTTTTATAGACTTTATTATTCGACACATTCATTGTTAAATGTTTTCAAGTAGGCTATAGAACTTTTCTGACATTTCAAGCGACGTGTCAACAGATGTTGTGTTTTAAAGTTACAAAGGTCAAATAAAATTCGCCATACCGATAAAAACTATTCGGAAACTGCTTATTAAACGTTCGTTTCATATGCCCAGTTGCCCGACGAGTATTTTAAAATTGAAAAATGAATCGACCAAAAAATTTATCGGCAGAAGAAGCTTTAACTTTGGTGGATGAAGGCTATTCGATGTGTCATGTTGCTAATGTGATAGGAAGACATCGTTCGACTATAAGTCGTATGGTTGAACGATTTAACGACAGGATCTTACTCTCGAAGGTCAGGCCAAGGGCGAAACCGATGTACCGATCCAAGGGATGAGCCGTTTTATTAGGCAAACTGCTCTAAGAAACAGGAATATCACTAGTACTAGGCTAAAAAGTGAGCTTAGAACTGCTCGCCATCATACAATATCGTCTCGAACAATCAGAAGACGTTGAAATGAGGCTGGTTTAAACGACAGAATAGTCGGGCAACTGGACATATGAAACGAACTTTTAATAAGCAGTTTCTGAACAGTTTTTATCGGTATGGCGAATTTTATTTTAAAACACAACATCTTTTGACACATCGCTTGAAATGTCAGAAAAGTTCCATAGCCTACTTGAAAACATTCAACAATGACTGTGTTGAATAATAAAGTCTATAAAAACATGTTACGATATAAAACAGTGTATCTCCTTTAATAACAGAGATAATGAAGTAAACCAAAAAAGAAAATGTTGAAGAAAGATGGACCTACCGTCTAATGTCAACTGCTATAAGTTTCGGTTGCTAGTATACTCCACAGGGTGATACGAATTTTTGGAAAAAACATAACATTTTTGTTACACCCGGTATAAATAGAAAATGAACTTTTTATCATAAACAGCGAAAACTATGACATTGTCAAATAACCAACCTACAATACAAAAAAAATCATTCAAATCGGATCATAAATTCAGAAAAAAAATAGGATCAAATAAGTGGCAAATTTATGATGCTGCGTTAATTTTGTCCAGGAGTTTATTTGTACACTCGCAATATTTGTATTTTACAGTGATCTGCACGTATTAAATTCAATTTCATATTTTAGTAACAATAGCGGCATTCCAACTGATAAATGTATGCGCGTTAGTTTATGTAAACAACAAAATAGGAAATGCCTAGAAGGTCGATAGTATATTGCAATAATTATTATTGTAATAGGTAGCTTTGGTAATTTAAATGAAAAGAAATAAATAGGTTAATTTATAATTTACATAAATTATTTATTATTGTTCCAGAAATATAATAAATTTTTGATGTGTTTCTACAATATCCCTTTTGTGGTTTTCGCCTAATGAGCGGCAGGAACTAGCAGGGCAACACCGGTCATCAAAACTGCCCCTATCTAATAGTCCTGAAATACAGCTCATTAGTTCATTGGCCACATCCGAATAAAACGTAAACGTGTATAGTATTTCTAAAGTCACTGGGAACAGCATAAAAACCTGTGAATTTTATACGGGTGATTTCGGCTGATAAGTCTGGTATTTTTACCAGTAGCAGAGCGTGGTAAAATCTAAAAGCTATGAAATAGATAACGCCTCGTATATCACTGTGTTCCAAGTGAGTTCATTTATATTTTACCAGGGTAGCTCGAGAAAAGGCTCTTCCGGCAATAAAATACGAGTCAAAACACTTTTTTAACCATATTAAACCACACCTGGTATTATAAGTAAGAGGAGATGAAGGAGAGAGAGACGATAGATAATGTAGTAAAAACAATTGACTGCATGCTCGCCTAATATAATATATCGCCAATACTTGCATGGGCTACACTGTTCGATGGCCGGCCACTTGTACAGCGAAATGCGGTGGATAGGCGTGCGATAATTACACAGATTTTAAGATATACTTGCGTAAATAGTTGTAATCGATATGGCTTTTTAGAGACCTTTTGACAATATTGTATGGTGCATTAACCTTTAGGTTGTGTTTGACGACAACCTTAAAAAACCCTTAAAACTGAAATATTATGTTGCTTTTAGAATATGTATATCTTTAAAAAACTGCGTGACGCTTATGTCCTATATTGAGTTTTTTTATGCAATTAGAGTTTTTTATGCTGTTTCATGTGACTTTAAAAATACTATACCGTCAATGCTCTCATCAAATTACCCATAAAATTGTCCAAAACTTTCCCTATTTAATCGACTTTCTTTGTCTTGTACTTAACGAGATCCCAATATTTTCTTTCTTTTTTGGTATATTGCACTTAAAGAGCTCTACTGAGTGATGTGCATTTTTTTATTTAGACCCTTTGCAAGGCCTGATATTATGACAGTATTCCGCACTGCCTATTTTATGAGATCTTTTACATACACCAGCTACAAACTGTACAATCAAGTACCTGCCGATTTTAAATCTTTATCGAAATTTTCTTTTAGGGTTAAATATAAAGAGTATATATTACAATCTGCTGAACGTTTGTAGATATTTTCTTTTATTTCCTTTCACGTTTGTTTTTTTGCTAGAATCACATTTTGGTTGAAATGCAGAATGGCACGGGAGTGTTTATCCCATAAAGGTGGTTTTATGGCATTTTGGTTCTGTCAGCTATGGGTTGGTATTGTTAACTATTCTTTTCTTTTTATTTGTTTTTCACTATATATAACGCTGTTATCTGATTTTTTTTTGTATATTTATGTACTATCAGATGTTACGTGGACCATTTAATTTAATTTGATTCTACTAAATATTGTTCAGTTAGGGCCAAATTAATATCAGTATATACGTCCGTTTCGGTCCAATTTGTAGTTTCGATTTGTATTTTGAATATGTATACAAGATGTTTGTTGATGTAGATCTTACTGAAGCTACAAATAAACTTTATTATTATTATTATATTATTATAAAACCCCAAAATGGCGAAATCCTATTAGGCATTAAAAAAAAACTAATTGTCCAATCGATTCAGCCATGCTTCAAAATCCTTAATACCAAGTTTCAAAGTTGTACCTTATACAAAGTGTTTATAATTTAGGTGCAAATTTCGAAAAATATCAATGTTTGCGGGCACCCTCTATTAACAGGATAATAGTTATTTATGTACAAAGGCACTGAAGTTCAACTTTTTATGACTCATGTGGAGTTTAGTTGCTGAGGCCTCTGGCCGAGGCAAATAAACCACATGAGTCATAAAAAGAACTTCAGTGCCGAGGTACATATTATATTTTTTTTGAAATCGGAAAAAAAATGTTTTATTAGGCAAGAAAATAATAATAATGGATCACCCGTCCACGAACCGACTACGCGCGGCGTTGCTTGACTTTACCGATCGCTCTACCTAGGACAAGTATAATGACGTACGGCACCTTCTGACAGGAAAACCAAACTGCCGCTTCTTGTGCAGCCTACACAACAAATCTATTGATATTCAAATTTACTAAAATATGTATACTGAAGAATTGCGCTTCTATAGGAAACAATTTCGCAATGTGTACGAAAAGTTAAATGAGCCTTTATCGGCCGGGTTTTGAATATTTGGTCACTTTTGACGGGCGATTTCTCCGCGTCGGACGTTTGATGTTCACATCTCGCCAAGGCCTACTTATTGAAAAAATCGGCTACATTATTGTACGATTCCTGTGCTTTTAATGACAATTTTGGGACATTTTAATGCCGATTTCAAGAAAAACATTTTATTGATATTTTTCTTATTTCGATAGACGTGTATTGCGGCTTTGAAATTGCATTATTTGTATTGATATTGGCCTAGTGCATGCAGGGCGTTGGTAATAAAAAGTCGAATTTAAGGAAATATCGATTTTTTTCTATTGTCCCTCCTTCAACTTTAATAGAGGAAAGTCGCCTAATTTCGGATGGTTTCCTAATTTCGGATAGTGGTTTATCTAAGAAGCCATCTGTTGTTTTAAATTGAAACCTCACTCTATACAATGCAAAAAGTCAAATTAAGCCCCCTATGCAATATTGTGGTGGTACAATCTCTCTCCATTAGATGGCAGCTCCAAACGTCTAAATTGCATGGCGGAGTTTTATGTTCAGTCGCGTTTTGAGCTGTGTCTATCTTTGAAATAATCGTTCCAGAATTTTGTGTTTGCGTCCTAGGTAAGTTAATATATTAATTAAGCCGGTATTCTAGTCACAATTAAACAGATTTCAAAAATAACAGTACTGCATTACTCTAACCTAAAAAGTGAAAAGGTGCCTAATTTCGGATAGTCTGAAGTTCCTAATTTCGGATACCAGAAACCCAAAATTCTGGCTTAAGAGTCATGACCGCGCAGACAAGATCTAAAATTAACGGTCGCGACGACCGGCTGGAATCTCAGGAATATTCTCCTCTAGTCACCCCTCACCACGCACTCTCGTCCCTTCCCCTCTCACCGGCAGCCCGTTAGCGGTCGGTTAGGTGTCGGACGACGGACGACGTTTTTTCGGACCCGAGCGAGTCGGACCGCCAGGCAGCCGAGAGCTGAATCGGTCGGAAGGGCTCCGGTGTACAGGGTGATTCCGCGAAATTAGGCCACTTCATAACTTTTTTATTTATCAACTTAGAAAAAAATATCAAATACAAAAGTTGTAGGGCTGCAACCTGACTACTTCATGGCGTTTTGTTGTTGACTCGGTTTGTGTATTTGTTGTACTATTGTTGAAAAAATATAAATATTAAACACATATAAATATTAAACACATACCCCTATTTGTACGAATTCCGAAAGTATCTTTTCGAGTCTTTTTTGTTATTTACTAACCCTGTTTTTTTTTTCTTCAGTGCCTTGCGGAAAATTGGGTTATAGAAATTAATAAAAAAAAACTAAGTTTTGTCTGTATATTTCGATATTTTGTATGCAATAATAATTGTTTTTCTGATAAGTGCACTGAATTGGAAAGAAAATGTTTTTATAACTTTTTACAATTTTTCTGACATGAAATTATTATTCATATCAATCAAACAGCCAAAGTAGAACAGTGTTTCAATAAATTATCAGTTCCACAGTAGGTAGGTAGGTTATGCTATATCTATGTGGTATTTTGGATTTCTATTACTTTTTTCTTTTCCTACTTTGTGCCTCTAAGATGTGTTGTGGTCGGATCTACCAATTCCGGGAGCAAACATTTTTAAATATAACTTCGTCAATTTTGGCTCCATCTGTTTTTCCCAAAAATCGCGACGTCTATATTTAGGTATAAAATTTTTCATTTTAAAATTTTCCCAGTCCAAATGCCAAAAAGGCACCCCACTTTATTGGCTACTCTTAGTTTCCCTTGTACAGGGTGGTTCATTATAAATTGACACGCCCCTTAACTTGTCAGTTTTTGAGGTTAGAAAAAAAAGTTTTTGACAAAAGTTTTAGATAAATACAAAGTTTTTTGTGACGCTATTGGACCGTGTACAGTGTGTTCTAGAAAGCCGTGGCAGACATAACTTATGTTTTTTTAAATGGAACACCCTATATATTTTTGCATTTTTGAAATCTGCTCATCAAGGCAATCAAAATAATATTAAACTTTGTGGCATTATCTTTTTCCGTTTTTGAAAAATTCCGTATTCAAATTTCATACTAAATTTATTTAACTCGAATTTATGGATGGAATTTAATTATTTTTTTCTCTAATGAGAAGTAATATTTCTCTCCCTAAGTAAATAATGAACAATTTTCTATATGACATTTAAAAATTATTTTCATTTTATCAGCTTGACAACTGAACTTCCAGGGTTTCGAAGTATTTGAAAAAAGCGGGAAATGACTAAAATATCAAAATCTAATCAAATATGTAAAATGTGGCAATATTTCAATGTTAGTAGTAAAAAAAATCTATAGACACTTCGGTTGAGAAGGCCATTATTTACCTCGCATATTATATCCTTCGGCGCTAGGCGCCTCAGAATATAAAAATGCTCGGTAAATAATGGCTCACTTCTCAACCTAAGTGTATAATCATTGATTAAGTCGAGTTCCTTATTCAATGGTATAATGTACTATTACTGAACATTAAAAAAACAAAAATATCAGGTAACAACAATTCAGCTTCGGGATAACAAAAAAATGTTACAGTAGATGCCCAAAATGATAGGTCCATAATAAAAGGGCTACACAAATCATATTTTTGTTATACGTAAAAATGACCCACAAAAAAAACGAGCAAAAAAATTAAAAGGGGTTGTTAGTTTTTACCCTTTTGTAGGGCAGTGTGTAAATGAATAAACTACCCTAAGGGATTTTGAATGATGTAACAAAAATGGTATGTTGGTGGAAAAAAATATTTCTTGGCGCCGCAACGCGACGCCTAGCGTCGTATTAGCAGAGAGTAGCTACATGGGGCCAATTTATTCCTTTATACACCCTATATCATCTCCCATATATAATATCTCCATATCTTCGACCGTTTTCCACTAAGAGAGGCTGGGCGTCAAAAAATGATCACCCTGTACATAGACGAACTAACACTACCAAAATTTAAAATATTGCATTTATGGTTTTATATACTTGTAAATTCCATCCGGAAGAATTTCAGAAACATCAAATTCATCCTATAGAAGCCTTCAATCAAGATTAGGCTAGATAACTATTGTAGATAATAAAAAATAAAAGATAAAACACCTTTTTAAAAACAAACTTTTATTTAAGTCATGTACTAAAACGAATAAAATAAAATACCTACGTCATGTATCTACTAAAAGGAATAAAATAAAATAAATCTAGGTTTTCGTTAAATTCAATGCCAAATTGCGACAAATTTTTGTAAAGCAAAAAGCTAGTCGCGCGAATTCTAAAGAAAATACATACTTTGGCAAGTAGGTACTTGCTTATCAACCAAAAACTGTATATTAAAATTAATTGGTACCTACTTTCTATTAACATTTCTCGCGACAAGCTTTTTAAATTACAAAAACTTGGCGCAATTTGGCACTGAATTATTCTAACAAAAACCTAGACTTACTTTATTTTATTTTATTCTATTCGATGTAGTACATGATTTATTTCATTTTATTCGTTTTAGTACATGGCTTAAATAAAAGCTTGTTTTTAAAAAGGTTTTTATCTTTTATTTTATTTTGTGCTTTTTAGTACATATTTGATTCCCATATCAGGATAGTGGTAAAGAAATTTAGTCCGCCATCTTCGAGCGGCGGCCTTATTGCATTTAGTGTGATCTCACTAACTTTAGCGTTTTCTACTTCTCAAGCCCTTTCATTTGATACCCATATTAAGTATTAGAAAGTAGAAATTATTACAATATTGAGTATTGCATATTGCATTATCACCGGAACTAAAGGTGTATGCAAAATTTCAGCTCAATCGGATGTCAGGAAGTGGTTCTAATTCAGCTTGCAACATTCGATCCACATTAACAGGTGAAGTTAAATAAAAAAGCTTGTAAAATACGATAAGCGGAAACAAGAGTGCGACGGCGAACATATTGTACCTATCTTTGTCTATTTAGTGTCCCCTCTACGGAAACTCGCTTGAGGAGAAGGCAGGAGTGGGGGCACGGGGGAATTCCGTGTATTCATATTGATTTCGGCTTTGCAGTGTTTTTCTAGAAGTCGATCTACTTTTTTATTTGCAGTTCCAAAAATTCGATTTTTTTACCAAAATGTAACTAATAGATGGAGGAACAATTCGTATGAAAATTTTTTTTAAAAAACATTGTTGGTACTTGTAAAATTTACAAAAATGCTACCGTTTCATTTTCTCGGGAGTATTTGAAGGAGTATTTTTGTTACCATTAAAAAACTACAATTAAAAACAAAAAAATTGTCCATACGAATCGTAGACCTACATTTTCGCCACAGTTTGAGACAGGTTTGACAGAAATCAGTTTACGTATAACAGAGGAGATAGATTTTTAAGTTTCAAATTTCGTTTTGCATTTTTGGTGGACGTCCTGGGACTAATTCCATGTAAAGTATACGGTAGAAAGCTAGCGGAATTCCGTGCATTTATCTGTACTATTTGCAGTGCCATTGCTCTTAATAAAATATGCTGGTTGCGAGTAAATTGTTTATTTTCAGAAAAAGTGACAGATCCATTGAAACTGGCTATTATAATGAGGTCAGAGGAAAACAAATGGGATACCTACCTATCCTAATGTCTCCAATTTTGTTTCGGCCCCGAAACATTGGAAATTACATCAAACAAGCTAATAAAGAAGCTAGAAAAAACGTATGTGTGCTCCTTTTGTTTAAATATATAGTTTTTACACTTGTAGAAAGTAGTCTCTTAATTTCGGATACAGTGTCCGAAATTAGGAACCTTTTTTCAGTCGCACCAAAATGGACCGAATTCATATACATTCGTTTTCTTGGAAAAAACAAATGTAGTAAAATTCTTTTGACAATAAATTTTGTTTCATTATAACACGTTGTATATGCTTATATGAAAAAATAAATAAAAAACACTTCTGTATAATAAATATTTAGTAAATTTAAAGTAGTATCCGAAATTCGGCGACTTTCCCTTACATTTTTCTAATCTTCTTTGGCAACTCGCAATAATTGTGTTTACAACAATAATTCAGCAGAGGAAAACTCTTGAAATATAAAGCTCTTTTTCCCATTAAATTTTTTATATCATTTGCATGTTATAATTTTACGAATACGTGCACAATTTTTCAAACTCCCGAGGAGTAAAATATTAAAACCTGCCCGAAATTGAAGACAAGCAGATAACATAGTATAAATAAAAATGCTCTGCTTACAAGGTTTTCCGCATGTTTACTGCTTTCGAAAACATATTTTTATTACATAATTTACGACTGCAAAGTTACAACAATGTTTATGACCCCCTACAAGTAGTTGTGTACCTTTTTGTTCGGATTAGAATTTAATGTAAACAAACTAGCACTGAAAACTAAAACTAATAAAAACGAGGATTCTGCAATAACAGTTAGTAGGTACATAATAATAATTGTCACCCTTGCGATATTTCAAACTCTACATTTTACCCTGCACTCCTGGCTTTCAACAGTTTTGACAATTGGCACACTCTTCAACAAAGAGGTGTAGAGTACTCTTACAATGCTATGTCTTGCTTGGCTCTCTTGTGGACAAAGTACAGTAATAAGAGGGAGACTGAATTGCAAAAGTTATTTTCCTGTTTTCAAAGAAATAAAGTATATACTCGAGAGTCCCTCAGGGGTCCATAGCAATATGTATTTACATGCCGATGATAGCCAACTATATCATTCCTTTAGTCCTGAAGATCTAGATTCTGCGGTTGGTAAATTAAATATGGATTTGGCACATATCTCTTCTTAGTCGCTTAAACATGTCTTAAATCTAAGTACTGAAAAAACTCTAGCTATGATTGTTGGAACTGAAGCTCAATATTCTAAAATTAACATAACAAATAGAATATTTTTAAACGATATTGCTTTGCTTTAACTGTCCAAGATGAAGGCAGAAGCTTAGGGAGTAATTTTTGACAAAAACCTATCTTTCGGCTCTCATGTCGACCGTCCAGTTAAAAAGGCTTTCCGAGTGCTAAAGTCTATCTATAGATTTAAATATGTTCTTATAGTCCAAGAGCCGGCCGTATGATTTCAACTCTCATAAGATTATAGAATAAGACATTATTTAAAATGTAGAGAGTATGAAGCGAGTAGGTTGCCTCAGATAATATGGGCCCGATCATTATTATTCAAAGAAGTTTGAATTAATTTTTTAATAGGTACAACCAGTCCCACGAACAATTTACTACTTTTTCACAAAAGTCATTAGATAAATTCGAAAAGTGCCGTTCTAAAAATCGATGGAGGTGGTAAATTTCCTAATAGGGTCTTGTACTTTCCTCCAGTACCGAAAGAAACCTCGAAAATCCGATATTTAACCAAATTTCCCGACTCCCGATTTTCAAGTTTCGAGAAACGGGACGGCTGTACCTAGAATTAGCGAAATTGACGGGAAATCCTGAGGAACCGCTCTTAGAAATTGCGTGCTTTTTCTCATTTTTTTATTTTTCGTGGCACCGGAAGCATCTGCACCTCACCTGAAGCCTTGAGGGAAGCTTTAAAATTCCGACCCCAGAGCCCCGAGCCGAAATAACTTAGCTGTAGCTGGGCGAAAAAGGGCAATTAATAACTCGAAAATAGGAAATAATTTACCTGAAAAAGTTTCGTTAAATATGTTGACCCGTTTTCCGGCCATCTCGCCGTACCGTCAGATCTCCCGAAAAATGCGTTTGATTTTTTTTCCTGGGCATCAAACGGTATATGGCACTGGCTCTATAGCGGCACACAACTCGCGTCCTCTAGGTCCAGACTTGCCCTCGTCTTTCGAGCCGTATTTAATAGCGGAGGATTTTCGGGGCCCCAAAAATACGTCTATCGAATTTCTAAAGGACCAAGGGACCCTTTTTTTTTATTGTTGCTCCATGGGCCTTCTGTCCTATTTTGTTCTATAATCATATGAGAGTAAATTTGCCTAAAAATTAATCACAACTTCTTTAAATAACAATGATCGGGCCCATATTATCTGAGGCAACCTACTCGCTTCAAGTAAAGAAATATACTCTCTACATTTTACATAACATTCTATAATCTTATGAGAGTTGAAACCATGCGGCCGGCTCTCGTACTATTAGCACTGCTGTCAAGTTGCGACTGATTGAGTCTCTACTTATCTCACTTTTTGATTATTGCGACCTAGTGTATGGTCCTTGCCTATCGTTGCAGAATTCGCGAAGACTGGAGTTGATGCAGAATATATGTGTATGAGATATGTCACTGACGTAGGAAGTAGATATTACATTACCCCTTACTATATCGAACGCAATTGGTTGAAATTGGATGTTAGAAGAAAGATTCATTATACATGTCAATTTAAGAATCCCCAATTAAGGAATAAAATCTTAGAACTCCGTAAAAGCAAGAAAAAGATCGATACAGCCGAGTGCGACATACAGGGCGAGAGGAAACCAATTTATATAAATGAAGATTTATCAAAGAGCATTAGAGAACTGTTTCAAAAGGCTAAGGAACTTAAAAGTTACAATTACAAGTATGTTTGGTGTAAAAATGGGAGGGTGTTTGCCAGAAGGGTGAGGGCGAAAATGTAATCAAAATTCAAACTTTAGAATGTATTCAGGAGCTTATTGAGAAAAACTAATTAAGTTTACGGTAATTCTAAATATTGTATGTATGTTGTGTCTTTGTATTATATTATAGACTTACGATGAGTGACTCAAAGAAATTAAAAATTGGTCACGTGAATATCCGGTCTCTTAATCCCAGTTTACATCATGTTCAGGAGCTACTGGATTTTTATAATTTAGATGTCTTGGGCATATCGGAGACGTGGCTTAAAGATAAAACCGATAACAAATCATTGCAAATTGCAAACTATAGTTTTTTCAGATTGGACCGCGCCTCCGGGCGGCATGGTGGTGGAGTTGGAATTTATGTTAGATCTTCATTACATTGTTCTCTTATTGATGGATGTTCTTACAGTGGGACTGATCTGGAGCAACAGTGGGTTCTGCTTCAGCTGGCCCATATAAAAATAGGAATTGGAACTATATACAGACCCCCTAAGGGCAATATTTTGCAAGCATTGGGTAACCTTGAAACAGCCATATCGTTTGCAGTGCCTAGGTGTGATGAGGTGGTGGTTTTGGGCGATATAAATGTAGATATGTTAAATAACAATCATGTGAAGAATAAGATTGTAGACTTGTTAAGTGCTTTTAAGTTTGAGCAAGTTATAAAATTTCCAACTAGAATAGTGCAGTTAAGTAGTACTCTCATTGATATTTTGGCAGTAAGTGATATGAACCTGATTGATGGTGAGCCAATTCACATAGATTTACATGACGTTACTGACCATCAGTTGATATTCGTTAATCTTAAAGTTGAGATTCCAAAAAGTAGAATCAAATATCGCAGTTACAGAGATTTTAAGCATCTTGATGAGCTTGCATTTGATAGTGACTTGCGCAGGCTTGGATGGCAGCAAGTCTTTTATGGGGAGGATATTGACCATAAGGTTGATATCTTGACTAATAATATATTGAGTCTGTTCAATAAGCATGCCCCATTCAGGCAGGCTAGGTTCACAAAACGAAAGGCGCCATGGTTTGATGACGGCCTGCGTTCTTTAAAGAGACAACGTAATCAACTTTTTACTAGATATAAGAAATCATTATGTTACGAGGATTGGGTAACATATAAACATGCCAGGAATGCTTTTACACAGGCAGTGCGCAAATGTAAAAAGAAATATTTAGAGGATGCTCAAATGAATGGTAATAGTCGTGAAACTTGGAAAGCGCTTAGAGATTTAAATGTCCATAGTCGCAAAAATGATGTTTCTGTTCCGGATAATCTCAAGGATGCTGAAAAAATAAATTCCTATTTTGTCAACTCTATTCAAGCTCTTGGCTGTAGTGTTGATCCTGATACTGTCAGTTTTTATAACAATAGTGTATCGGAAGGTGTCGGGGAGCCCTTCAGGTTCAAAACCATTCAGGTGCAGCAGGTGCTGCTGGCTGTTGATTGTATCAGGTCTGGGGCTGCCGGATCTGATGGTATATCGCTGCATATGATTCGGTTGTGCTGTCCGTATATTGCTCCATACCTGGCTCATATTTATAACTGTTGCCTAATTGAAGGATATTTTCCTATTAACTGGCGAAATGCGGCAGTCGTGCCATTATCAAAAGTTCCTAGTCCTAAAGACTTTAGTGACTTGAGGCCAATAAGCAAATTACCAGTTTTATCAAAAATATTGGAAAAAATAATTTATAAGCAATTCCTTGAATACATCTTAAGTAATGATCTGTTTTCCGATAGCCAATCTGGGTTTCGGCGCGGTTATGGCACATGTACGGCTTTGGCTAAGGTATTGGATGACATTATGGGCGAACTGGATAGGGGAAGGGGTGTGACATTGGCCTTACTGGATTATAGTAAGGCTTTTGACACCTTGGGACATGACTTGTTGCTGGCAAAGTTACATTATTATGGATTTTCCGAGGGAGCAATACAGCTTATTGGGAGTTATTTATCTAATAGGTGCCAATTTGTTTTGGTCGATGAAATGACTTCTAGTTCTATGTTGATGTCAAGGGGTGTTCCCCAGGGTTCAATTTTGGGACCGTTGCTATTTCTGTTATATACTATGGATTTAAGGAAGAATGCTGTTGATTGCTTTGTGCATCAGTTTGCTGATGACACACAGCTTTATGCAAGCTATTCAAGTGAAGAACTAGATAGTGTATATATTAACATTAACCAATCTCTTAGGAATATATATGATTACTCTCAGCAACATGGACTTAAGTTGAACCCTGGGAAGACGCAGGTTATCTGTTTCGGAAACATTGAAACCCGTCATAAACAGGTTAAGTTGAATGGCGTTTGCATCAAACCATCTGAGAGTGTTAAGAGTCTAGGATTGAGGATTGATAGGAATTTGAGATTTAGGAGTCATATTAATGCAGTTGTCCACAAATGTTATAGTGCATTGAGAAGTTTATACCGGAATAGAGGTATCATGGGCATGCGGCTGAGGCGGAGTCTCTGTGAGGTTCTTGTGCTTAGTCATACTAACTATGCTGACTTTGTATATGGACCTTGTTTGGATGTGCAGTCATCTAACAGGGTTCAAAAAATTCAGAATTCTTGCATTCGCTTTATATATGGCTTAAATATCAGAGATCATGTATCACCTAAGCTCGTGGAGCTAAAATGGCTTAATATGCATCAGCGCAGGCAGTTGCATCTTGCAACAACAGTATACAAAATTTTAAAATATAACATTCCTGCTTACTTGAGATCTAAGTTGGGTTATCGATCTGAGATACACTAAAGAGACACTAGAAACGTAGGTCAGCTCCATGTGCCCAAGCATGTAACCACTCTTTTTAAGAGATCATTTTCGTACTCTGCAGTGGCTCTTTATAATAACATACCTGATAACTTGAAGAGCAAGTCACTTGGGTTGTTTAAGGTGGGCTTTAAAGATCGGCTCCTTTCTCTTTCTACTTGAGACGTCCATCCAGTTTTTTATTATTGTTTTCCATTTTTTGACTGTTTTGTTGTTTTTGGCTTTTCTTATTATTGTATTAGTATGAGTTGTTTTTTTTATTCTTTTTCTTGTATGAATTATAATTATAAACTATAGCTCGTTGTCATGGGATATTATTATATTGTTTGTATTGCAGTTATTGTACATTGTATGTATTGTAGTTATTAGTAAATTTGTAATGTGTATTTGGTACTCGGTTAAAAGCAGTTTCTACTGAAATTCGCCGAGGATTATAAAAATAAAGTCATTTATTATTATTATTATTATTATTAAAATTCATGATGGAAAACCCACTTATTTAAAAAATAAAATCTTTTTCTGGGTAACTTGCAAGTTAGGTACACCTAGACGTGACCCATCCGTACTGCGCATACCAAAGAATAACACCACTATCTTTAAGGGATCTTTCAGCTATGTCGCTGCTTCAGTATATAGGTAATTCTTTGCCTGATGATGTTAAGAACGCTCTCACGTTATTAAATTTCAAGAAGAGAATTAAGGCCCTCTTTACACCTGTTGCTCAGTCCCTGTAGTGTGTTTTCTAATCTACGTTTTCATCGCAAAACATATATATGTAGTATGATATAATATCAAAGTCCTGGACGCTGATAATATAATATAATTAATTAATTTAGGAATTGTTAAAGATATCGATTTTATTTATTTGTTTATTTTTTGTATGTTTGACGGTATATAAAAATATGTTCGTTACCTTTTTTTATAACTAAATTATAATTTTGAATTGAATATATTCGTCTTGTTTTGCAGTTTATTTATAGTGGAATTTTGCACAAGCCTATACACGTCGATATATGGGATTCATTTTTCACCCCGATGGATTGGGTTTCTTGGGAAGATAATTAAAAATTTTTGGTAAATCCGGACATATTTTCTTTACCTGTACCTACACTTGGACCAAAATTGAATAAAACATATAAAAGAGCATCCTTTTTAAGATGTCTTCTTAGTTAGGACTTCTGAGGGAACTTCTTACTTTAAGACTATGAACCTGTTACACTTAAAACTATTCTTATTTTTTCGCCCCGCAATAATTTTGACACTTTATATGAACCCTACGGGTTTTTACATGACCCCTTTGACCACACCCACGGTGGTACTAGATTAGGACCTACTTTAAATTATAAATAGAATATTTTTAGTAAAAAAATTTTTTCTGATAACAATACTTCTAGTTCTGATTTCGTGTGCGTTTCAGTATTTTCGCTTGTTCCATGGCGTGTCAAATCAGCGAAAGTACAAAAGGTGGAAATATTTGAGTGGAATCTGGATACAAATACTACTTTAAAAGAGATAATAAAAATTCCACGGGTTTTTGGGTCTGCAAGAATAAAAAATTATCTTCTGGTAGCGTAACTACTTCGTCAACAAAACGAAATTGTGCGCCGAATTATTTATTAGTATATCCCCAATGAATAACAAATAATGCATTACTTTTAAATTTTAACGATTACTAAAGTACTACACTCCACATAGGTACTTTATTTAAGCAATAATTTGCGCACGGTGTAAGATAACCATTTCAAGTAGTTGCTGAAGTAAAGTAGGTACTTATACGGGTGTAGCGCTGTAGCGATCTTTAAAAAAATAAGAACAAATGCATTCTCAATACATATATATTTTGTTGTCAGTAATTATTTTTAAAAAGTAACCAAAAGCATTAATAATATCATATATTGACATAGATATTCAGAGGCATTGCTGGAACCGTCCGCAAAAAATCCTGGCACACCAATTTACAAACTTTAATTTTGGACCGAAAACAAATTAAAACAGATAATGTATGGTCTTACAATTCTATTCATACAATACAAATTCTATCTAAGTTACAGCGGCAGTAGATATAAACAAAGTCACATGACCGCATTGCGATCGATTACCAGGGTCTAATATGAGATTCCCAGTGGCTTGTAATTCTGAACTAATTATTTTAGAAGTTCTAAAAATCGTGTTTTTACCTTTCGTGGATCTTTATAAATTTCCTTAAATTAAGTAGCAAAATAAATTTACAGAATATACTGCTCGCGATCCGATCTAAAATATGCAGGAAACTCGACTGAGTGAAGAGCGGGCCCTGTATTCTGCTCGCCGCGTAAACACTTGACATTTTATGACGGCCAGACCAATAAGAGAATAGGTCACGTGGTGGCCAATGTTTTGATCCACTGCCTCTGTAACTTGGATAGACTTTGGGTAGGTTAAGGTACCTATAGGTATTTTAATTTAGTTATTAGTTTTTATATGAAATTGTATGAAAACTATTCGGTGTGCCTTGACGAAATTTTGACAATCTATGTGTAGCTTTGTCTATGATAATATTGAGTATCGAAAATGCATAAATTTCGAGAACGGTTAAGAATGTCGAAATTAAACAAGAATACATTTCTTGCGTTCTTCTTTCATATTGTTTATTCGCTTTTGCTGGAAATGTACAGGTAAAAAAAATTGCCCGATTTATCTCTAAGATCTACATAAAAAATATTCAAAAATTCTTATTTACTAGGTATCCCAAAAAAAACAAGCTAGTTGTGAAAGGCATGTTGGATTTAATAGTCATGTTTTGGTCCCCGATTTTGGAATTTTCCATTTCCATCCTATATTCTAATTATAAACAGATAAAGTAAGATTTCACAAAAGTCCTTCTTTCCCAAGCTTGTGCGGCAACCCACGTGCTTCCAGTTCCCCCGTCGATAATAATCCAACGACCCGATTCCACGGCCAACTTGTCCTCGAAACTACGGGGAGCTCTCGAGTGGGAGACCCCGGGATATTGATTATTCGCGCATATAAACAAAATGCGCCAAGAACCTGGCCGGACGCGGATGTGCCTTACGTGCCTCGACGATGATCAATCAATCATGTCAGGGCACAGGGGGTTGAGGCTGATGTTCACAACGAGGGAAAGGAATAATTGTCTGCGCCACAACATAATGTATTTAAAACAACTTGGTTCGTAATTGGAATTTTTCGAAATAAAGCGAATTTTTGTATGTCTTAGGTAGCGATGTTCTCCACATGTTACACTATCTAAAAACACTCCACCTACTCAAATTGCGACAACAGCAATCTTTGTGCGATTTGGGGGGAGTTCGATTTGGAACTGTGAGTGCTCAGAGCGCTTGAATATTAACAATAGGTTTCACGCTTTGTTGTCGACGCCCGGGGCGTTCTTCGAGCTTTAACTCAAAATCACCTTTGAAGGGTGTTCAAGTTACGACAAAAAAGCGTTTCTATGGAAACAAAAATTATATCGGACATAAATTTGATTGGCTCAGTGCCGAATAGCCTAACCCAAAAAAAATCAGAAAATAAGTAAAAGTAGTATTACCGTTCATTAGAAATTAAATGCGCAAAAATGCCTAATCTACAAAACTGGAGGATAATAGTTATTTATGTACCAAGGCACTGATGTTCAACTTTTTACCTCTATATGACTCGTGTGGAATTTAGTTGCCAAGGCCTCTGGCCTTTAATATAGGTAGGATCTAGAATATACACTTAACACGCTGATTAGTACAGAAAATATATTCAAAACGAAAGGCTCCTTAATGGCAGCTGTCAAATGGAACTTTTAAGCAAGGTAATGTAATTTATTACTGTAGGTGAAATATTTTTAGTAGTTAATTTATTCCTGAGAAGTTTGGTTGTTAAATTATGCCTAACTACACACTGAATAATTAAATTATTTGCAGTTGTTAAATTCTTTTGCTAAATACCACGCCTACTGCACAGTTTTGGGACTATAATTCGTAAAATTAACGAAAGGTATTTATAATTAAAGTCGAATTATCGTTGATAAGAGCGTGATATGCATGTCATGGGGCCAGTGCTAAAGTTGCTATTGGCTATTGTGCTCGAACGAACGAGGGTTTATTATTGTCTTTTCTAATTAATACTTATCAACTTGCTTTATTACTTCTTGCTTCTTGTAGATAAATATAGGGTGCAATATAATTACATATTCATGCAAAGTCATCCGGTGTGTTTTTTAATCCGGCCCTGTTCAGTTAAAGTGTTCATGCCTGCCTCCTTGCCCTCGTAAAATAAACTGGACCGCCATTGGGCCCTAGTCACTCCACCAGTTTTTAGCCATTCGGCAGAGGGCGCTGGCGTCCGCCAGGATGGCCGCCATATTGGGCCTATTCTAGGGGATTTAGTGTGCATTCTAGGGGAGAAGCGAAATTTGTTGTGGCAACATGTTGATATTGACCACGGCATTTGACCTCGTGCATTTGACATTTTACAGTCAATGACGTGTAGGTCCAATATGGCGGACCTTTCGGTATATATGTATATGTATAGGTGGGACAAATGATTGTATTGAAAAAGCAGTCCAGTTTATTTTACGAGGGCCGTGATTCGTTTTCACACGCACCATAGACAAAGCTATACATAGACCTGTACCGATACTATATTAAAGACCTGTGCAATGCACAGTGCGCATAGTGCTGTTTCCGCGGCCGAGGACGCGGCACTTTGATCTCATCGACTCAAAGACTGACCTTGAATGAATTTTCCTCTCTATACTCTGTTCAAATAGAATTGATAGCACGCTGCCCTCATTATAAATTCAAAAGACTACTACCTGGGTCCGACAAAAAGCTTTGCCATTTGTTCAATAGATTTATCTGCGTTCTTCCTTGGGCGCACCCCGTAATCTCCAAATAACACTAGATTTCTTGCTTCTTCCCTCACTTCCAAATCTTCTTATTGCCCGTAGGTATTCCCTTCTCCAACATGATTTCAGGTTTGTCTATGAGAATAGACTTTCGGTTTCGTTTCTCCCAGCGAAAATTCATGTCCTTAAGGACTGTCCATAATGTGGTTCTTCTCACTTCGGGCAAGTCGTTGTCTTTATTCACAGCTTGAAGTAAGGTTTTATTTAATGTTGGTAGCCCTTTTTTGAATTAAAACTTGTGAATTATCCTTCTTATGGCATACTTAGCATCGCTGTCGATTTGCGTTGGCTTTTTCCCTGTTTTTTTCTTAGCTTTATTAAGTTCACCTGTGGTCCTTCTTTCTTTCAGAAATCTATAAATGGTTGTCTCTCCAACTCTAGTCATATTCGAACATTCCACAACTATGCGCTGCGAACAGTGCTAGAGGGCTGCTGATGTAGGTACCAGTGCATCGTGAACATTTAAAACTATAGTTTTTTCTCTTGCAGAAAAATGGCTTTTGCAAACCTGGTTCGAGGGTCTTGGTATAAAACATGAACTCGAAGCCATACTACTATACTGCCAAACGACAAATGAATATTTCACCTTTATGATTATTCCATTTATAAGGATTTTAGGCAAAGAGGTGTAACTACCTACAATTTTAAGTCCCATAATTAATATAACAGTAATAAAAGGCACATAATTCTGGTTTTAATAACTGCCTGTATTAAAATTGCCAGGAATTGAGATAATCACCTACATCCTAAATATTATACATAATTGCCTCAAAAAGGACATTAATATTGTAATCTAATAAAGATAACTTCTTACTTTTATTTTCAATATGTAAATAGAAAAACTATCCATGAAAATATGGTATTTTGAAAAAAAAACACAAAATTCAGCATACGCTACTTATTTGATAGACAACAACCATATTTTTAAAGATAATTTTTCTATTTTGCACATTGAAAATAAAAGAGAATAACGCCGCCTATGGTTTACGATCATTTTATGGCCCTGTGCTATCAATTCTTTTTTAACACAGTATAACAATAGTCCAGGTGGCGCGGGACCAAAAGTAGAATTATAACCACAGAAAGAAGCGCTCCGTTCCCGTCGCCCTCACCATTTTTTTTCGCCGACTGGACTACAGATAAACTGGGTTTTGCATGCATTTGAATGGGGACGAGAGGCAAGGGGTAAAAGGAGAACGGACTGCCTCGGTCGTATTCGCACTTTTCGGCAAGTGTACCTTCTATGATTATACTACATTCGGTGCCTGTACTTCCAGTTAGTATATACCTATGTAGCGAGATATGTAGTCCAAAGCCGTGTACAGACATGTTTCACTTTTGTTGTTAAGCCGTGCCCAGACACGTAACAACTCTCCGAAACGTAACACCATCGCGTAACACCGTCCCCTCGACCGTCGCGTATAGTTTGGACAGCACATCCTAACAGCGTAACATCGCAACATCACAGCGTTGCACTCTAATGGACGGTTTTTTCACGTCGGATCAAAGAAAATGATACGTCACCACGTTAGCATGCCTTTATGTTTGGACGGGACATGGGATTACGCCCTTATTTCAATCCTTTAGCCACCTGCAACACTCAAGCCTTTGGTTTTCCGAGGCCAGTAATCATTTAGTCACTGAAAATACATTCAGAACAGAAGGCTCCTGAATGACAGCAGCTGTCAAAATGACTCCTATTTTCCAAATGCATTACTATAGATGTTGGCTAATCTACAAATTGGGAAAATTATATTTTAGGAAAATATCATTTCATTAAGAAATGTAATCTGCTTGTTTCTGGAGTCTGAAGTTGGAGTCCATTTGACAGGTATTGTTAAAGTGCTTTCTATTGTGGAACTATTTTTTTCTGTGATTTAGTGAACACGGCTTGCGTGAAAATATGGACAACAGACACCTTTTATTCACTCATAAACACTCGTAAATTTCCCTTCATTCTACTCAATATGTATTTTTCAACCCTCTTCGAAGTTTGTATGCGAAAGTGGGGTGCCTAAATCTGTCTCTATCTGACGGTCTATTAATTCAGACATCATTTGTGTTTAATATGTTGTAATCGAGGTTGTAATATACAGGATTCCAAAATGTTATTACGCGGCGGAGATACCAGGCGATGTTACGCACCGTGGAAACAGTGAATACGCTGCAAAACCCCGTCGCGTAACGCATCTGAGACGCCTTGAAAAAAAACGCGGCGGTGTTACGTTACGGAACAACTTTCCGTATACCGTACTTTCACCGTTTTAGTAGACATAGCCATGGCTGGGCGGCGCGCCGCCGTGTATTCGGCTAGGTTCGTCAGTCGTTGGCGGGGGGCGGGGCGTGTTTTTTGCTCGCAAAACTCGACTGATAAGCGGTGCGGGACTACTGTGTACTCCCCCCGCCAACGACTGACAAACCTAGCTGGACGCACGGCGACGCGCGGCCTATTCCCCTATGTCTACTAAAACGGTGAAAGTACGGTATAACGTAATACCGCCGCGTATCTTCAAGGCACATCCAACGCGTTAAACGCGTCGGGGTTGTAATGATTATTACTTTTGAACGTCTAGACTATTTAGTAAATGTTCATTTAATTACCTACTTTCACCGAACAGGTCGTCCTCATGCCACGGTTCCCGTTGGCAAATCTCGTCGACGAATCGCCCTAGTCTACTAAGTTGGGGCGAAGCCCCCAATGGAAGGAAGGGGCGGGCAGGCAGGGGCCGTAGATAAGGGGGGTTCGGGGGGATCAATTCCCTCCTCCCCCATTGGGGATAAATGAGGAAAAAATACCTCAAAGACTTATGCCTCATTTCCACTATTTGCCTTTAAATTTCTAAAAAACGAGTTTTATGCAAAAGTTAGATATCACGTTATTTTTTACTTATCGCTGAGACCAATGGGTCTTGTTAATGATAATTATTGCTTTCAGTTAAAAATCAACAATACACAATAAATAAGTTTGTTAACACTTTTGTAAAAGAAAAAATAGTATTTACCTCGGTATTTACTTTTTATCTCGCTTCTTATAGTTGTATAGCAGTTGACTTAAAGTAACATTTTTCTCATATTAGGTTACTATGATTTTTTTCATTTATCTAGGTATTTAAACTAAATATTTAACTTGAAAATTAAATAATGTCGCCGCGGCCCAATTTTTAAACACAAATTAAATTTCATTTTTTTTTTAATTTGTGTATAAAGTAAAGACAAAGTAAAGTATAGACTGGACCAACACATCATTAAAGACCTGTGCATAGCGCTGTTTCAAGCGATCGCCACTGGCGCCACACGACGAAACAAATTTACACGGTGGTTTAATGTTAAAACACCGTTGTTGCAAAATCTCTTATAAAATAAAAACGTGCAAATGTGTCTGTTACAACGAATTTAATATCCAAAATAAAATAAAATATTTGTTTGTTATGTCCCTCTAATTTGACAAGTTCACATGGACACATGGCATATTTCCATACATTTTCTTGAGAAAAGCGAGTCTAAAAAGCAAGCAAGAGTATTTGGTACCTTTTGGTTTGAAATGAAGTCCATGGCTAGTTGTAGTGTAAGTAAGCATAAAACGCATTCGATTTTTCAGTTTCTTCTTTATATGTACTTATGGAGGACTATTGGTTCGCTTTGGAGCTATAAACAAAATTTTCTATTTCATTCTTGCATACGTTACCATACTCTTCCAAAATAATATCTAGAATTTTCGCTTCTTCAGCTAGTTGATCAGATCATAAACCATAATTCCAAAATAGTGTTTATTGTTCTGCAATTCTCCTAACGGTCTGTGCAGTGTGCACCATTTCCTTCATGTGCATGGAAATTTCATGTCATCACAAACAAATCTACCTATAAAAGCTGTGTTAATAGGATAAAACTGCTAAATACTGGACGCAAAGACAATTCGTTGCCATAAAAAGAAGGCAAATCATAATATAGCTGGATATTTAAAATTTGGGACATTTTAAACGTCAGTAGCTGACATACCAATAACCACAGAATACCCCCCTATAACCTATAATAAGTCGCCATTTTTTTCGTTGAGTGGCGCCACCCCAGTCCGTAAACAACAATGAAATATGACGTAATGCTCGGGGTCTTTAATATAGTATCGGTCCAGGTTTAGACTACGGCTCTGCGGCCAGGCGGACTAGCTTAGTAACAGCGCGCGACAATCTACGTGAGAATATCGACATTCCTGGAGTAGGAGAATTCAGACATAGTATAGTTCGAACACCGATCGAATACAGCTCGATATACAGGATTCAAAAACAAATACGCCACGTAAGTACGTATAGGTACAATAGCAGCAGTAATCTACACAAAAAGTAAAGTGGCCCGTGTTTTTTCTTTTTGCGCACAGGTCTGGATTAAGGGAGATATGGGCCCTTCAAACTGGACCTTAATTTTAGTTTTTCGCCCATAACTTCTGAACGTATATGGATTATATCTAAAGCATATTTTAATGTCAAACTAAACGTCAAATCATGAGGCAATCAGTTTTTGCTTCCAATGGCAACTTTGATTTGTGTGATTTTCGGCGCTTGCAAGCTTGGAATTTTTCGGCGTTATCTAGAAAACTGAGCTCCTCATGAGAAATTTGCAAGAATGCTTTTTTCTAGAGAATTGAATTCTGCATCCAGAGAGACTCTAGCCTCTATAGCAACCCGTGCAAAATCCGAGAATATCGGCCAATCGGTTCAGAGATTATGGACTAGGTTATGGCTGAAAAAGTGAAATTAATAAGGGCCATTTTTACGGTCCCATATCTCCCTTAATCCGGACCTGTGCGCAAAAAAAAGAAAAACACAGGTGACTTAATTTTTTGTGTATATTACCCTTTGAATAAAGAACCCCCAGGAAGGAGCAAATCGGGACAGTCTCTGCAATGGCGGGATGCCGTTTCCGTTTTTACAGTGGCGCGCACATTTGAGTTGTTTCGACAAACTAATCGAAACAGAAATCGTCATTTTTCGTGAAATCGGTAGGTACCTAGAATACAGGCAAAAAATTATAAGGCACTTTTATGTCTTTAAGTTTAGGAATCCTTATCAATTCTTAGCAATTCTAATTTTAAATTTCCAATTATGAAGAAGTTGAAGAATTATTGTTTTGTAGAGACCCTGGTAGAAACTGGGATATTGTTATTCAGTAGCAAAATATTAAGCATGTTATAAAATGTAGGCATTTCTTTGGACGAAGCGTTGAAGAATTATTGTTTTGTAGAGACCTTGGTAGAAATGGAATATTGTTGTACAGTATTTATATTTAAGTTTTTAGAATCATACCTCTAAAATTGGGGCGAGACGTCTCCTTAAAACTTTAAAAGACATAAACAAAGGATAGTGCGCGAAATCCTTGAATATTTCTGTACGGCAATTCCGAATGTGAATCAGGTCACAAACCGCCAAAAACCAGTCACACCTACATTTGGCAAGTTCGGCCTTTGACTAATTCGGTGGTGTTTGTAAACAACGGAACAGCAAAATTTCAGTTTTGCATTTTGGAACGGGTTTTAAAAATGCTAAAATAATACACGTTCCAAAAAATCACCACGTCGTTTTGGAAACATCATTTTTGTAGCTTATCGAATAATAAAAATTTAAAATTTATTAGTAGATTAAATAAAAAAATGCTACATAGAATTCGAGGTAGGTATTTTCCGTAAGGTTGTATCCGACGTTGTATCCTTACTTATCGATTTTGCGTCATTTCAAACAAAATTATCAAAACGTAATAAACCTGGATGTTGCATTAACAACGTCATAGATTATTTTTGGATAGTAATTCCTATTTACTTAATTATTAAATTATTGAGAAATAATTTGGGAATTAGTAATTTACATATTCTTATGTCCTTGGCGAATTTCCGCGGTATACCTAGTCTATGTCTATCCTAATCAAACCAAAATGATCACGTTTGCCGTTTTGTGAATATTAAGTTTTAAGCGCATTTTCGCGAGCAATATACCCTACATAATCGTTTTGGGTCTATCCCAAAACCTGCCATTTTCGCGAGGCGGCTTTATCAGAAGGAAAGCAACCATAGAAATATAAAAAAAACAAATCATAACGTTAACAACATGAAAACTGAAGATAATAATTTATCTCGTTTTGTTCTTTACGGATTGTTTTGTAGCATTAAGGGTTAAGATATCGTAAATGGAGAAAGGAATTAAATTACCTAAGTACTTATTTTCCGCTCTTTGGCATTTTTCACGTTGAATAAATACGAGTTAAAACAGGTTTCCAAAAACATCCGTTTTTGCGACATAAAATATTTACTCGTGACATCAGACTTAAATCAAATAAAACCTGCCTAAACCCAAACCCTGTAAGGCTTTGCTCGCGAAAATACGCTTATTGTAAATTTTACTCTCCTATGCTTGTAGGAAAATAGGTCGCACATAACGCCCAAGCGTACTTTTTGTTAGCTTTGTTTTCGTACTTGATGCTGTGATTATACCGTTGCATCATAGCACGTAATAATAGAGATGGCAAACAGTTCCAGCGATAACGAAACTGTAACATTTGTCAGTAAATTACTAAACTACTAATTAAATTTGTACACGCGACCGCGGCGTTAAACTTTTATGTAAATATTACACTGTTTTGCATTTTTTGTTCGACTTCCCAGAGAAAAATCGCCGAATTTAGCCTACAATAAAGCGTTCCTTCGAGATTATTTCCAAGATAATTTCTAATTTAAAAAATCCAACCCGTCGATTACACAATAATTACCTACCCACTACACAAATAATACTCGTAATTACAATTGGTCGAATAGCGGAATGAACTCTTTAGCTGTTGCCAAGGTTGTGGCTAAATCAACCAGTGAATTTGACTCTAAAGTTTGTTGACACTAGACTCGATGTGGGGTTTAAAAAATTCTGTAATGAATTAAACTAGTAAACTTATAAACCAAATTTAATAAAAATCAGACGGAACCAAAAGTGTTTATTCACAATCATGATGTACAGTCGCGGACAGTTGGTATCGAACGACCTGAAGAGGTTTCTCGTGGCTATCGTTACAGGGCGCGCGGAGACGGCAACAGCGCGCGCCTTCGGCATCGGATGGTTCGAACGGGTGTCTTGTTCCGAGAATTCTTTGCAAGCGATTAAGCCGATGTCACCGAAAGGGTTAAAAAAATTAAGGAATCAGTATTAAACTATTTATTAAAACAGTTCACAAGTATACAGTATGATTTTTTAAACTACCACCGCGATTTCCTCGCTTATTTTGCGCCCTACAAAAAAAACATGAGAAACAAAAAGGTGACAATTTTGGACAGCTAAGTGGCCCTGAAAAAGTAATCAACATCCATGGTCAACTTGTCGCGCAATATAAAAAAACCTCCAATTGAGCAAAATTATTAAATAGCCGTAACATACCTATTTATTTTAAGATACCGAAGAAAACTTTTATATTGAAAATTGATGGCACTGAGAAGCTTTATGCAACTGGGTGCTCAGATAGTTTCTGAAAATTACACAGGCTCTTCGGCTCTGTTGAGGCCATTGTTTTAGTTATTAAAGGCCATTGTTTTAGTTTATTAAAGTAGTTATTTGGCTCCCTACTGAAAAATCTTAAGAAACAAAAACGTGTAAATTTTAGATAGTTGGTTAATGTTAAAAAAAGAAGTCGGTATCCATGGCCAACTTTTCGCGCAATACCAAAAAAAACTTAAATCAACAAGAATCTGAAAACAATCAATTTATTTTGAAAGTCGAGGGAAAATTTTAATTGGAGATTAGCGGCAATTAGATCACGCAAGAACATTGACAAAAGAAAATTTTCATACAATTTGTACTAGTTTTCCCGCTAATTTGTTTAAAGTGTGAAGTCGAAATAGCAATTAAAAACATCAACAGTTATTCAAATTAAAGACAAATTTTCTCATATTAAAGATCTTGTTTGATCAAAAAAAAATTAAATAAATTGATAGTTTTGTTTTCACATTTTTGTCGACTTGAGTTTTTTTTTGTATTGCGTGAAAAGTTGGTTATGGATGCCGATTTATTTTTTAACATCACCTAGCCGTCTAAAATTGCCATATTTATTATGCTTATATAAGCTTACTTACATAAAAAAAATATATTTAATGCAGTGATAGGGCCAAAGCGAAAAATGTTTTTCAAATAAATCAAAGTGTGCCAATTGTTTCTAAAATTGGTAGTATGGAGTATCCTTTACTTTTGAACAACTTTTCCTAGCAACTTATTTCCACATAAGAAATGTTAGCAAAGTTTTTATCAAGAGTAACTTTTTGCGGTAAAATTAAAGATAAGAAAGTGTTCCTATTCAACACCTCTTCTGTGGACATACTGTATATACATAGTGTATTTGGAAATGAAAGGAAGGTTTATGGCTTATTATAAATATAAATGCAAATTCTTTATCAGAGGCTCGAGAGTCCGTCATAAAATACTACATAACTCGCCCGAATATTAATTTGCGTATTTATCCTCATCAGATTTTTAGCAAAAGAGCACGCCACTGAAATGGTCGAATTTTCCTTCTCAATCAATATTTATGGCCTCCTTTCATTTCCAAATACACTAAGTATAGTTGTCAGCGGTTTTAGACATTAAGTTAATAAATATTTTGCGTTGCAACAAAAATGTATTTTTATGTTATAATAAAAAAATATGTAGTAACACTAAAAATATATTTAGCTAATAACCCTAGAATTAAAAAAGTTAATTAAAAGGATTTTCATAAATTATTCTTTTCTTTGCAAAATAAGTATTTGTTCCAACATTTAGTTGTTAGGTCTCGTAGTCCTAAACATAAATGATTATAAAATAAAAGGGGTGTCCCTTTTATTTATTTTTTCTTATTTTTGAAGAAATTGGTCAGAAGTTTTAATAAATTGTTTCGTGGTGCTGCAATGCTCCATTGTTTCTCATAAAATGCCCTTCAACAGATAAATGAGATTAGGGGGTCACAGACATAAAATTACCCTTGTAACTTAATAGAGAGTTATTGCAGAAACTGTTTTTGGCATTAAGCAGTATTTAAGACGACCTTATTTGAATACTCTCATACGTTATTTATGATTCTGACAATAGTTATTGCAAGTCGTAATTTATGTATCCAAATTAAGGGCTTGTTTACGTTTACTTTATTGTTTTGTATTTCTACACTTTCACTAGAATATTATGTGCTTTTATAATTTTGCTCCGGAAAAAACTGGGGAAACAGCCAAATAACCACGGAACACCAAGGTGAAAGACTAATGAAAACAAACAAGGTGCAAACGCAAACAAGCAACGAACATTTTAGGTTAAGTCCTACTTTCACAGAACACTAGCGTTTTCTGACAAATCAGAATTTATTTTAAGAATTGTGACAAATAAGGTAAAAATAACGTATATTATGGTATACACAATAAACAAAAATAAAGGAAAATAACCTTATTATGGACGACCTTATGTCAAACTACGACTGCGCATGCTCAAATGTCAAAATAACGTCAAAAAAGAGCGCGACGTTATTTATTTCTGCAATAACTCTCTATTATTTAAATTGCATACCTTTATCAATAACATCAGAAGACACACAGCAGGGACACGTGTCAAGCTTTACACACCTCCCTGGACCTCAATGTGATTACCTGGATAAAATAAAATAATTTCAGGTGATTGAGGACTTCCACAAGCTGGATATAATGATTACGAAGTTTTATTAGAACCACCGACACAGGAAGAATCCGAAAAAACTATAAACCCATTAAAATCTTTATGACTATAACATAATTAAATAAAGGCAAGAAATCAAATGCATTTTCCATTATTATATTATATGTATATTAATATTTAGTATACCCACCTTGGGATAGGATGACTTTCTGAACTCTCCTGCTCATCGAATCTATGAGTTGGCAGCAGAGATCATGGGTTACGACTTCATCCCACGTTTGTTGAATCTTCTGCCAAAGTGCCTCCCTATTTTCGGGTACGAAGTTCTCCATTGTCCGCGCCATTCTGCCCCACACATTCTCAATGGGATTCAAGTCAGGACTCTTCGCCGTCCATTGCAACTTTTCTACGTTGTTTTCGGTGAACCATTCGCGAACTATTCTTGCTGTATGCACAGGAGCGTTATCATGCTGGAAAACGAAGCCATCGGGATACATTTCCGTTGCAGTTGGTAACAATCCGCCTTCGAGTATCTCGCAATAGCGAGCTGCTGTGAAGCGGTCGTCGATTCTCCAACAAATGCCAGGTCCACGGTAGCTTATCCAGGCCCATATGTTGACGGAAAAATGCCCACTCCTTTTCCTGGGTGACACAAATCTTTCGTCATATCTTGAACTCACCGAAGGTCTATATACTCGCACTTTGCCATTGTAATGGCTTTGAAAGATCTTTTCGTCGCTAAATATTACCTTCTCCCAATAATGTGGCGGTAAACGCTGAAACTCTCGGCATATCTGCAACCTGACTTCCTTATTAGCCTCGGTCAGCTGAATTTTGTTGCTGGCCGTGCGAGATTTCAGATTGGCTGCATCTAATCTCCTTCGGGCAGTTCTAACACTTGCTGGAAATTGTGTTGCAGATACTGCTTCGACGGCGGATTTAAACGGATTTGCAAGGCAAAAATTAGCTAGTTGCTCATCTTGTTGGTCAGACGTAATTTTCACATTTCCTCCTCTATGTATGTTTTCCACGCTTCCGGTTTCGTCATATTTCTTCTTTATATTGAAAATGGTGCTTTTAGATACACCAAATTCTTCGGCCAGTCGGGAAATAGCCCAACCATTTTCTAGTTTGGCGATGATACGGTGCTTGACGGATTCACTCAAACGAGGCATAACGAACACTGTTAGTTACTCTCTCGAATTAGGATACTGACTAAATAATTTTAGCCCACCCACCTTAGTATTTATACAAAGGGCTAGGAGCAGGTATAATCGATATTTTCAAAATCTACATCCAATTCAATATTACAATTATTAAGTTAATCCCCTAAATTTAGTTATATTAAGTGCAGGTAGGTATAATTAATAAATACCTATTTAAAAAGATATAAATATCTATGCTAAAATATTTCAACTCAGGTAATCCGATAATCCATTAATTTTGTGCCATACATTTTCTAATTAATATTAAGAGCCCCCATATCTACTTTTAAACATATTATACAAATTCTTGAAATCTTTAATTTTTGAGATAATCGCTTGATCTGTTTTTTGTCCGAAAGGACTTCAAAAGCCGCTTATTTTAGAAATCCTGCCATTTTCAAATTGCAAATCCAGGGCCGGCTACGATTTTTTTATTCCCCCGATTTTCACAAAAACCATTTAGCCATTTTTTTATTTAAAATCTGACACCACAGCGTCAATCAGGACAGTCGAAAACCCTTTATATACCAAATTTGAACAAAAAATATAGAGAGAGTTCTATTCTACAGGATGTCAAAATTGAGCAAAATAGGAAATTTAAAGAAACCTCTTCAGGCATCTCTGGCGAGTCAAGTCATAAAAATTCAGCATTTTCAGATGGGGCAGAGAAAAATACCCTGTATTGAATCTTTGCACACCAACACTTTGAGTGGTTCTGTTGACAATTAAACTATTTTGACGGGATTCCATGGCACACTTGACTCGCCAAATGCCTGTAAATTTCCTATTTTGCTGAACCTTGACATCCTGTAGAATAGATCTCTCTCTAAATTCTTTGTTCAAATTTGGTATATAAAGGGGTTTTAGGGGGATCCTGATTAACGCTGTATTGGTAGATTTTAAATAAAAAAACACTCAAAAATCGTAGCCGGACCTGGATTTGCCTTTTGAAAATGATAGGAAGGCTAAAAGAAGCGATTTTTGAAGGCCTTTCACACAAAGAATGTTCAGGGATTATCTCCAAAAATAAAGATTTTATTAATTTGCATATGTTTAAAAGTAGACACCCTGTATATTAAATTATTGTTTTTGAGAAATTCTTCGGAATTCTATTGTGGCTCAAATTGACTATGGATTTACCTAATTTCATATTCCTAATTAATACAGGGTGCTGGCAGCAAAGGAAGGAAACTCGAGAAAAAGCAACTTTTATTGTGGTGTTGATTCTAATCTCAGCCTTGATATTTATTATTTTTTTATTTCATTATCATAAATACTAGACGGTATAGTAACATGATAAAATAGTACGAAATATTAAATACCAACACTGGGGTTGGAATTATTACCAGCACAAAGTTGCATTTTCCTCGAATTTTGTTCCTTTGCTGTGAGAGGCTGGAGGCTGTAATTTGCATTTTATGGTTCTATTTTTAGCAGACCGGCCGGCTGCAGACTCCAGCGCGATGTTGCCGTCTCCGCGCGCCCTGTAACGATAGCCACGAGAAACCTCTTCAGGTCGTTCGATACCAACTGTCCGCGACTGTACCTAGGTCATTTCGCACCAGAGGTAAGAAAACTGGACATACTAAAAGGGAAAGTGCTGTTTTCTGGCTAGGTTTTAATAGAAATATCCAGTCGTTGAATTTGACAAATTTTCAACTGAGCTTATGTAATTATAACTGGGATAATCCAACTGAAGATGTGTATATTATGGCTGAAACATACAACAAGGAAATTATAAGTGCACCAAAAACTACCTTTATACTGAATTCTAAATGGGCTAAAAGTCAGTGGTGGAGTGAGTCAAGATGTAAGAGGGATGCGCTTTATAAGAAAGTGGAGATTTCTGGAACTGAAGAAGATGTAATTCATATAAAATTTACATAAAAATATTGTTGTGGACAAAATTGGAAAAAGTAAACAATTTTTTTTTTTACAGAAATAAAAATGATCAAGTTGAAAACCCAAAATCTATGTGGAAGGCAATAAAACAAATTGTACAGAGTGATCAAGAAGAAATTCGAAGTTTAATTAAATTCAATAGCAATATTTTAGACGATGATTTAGTTATTTCAGAAAATTTTAATATGTTTTAATTGGTGGTAATCATGGAATTGACAAATCTTTAGAATTTATACCAGAAAAACAAAACAAAATTATTAGTTTTCGAAATGTTGATTTTTATGAACTAAAACATGTAGTTCGTAATTTAAATAGCAATAAAAGTACTAGTGGATATCTATTAGCTTCAAACTGTTTAAATTGGCTTTTCAAGTGACTGCAGATAAGTTTTCCAAAAGGTTGGAAAATATCAACAATCGTGCAAATAAAAAATCGAGAAATTAATAAAATGTGAAGATTTTCGTCCAGTAAACCTATTACCAGCATATGAGAAAGTTTTGGAAAAGATTGTGAAGGATCAATTAACTGACTTTATTAAAAAAGAAGTTAGGATTTTATTAGAAAAAAAATTATTCTTTTGAAATTGCAATTCAAAGGTTACTTGGAGAGTATGGAAAACATCAGCTATAGAAGAGAAGTTGGTGGGTGTGGTATTTTTGGATATAAAAAGAGCGTTTGAAACAGTCAACAGTTTTTAAATGGTTGGAAGATTATTTTAGTGGGCAGGTATCAAATAACTAAATTTAAACAAAAGAGTTCAAATGCACTAGAGGCAATTCATGGAGTACCCCAGGGTTCGGTTTTGGGGCCTTTACTCTTTATTTTATACATAAATGATTTGAGGAAGACAGTGAAACATTGCAAAATGCAGTTGTTTGCTGACGACACACTAATTTATTTTGTTGAAAATTCAAAAAAAGGAAATATTTGAAAAGATTTAAAAAGTTTGTAAGTTTGGTTTGAATTAAATAAAGTATAGTTAAATTCCAGTAAATCAAAATACGTGGTTTTATCATCAAATAATAACCTCGATGAAAAAAAAGAATTCATTCTTTCTTTAGAAATAAGTGAAATTGGAGAAGTAGAGTATACATATAAAATATCTGGGGTTATTTTTAGATTCCAAATTAAATTTTTGTAAGCATATTGAATATCTTACAGCTAAAATTTTAAAAAAAGGATACTTTTCAAGAATATCAAGTGATTTGACACAAAAGTCGGAGTTAAAAATTTTCAAATCAATTATCTGCCCACATTTTACATATTGTTCCACTGTGATATCTTTGTTAAATAAATCTCAAATTGATGTGTTACAGAAGTTACAAAATAGAGATTAATTTTAAATTGTTATAAATATACAAAAAATATTTTAAGGATGCATGAGAAATTAAACTGTTTTAGTGCGTACCAGAAAATAGTTCTCTCCTATGAAAATCAAACTTTTTCTTTACAAAACAATATGTAATTAAGAATCTAGAAGTATTTATCTAGAAGTGCATTTTTGAGATAACTTTTTAACAACGTTACTCAAGACGTTACCCCTGTATATTAACTTTGACTTTATATTCTAATTCCCTAGAAAATTATACACGAGTCTTGTTAATGTAGGGTGACCACTACTAATATCTAGTAATTATTAATATTATATCCACATAACTAAGCGAGTTATTATTTCTCATTTTTTTTTTAATTAAAATGGGGAAGACTATTTCTTGAAATATTGAGCTTTTCCATTAAAATGGGAAATCTCGTGTATTACTATAGAATAAATAATGTTACCGATCCATAGTACCTACTAATTTGAAATATCGTCAGAGATCATGTTCACACTGAACCTCAAATTGTCTCTTATCATCCTTATATTTTTAATCGAGCATTGTCCGATGCCAAGGTCGGCGCGCCTTTGGCCGTCTGACGTCACGCGGCTCGATAAATTTAATGCGGAAAAGGGTAAAACCTCCAAACGTCGGAAAAACCTCTAAAAAAACGTCCGCGGGTTGTGGGAACGGCCACGTCACACAGCCGGATTAATCCATGCTTACAATATACTCTAAAACAAAATCACTACTTTTTTGAAACGTTCCGCCCAATTACAGGGTCGTCTCTGAGGTAGGTGTGTTGAAATCCAGGTGCTCTAACCGCTGATATAGAGGGAGTTCCGGAATAATGTGCAAATATTTGCTCGATTATGCCTTCCTTGCAAAGTTATTGCAGCCTCAAGAGGGACAAAACATTTGTTTTGTATTCTGTAGCGCAATTAATTTATAAATATTTTTATTTTTGATATTTTCTCATTAACCTAGTTTAAGGTGGCTTAAACACACATGGCATTAAATACTACCAACTCAAGTGAGTTTTTTGTGTTTATTTTGAAAATCATTATGGTTTTCAAAAACCAATGCTTATCTCAAATACTGCATTATATTACGCATATTTGGACAAAAAATCAGCCAACTCTGATGTCGCGTTTGGAAACAATCTAAAGTTTCTGGTAATTTTATATTAGAGAAGAATAGTTATTTATGTACCAAGGCACTGAAGTTCAACTTTTTATGACTCATGTGGAATAAACCACATTATCATAAAATAAGAACTTCAGTGCCGAGGTACATAATATATTTTTTTTGAAATCGGAAAAAAATGTTTTATTAGGCAAGAAAATAATAATAAGCGATCACCCGTCCATGAACCGACTGCGCGCGGCGTTGCTCGACTTTGACGATCGCTCTACCTAGGTCAGGTATAATGACGTACGGCGTCCTCGAACAGACAACCCAAACTGCTGCTGCTTGTTGTGCAGCCTCCATAATAAATTTATTGATATTCAAACCTACTAAAATATGTACCTACCTACCTATACTGCTAGATTGCGCTGCTATAGGTAACAATTTCGCAATGTGTACGAATAGTTAAATGGGCCTTTATTGGCCGGGTTTTGAATATTTGGTCACTTTTGACGGGCGACGGCTCCGCGTCTGACGTTTGATGTTTACATCTCGCCAAGGCCTACTGATTGAAAAAATCTTACAATAATGGATTACTTCAGTGCCGATTTCTGAGCTTTTAATGGCGATTTTGGGACACTTTACTGCCGATTTCAAGAAAAATACATTTCAGCACAGACTAACGAGTAATACAGAAAATTCCTTAGTGACATGTGTCAAAAGGAGACTCGCTTTTGGGCGAAATATCTTCTAAAGAGATAAATATTGTGCATCTTATTTGATTTTATGTTAAAGTATAGAGCCAAAAAATTATATTAGAACCAAATGTATGCATAAAATACTGGCTGTTTTGTTGTAAATGGAAATGGAGACTAGCTTATTTTTGACACATGCCCTTAAGGAGGCTTCTGTTGGGAAGCTATTTATTCGGTGATTTCAGGTATATTATTTTCGCAAACGAGACATCAGATTTGGCTAATTTTTTGTCCAAATATGCGCAATATAATGTAGTATTTGAATTAAATTAAAAACCTAGTAAATTTAAAAACAAACACCAAAAACACACTTGGGTTGGCACTATGTGTGATAATGCCCCTTAACTGAAAAAAAAATCATTTTTATTCCGTATTTATATAACTGTTTACGACAGTGATAGTCAATACGTTTTCCTGCATTGTGAGGCATTTAAATAAAAAAATTAAACCTTTATCTACCGTTTTCACTTTTTAAATTTTCCCGAAACATATTTTTTGTTAAATGCTTCTTAATGTAGGAAAAAATATTCACTACCACTCTGGTAAACAGTAAAATAATAAAGTGACAGAAATGACACCCGCCTACTACGCTTTTGTGTAATCGTGAGTGACATTAAATTATAAATTAATTGGGCAACAGGACACGAATTTTTCTTTTTAAATACATTTTCAAAAAAAATCTATATAAAAGAGGAATAGGTAGTTGTTGCGTGCGGGTTTCTAGCCTTACTATGCATAGGATGCAAAAAGTAATTATATACTGTTAAGTGTCTTCCACACTCGATTTAGCTTCTGTCTCCGCCTCCAGTATAAAGTTTCCGTTTTAGACATTAAAATGATTTCTCACTTGCTTTTCAAGTTTTTAATGTGATATGTAATAAATAGTTCATGGCTCGGGAATAGTACAACCTCCTATTAATGATAATTCACACTTTCAACTGTAAATTACAGTGCTAATCGAGGTGCCAATTCGCAGTTCAAACCTAGAATTATACAAATAGTGTGGCAATTTCGTATACTGGGTTAACCTCTAATCCGCAATACCACATAAGACACCCCACACCTGACACCATTTGTAGTCGACACCCAAAGTCATCGGGAGATTCCTATAACTTTGTCGACACCCTTATAAAAGCTCCTTTGGTTCCAATTCAAAAATTCCACTCGATCTTGGTCTCGAGGGGCAAACTTCATTTCTTTTTATCTGGAGACATCGAAAACATATAGACTGACGTATTTCTAAAGACTTCTCACGGTTATAGTTTTATGTCCTGGAAAACAGATGGCTCTGATGGCTAACAATGTAGTCTGCATTGTATTTTATCTCCGGAAAGCGCATGGTGAGCCAAAAATGTGTCAGACGTGATAGCCGTGAGCAGTCTTTAATAATATATCAGTCAACGATATAGGTATTAGAAAAGGTTGTTTACACTGAGAAATTAATTATGCCCACATGTCAAATTTCACTGTGTTTCACATCTTCTGGTAGTTTCTGATGCAAAAAAGTATTAGGCCGATTCATTTTGGGACACTAAGTACTTCGGTATCTATCTATTTGCTTCAAGTCAGTATTCAGGGAGATTCAAGTATTATATCTCTACCTACTTATCCTGGCACAAACTGTAGATTTAACTCATAATTATCCAGTATAAATAAGAGTGTTTGAGAAAGCATGCTTAAGTCTCCAGTAGTAAGGAAAAAAGGACTCGGACTCGGTTATAACGAACTTCTAAGGGACCGTAAAATTGGTTCGCAATACCTAGGTATATGCGAGCGTTCGTTATAAAAGACTGGCAAAAAATATATTGTTAATTATTAAACATTTTTATGCGGCAAATGGCAGAGTCACGACAAAATTGTGCATTTGCACAACCATTTTGCATCTTGCAAACTATATTCAACGTATGTGACAAAGAAATCGATTTTCGACTAGCTTTCATACAAATTTATTACGGAATTATTACCATCGACATATTATAAAAACAATAGATGGAGCAATTCGTTTTTAAATTACCAAATATTTACACGAGAGGGGGTGAGGGGGCAAAGGTCAATAGGTTTTGGACGGTACATGGCGGTCGGCAAGTGACATTTTGGAAAATCCAAACTTACACATTGTCGAATCATTTAACTAATATAAAGCTCTCTAAATCGCAACAAAAAACAACTTTTAAACCCGAAAAGTCAAACCGATCTCTAAACGCTAATATTAAAAGACACCTAACCTTTAAAAGCTGTAGTGGTGCCGTTCAAATTTATGAATGAATAGAGGTGGAAGTGGGTCGAAGATGGCGGCCACTGTGTTGCCGGGTTGAGCGTTGGAACCAAGCAAGACCTGATAGCGAAGAAGTTGTGGGTTCGCCTGGACTAGAGTTGTGCCGTTTGAAAGTTTCATTTGAAATTTTCACATTTGAAACTTTCAAAAGTGAAATATTTCGCTTATCCCATGAAGTGAAATTTCAGTGAAATTTTCGAAAGTTTCAAGGGAAAGTTTTACTTCATAAATTTCGCGAAACTTTCTCCGAAATTTCCTTAAAAACGCGAAACTTTCTCATATATTTCATTAAAGTTTCGCGAAAACATATGCGGCAGCCGACCATCCCTTCATTTAATTTGGATGCGCCCGCGCCGGCTGTTAAACGGGAAGTGATATATCAAAATAAACATATAATTTTTGTTCCACTAATGATTTATAACAAAAACCGCTGTAATCCGCCATTTTGATTTTTTCAAAAAAATAGTTTTTTGGTCAAAACTTATATTTTTTGATCGATTGTTTTTTCTTTCCTGCATTCCGTTTCTTGGAAAAACTACACAAGTTTAGTTTTGGAACCATCAACTTAGCCTAAAAATTGCTGAGATAATCGAGCGTAACGTAACGTCTTATCTGGCTTGTCACCTATACACTCTGTATGTTTTGTGATTAATAAATACTACTACTACTATCTCTATCTAGGAAACTCTATACCTATGCCACTTCATACACATACATAATTTTTGGGCTTGGGTGGGGACTGTTTATAGGAAATGATTGCGAAATTTTCACGTGAAACTTTCTTTAAATTTCAACATCACATTGAAAGTTTCAAATATTTCAAAGTTTCGCGAAAGTTTCTATAGGAAATTATTGCGAAATTTTCACGTGAAACTTTCTTTAAATTTCATAAATTTCAACATCACATTGAAAGTTTCAAATATTTCGCGAAAATTTCTTTAAAGAAAATTTCTATAGGAAATTATTGCGAAATTTTCACGTGAAACTTTCTTTAAATTTCATAAATTTCAACATCACATTGAAAGTTTCAAATATTTCGCGAACATTTCTTTAAATTTCAGAAATTCAAAAAGTTTCGCGAAAATTTTATAAATTTCGAAAGTTTCCCGAAAATTTCAAAGTGAAATTTCACTTTCCCTGGAAAGGTGAAATTTGCCCATCCCTAGCCTGGACACAATGAAAACCCGTCAAATTTACTAGATTATGTCCACTAGAATTTAATTCTAGTCTATGGGCTAGTTTTTAAAGTCATCACAAATATGTGATGTGATGTGATCCATCAAAGCAATGTGATTGGATCGTTCAAAAATTTCTGCACTTGTGATTGGCTTGATGTATTCCATCGCATATTTGTGTTTTAAAAACTCGCCCTATGTAGGAGATCATAATATAAAGGGCGTCCCAAAATGAATTCTCCAGCGGTCGGGGGTAGACGCTACGACCAAAAATAAGACGAAAATCACTTTCAAAAAGTGCTTCCTTAAGAAGTTATGGCCATCTAAAAGGGAAATCAAGACATTTTCGCAAGTATTAATTCATTTAAATCAAGTCATATCTACATATAATAAAATTATTAACATTTAGATTTACCAAGGCAAATGTACGAAGTGCCCGCCATTTTGTTTTCTACACGGCTTATTATTTCATTCTTGGGCATAATAATATTATGAAAATTCACCTTTTCAATGTGGCACTGCTGTTTACTAATTATGTGACAACTAAATTTTGACATTCGAAATTTTATATTCTGGATACGAAAAAGGTGACTTGACTTAAATGAAACTATTTTTTTACATGATTTCACTGTTTTAAATGGCCATAACTTCTTTAAGGGAGCACTATTTTTGGTCGTATCGTCTACCCCTAGCCGCTGGGAATTCATTTTGGGACACCTTGTATAACTTTTTTAAATTAATACATACTTACTTATAACACGTCCAACTTGGCAACAGGAGCCTTGATTATTAGTTGCGTATCAACGGCAACATTGTTATAGTATAAACAACCAAACATTTGGAAGTGATGTTGGCGTGCTAACAAATTGCAAACGAATCCGTTTATCGTTTTTGATATGTCTATGCATAAATCAAAACAAGTGAATAAACTCGCTGAAAGGAACTCGCTGAAAGGAACTCGTGAAAAAAAAAAGATAGGCGCTGCTACTCCAATATCTTATGCATGACAGGCAAATGGGGCTTCCATACTGTGCTAACATAGATTGGAAGGCAATAGGAAAGCTGCGTTTTTGACGGGTTAGGTCAAGGTTTATCGAGTAAGAGGTTGCTCTTTAAAACTCAAAGTCAAAATCGACGCCATGTTGGTATATAATTCCCAGCCCAGCTGCTCCCGTTTGTTTACCGTGTAGTCCTCTTAATTACTTTCGTATATTTTGGCTTTATTGCCTTTGGGAGGGAAAATATACGGTGACATGACAATATTTACATAGATAAATTATTTGTTTATTGTTTTTACTGGAGATTCGTCAGAACCCTTCAAACTTAAACTTCAAAGGTATACAGAAATTTCCTGTTATTATTAGAAAGGTGAATGTATATTTCATGAAAACATAAATGGAAAAGCATCCTCATTACCTACCATTTGTGGAAAAAGGATCAATTCGCATAGAAACTACCTGTCCACTATTATAGAGATCGTCTGGTGGGATGCAAATAATGGTTCTAAACATGGATTGTTTTCTTAAAATATTACCTACCAACATCCTACATCTAACTTCTGAACATAAGCACGTCTTTTACATTTTTTGGTTGTGTACATGGTGTAACATTTTGGGTGTTTTTGGGTGTTTTTCTCAAAAATCTCGGTTATTATTAAAGCTAGAGGGTTGCGGTTTTCACGTCACTGTACTACTTTTTTGAGAGGAATTTGGTGGACCAATCAGCTTTTAGATAAGTTTTATAGTTTCCGCGCATTGGCGCAGGACTGAAATTTTCGATTTTTTGGAAACCTCTCTCCTGACTACAACTTATATATATCGACAAATTTAATCTACTATTTTTATAGATTTTTTGGCGTAAAATCGAATGGAATAATTAGTTTCTTGGTAGCGTTAATAGTTTTTGAGATATGAACCAAAGTTATATATTTTTTTTAATGGAAACCAATGTAAGTACCTAATTATAAATTTTACTATCGTAGATGCCCGGAGGAATGATTTGTTGTGAAGCTGTCTGCAAGGCAGGAACATGGTGAAGATACGATGTTTTTTAGATTCCCGAAGGGATCCACAAATATGGAAGGAATGGGTTCGAAGATGTTATAGGAAGTACAATTTTCCACCGGAAAATAAACATATTTGTAGTAGATACTTGCATAAGCGCAAGATTTTGAAAATCAATGGAAAACCAGATTATTCGGTACTTGCCTCAGAGAATAAAAAAAGACAGGTATGCATTTTGGAAACTCTTGTTTGTGCATTTAATTAATAAGGAACATTATTTAAGCAACACTGTCTCTGTTATTACTCCACCCCTTGGGCGAAGTACAAGAAGTTGAAGATGCAAGAAGGGCTGCAGAGAGAAAAAGATACGAAGTGTATTACAGAAATCTGTAATACTTGACGAGAATAAGAATGAAGTAGATTCATATTTATTATTTTTCAGGCTTTTTAAACATATTTTTACTTTTCTAAGGTGTAGAAGAGAATGATAGTATTCTACACAGCCAAATAGAAGAGCAAGAAAAATAATTTGTTGAAACAAAAAATCTGTGAAGAACACTGCCATCGTTTGAAAAACAACACAGTTCTGCTTGAGGAGCAATTAAAAAAATCAAACATATTTATTTTGAGGACAAGGCGGTTTGCTAGTCTCAACTGCGTCTCAGTCGGCAAACTCCCCAGTCATACGAAAAACTCAACTTTTTATTATTTTTGTTTTAATATTATTATTATGTGAAAATTATTATACTTATGTATATTATGTATAAGTAAGTTAATAAGCTTCTTAAATGGTGAAGTTGGACTTTTTAAAGTAATATAATAAATTTATGGTAATCTATGAAATTTATTGTAATCTAGTAACAAAACATCATCCCTTTCAAAATACTAGTCGCAACGTAATTAATATATTTGGTTTTATAAATTGTCGTTATCTTCCCTATCTAATACTTACATTTTCATAAACTAAGTACCTATATATTTATATAATCATAAGTAAAAACTGCTGCTTCCCTTTTTTAAATCCATTATGTAAGTAAATTTCAATATAAAAATCGGATAATATATTGACACTTTTGGACATTCATCACTGTTTTTCTCCAAAATAATGTCGAAATTGAATTCCTCCACTACAAAAACAGAGAAAATGACATATCACTTGCTGTTTTCAAATTCACCCACTTATGCACCTCCACTCAACCACCTCTTCTATATTATACCCTTTGCATTTATTTTTTTGTCAGATTCTCCACAAAAATATAGCTTTCTAAAACAAATTTTGTGCCTATACTTACGTGATTTGTATTATTACGTTTAAAAATCTACAGCAGTATCAAAATAGTACGTCCCATATCTTCGACATTGTAGGTATTTTAAAAAGATTTTCAAATTATATTTTGGCAAATCTCTGACATTTACTTTTTTACGATATCATTACAATACAATAAAAAATTTCATTTCTGTACCTCATCTGTTGGGCTATGTTAATATTTGAATTTATATACCGAGTTACGTCATTCCCGTGTTAACTCTGTTTGGCCAGAAGCACAGAAAATAGAGCTGTGCGTAGCTAGATATTCTGTGCCAGAAGTTAAGAGGCAACCTCCTCTCCTCTATAGACCTTGGGGGTTAGGTATTTTAAATGAAGTGAGAAAGGGGGAGAAGAAGACTTATACCTAAATGATACCAACAGTAGGTAACCCTAAAAATTGACATACCATGGCGGCCAAAAAAAAAACAACCTTCAGCCGGAACCCATCTCTCGGTAGTTCGTTAGAACCTTATTTTCAGGTCCCGCGGGTGAAAAATGCGGTATGTTGCGAGTGTTGGTTATAGCCCAGCAAAATAGGTATATGCTTCGGACGAGTATTTAAAATTCGTTCGTTTTAACTGGTTATATCCCGTGGCCGTTATAGCCGAGTTCGACTATTATAATCCGGCCCTACTTTCCGTGTTTATCTATTCCAACTACCGCATGTTACAGGCCAACTTGGATATCGATAAAACTGCTGAACTCTGTGTATATTATTATACGCAGAACGCAGAACCTAATAGTTTGAAATAAGTGAAAATATCAGTGATAATTTGAGATCAACCATGTAAAACATCGAAATATCCAGCAGACTACTTAACACCTACATCATAGTTTTTTAATCCATGAACGATTTTCGTATTAAATGGTCTTTACTATTTTCGTAGATTATCGGAGAAAACAGAGCTTTCTTACATTGTTGAGTGATTACCTACTCTAAAATGCAAACGGATAAAGAATGGAATTGATTTTGAGATGTGAATTAGATTTTCGTCAGGATAATCTGAGCGATTATCTTTCTCACGCCGACAAATACTTATACATTATGGGCGCCCACGAGACGAGGGCGTGCATTTTCCCCATAAATACCAATAATATCATTGAGTAAAAAATCAGGGAAGCCAAACAACCTCGAAAAAACCCTCGGAAAAAGCTAAAAATATAATAGCAATAAGTGTATTTGACAAATTACCTACTCAATGAAAAAATCAAATCACTTAATTAATTGGTGGATTTGTTGTTTCGATTTATTAACAACTTTTAAGACAATAATAAAATAACTGCTCCTTTTTTCTCTTATCTCGGCTATTCTTCGTTAAACAAATCTTATCTAGTAGGCACGTACAAAGTCTATGATTTGACCTTACGTCACACATTTCATTAACTGTACCTAATTTGTTTGGCAACAAAACTCTATTCATAATAAAAAAAAACGAAAGAGTGGAATAGGCACATGGCACGTGGCGCCTTGTTAGTGGGCCTGCTAGAGCACATAGATTATGGAGACCCTTTGTCTATGTAGGGCCTGAACCAACACTATATTAAAGACCTGTCCTTAGACAAGGAAAGAGAGAAAACACCGCGCTTGCCTACCCTGCCGTGTATAGATTTTGTTACCTACGTCGTTTTTAACGGCGGTCACAGGCAAATATTTAACAAGCTACAACTGAAAGATATCCTAAAACTTTATTTTTTCTCAACATAACTTCTTCAAATCCCTTCTACCTTTTAGTATGATAAAGTGCATTGTTTTGTTTATAAATAGGACCAATATAATCATTTTTTAAGATCGTTTTTATTAAAAAATTCTTAATTGATTATGATAGACAATAGTTTCATAAAATATGGTCTGGTTTCCATGCACGTGCATTATTTATTTTATTTTGATTGATTCTAAATCGCCACAAATAAATATATTTCAGCACTTGCTGCTAGCTTTACATTTGGGAAATTATCTGCAAATAAATACCAATATTTCAAATTACATGTAAGTCAAAATAAACTACCTTTTCATTTTTCACATTTTTGTGAATTGGCTAAGAACGCGTTTCATGCTACGCCACTGGCCTGTCGTGCGATGTGGCAGTCGGTAACACGGCCGCGAGTGCTGTTATACCCCGATTACTGTAAGGTCCACTCCAGCTTTTTGCGGCAACTTTTTTTTGTAAACCAATCTTCTTCTGGGACATATTTTGAGCAATCTGATTCGTTTACAGAAAAAAAAATTGCCGCAAAAAGCTGAAATGGAAGAAGTCCGGATTTTGTCAGATGACAGTTCTTCACAAAATCCCTAGAAATTTTCTGTTGTCCATGGGTATAACATTGGTATACAGTGTGTCCACGGATAGAGTTCGGATAGGGTGTAAATGACAAAAAAATTTCGAGTTGAAATTTGAGCTTCTGGGGATAAGCCCTGCTTGGTTTGAAACTAATTTGTGACGTAATTTTACTTTCGAAAAATCACGTATGCCTTGGGAATTTTGAAAAAACTAATTTTCCATATCAGTAAAGTGCCCTTTCTGTAGGTTTTACGACAAAATGTTATAAAGAAAACTTGTTCAGAATGAAGAACTGAGTAGGTTTGCGAAATTTCGAAAGTCTAGGCCTACTTTGATTTTTTGGCATTTTTCCCACTTTTCTTTAGAAAAGTGCACTTTGTGTAGCTTTCACATTAAAATGTTATTAAGAAAACTTGTTCAGAATGAAGAACTGGGTGTTTCTGAAAAATTAACTAAAAAATTAGCTCGACACAGGGAAACCGAGGGGAAGACTCAAAGTATAAAAAATGCGTGTCTTGCTTTAAATACAGTAACTTTCTCAATTAACCAATCAATACCCATTCAAGGTTTTACTTTTCAAGTTACAGAGCGTAACATTAATTTTGTCTTCCTTAAATGTTTTAGACTGTGTATCTTCAAAAGTATAGCCTTAAATAATTAAGTTTATTGGAAAAAGTTACTTTATTTAAAGTAGTACTTAAACACATTATTTCTACTTCGAGTCTTACTTACTTATGGATCACATTGTTTAGATTTTAGATAATTTTTCAGAAATACCCAGAAATAGTACAAAAAAATCAAATTTGCCATGGAACCATGACAATGACAATGATTACCTGAGTGAGACACCCCTCGTTTACACCCTATCCGAACTCTATCCGTAGACACAACACTTTTCATTTTGGTATTTTCGAGGGTATTTTGGTATAGGTAATCAGCTGCTTTCGGCAGCGTCTAGGTGCGGACTAAATACAATAATTTTAACCACATACTAAGGTGACTAAATGCGGAAAATCGAAAAAAAAATTTCGGAAATATTTTGGAAATAATTAAATAATTTTAATATTTCCCCTAACGAGCCGCTCAGTTTTATTATCGGGTAGACGCTTACCCAAGGCGCGAGGGAAAGGCAAATTCGTTTCAGGTCTTCCTTACGACGTTGCCAGATCGCGGCGCCAGGCAAGGAAAACACTTAATATTTTTTTATCTTTTCAAGGTACCTACTGATTTATCTAAATGTGCCTACCTTTTATTATCCCTTTAGGATAATAATCGCTGATAGCAAATGAAAGGTGGTTTAAAAACTATCCTCCTCTGGTAAGTTGAATGGTAACACCTCGGTAAGATACGCACTCACATTCGCACTTGCCATATTATCACAAAACTCCCGGTTTCGAAAAAAAAGTTCGACGGCACGGCATCGCCCGGACGATACGGTACTGCGGTTTTCCACGGCGTCCACCGACGGAATTTACACCTCAACTCGCCCTGCGTATGAGGGGAATTATAGTACCTTCTCCGCGTATCTTTTCGCGTTGTCGGTTCGTTGGTTTCTAATGGCCGACTGGCCGACTCTCCTGCGCGGTCGCGCTCTGCGCTCCCTCTCGATGTAGCGACTGTCGTTTTGCTCGCGGTGCGACGTTGCCGATACAGTTCGCGGAAGGGCCGCCTCCACCGCCTGATTTCATTAGTCAGTTGCTGGACGGCCATAATGGATAATGTGTGTGGAACAGAATGCTGGCATTTTCGAGCAATTGCTCTAAACGTGTTAGTGGATCCAGTGGAATTGTGATATCCCGTCGGTTCTCACTAATTTAGTGTGTTTGGTTTACCGCTATGTTTTGCGGTTTTCCTGGCGAAAAGGGATCTACCTCGTCGCGGTCGCCAGGCCGAGTACCTCATCGCAAAAGTCACAACAATTGAGGGAAACTAAGAGGTCCCTGCATAGTACGTAAAATGATGCTGAAGCAAACAAAGCCAACGTGTTTGGATTTTTTTAAGGATTAACAAGAATAAGAACAGAAGTTAACATCATTGAAATAAACGCAAGTAAGGGTAAGTTCAATTGATACTTTAATTGAATTGGCCTTTCATAAACGCATAAATGGTAAAATTACTTAAAAGTATTTAAAATCGGGGAATAATAGCTAAAACCGGCAACATTGCACGTCGCCCAAGAATGTAGCTTCTGGCCGGCTCACTTCGCGGTCGTTACCTCGCCAGTGGCGTCGTTATTGTCTGTAAAAAAATAGCTTCCTTCTCTGGCTTTATTATTGACTTTTAGTTTTTTTTAATTACGGATTCGTATTAAGCCCTATTTTCTCCAAATGTGGTTAAAATTATTGTATTTAGGTCTGAAACACCCTCTATATAATACGTATATAGGTGGGACAAACGATTGTATTGGAAAAGCCGGGAAAAGCAGACCAGTTTATTTTACGAGGGCCGTGCCCGGCGAGGTGCCCGGTTGCATTTTTTGCTGCATTGATGGCAACTTAGGATGTCGAAATTACCAGTTGAAAGCCTTAGCACAGCTTACCCTTATGTTAGGGTAAGCTGTGGTCTTAGTAAGGACTTCTTAAAAAAATTTGAATCTAGGCGTCCTCTCTTTTTCCTTGTCTAAGGAGCCACCCCAGTCTGCAAACAACAGTGAAATATGACGTCATGCTCGGGTCTTTAATATAGTGTCGGTCCAGGTAGGGCCTCGGATTTCCCCCTCGAGGTAGGGCAGAAGCAAGACGGAGGTCAACCAACATAAGTATGTATTTCTCGGTGTAGGAAAATCGGTAGGCATATAAAGCCTACTGATATTGGTTCTTTAAATTTATCCTCGTCTCGTATTTATCTTTTTAAGCAACATTAGACAGTTAGGTCATGAAATCATTTCAAAAGCTTTTAAGTAGGTAGTTGTTCAACAATTAAAGGGTGATTTCGGTTTGCACCCAACGATACATCGGACTTATTGAAATAAATAAACGATATAAATAATTATTATATAATTATTATATAATCGAGATTGGGAATGTCCTTCCTTCAGATAAATAATCAAATAACTGCAAATTTGGACAGTAATAGTTATAATTATTATTGTGTGAGCTCAAAACTATAAAAAAATACATAAATATTGTCCATATTAGCAGTGAAGTTTTTATTCACGGCTGTGGTATACAGGGTGTTCAGTTATGATGTGCAAATACTTGAAGCGTTGTACAGGGGGTTTTCAGAAGGTCTTTCATGTAAAATTGTCCGATTTAAGGCTCCCCTGTAAAGTTATTCCAGCCCTAGGAGGAACACAAAATTTGGTTTTGATTTTTTTCTCACAAATGGTTCAATCTAGAAACTTGAATTTTGGAACACGTTACCAGCCAGTTGAAAGACACTTTACTCTAGAATTACTTTTTGCACCCTATCCTAAGGGTAGAAATCCGAAACACATATTCATCTTTTTTACAAACTTTTTTGTATGCTGGTTTATCTGAAAATAAATACCTACCTATTCTATAGCCCCATTAATTTAGAAACTTTTTTACTCTGGTTCTTTTTTTATTAACTTATTAATAGGCGGTTTACGTTCGATATTTAAATAAACAATAATTGAACCCTTGCCTACCATTTTCATTTTTTAAATTTACCCGAAACATTTTTTTAAATTGAAATGTCTTTGAATGTAGAAAAAGTAAGTATTCTCTATCGCACTCGTAATCTGTAAAATACAAAAGTGATAAAAATGAGAACCGTTAAGGGAAGTTGCATATAAACAGTTCAATTAATTGTGCACATAGCTTTTCCTTTCCTTTAGTGTCAACAGATAATTTTGAAGCTTATTTTGCTCTAACGTCTTTCCAGGAATTGTGTTATTAAATACGGTCCTGTGCGATTTTACACTATCTATACTATACAAAGGTTGACGATACTGTTGTATACCTACATACACTGTAACGAAAAATTTCTCTGCGTTTTGCCCTAGATTTTGCCAGATGATGATGGTTGGAAGATTAGGAAAAAAATTGCAATATTTCCAGGAAACGAACTACCTATATGTTATACCAATATACCTACCAGGCCAGACGCCAGGTAATACGGGAGGATACTTTTTGAAAAATACTTTATTTGAAATATGTCTGAGATCTTATATCGACGATCACCGAAATGCAAAATAAACATTGGTAGTGGGTTTCCTTCCCAGTCGAGTGGATCGTGTTACCTGATGTTTCAATTAGCGGCGCACCTATATTTAAATCCGGCCATAAAAATGGCTTAAGGACGAAGGAATATTTTCGGCGCTTGCCAAGCCAGAGTCCGAGAGCGTTCCTAGTGTAAATAAACAACAGAATAATAAAGGAAGGCGAAGTGACTAACCCGACGATCTGCCGGCGCGGCGAGGCGCTCGTTGGCATCCGTTTCGAGAGGAAAAATAGGGTCAGTGCGACGTGCCGGACATGCCACGCGGCTTATTAGAAGGACAGATAAAAGCGGCCACAATCCACAATACACAGGATTGTTTTGTTTTGTTTGTTTCCCCACGAAGCCAACGAATCCGAGCGAATCTTCGATTGCTTGGCAAGAGTATCTTCGAGATTGTACTGGCCGACAGGATTCATTCATTGTATTATGGCCAATACATAACTGATGTGAAAGCAGCCACGGTTTTCTAGCCACGGTTTGGTAAATTTCGTCCACGGTCGGCCACTATGAAATAATTGGCAACGCCGCAGAAATCGTGGCCAGCCACGATGTACCCGGTAATAATGTCCACGATATTCTTGAATTAAAATATTGAGATATTCCCACTTAGTATCAGTAAAGATCAGTTAAAGAAGCCCGCCCTCGAATTTTCATTTAAAATATGAAGACAGAAATAATATAAAAAATTGCGGCGCCTAAAAGAGCCGATGTCGGCGATCTGCACTTAGTACTAATGCTTTCACAAGGGCTACTGCGTCCTTGCATAGGATCAATTTCAATGTCGCCGTTACAGGGGCGCGTGGACGAATTTTTATTTAAAATAAGGAGAAGTAGAAATTATAAAAAAAATTGCGGTGTCTAAACGAGTCGATGTCGGCGATCTGCACTTAGTACTAGTGCTTCCCCAAGGGCTACTGCGTCCTTGTATAGAGTCAATTTCAAGGAGAAGTAGAAATTATAAAAAAAATTGCGGTGTCTAAACGAGTCGATTATAATTTCTACTTCTTATTTTAAATAAAAATTCGTCGGCGCGCCCCTGTAACGGCGACATTGAAATTGACCCTATACGAGGACGCAGTAGTCATTGGGGAAGCACTAGTACTAAGTCCAGATCGCCGACATCGATTCGTTTAGACACCGCAATTTTTTTATAATTTCTACTTCTCCTTGTTTTAAATAAAAATTCGTCGGAGCGCCCCTGTAACGACGACATTGAAATTGACCCTATACAAGGACGCAGTAGTCATTAGGGAAGCTCTAGTACTAAGTGCAGATCGCCGACATAGTCTCGTTTAGGCACCGCAATTTTTTTTATAATTTCTACTTCTTATTTTAAATAAAAATTCGTCGGAGCGCCCCTGTAACGGCGACATTGAAATTGACCCTATACAAGGACGCAGTAGCCCTTGTGAAAGCACTAGTACTAAGTGCAGATCGCCAACATCGACTCGTTTAGACACCGCAATTTTTTTATAATTTCTACTTCTCCTTGTTTTAAATAAAAATTCGTCGGCACGCCCCTATAACGGCGACATTGAAATTGACCCTATACGAGGACGCAGTAGTCATTAGGGAAGCTCTAGTACTAAGTGCAGATCGCCGACATCGTCTCGTTTAAGCACTGCAATTTTTTTATAATTTCTACTTCTCCTTGTTTTAAATAAAAATTCGTCGGAGCGCCCCTGTAACGGCGACATTGAAATTGACCCTATACAAGGACGCAGTAGCCCTTGTGAAAGCACTAGTACTAAGTGCAGATCGCCAACATCGACTCGTTTAGACACCGCAATTTTTTTATAATTTCTACTTCTCCTTGTTTTAAATAAAAATTCGTCGGAGCGCCCCTGTAACGGCGACATTGAAATTGACCCTATACAAGGACGCAGTAGCCCTTGTGAAAGCACTAGTACTAAGTGCAGATCGCCGACATCGTCTCGTTTAAGCACCGCAATTTTTTTATAATTTCTACTTCTCCTTGTTTTAAATAAAAATTCGTCGGAGCGCCCCTGTAACGGCGACATTGAAATTGACCCTATACGAGGACGCAGCAGTCATTAGGGAAGCTCTAGTACTAAGTGCAGATCGCCGACATCGTCTCGTTTAAGCACTGCAATTTTTTTATAATTTCTACTTCTCCTTCATTTTAAATAAAAATTCGTCGGAGCGCCCCTGTAACGGCGACATTGAAATTGACCCTATACAAGGACGCAGTAGCCCTTGTGAAAGCACTATTACTAAGTGCAGATCGCCGACATCGTCTCGTTTAAGCACCGCAATTTTTTTATAATTTCTACTTCTCCTTGTTTTAAATAAAAATTCGTCGGAGCGCCCCTGTAACGGCGACATTGAAATTGACCCTATACGAGGACGCAGTAGTCATTAGGGAAGCTCTAGTACTAAGTGCAGATCGCCGACATCGTCTCGTTTAAGCACTGCAATTTTTTTATTATTTCTACTTCTCATTTTAAATAAAAATTCGTCGGAGCGCCCCTGTAACGGCGACATTGAAATTGACCCTATACGAGGACGCAGTAGTCATTAGGGAAGCTCTAGTACTAAGTGCAGATCGCCGACATCGTCTCGTTTAAGCACTGCAATTTTTTTATAATTTCTACTTCTCATTGTTTTAAATAAAAATTTGTCGGAGCGCCCCTGTAACGGCGACATTGAAATTGACCCTATACGAGGACGCAGTAGTCATTAGGGAAGCTCTAGTACTAAGTGCAGATCGCCGACATCGTCTCGTTTAAACACTGCAATTTTTTTATAATTTCTACTTCTCCTTGTTTTAAATAAAAATTCGTCGGAGCGCCCCTGTAACGGCGACATTGAAATTGACCCTATACGAGGACGCAGTAGTCATTAGGGAAGCTCTAGTACTAAGTGCAGATCGCCGACATCGTCTCGTTTCAGCACTGCAATTTTTTTATAATTTCTACTTCTCCTTGTTTTAAATAAAAATTCGTCGGAGCGCCCCTGTAACGGCGACATTGAAACTGACCCTATACGAGGACGCAGTAGTCATTAGGGAAGCTCTAGTACTAAGTGCAGATCGCCGACATCGTCTCGTTTAAGCACCGCAATTTTTTTATAATTTCTACTTCTCCTTGTTTTAAATAAAAATTCGTCGGAGCGCCCCTGTAACGACGACATTGAAATTGACCCTATACAAGGACGCAGTAGTCATTAGGGAAGCTCTAGTACTAAGTGCAGATCGCCGACATAGTCTCGTTTAGGCACCGCAATTTTTTTTATAATTTCTACTTCTTATTTTAAATAAAAATTCGTCGGAGCGCCCCTGTAACGGCGACATTGAAATTGACCCTATACAAGGACGCAGTAGCCCTTGTGAAAGCACCAGTACTAAGTGCAGATCGCCAACATCGACTCGTTTAGACACCGCAATTTTTTTATAATTTCTACTTCTCCTTGTTTTAAATAAAAATTCGTCGGCACGCCCCTATAACGGCGACATTGAAATTGACCCTATATGAGGACGCAGTAGTCATTAGGGAAGCACTAGTACTAAGTGCAGATCGCCAACATCGACTCGTTTAGACACCGCAATTTTTTTATAATTTCTACTTCTCCTTGTTTTAAATAAAAATTCGTCGGAGCGCCCCTGTAACGGCGACATTGAAATTGACCCTATACAAGGACGCAGTAGCCCTTGTGAAAGCACTAGTACTAAGTGCAGATCGCCGACATCGTCTCGTTTAAGCACCGCAATTTTTTTATAATTTCTACTTCTCCTTGTTTTAAATAAAAATTCGTCGGAGCGCCCCTGTAACGGCGACATTGAAATTGACCCTATACAAGGACGCAGTAGCCCTTGTGAAAGCACTAGTACTAAGTGCAGATCGCCGACATCGTCTCGTTTAAGCACTGCAATTTTTTTATAATTTCTACTTCTCCTTATTTTAAATAAAAATTCGTCGGAGCGCCCCTGTAACGGCGACATTGAAATTGACCCTATACAAGGACGCAGTAGCCCTTGTGAAAGCACTAGTACTAAGTGCAGATCGCCGACATCGTCTCGTTTAAGCACCGCAATTTTTTTATAATTTCTACTTCTCCTTGTTTTAAATAAAAATTCGTCGGAGCGCCCCTGTAACGGCGACATTGAAATTGACCCTATACGAGGACAGAGTAGTCATTAGGGAAGCTCTAGTACTAAGTGCAGATCGCCGACATCGTCTCGTTTAAGCACTGCAATTTTTTTATAATTTCTACTTCTCCTTATTTTAAATAAAAATTCGTCGGAGCGCCCCTGTAACGGCGACATTGAAATTGACCCTATACGAGGACGCAGTAGTCATTAGGGAAGCTCTAGTACTAAGTGCAGATCGCCGACATCGTCTCGTTTAAGCACTGCAATTTTTTTATAATTTCTACTTCTCCTTATTTTAAATAAAAATTCGTCGGAGCGCCCCTGTAACGGCGACATTGAAATTGACCCTATACGAGGACGCAGTAGTCATTAGGGAAGCTCTAATACTAAGTGCAGATCGCCGACATCGTCTCGTTTAAGCACCGCAATTTTTTTATAATTTCTACTTCTCCTTGTTTTAAATAAAAATTCGTCGGAGCGCCCCTGTAACGGCGACATTGAAATTGACCCTATACGAGGACGCAGTAGTCATTAGGGAAGCTCTAGTACTAAGTGCAGATCGCCGACATCGTCTCGTTTAAGCACCGCAATTTTTTTATAATTTCTACTTCTCCTTGTTTTAACTAAAAATTCGTCGGAGCGCCCCTGTAACGGCGACATTGAAATTGACCCTATACGAGGACGCAGTAGTCATTAGGGAAGCTCTAGTACTAAGTGCAGATCGCCGACATCGTCTCGTTTAAGCACCGCAATTTTTTTATAATTTCTACTTCTCCTTGTTTTAAATAAAAATTCGTCGGAGCGCCCCTGTAATGGCGACATTGAAATTGACCCTATACAAGGACGCAGTAGCCCTTGTGAAAGCACTAGTACTAAGTGCAGATCGCCGACATCGACTCGTTTAGACACCGCAATTTTTTTATAATTTCTACTTCTTGTTTTAAATAAAAATTCGTCGGAGCGCCCCTGTAACGGCGACATTGAAATTGACCCTATACGAGGACGCAGTAGTCATTAGGGAAGCTCTAGTACTAAGTGCAGATCGCCGACATCGTCTCGTTTAAGCACCGCAATTTTTTTATAATTTCTACTTCTCCTTATTTTAAATAAAAATTCGTCGGAGCGCCCCTGTAACGGCGACATTGAAATTGACCCTATACGAGGACGCAGTAGTCATTAGGGAAGCTCTAGTACTAAGTGCAGATCGCCGACATCGTCTCGTTTAAGCACCGCAATTTTTTTATAATTTCTACTTCTCCTTGTTTTAAATAAAAATTCGTCGGAGCGCCCCTGTAACGGCGACATTGAAATTGACCCTATACAAGGACGCAGTAGCCCTTGTGAAAGCACTAGTACTAAGTGCAGATCGCCAACATCGACTCGTTTAGACACCGCAATTTTTTTATAATTTCTACTTCTCCTTGTTTTAAATAAAAATTCGTCGGCACGCCCCTATAACGGCGACATTGAAATTGACCCTATACGAGGACGCAGTAGTCATTAGGGAAGCTCTAGTTCTAAGTGCAGATCGCCGACATCGTCTCGTTTAAGCACTGCAATTTTTTTATAATTTCTACTTCTCCTTATTTTAAATAAAAATTCGTCGGAGCGCCCCTGTAACGGCGACATTGAAATTGACCCTATACGAGGACGCAGTAGTCATTAGGGAAGCTCTAGTACTAAGTGCAGATCGCCGACATCGTCTCGTTTAAGCACTGCAATTTTTTTATAATTTCTACTTCTCCTTATTTTAAATAAAAATTCGTCGGAGCGCCCCTGTAACGGCGACATTGAAATTGACCCTATACGAGGACGCAGTAGTCATTAGGGAAGCTCTAGTACTAAGTGCAGATCGCCGACATCGTCTCGTTTAAGCACTGCAATTTTTTTATAATTTCTACTTCTCCTTATTTTAAATAAAAATTCGTCGGAGCGCCCCTGTAACGGCGACATTGAAATTGACCCTATACGAGGACGCAGTAGTCATTAGGGAAGCTCTAGTACTAAGTGCAGATCGCCGACATCGTCTCGTTTAAGCACTGCAATTTTTTTATAATTTCTACTTCTCCTTGTTTTAAATAAAAATTCGTCGGAGCGCCCCTGTAACGGCGACATTGAAATTGACCCTATACAAGGACGCAGTAGCCCTTGTGAAAGCACTAGTACTAAGTGCAGATCGCCAACATCGTCTCGTTTAAGCACTGCAATTTTTTTATAATTTCTACTTCTCCTTATTTTAAATAAAAATTCGTCGGAGCGCCCCTGTAACGGCGACATTGAAATTGACCCTATACAAGGACGCAGTAGCCCTTGTGAAAGCACTAGTACTAAGTGCAGATCGCCAACATCGTCTTGTTTAAGCACTGCAATTTTTTTATAATTTCTACTTCTCCTTATTTTAAATAAAAATTCGTCGGAGCGCCCCTGTAACGGCGACATTGAAATTGACCCTATACGAGGACGCAGTAGTCATTAGGGAAGCTCTAGTACTAAGTGCAGATCGCCGACATCGTCTCGTTTAAGCACTGCAATTTTTTTATAATTTCTATTTCTCCTTATTTTAAATAAAAATTCGTCGGAGCGCCCCTGTAACGGCGACATTGAAATTGACCCTATACGAGGACGCAGTAGTCATTAGGGAAGCTCTAGTACTAAGTGCAGATCGCCAACATCGACTCGTTTAGACACCGCAATTTTTTTATAATTTCTACTTCTCCTTGTTTTAAATAAAAATTCGTCGGAGCGCCCCTGTAACGGCGACATTGAAATTGACCCTATACAAGGACGCAGTAGCCCTTGTGAAAGCACTAGTACTAAGTGCAGATCGCCAACATCGTCTCGTTTAAGCACTGCAATTTTTTTATAATTTCTACTTCTCCTTATTTTAAATAAAAATTCGTCGGAGCGCCCCTGTAACGGCGACATTGAAATTGACCCTATACGAGGACGCAGTAGTCATTAGGGAAGCTCTAGTACTAAGTGCAGATCGCCGACATCGTCTCGTTTAAGCACTGCAATTTTTTTATAATTTCTACTTCTCCTTATTTTAAATAAAAATTCGTCGGAGCGCCCCTGTAACGGCGACATTGAAATTGACCCTATACGAGGACGCAGTAGTCATTAGGGAAGCTCTAGTACTAAGTGCAGATCGCCGACATCGTCTCGTTTAAGCACCGCAATTTTTTTATAATTTCTACTTCTCCTTGTTTTAAATAAAAATTCGTCGGAGCGCCCCTGTAACGGCGACATTGAAATTGACCCTATACAAGGACGCAGTAGCCCTTGTGAAAGCACTAGTACTAAGTGCAGATCGCCGACATCGTCTCGTTTAAGCACTGCAATTTTTTTATAATTTCTACTTCTCCTTATTTTAAATAAAAATTCGTCGGAGCGCCCCTGTAACGGCGACATTGAAATTGACCCTATACAAGGACGCAGTAGCCCTTGTGAAAGCTCTAGCACTAAGTGCAGATCGCCGACATCGTCTCGTTTAAGCACTGCAATTTTTTTATTATTTCTACTTCTCCTTATTTTAAATAAAAATTCGTCGGAGCGCCCCTGTAACGGCGACATTGAAATTGACCCTATACGAGGACGCAGTAGTCATTATGGAAGCTCTAGTACTAAGTGCAGATCGCCGACATCGTCTCGTTTAATCACTGCAATTTTTTTATTATTTCTACTTCTCATTTTAAATAAAAATTCGTCGGAGCGCCCCTGTAACGGCGACATTGAAATTGACCCTATACGAGGACGCAGTAGTCATTAGGGAAGCTCTAGTACTAAGTGCAGATCGCCGACATCGTCTCGTTTAAGCACTGCAATTTTTTTATAATTTCTACTTCTCCTTGTTTTAAATAAAAATTCGTCGGAGCGCCCCTGTAACGGCGACATTGAAATTGACCCTATACAAGGACGCAGTAGCCCTTGTGAAAGCACTAGTACTAAGTGCAGATCGCCGACATCGTCTCGTTTAAGCACCGCAATTTTTTTATAATTTCTACTTCTCCTTGTTTTAAATAAAAATTCGTCGGAGCGCCCCTGTAACGGCGACATTGAAATTGACCCTATACAAGGACGCAGTAGCCCTTGTGAAAGCACTAGTACTAAGTGCAGATCGCCGACATCGTCTCGTTTAAGCACCGCAATTTTTTTATAATTTCTACTTCTCCTTGTTTTAAATAAAAATTCGTCGGAGCGCCCCTGTAACGGCGACATTGAAATTGACCCTATACGAGGACGCAGTAGTCATTAGGGAAGCTCTAGTACTAAGTGCAGATCGCCGACATCGTCTCGTTTAAGCACTGCAATTTTTTTATAATTTCTACTTCTCCTTATTTTAAATAAAAATTCGTCGGAGCGCCCCTGTAACGGCGACATTGAAATTGACCCTATACAAGGACGCAGTAGCCCTTGTGAAAGCACTAGTACTAAGTGCAGATCGCCGACATCGTCTCGTTTAAGCACTGCAATTTTTTTATAATTTCTACTTCTCCTTGTTTTAAATAAAAATTCGTCGGAGCGCCCCTGTAACGGCGACATTGAAATTGACCCTATACAAGGACGCAGTAGCCCTTGTGAAAGCACTAGTACTAAGTGCAGATCGCCGACATCGTCTCGTTTAAGCACCGCAATTTTTTTATAATTTCTACTTCTCCTTGTTTTAAATAAAAATTCGTCGGAGCGCCCCTGTAACGGCGACATTGAAATTGACCCTATACAAGGACGCAGTAGCCCTTGTGAAAGCACTAGTACTAAGTGCAGATCGCCGACATCGTCTCGTTTAAGCACCGCAATTTTTTTATAATTTCTACTTCTCCTTGTTTTAAATAAAAATTCGTCGGAGCGCCCCTGTAACGGCGACATTGAAATTGATCCTATACGAGGACGCAGTAGTCATTGGGGAAGCTCTAGTACTAAGTGCAGATCGCCGACATCGTCTCGTTTAAGCACTGCAATTTTTTTATAATTTCTACTTCTCCTTATTTTAAATAAAAATTCGTCGGAGCGCCCCTGTAACGGCGACATTGAAATTGACCCTATACGAGGACGCAGTAGTCATTAGGGAAGCTCTAGTACTAAGTGCAGATCGCCGACATCGTCTCGTTTAAGCACTGCAATTTTTTTATAATTTCTACTTCTCCTTATTTTAAATAAAAATTCGTCGGAGCGCCCCTGTAACGGCGACATTGAAATTGACCCTATACGAGGACGCAGTAGTCATTAGGGAAGCTCTAGTACTAAGTGCAGATCGCCGACATCGTCTCGTTTAAGCACTGCAATTTTTTTATAATTTCTACTTCTCCTTATTTTAAATAAAAATTCGTCGGAGCGCCCCTGTAACGGCGACATTGAAATTGACCCTATACGAGGACGCAGTAGTCATTAGGGAAGCTCTAGTACTAAGTGCAGATCGCCGACATCGTCTCGTTTAAGCACTGCAATTTTTTTATAATTTCTACTTCTTGTTTTAAATAAAAATTCGTCGGAGCGCCCCTGTAACGGCGACATTGAAATTGACCCTATACAAGGACGCAGTAGCCCTTGTGAAAGCACTAGTACTAAGTGCAGATCGCCGACATCGTCTCATTTAAGCACCGCAATTTTTTTATAATTTCTACTTCTCCTTGTTTTAAATAAAAATTCGTCGGAGCGCCCCTGTAACGGCGACATTGAAATTGTCCCTATACAAGGTCGCAGTAGTCATTAGGGAAGCTCTAGTACTAAGTGCAGATCGCCGACATCGTCTCGTTTAAGCACTGCAATTTTTTTATAATTTCTACTTCTCCTTATTTTAAATAAAAATTCGTCGGAGCGCCCCTGTAACGGCGACATTGAAATTGACCCTATACAAGGACGCAGTAGCCCTTGTGAAAGCACTAGTACTAAGTGCAGATCGCCGACATCGTCTCGTTTAAACACCGCAATTTTTTTATAATTTCTACTTCTCCTTGTTTTAAATAAAAATTCGTCGGAGCGCCCCTGTAACGGCGACATTGAAATTGACCCTATACGAGGACGCAGTAGTCATTAGGGCAGCTCTAGTACTAAGTGCAGATCGCCGACATCGTCTCGTTTAAGCACTGCAATTTTTTTATAATTTCTACTTCTCCTTATTTTAAATAAAAATTCGTCGGAGCGACCCTGTAACGGCGACATTGAAATTGACCCTATACGAGGACGCAGTAGTCATTAGGGAAGCTCTAGTACTAAGTGCAGATCGCCGACATCGTCTCGTTTAAGCACTGCAATTTTTTTATAATTTCTACTTCTCCTTGTTTTAAATAAAAATTCGTCGGAGCGCCCCTGTAACGGCGACATTGAAATTGACCCTATACGAGGACGCAGTAGTCATTAGGGAAGCTCTAGTACTAAGTGCAGATCGCCGACATCGTCTCGTTTAAGCACTGCAATTTTTTTATAATTTCTACTTCTCCTTGTTTTAAATAAAAATTCGTCGGAGCGCCCCTGTAACGGCGACATTGAAATTGACCCTATACGAGGACGCAGTTGTCATTAGGGAAGCTCTAGTACTAAGTGCAGATCGCCGACATCGTCTCGTTTAAGCACTGCAATTTTTTTATAATTTCTACTTCTCCTTATTTTAAATAAAAATTCGTCGGAGCGCCCCTGTAACGGCGACATTGAAATTGACCCTATACAAGGACGCAGTAGCCCTTGTGAAAGCACTAGTACTAAGTGCAGATCGCCGACATCGTCTCGTTTAAGCACCGCAATTTTTTTATAATTTCTACTTCTCCTTGTTTTAAATAAAAATTCGTCGGAGCGCCCCTGTAACGGCGACATTGAAATTGTCCCTATACAAGGTCGCAGTAGTCATTAGGGAAGCTCTAGTACTAAGTGCAGATCGCCGACATCGTCTCGTTTAAGCACTGCAATTTTTTTATAATTTCTACTTCTCCTTATTTTAAATAAAAAATTCGTCGGAGCGCCCCTGTAACGGCGACATTGAAATTGACCCTATACGAGGACGCAGTAGTCATTAGGGAAGCTCTAGTACTAAGTGCAGATCGCCGACATCGTCTCGTTTAAGCACCGCAATTTTTTTATAATTTCTACTTCTCCTTGTTTTAAATAAAAATTCGTCGGAGCGCCCCTGTAACGGCGACATTGAAATTGACCCTATACAAGGACGCAGTAGCCCTTGTGAAAGCACTAGTACTAAGTGCAGATCGCCGACATCGTCTCGTTTAAGCACCGCAATTTTTTTATAATTTCTACTTCTCCTTGTTTTAAATAAAAATTCGTCGGAGCGCCCCTGTAACGGCGACATTGAAATTGACCCTATACAAGGACGCAGTAGCCCTTGTGAAAGCACTAGTACTAAGTGCAGATCGCCGACATCGTCTCGTTTAAGCACCGCAATTTTTTTATAATTTCTACTTCTCCTTGTTTTAAATAAAAATTCGTCGGAGCGCCCCTGTAACGGCGACATTGAAATTGACCCTATACAAGGACGCAGTAGCAATTGTGAAAGCACTAGTACTAAGTGCAGATCGCCGACATCGTCTCGTTTAAGCACCGCAATTTTTTTATAATTTCTACTTCTCCTTCTTTTAAATAAAAATTCGTCGGAGCGCCCCTGTAACGGCGACATTGAAATTGACCCTATACAAGGACGCAGTAGCCCTTGTGAAAGCACTAGTACTAAGTGCAGATCGCCGACATCGTCTCGTTTAAGCACCGCAATTTTTTTATAATTTCTACTTCTCCTTGTTTTAAATAAAAATTCGTCGGAGCGCCCCTGTAACGGCGACATTGAAATTGACCCTATACAAGGACGCAGTAGCCCTTGTGAAAGCACTAGTACTAAGTGCAGATCGCCGACATCGTCTCGTTTAAGCACCGCAATTTTTTTATAATTTCTACTTCTCCTTATTTTAAATAAAAATTCGTCGGAGCGACCCTGTAACGGCGACATTGAAATTGACCCTATACGAGGACGCAGTAGTCATTAGGGAAGCTCTAGTACTAAGTGCAGATCGCCGACATCGTCTCGTTTAAGCACTGCAATTTTTTTATAATTTCTACTTCTCCTTGTTTTAAATAAAAATTCGTCGGAGCGCCCCTGTAACGGCGACATTGAAATTGACCCTATACGAGGACGCAGTAGTCATTAGGGAAGCTCTAGTACTAAGTGCAGATCGCCGACATCGTCTCGTTTAAGCACTGCAATTTTTTTATAATTTCTACTTCTCCTTGTTTTAAATAAAAATTCGTCGGAGCGCCCCTGTAACGGCGACATTGAAATTGACCCTATACAAGGACGCAGTAGCCCTTGTGAAAGCACTAGTACTAAGTGCAGATCGCCGACATCGTCTCGTTTAAGCACCGCAATTTTTTTATAATTTCTACTTCTCCTTGTTTTAAATAAAAATTCGTCGGAGCGCCCCTGTAACGGCGACATTGAAATTGACCCTATACGAGGACGCAGTTGTCATTAGGGAAGCTCTAGTACTAAGTGCAGATCGCCGACATCGTCTCGTTTAAGCACTGCAATTTTTTTATAATTTCTACTTCTCCTTATTTTAAATAAAAATTCGTCGGAGCGCCCCTGTAACGGCGACATTGAAATTGACCCTATACAAGGACGCAGTAGCCCTTGTGAAAGCACTAGTACTAAGTGCAGATCGCCGACATCGTCTCGTTTAAGCACCGCAATTTTTTTATAATTTCTACTTCTCCTTGTTTTAAATAAAAATTCGTCGGAGCGCCCCTGTAACGGCGACATTGAAATTGTCCCTATACAAGGTCGCAGTAGTCATTAGGGAAGCTCTAGTACTAAGTGCAGATCGCCGACATCGTCTCGTTTAAGCACTGCAATTTTTTTATAATTTCTACTTCTCCTTATTTTAAATAAAAATTCGTCGGAGCGCCCCTGTAACGGCGACATTGAAATTGACCCTATACGAGGACGCAGTAGTCATTAGGGAAGCTCTAGTACTAAGTGCAGATCGCCGACATCGTCTCGTTTAAGCACCGCAATTTTTTTATAATTTCTACTTCTCCTTGTTTTAAATAAAAATTCGTCGGAGCGCCCCTGTAACGGCGACATTGAAATTGACCCTATACAAGGACGCAGTAGCCCTTGTGAAAGCACTAGTACTAAGTGCAGATCGCCGACATCGTCTCGTTTAAGCACCGCAATTTTTTTATAATTTCTACTTCTCCTTGTTTTAAATAAAAATTCGTCGGAGCGCCCCTGTAACGGCGACATTGAAATTGACCCTATACAAGGACGCAGTAGCCCTTGTGAAAGCACTAGTACTAAGTGCAGATCGCCGACATCGTCTCGTTTAAGCACCGCAATTTTTTTATAATTTCTACTTCTCCTTGTTTTAAATAAAAATTCGTCGGAGCGCCCCTGTAACGGCGACATTGAAATTGTCCCTATACAAGGTCGCAGTAGTCATTAGGGAAGCTCTAGTACTAAGTGCAGATCGCCGACATCGTCTCGTTTAAGCACTGCAATTTTTTTATAATTTCTACTTCTCCTTGTTTTAAATAAAAATTCGTCGGAGCGCCCCTGTAACGGCGACATTGAAATTGACCCTATACAAGGACGCAGTAGCCCTTGTGAAAGCACTAGTACTAAGTGCAGATCGCCGACATCGTCTCGTTTAAGCACCGCAATTTTTTTATAATTTCTACTTCTCCTTGTTTTAAATAAAAATTCGTCGGAGCGCCCCTGTAACGGCGACATTGAAATTGACCCTATACAAGGACGCAGTAGCCCTTGTGAAAGCACTAGTACTAAGTGCAGATCGCCGACATCGTCTCGTTTAAGCACCGCAATTTTTTTATAATTTCTACTTCTCCTTGTTTTAAATAAAAATTCGTCGGAGCGCCCCTGTAATGGCGACATTGAAATTGTCCCTATACAAGGTCGCAGTAGTCATTAGGGAAGCTCTAGTACTAAGTGCAGATCGCCGACATCGTCTCGTTTAAGCACCGCAATTTTTTTATAATTTCTACTTCTCCTTGTTTTAAATAAAAATTCGTCGGAGCGCCCCTGTAACGGCGACATTGAAATTGACCCTATACAAGGACGCAGTAGCAATTGTGAAAGCACTAGTACTAAGTGCAGATCGCCGACATCGTCTCGTTTAAGCACCGCAATTTTTTTATAATTTCTACTTCTCCTTCTTTTAAATAAAAATTCGTCGGAGCGCCCCTGTAACGGCGACATTGAAATTGACCCTATACAAGGACGCAGTAGCCCTTGTGAAAGCACTAGTACTAAGTGCAGATCGCCGACATCGTCTCGTTTAAGCACCGCAATTTTTTTATAATTTCTACTTCTCCTTGTTTTAAATAAAAATTCGTCGGAGCGCCCCTGTAACGGCGACATTGAAATTGACCCTATACAAGGACGCAGTAGCCCTTGTGAAAGCACTAGTACTAAGTGCAGATCGCCGACATCGTCTCGTTTAAGCACCGCAATTTTTTTATAATTTCTACTTCTCCTTGTTTTAAATAAAAATTCGTCGGAGCGCCCCTGTAACGGCGACATTGAAATTGACCCTATACAAGGACGCAGTAGCCCTTGTGAAAGCACTAGTACTAAGTGCAGATCGCCGACATCGTCTCGTTTAAGCACCGCAATTTTTTTATAATTTCTACTTCTCCTTGTTTTAAATAAAAATTCGTCGGAGCGCCCCTGTAATGGCGACATTGAAATTGTCCCTATACAAGGTCGCAGTAGTCATTAGGGAAGCTCTAGTACTAAGTGCAGATCGCCGACATCGTCTCGTTTAAGCACTGCAATTTTTTTATAATTTCTACTTCTCCTTATTTTAAATAAAAATTCGTCGGAGCGCCCCTGTAACGGCGACATTGAAATTGACCCTATACGAGGACGCAGTAGTCATTAGGGAAGCTCTAGTACTAAGTGCAGATCGCCGACATCGTCTCGTTTAAGCACTGCAATTTTTTTATAATTTCTACTTCTCCTTGTTTTAAATAAAAATTCGTCGGAGCGCCCCTGTAACGGCGACATTGAAATTGACCCTATACAAGGACGCAGTAGCCCTTGTGAAAGCACTAGTACTAAGTGCAGATCGCCGACATCGTCTCGTTTAAGCACCGCATTTTTTTTATAATTTCTACTTCTCCTTGTTTTAAATAAAAATTCGTCGGAGCGCCCCTGTAACGGCGACATTGAAATTGTCCCTATACAAGGTCGCAGTAGTCATTAGGGAAGCTCTAGTACTAAGTGCAGATCGCCGACATCGTCTCGTTTAAGCACTGCAATTTTTTTATAATTTCTACTTCTCCTTATTTTAAATAAAAATTCGTCGGAGCGCCCCTGTAACGGCGACATTGAAATTGACCCTATACGAGGACGCAGTAGTCATTAGGGAAGCTCTAGTACTAAGTGCAGAATGCCGACATCGTCTCGTTTAAGCACCGCAATTTTTTTATAATTTCTACTTCTCATTTTAAATAAAAATTCGTCGGAGCGCCCCTGTAACGGCGACATTGAAATTGACCCTATACAAGGACGCAGTAGCCCTTGTGAAAGCATTAGTACTAAGTGCAGATCGCCGACATCGGCTCGTTTAGGCGCCGCAATTTTTTATATTATTTCTGTCTTCATATTTTAAATGAAAATTCGAGGGCGGGCTTCTTTAACTGATCTTTACTGATACTAAGTGGGAATATCTCAATATTTTAATTCAAGAATATCGTGGACATTATTACCGGGTACATCGTGGCTGGCCACGATTTCTGCGGCGTTGCCAATTATTTCATAGTGGCCGACCGTGGACGAAATTTACCAAACCGTGGCTAGAAAACCGTGGCTGCTTTCACATCAGTCAATACATATTATTTGGACACCACGCCAATATAGAGATTTAAACAACATCGCCCCAACATCGCAACACAAAAGCTATGGAGGTGAGGTTGCCACCTCTCGGAATCGGAATCCCCTCTTCCACTAAACGGACAAAACAAAAACACACCAAAAACTCGTGCCGAAAAAGACAAAATTGCAATATTTCACAATTTTTTTGAAGATTCCAGGTTTTTGCGCCAGTTGTTGCTTTGTTTTTGACGAGTTTTTGATATCCCGTTCGAAAACTAAGGTCAAAGAGTTTCGACGTGTTTATGAACTGAGTCTGTCTACTGCGAGGGGTGTGACACTCCAAGGAATTTTGTACACCAGATTTGAGATTTTGCTCGGGATTACATTGTTTCTTATGAGAATCCCTAAAATCTTTGAACAAATTTACTGGGATTCTGTAAATCTTGAGATTTCATGAGATTTTAGAAGATTTCAGGGATTTTGAGAGATTTTAGAGATTTCAGAGATTTTAAGGATTTTTAGAAATCTCTAGATTTTGTGAGATTTTCGACAGATTTCTGAGATTTCATGAGATTTCAAGAATTTTATCAGATTTTTCAATGAATGTATTTTGTTTCATAGTACTTAGGCCATGAAATAATTACCCCATTCAAATACCACAGCCTATGAGATACTCTCCCTTGGGACTATCAATAAAAAAATGGAGATCATTTTTTTCCTTGTCCTTCATATAGTTCTGAGGTGTCCAGTATCAAATTGGAACACACTGTATACTTAAATTGGATAAGAAAATGTGAGAAAATTTTCTTGTGGATTCGTTTGTAATAAGTCTGTAAAAATATCACATTCCAACCGGGATTTGAACTCACGGGTCATCAACTTACGCGACAGGCCGCTTTTCCAACTTTACATCAAGTCAATTCGTATAGCTCTTAGTCGGTAAAAGGACCTGCCGCGTAGTTCCAATCCCGGCCGGAGTGTGATTTGCCGCTACTCATTTTTCTAAATTACCTATTTAATTTGTACAGAGACAAAACATCGCTCTTTCCAAAATAAAAATAAATAATAGTGCCATTAAAAAAAAGTTGATTGCCATGGCAACCAAACCGCGAAAGCTGAAAACAAGTGAAACATGTTATGTGGCAAACCATTTTCATAAAAATATTTTTTAAATAACTCATATTTATTACATATAAGCAGATTTCCATACCTTTTTCCATCCTCATCACATATTAAAAAAATGCATGTCTGCTGTATCTAGAGTGATTCAGTTATGACGTGAAAAATTTTAACCACGTACCTATTATCGGTAGCAACCTAAAATAGACGAAAATCATTAAAAAAAATTCTGCCACTTTTCAAAAATGGGACAGAACCCCTAAAATCCCAGAAGACTGGCGGCCTCGCAGCTCCACCTGCGATACAGATTGCCGTATTATTATCAGATTATAAATAACAATAGTTCGCCTACTAAGCAATAGGTGGCGCACCATAAGCGCCGGTTATTAGTGTGCATGACATGAATTGTGGTTAGTTTGCTTCGGCCAGAGGCCTCGTCAACTAAATTCCACATGAGTCAAGTTGAACTTCACTGCCTTGGTACATAAATAACTATTATTTTATTTTAGTTTTTGACTGCGTATGTTTTTGTTTGTATGTTTTTTTTTGTTTAAATAAATAGAGATTTTATATTTTCCTTCCTTGTCTCATTTTGAAAATTAATAAGTATTGAATTAATTAAAAAAGGAAGACTTTTTAAAAGTCACGACTTTTTGACTTTTTTAAAAAAGTCACAAGTATTTCCAACCCTGGCAGTGTCGTAACCAAAATGTAAAGTTGGGGGGAAGCAATTATTTCAAAAAAATTCTTCGGTAATATTTAGGGCTAAACTATTGTTTTAAAATAAATTTTATTTAGAAATAAAGACCACGCGACAGATCTTTGAAGGAAGAAGGAAAGGAGGCTAAAGCCCCCAAAGCCCCCCCCCCCTGGTTAGCCACTGATTAAGGGTTTAAATACATTTCGGCGTTGTAATTTGTATAGTTTTAAATTTGGCGCCAGTTTTGCTGGTAACACTGGTGAGAGTTGGGTTGGTGAATCCTCTGCCAAAGATGGCAATTGTCTTATGTTTGAGCGGACGTCGCTGCGTACCGTGAAATCTTATGTGAATTATTATGAAGGGAAAAATTAAAACCAAAACGAGAAAATACGAGTGTTTTACTTAATTACAACCATCTACATCATCGGATTTTTTTATTTTATTTTTGTTTCGTTGTTTATAGATTTTTTAAAAATTTCAGATTCGTACTCGGTGTGCGGTATTAAACTATTTCCTCAATCTACCCTTAAATGTTTTAACATCATGACTGAATCAACCTGTATATACAATTTACTTGTTAAGAGGTGGAGTGGGAGTAGTGACAATCAGGCGGATGCAGCGGCTATAGCCGCGCGGCTGCAGTGCTTCTGTCGCCACGCTGCTGTCGCGTGACTGACATCTGACACGGTTAGGTACTGGAAGGGGAACGACTCCTATTGGTTGTTTATATTCGCATGATTTCTTTGTGAATGGCGCCAAAATATAACATGGATCATAAGTTTTAGAGGGTAAAGATTCCAATTTTGCTCAAGATTTTAAAGATTTTGGAGATTTCTCGAGATTTTAGGGATTTAGAGAGATTTCTGAGATTTATAGAGATTTTAAAGATTATTGAAGATTTTTGAGATTTCGCAAAGATTTTAGGGATTCTGTGAGATTTTCGAGATTCTGTAAGATTCTGCGAGATTTCACGGATTTTCGGCAAAGTGTACACCAGATTTCTTGAGTGTCACCCCTCGGTCTACTGCATATGGAAACAAGTTCGTTTTCAGTTTGTTTTTAATTTTGCGGCTATAATTAAGGTGTTTTGCATGGTTAAAAATTAAGAATAGGTTTGTAAAGACGATACGTTTATACAAATATACAATACACTATAATCTAGGCAGACATCCGAGGTGGATTATTAATTATATATTTTTTATATTAATTAATATTAATAATTATAAGTAAGTGGGTTCATACATTCTATAAAAAAATAATGATGGTAAAATATAAAAAGGTTTAAGAAGAATAGAATATGCAGTAAAATTTAAAAAAAAAACAAAAAACAAAAACAATATGAATCTCAACCGAGATCTCAACAAACATGAACAATGGTTGTCACAATGTTAATTTAAGTCTAAGGCAAGGCCTTGTCTAATGAACTTCCATGTCTTCCAGTTATTGGGAACTAACAATATTTATTTTACATTTTACCTACTAATATTTCCTAGGTATCTTGAATCATTAAAGTTTTTAAAAATAAATGCTATTAGCATAGACAAATCGGCTGCTGATACACAACACGACACAAAATTAACATAAATTATAAAAGTGTTTACTTGTTCGGCTATGCCTATGCAATATGCTATAGGTGAGGGATGAGGCTATAGATAGGTATCAACAAGAGTCTTTTCATCAGGGGTAGGTAATATAACAAGTGGCATGCCCTCAGAGAAATAATCCTTGGTTATTTATCTGAGGGTGTGCCTATTATCGTCGATGGATATTATAGATAATACCTCGGATAATACCTACCTTTGGTTAATTTTAAGAATTATAATCCCAATACCACGTCTGCACAGCAGGAGTGGTATTTCCATAGGATTGGGATTATAAATTATAATAATTGGTTATGAAATTAACAAAAGGTGTTATCCGCGGTGTTATCTGATTATTATTATTATTATTATTAGGCATACCCCGAGGCATACCCTCAGGCATACCACGAGTTGTATTTAATTTAGGAAGAGAATTTAACAACTACAATAATTTAATTATACAGTGTTTAGGCCTAATTTGACAACCAAACTTAGCAAATAAATTAACTAGGTACAAAAATTATAAATGTTTTGCCCTCGGTTTTGCCTTTTCAAAAATGTGATTAAAAAAAAAATTTAAAAAGTGTCCCCGACTGGTATTTGAATCCGGGAGATACCACAATAACAATATTGGTTTAGCGTAACTAGGGCGTAACTAAGAGGGTAGTATTTCAGGGAAAATAGGTAGGTAGGTACTCGGCTAGGTACCACACTCGTGCACTCGTGGTAGGTACCTACTTATTATCGCTGAAATCGTCACCTAATTGTTTAATATCTCAAAAATTATGTCATATCATTGGTTCATATTGGCAGGTGTTGAATTCTCAATATTGTGTGTCTCCTTAATAGCTGCCTACTAGATACACTGAGAGTTGATCATTGAAAACACTACGTTATCCATGACAATAGCTATAAACAAAAATTAATATTGTTTATATTTATGTGTGTTTTTGAAAAATATTTTTTTAATGGAAGAAAATAATAAAAAATGGCTTTAAAAAAATTTCAGGGCTTTCGAATTCTACTCTGTAACTCGGTAGGTATATAACAAAAGCGGTAGGTATAGGTAGATAATGGTAAGTATATGTCAGTGGGAAAAATATGTAGGTAATAATAAAAATTAATAGCGTCGTCTTTGCACTGAGAAGCTAAATGGGTCAAACGGGGGATCAAATTATTTCGCAAAATTTTTAAACTTCACTTTAAATTATAAACTTTATAGGTATTAATTTTAAATTCCATCTTAAAAATAAAAAATTAAAGATTTTCTATAAATTAATTTTTGACAGGCTTTTTCATCTTCATAAAATAATAATACTTATCCTAATCTTCGTCCGTTAGTTCCAAGGTGCAGTGCATACCAATAAACATAAACAATGATACGCACGTCATCGGTCAGTAGGTACCCGACAAGCCAATAGCAGCTCGAGTATAGCAGCTCTAACACTGGCCGATGAGAGTAGGTATAGCAGCTCTGACACTGGCCGATGACGCGTGTAGCCTGTATCAATGTTTCCCTCTCGGTTTACCTATACTGTATGGTATAAAAAATGAAGTTACTTGGAACGGCATAAAAACTTTTGAATTTTATACGGGTGATTTCTGCTGATAAGTCTGGTATTTTAGTAGCAGAGCGTGGTAAATGCTATGAAATAGATCGCGCCCCGTATATCACTGTGTTCCAAGCACAGAGATCATATATGATCTCTGTGGTTCCAAGTGAGTTCATTTTATATTTTACCAGGGTAGCTCGAGAACAGGAAGAGGAACAGGCGCCTCGGCAATAAAATATGAGACAAAACACTTTTTTAACGATATTAAACCACACCTAATAATAGTAGTAAAAAGATATGAAGGAGACAGAAGATAGTTATTGTACCTAGTAAAAACAAGTGACTGCATGCTGTCAATAATACTTGCATGGGTTACACTGTTCGACGGCCGCCGGCCGGCTACTTGTGCAACGAAATGCGGCTCGTGCTCGTAAATAGTTATAATCGATATGGCTTTTTAGAGACCTTTTGACAATATTATATGATGCATTGACCTTTGCGTTGTGTTTGACGACAACCTTAAAAAACGTTAAATGTGAAATATGTTGCTTGTAGAATATACAGGGTGTCCAACTTTAAAACTATACAAATTCGTAAAATCTTCATTTTTGGAAACTTTTTTTTTGTTTGAAAGGCCTTAAAAACCGCTTTTTTGACCTTTCTGCCATTTCTCAAAATGCAAATCCAGGGCCGGCTGCGATTTTTTTTATACCCCCGATTTTTACGAAAACCATTTAGCGATTTTTTTATTTAAAATCTGACCCCACAGCGTTAATCAGAACACCCCGAAACCCCCATATACCAAATTTGAATAAAAAATATACAGGGAGTTCCATTCTGCAGGGTGTCAAAGTTGAGCAAAATAGCAATTTTAAAGACATCTGCCTCGGCATCTGCCAAGTCAAGAGTGCCATGGAATCCCCTCAAAACAGTTGAATGGTCAATAGGACCACTCAAGGTGTTGGTGTGCAAAGATCCAATACAAAATATACAGAGTGTTCTTATCTGTGCCATCTCAAATTACTGAATTTTTGTAACTTTATACTGGTCAAAAATCGAGTATATCAAAACCGCTGCACACACTATAAACGAACTAAATCTAAAAAATACAGAAGTCTGCCAGTCAGTAAGTCCATATCAGTTAAGGTGGATGGTGTGCCACATTAGGAAACGCACAGAAAATGTATCATCTTAGACAGTGACTTTGTTGAGCAAGGTGCAATAATTTAAATAAATGGAAAAAAATATAATACAACATAAAAGATCAAAAATGCAAATATAAAATTAAATTAAATATAAAAAATTTCATCCAAACCAGGCCCATCACAAGAACCTAAGGTTCCTAAAATAGAAGCCGCATTACCTCTTTGGATAGCCAAACTTACCCTTTGCGTTATGAAGCCTTTTGCATTTTTGGGCGATAATTTATTATTATTTATTTGTTAGTTGGCATTTTGTAAAGAAATACATTAAGTACTTTTGTGTTTATCAATATTTTTTCAATGATTCCACAGCACTCATGACCCGTATAAAGTTTAATAAAAAATCAGAATTTTGAGATGGCTCAGACAAAAATAGGTACCTCGAAAAATACCCTGTATATTTTTGTAGTACATAATCTTTTCACACCAACATTTTGAGTGGTCCTTTCGAGGTCCTGTTGACCATTCAACTGTTTTGAAGGGATTCCATGGCACATTTGACTCGCGAGATATCTTTAAATTTCCTATTTTGCTCAATTTTGACAGCCTACAGAATGGAACTCCCTGTATATTTTTTGTTCAAATTTGCTATATGGGGGTTTTGGGGTGTTCTGATTAACGCTGTGGGGTCAGATTTTAAATAAAAAAAAACGCTGAATGGTTTTCGTCGAGGTTTTCGTGGAAATCGGGGGTATAAAAAAAATCGCAGCCGGCCCTGGATTTGCATTTTGAAAATGGCAGGAAGGTCAAAAGAAGCGGTTTTTGAAGGCCTTTCAAACAAAAAAACGTTTAGGCGATTATCTCCAAAAATGAAAATTTTAGGGATTTGTACAGTTTTAACGAGAGTTTTAAAGTTGGACACCCTGTACTTTGTATATTTTTGAAAACTGCGTGACGCTCGGCGTGACCTTATGTATGTCCTATATTTTTTTGTGGCGCCAGTCAGAGTTTTTTATGCTGTTTCAAGTGACTTTACAAATACAAGGTACTTATACCTTGAAATTGAATACCTACCTTAGTATGGAATACCTACCTACCTGACAGGAATAAAAACCGAGAAAAAAGCAGAACGGTGAGAAAATAAAAAAGAAAGAAATTGAAATTACCTATAGGTACTTATCGACTAAAAAACTGGTGAAAAAGTCGAGGTGGGCATAAGTTGAGACGCTGGGTAGGTAGATTGGAAAACAAAAAAGTAGGTACTTACCTACCTATACAAATACAACATGAATTTAAAAATAATAAATATTAAAAGCTATAAGTATACCTATATCTATCCTATAGGTATGTTTGTTTTGAAACGATAAAGATAAACAAGCCTGATATTATTATTGGTGTCGGTATATCGAAAACGGCTGTTTCATTTTATTCAGGCAGAATCGCGGTGTCGAAATTCGCTGCTGCGCGGAACGGCCCGCGGCCAACACCACAAACACCAACAAACAGCCGATACGGACCACGTTGTTGCTAGGCCTGCGATCGCCGTGCCGTGTGCGGCGGGCTCCGCTCCGGCCGGACAACCTCCACGAGGAAAAAAACAAAAATAAACACCCCGGAGCCGGCCGAGGCGGCTGATCGATACCCGGGACAAAAGAAAACACACGTGACGGAAATAACCTAAGCGGGCCGGCCTCGTCGCTGCACCGCACCGCACCATTTGTTTACATAACAGCGTGCGCTGTTCGCAGGGACCACAGATTAAATTAATAATAAAAGCCCGGACTTACGTCTTGGGCAGGCGGACGGAGGGGGCGCCCTTCCTCTGGAACACCCCGTCGACGAACACCCCGTTCTTGCCGTTACAGCTCATGTAGAAGTAGGGGTGGTCGAAGAACACCTCGAGGTGTCTGCGCGACACGAAGCTCGAGTGGCCCATGTTGACGTCGACGTCGCCCCGAGAGCTGTTCCTGCCGATTACCACGCGGTTCTGGCGCACCAGGTACTCGAAGTCGCGGCCCTCGATGCACGCGATCGCGTCGCCCTTGTCGTCGGGGCTCCACTGCACCTTGGAGGGGCTGGCGGGCGCCGACTTGAGGGCCAACAGGGCCCACGCGTCATTCTCGGACGTCCGCACGGACATGTTTGGGGGTTTGGGGCCCGGGCGGCGGGCTGGCTCGTGTTGGTAAACACGTGAGGGCCGGACGGCGCGGCGCGATGGCGGAAAAAACACGGCGCAGCGGAGCGGTGCGGCGTGGTGACGGCAGCGGCGGCGGCGCAGCGCGGCGGCGGTGACGAGCGGAGGCGCCGGCGAGGGGTGCGCCGAGCGACGTCTGGCGGCCGGGGGAGCAGGCGTGCGCGCCCGTCGGCAGCGGCGGGTTGCCCGCGGGGCCGCCAAAAAACTACCTAACCTACGGTACCAACTCAACAGTGGTGGCTCGTCCATAGGGGCTCTGGGGCAGAGCCCCCCTGCCCCCCAGTAGAAAATGGGAAAAATAATTTAGTTCCGCGACTGCTATATTCTTCATTTGACTTACCTGTTCCTTCCTAATTAAATTGCCGCAACACCCGCTGCGGATAATGTACTACGTACTAGGTATCACAAAATATATAGGTTACTGGGTATTTTAAATGCCCTCAACCACGATACACAGATATAACGGTATGTCCTCGCGAAGGTCGAGGCCTACGATAAAGACAGGCCATGGCGCACAAAAATCACTTGACCATCTTAGTCCGACGTTACATGTCATTTGTCACATAACTGAAAGCGGGTTTTAAGAAGTTTTAATAAATGTTTAAAGTGGTTTTAAACGTCTTAGTTTATATACAAGTTTGTGCCTAGTACGCGTGTGTCCTGGCGGAGGGGAACCGCCCGCAAGTGTTATTATGGCCTCTGGGTGGGAACCGTGCCGTCCAGGAGTATTGGTGCCGCTCGCGCCGACGCGTGAGCGCTTCAAGGGGAATTCTCCCCCCGGAATGGACAGTGGAGCCTGAGACACAGACAGGTGAACTGCTTACGGGAGATCCGCGAGTTCAGACGGTCCGGGTGGCTGGAAGCCGTTCCCGTTGACAACGTTCGGGTTTGTGTATTTTGTATTCACCATTCACCTTATGCGAAATAAATCAATGTTTAACGTACTTGAGGATTTTCGTTGTCGACCCACGCCCTGATACGGTTCCTATTCGGCCTTTCACGCTGCCGATCAACTGGGACCTCCTCAATATTTACAGTATATTGAAGTGAGTTTTCATTTTTATTTCGTAAAAAATAACCTAAATACCAAATATTGGGTCTGTTTATATTATATTTATACATATTACAAAAGCCAGGAAGAAAATGTCACCATAATAACATTTGCTTTGCCTCGGGATGAAAATTTGCGCCAAAAATATATTCGTCAAATTCCAACTGAGATTTAATTTATAAAAAAAACCTTAAGTATGTGTGGCTAACACATTTTCAAGAAAGTGAAACAAATAAAGTGGACAAATGTGTTGTGGGAGGAAAATACCTATAGAGAATACCACCTAATAAGCTAAAGGAAGGTGCTGTCCCAACAATTTTTGAGAATGTGCCAAAATATTTGAGTGCAGTGCCGTTTAACTCTCAGCCCAAAACAGCTGAGCAGGCAGGTTGAAAATTTTGAAAAAACAATTAGAGAAAGCCTGGATGCGCAAAACCAATAATGTAATAAATGAAAGAAAACTCGCCGAATTGTTAGGAAATTTGTTTTTTCTACTTATCTCCAAAAATGCCTTTTATTATATAGGACTAAGTTGGTCACGTGACTACGCGATTATGCGTTAGCGCCATAGCCTGTCTTTATCGTTGGCCTCGCGCGCAGGTGCCGTGACGTCAACGGTGACGTTTATTCTTATTCGACAAAATCATGGCCACCTTTTACAAAGTTTAGAGAATACATCATTGGACGCTGCCTTTTATTTCTAAACGGAAATTTGACTCGTTTATAGAGAGCTAGGCAACCACATATACACCAAGATGTCTCAAGGTGTCTACATTATATTTTTGGGACGTGAAATTGATAACTGACGTTATGCAACGCCAAGACTATTTCAGGACTATTTTTTATAAGTCGGTCGCGCTTTTGTCGAAGTGACGTAGATGCGCAGATGAGGTTAATTTTCGTTCTCCTAGGTGACATACCGTTATCTGCAATGTCTGCAATGATCTGTATACCTAGATGACCCATTCAAATGGCATTATAATCCAGGTTCCAGGTTGATATACAATGAAATATCAAATACAACATTTAGCCCTGTAGTGGTGCACAGCTGATCAGTAAATATGTATATAACTAGAGCATATAAAAAAACCAGCAGTATAACTTAGTCTTGAGAAATCATCCGCAAATTCAATGACCTTGAGACATATTGGTGGAATAGAAGTCAGAGGTGTAGTCGGAAAAATCAATTCAGAAATACAGAGTAGTATTAGTAAAGTGTATAGTGTGTGGTAAGCACATGCAGCTTTTACTCCTCTATTATCAATGTTTGATGATAAATATTAAATATATTATATTCTTAGCAGTATTACTTTCAACGATTATAAGTGTAGGTATAAGTATAGCATCAATTGAATTGAGATCGTCGGCGCGCACCGAATGTCGGGCGAAAACAGCGGCCGGGCCGGACGTAAACAGGGCACAAATCTTTCAAAATTTCGGTTTTTCCGCGGGTATTCGCCAAGTTTCGATGTTGCAAAAGGTGCAAAATAGGGTGGTGATCAGTTTGAGCTGCATACAGTAAAATTCATCCGGATTTGACGTTATTTCTTAGTTCATTTGCATAATTTGACCAATGAAATCGTGGAACCCAAAGTGGGTTTTAGCCTCTCGCCCCTAACAAGAAGAAACCCACAAAATGGAGAAAATATTCTTCTACTTCTTTTTACTTTGTGGTCAAATGCGTGCACAAGGTGCTACTACCAGTTAATCCTAGTGATCTCTTCGAGGCGCCTCATATAATTACCATCGAACTTCACATGTAAGTTCGTTTGATCGTCTAATTATTGCAGATTTCCCCAAGATGTTGTTAAAAATTCTTAATGTGTATTTAAAGGATGACTGACGGGACTTGGAGGTCAAATATATTTATTTGTTCAAAACATTTTACTGCTGGATGCTTTTAATGTGCATCGTGGACATTGTGGTGAACAAGGACGAAGAGCTCTAAAGCAATCTGCAGTCCCAAATCTGTGTATGGACCAGACAGAAAAATGTTTGGAGTATGGATTTGCAATAATTCGTATGTTACCGGCAAAGTATGAAATCAGGCATTCTATACGCCATTGAATATAAGAAATACGCCCCCTATAGGCTCAATGCTAAACTATAGTCTATGGGCCATGCCAACAATGAACAACAACAAAGAACAACGCAGTGTAGACCCAAGACTAGCACCGTTCCCATGGTGACGATGGCCCATATATATATATATATTAGTTCGCATAGTCCCGTCGGGGCGTTGGCATCTTAAATTCAGTCGCTAATACTATAGAATACCTAAAATTACTAGGAAAAGTATCTAAAAATGTGTTTTCCACATTTTACTTGGGTATTTATATAACATAATCCCGACAGGTTGGCAAGCAAAAGTGTTTAAAAAATTGTAATTTAGATATACAGGGTGCGGGGTGCGGCAAAACAAACAGTGCAGTTTTGAAGGGCTATTAAAAAAAATTGGCACAACTTAGGAAAACGTGGTTTATTCTGATTGAGCCAGTACTACACCCCATTTTTTCACTTAAGTTTTAAAGATCACATCGGCAAAATTATGTCCTCTAGAAGCGATGCACTGATGTAGGGGATTTCTGAAGTTTTCAACTGCGTTCTGGTACATATGGATCGGAATAGCGGCGATTTTCTCTCTAATACGGACCTTCAGTTATTCCAAGTTGCGAGGAGGATGCTTAAAAACCTTTTCTGTGACATAGCCCCACAGGAAAAAATCGCAAATGCTCAAATCCCATGTTATCCCGCAATCCCGCCTTGCCGACCACCCCAGGTCGCACGTCAGATAGACCGTAGGCTCGCAGGAAACATCTTCTTCTTCTTTCTGCGTTCTTGCTTGAGGACGACCAGTTGTGGTTTTGTCCTCTGTTTCTTAAGTTTAGTCAATAAATTGAAGTTTTGGTTTTGAAAAATTAGTTAAAATTTGTTTCATTTGGGGCATGGTTGGTTAGTCAATGAGTTCTTGCAAAAACCTCACAAACTATAATCTTGTTTCTTGTAAGTTATTGAAAAATGAATAAATTCGCTATTTAAAAACAGTAAATTTCGAATAATTTTATTTATGGAGGAGGTACAGGGAGAAAATCTCTATTCTATGGCAAGGCTTGTTTCTGTCAGGTATATAGCCTATGGCTTGTCTTAGGAGATTGTTAGGATGTTGAGGGCCTACATTCTCGTAGATTTGCACCGTCTCTGACCTAATAAAGTCAGAGAGGGTGCAAATCCCGAGGTCCCTCCTTATAGTATCGTTGCGGACATACCAGGGTGCGCCGGCCACTAGTCTTAATGCTTTATTTTGCAACGTTTCAAGTTTATTGAAATTTGTTTTGGTCACTGTAGACCATACTGGACCAGCGTATGCGATAAGTGGTCTTATAATCATCGTGTATATTAGCAGTCTATTTTCTAAGGATAATTTTGAATTATAGCAGAGTAGGGGGAAAAGAGAGCGGATCGCCCCGCGGGCTAGATTTACTCTTTTTTCAATATGTGAACGCCAATTTAATTTTCTATCTAAAATTAATCCGAGATATTTTGCTTGGGGTAGCCAGTCTTTATAAGTGTTTTGGATTTGGATTTCAGGAATTTGTCGTTTTTTAGTAAATAGTACAGCTTGTGTTTTATCGCAATTAATTTTTATCTTTTTAGTTAGAAAATAATTCTCTAATTGTTGGAAATTTCTTTGCGTCGCAAGAGTCACCCTGTTCGTGTTTCTGTTATTGTAGGTAATTGCCGTATCGTCGGCGTAGAGATATATATCGGCATTGTTTAACCTGGGTATATCGGCGATATATAGTATGTATAGAAGAGGAGAGAGCACGGAGCCCTGTGGTACTCCGGCTTCAACATTTAAGGTTTGCGAATATTCATTTTTAAGGCTTACTAAAAATTTTATATTTTGGAGAAAGGCGTAGATAAGGTGTACCATTGAGGGACTAATGCCTTGACCTATTAAGGTATGCAATAGGCCCCAATGCCACACCTTATCAAACGCCTTCTCTATGTCCAAAAATATGACTCCCCTGCTCTCTCTTTCTTGGAAATTTCGTTGTATATTTTCAACAAGTCTTAGAAGTTGTAGCGTGGTGCTATGTTTGGTTCGAAATCCGAATTGTTTTTCAGGTATTAAGTTTAGAGCTACTACCTCCGCTAATAATCTGGAATGAATTATCTTTTCAAGGACTTTACTTACCGATGAAAGCAAACTAATTGGCCTATAGTCAACAGGTTGTTGTGATTTACCTTTTTTAGGTATGACGATAATTTTTGCCAATTTCCATTGTCCCGGAAAATATTTTAGCCTTAGCGCGGCATTTACAATGTTTAAAAGGAGGACTTTGTATTTTGGAGGAAGCAATTTGATGCCTTTATTAGGAATACCGTCCATACCGGGCGCTTTATGTGTATTTAAATTTTTTATTATGAATTTAAGTTCGTCCATGTCTACATGGTTAATTTGTTCTTGTTATACAGTACGTAGCCAAATACGGACGTTATTTTCTGTATTGGCTTCGTACTGTAGATCATCGCTTGGGGTTCGATTTTCCGAGAATTGACTGGCAAAATGTTCGGCAAAAATTTCAGTTTTCATCTACCGCAATTTGTTGGTGGTATCATGTACCGCAATTATGTCATTGAAACCTGTACTGTGTAGGCCCTAGGCCCTAGCCCCGTCTTGTTGGAACTAAATATATACTCAAAGCAGCCAACCGGTTCCATTTCTGATTCAAAAAAACGTTCTTCAGTAGTGATGTCGCTGCCATTCCTATCGATATGTGCCAGAACGCAGTTGAAAACTTCAGAAATCGCCTACATCAGTGCATCGCTTCTGGAGGACATAACTAACCTTGTTAATCCGATCTTTAAAACTTAAGTGAATAAAATGGGGTGTAGTACTAACTCAAGCAGAATAAACCACTTTTTCGTAAATTGTGACAATTTTTTTAATAGCCTTTCAAAACTGCACTGTTTGATTTGTCGCACCCTGTACTATTGATTTTTAGAGTTAGGCGCGTATAATATATATGCGCTATGAAATGCTATGTACAGGTTGTTTTTGTTACAAAAACAAATAAATAGGTATATTGTGTCCACTTTCCACTTATCATTACCTATTCATTATCCATAAGTATCTAACAACGAAAGTAGATTTTATCTTCCAGGTCATGAATTTCCTACTTTATACTTATGACCAAACCAGTGATACGCCCATGAACTGGGACCAATATGGCCGCCCCTTTTATTAGGCACTCCGCGCAAAATAAACATTTTCTCTCCACTCTGGTTCTCTCTCAGACTATTAGCAAAGTCTTGAGCACAGAAAATAGACGCTGTGGTCTTGAGTAGTATTCTCTAGACTTTGCTATTAGTCTGAGGGTTCTCTGGTAGTCAGACGTTTTTTGATGTTTTGTGGTACTCGCAAATCATTAACCTCACTTTCCACAACCAAAACAGAACAATAACAACAAAAATTTTAGGTAAGAAAATATATTAGATAAAATTTTTAATAAAAAAATATTTTTCATTAAAGTACCACGATTTGTTTTTATTACTGAGATAAAACAATTCGGCAAAAAATTAAAGCATATACCTAGGTACAATTTTCTTGCTATCTAATCTTATCAGATTATAGACTTCCATATTTATATTATGAATCATTGTTTTATTATTATGCAGGAAATACAATTGTACCTATAATAGATACTTTAGTTGTTTGATTTATCATTAAGCAGGATGAGGTAAAAAAGGGACAATTTAAATTGCATTCAATTTATGTAAAACACTCTTGTTTCAGCAACTTTCAGCGCCCTACACTGCAAAGAGATACATTTGAGGCACCACACAATGTAGATATTAATCTAAAAACTGGCAGCAAATTAGCCATGGCATTCAATCAAAGAAATTTCAACAACTTTCCTTTAAATGATCTACCCACTTCGTCTCAAAATAGTCCTGAGGATAGAACTTGTGACGAATCTCGTATTGATGATTATAACGTTTATGGGAGGTATTCAGATTATTCAAAAAGGGTACATTCTATGCATAGAAACAGATTGTTCGACACAAATAGTGGAAATTTAAGACAGGCATATGAAGCTAGGACAGGAGGAGTAAATGGAAGAACTATGGGAAGGAACTATGGGAAAGGTAATAAGTTAGATAAGATTAGATTTTGAAGTTTACCTTTCTAAGGATTGTAACTACATTCAAAGGGAAATTGAGAAAACTACACTTTAAGCATAACATACTTGCATACATTCAGGCAGCTTGCTTTTTAAAAATTATTTGCACATGTGCAATTTGAATCCATACGAACTTTTTTACTGCTAAATAGAGTTTTTGCGTGGTGGAGCTCTTCTTGGTGATTGTAGTTAACAACTAGCTTTTATTTGCCAAACCTGCACCGAGACCAAGGTTAGTTTATATTAAAGTTAGGACATTCCCCCACTCTTAAACAAAACCAGAGGCAGTCCCTTTGCACCCCCAACATCGCCTGATGGTGCCACTCTCACCAGCTGGCCTTCAGCGTAATACCAGTGGCGTATCAAAAGGGACAACACAGGTATTGAAAACCGAAAACAAAGTAAAAATACGAACATAAAACAAAACTGTGATGTATAGTATTTCTAAAGACACTTGAAACAGCATAAAAAACTCTAATTGCCATCACAAAAAGAATATAGGACATAAGCATCACGCAGTTTTCAAAAATATACATATTCTACAAGCAACATAATATTTCACTTTTAACACTTTTAAGGTTTTTTTTAAGGTTGTCGTCAAACACAACGTAAAGTTTAATGCACCATATACAGTGAAACCTCCCACAGGCGGACACCAATGGTTCCAACTTTATTGTCCGTTTGTGGGAGGTGTCCGCTTATGGGAAAAGCTGACTGAAAGAATTCACCGAAATAATGACAAAGTATGTTTTTATATGAATAGTCCAAGAAAATTATATATGGAGAAAAAAAATTCTTATCAGGTAGATATTTTCAGGGTTGATTGTGGGTAGCGTACTGAGTATAACCCCAAAAAATCACCATCGAAGTCGTGTTACGAACCCCGCAATAGGGGTGGTTTTCCAAACATTTTTTTGCAATTTTTTTTCTTATGTGTACATTATTACATTCTCTAAATGTTTTCCTTATGAAGTTTTTTTTTAACTTCGATACAATACGAGATATAGGTAAAAGATCACCACTAGCTACTTAAGTGCTTTACCTATATAATAAGGGTGAAAAAAAATTCTTTAAAACAAGCTGATTTGCGTGTAATCTTTCGTATAAGTACTTAGGAGTGCACCCCCAGTTAACCCTGAAAAAATCAGCTTGTTTTAAAGAATTTTTCTTTCACCCTTATAAAGCACTTTAGCTAGTTGTGAAGTATTGAAGTTAAAAAAAAACTTATAACATACCTAGGTCTGCTATACTTGGGTCTGTTCAATAAAATCCTGTTACCTTATTACAATATAATTTATTGATTACAATTTTTGAGACATTACAATTTTGATCGTACAACTTTAAAATGATAACAGTGTAAAATAAATTTTTTATAATGAAGTTAAATTTGAGCAATTTTAATAAACTAGGAGAGTTAAATTTAGTTAATAATTGGTTTGAGAACAATAAAAAGGTCGAATTGTCTTTACAAATACTCTGACTGTTCAGCTATAAGTTCTTTGAACCTTGATGCTTAAGTTGGAACTGAGTGTATCGTTGCTTACGCTCTAACGAGGCTCGTTGTAGTGTGGGGCGTGGCTAGGGCTTCCTCCGGTCCTTGTCTGCTCGAATAGGCGTTGCTGTTGTTGAGGCTAGCAGATATCTCAGGGGTTGCGCCAAAGTAGAGCTGACCAGGAGTCAACACCTATGCCAACACAACTCCACTCGATGCCTACGCAACTCTCGTTACATTGTTCCGTCGTCAGAGGGCTGTGGTCGTAGCGTCCTCAGAGATGGTGTGCAAGCATGAACAAATCAGAGAAAAAAACAGCATTAGACAAGGTCTAAGCCTTCTACAAAAAATAATAAAACCACTAGGTTACAATTAATATTTAAAATTGAATTTTGATATCAAAGTTATTTAATATTTACAAATAAAGATAAAAATTAAATGTTTAGAACTATACTAAGCTATTGCGAACTATGCATAGTTTTTAAATTTTATAGAAAATATTATTGAACTGACCGGAATAGCAAAGTGCTTAATATTTAATAAAAAGAAAAATTTTGAGAATGCTCCAGCCCGAATTCTTGAAATTTAAGAAATTTTAAAACTTATTTAACGCGAAAAGTTTATTTGAGGCTTGAACGGTAAAATCGAGAAACTAAGAAAGCTGATAAACCAAAGGCAATACGAATTTATTAGGAAACTGAAAATATCGGTGTCAGATTTATTTGAGCGGCCCGGTACCAGAGAATCGTAACTTAATCCGAAAAATAAGAAAGTAACGTGTGACTAATGTGACCAAAACTTGAAAATATTCAATAAGATAACCGCCGCAAGATGGTGGGTATTCAAAAAAAAGACAATGCTATGTTTTTGAGTTAAAGATGGCCGGGGCCTTGGACGAAATGAGTCCTTCAAAAAAATAGCACGTCAAAAAAAAACGCTACAGGTGAGTTGCAAAGTCGCTGAATTAAAGCAAAAATCAAAGAAATTACTCACCTGTAGGGTTTTCCAGAAGAAACAGCCACCACCTGCTTGCTGTGTGGCGCGTTTCATCAGCTACGCAGCCAAAAAGAAAGGGCCTCGTCGTGCAAGCGTCATTGCCTCACGATGCCGTGAGCATAGAAAACAGAAAAACCTAAAAATATTAGTCACACGAAATCAATCCCCGATATTAAAATACAAAACCACTCAAATAAATCACCGATGGCAAAAATTTAACTAGATAAAAGCCGAAAAATCGAAAATTTGGCGGGAAATGGGCAGATGCCTCTGCGAGACTCGATACAAGCGAAGGCGGGAGCAACTCTCTGTCAGGTCGGACCCGACCGCCCGGTGGCCGGCAAGACCTACGTCACCCGTCAACTCTCGACCAATCAGGATTTAGCACGAAACGTATTTAATAAACTAAACAGTATTTATGTTCAAATTATGCATCAACAGAACCGAAAAATCGAGTAATTCACAATACAGATTTTTAACTACATACCTGTTGATAGGCAAACACACACTTGAATTTTCGCATTTTGAATATGCCAGGGTTCGAGGCTAGGCGAAAGTACACGGCCATTAACGTATACGGCGCGCGAAAATTTGAATCATTTGAAATTTGAAAGAAAGTTTTAAAATTTGAAAAAGTCGTAATAAAACCAAATACAATGTTATAAATGAATTGAAACTGTATGAAAAATATATTAGTTATTAAGTACAAGATATTATGAGATATATGTTTGAAAATAATGACTTTATGTTAATAAAAAAAAATAAAAACGAGTAACGGATTTTGAAATGAAAAAATCCGTTACAAACTTCATAAGGGAAAGTTGTAGAGAATGTAATAATGTACACATAAGAAAAAAAAATGCAAAAAAATGTTTGCAAAACCACCCCTATTGCGGGATTCGTGACACGACTTCGATGTTAATTTTTTTGGGGTTATACTCAGGACGCTACCCACAACCAACCCTGAAAATATCTACCTGATACGAATATTTTTCTTCATATATAATTTTCTTGCACTATATTGAGTAGGGGTATCATTCCATCTTTATCCTTTAATATGAATCGTATATTACACGAACTTTATTCCACACACGAGCTGAAAATACAGCTCTGAATATGTTCCCGAATTTAATAAGTCCGTTCATTAGAGTTTCGTGTCCGCATATGAGTCTTTAATCTACTTCTGGGAAAATTACACTACTGTCCGCGTCCGTCCAATAGAGAGTCCGCTCGTGGGAGAACTCTGTACGTGCTAAAACATATGTCTGTGTTTGGTCCTAGAAAAAATGTCCGCTCAAAAGAGATGTCCGTTCAAGAGAAGTGTCCGCTAGGAGAGGTTTCACTGTATATGTCATCCTGAGAAAATAAGATCGGGTCCTAACATATTTTTAGACAAATTCGGAAAGTTCATAAACCTCAAAACTATTGCTAAATTGCAAATCCAAATTTTCCGTTAATGGCAAATCGAACCATATCGGGCGATTTCCCGCGAAGTGCTGACTCGGTTTCCACTAAAGGTTTAAAAACCGGTGGTCCGCATTTTGGGGCATCAGTGATCGACGATTGGTTCCAGGCGCCCCGGTTCGTGCTGCACAGCTGTTCAACTCTACTCGACCCCCTAGAGGCCCTAGATACTCTTCCAGACAAGCAACGGACTAAGATAGAACTCTAGTTGAAGCCGGCGACTTCCCCCTGTCGGCGACATGTTGGACCCTGGACCAAGTATTATTCTAATGTAAGTCTACCCGGCGCCTCCACCATATGTCACGCCTGGAATCGTGACCGGGGGTAAGCATCAGAGGTAGATCAATAATTGAGACGTATTTAAACAAAACTAAAAATATTTATTTTAACCTTGTACGGAGATAGAATCATTTTCCAGAAGGGAGTAAAATACATAGACATATGCATATGGCGGCATGCCGTTTCCGGTTTTACAGTGGCGTACTACTTTAAAATGGTATAAATGAAATATTAAAATTTTAAAATAAATTATGTACTCTTAAGTAATCGATAAAAAATATATAATTTTATAAATTCGGTCGTTTGGTATTTTACTAAGCATATTATTTGACCCTCACTAATTTATTTATTTTTAATTTGAAGCAATATCTGCAAGCTTTTCGTAATAAAAAAAATTAAAAATTAATCAAGATAATTAATTTCATACTTACAATATAATAATTGTAAACAGCTTATTTTTGAGCGACTTTTTAGAGATATTATAGTAATACGTAGACATTTTTACTTTATACAGGAAGTTTCGAGTTTCTTATGTTATGACTATGGAGCGCTATAAGAAGGAGATATATCGATATAGCACTGTTTCAAAATTTCCAGCCCTACTTTTATTGCCGTTCAAGTTTTCGATGTAGGTGGTGCGTCAGTCGTTCGTGGCGCTATTTTTGATTGACGTTTTTTGTGAAGTTCCACAAATTTGTGCCATTTTTTTATTAAATTCAGTGGATTTTTGGCGTATTTTGCTAACATTATAGAAAATGAGTGGTGTGAAAGGAAATACAGATAGAACCTGTTTTGTTCCGGGGTGCAGAATGGGTTATTCATCCGATAAAAAAGCCAGGAAAAAATTTGAGATTGAAACAGAAGGTAAGATATCAAATTTTGGTTTCCATTTTATTTTTAATTTCCACTTTCAGATTCCTAACCTTATAACTGAGGTAGAGCAATGCAAAAAATGTGCCATGTTGACCTCTGGATCTTTAGAGCAGATTATATCAGAAGTGCCAAGCTCTCAACAAGAAGCAGTTAGAATGTGTTTTGCTGCTTCAAAAGTAACCAACCCAAAAAATCAGCGTTATACTTGCATGGATTTATGAGTGTCTTCTAATAAGAATTAAAGGAAGAGCTAGGTACATACGAGCATTTGCGAAAACAAAAACTCCTACCACTTCCTTGTTGTGCAACTTGGCATTTGATAGTAAAACATTAAAAATTAATGGTTTTACTGATTTGGGTGATTATACATACACCTTTAGGTACATCAAAAAAATGAAAAGGGAGATCATGCCTTAGTATAATGATCTTTCAACCATGCAGAGGTTCATGGGTGCAATCTTTGGCATGCTTTTTAAGTAAAGGTTGTGCATCTGCAGCTGTGTTGCATCATCTCATCATCGAATGCGTCATTCTTTTGGAAAAAGCAGGGTTTTTTGTTGATGTAGTTACAATCGATGGAGCTTCATGGAACAGAGCTATGTGGAAAAAATTCAACATTTCAGAAGAAAATGTTTCTTGTGAACATGTATATGAACCATCCAGACAGCTATGGTTTTCTTCTGATTTGCCCCACCTAATTAAGAACTTAAGGAATTTAAAATATTTAGTCTAGGCTAATTAGTTATAGTTACAAATATTTGTAAAATTACACAAATAAATTACATTTTCACACCTTGTTTTTATTATTAAATAAACATAGATCTATTTTAATTCGATATTTCACAAAAGCAATATTTCCCAAATACTCCAGGAAAATAGAGAGCGAACTTTTTTACTTTTGAGATTTTTTACAGAAAAGTGTAGGTTTTGAGGTCAGAGAAAACATATGTCACACCAAAATGATACGTTTGATGCTCATAAATATTCAGATCTCGGAAAACTATACCTATAAGATTTTCCAAGAATTTTCCGCTTTCAACTTCCCATCGACTGGCACGACGATTTGCGTGAATCATGAATCAAGTTGTCGCTTACCGTTGTTTTATATAAATCACGTGTGTATATTAATTTATATAATATATTCTAAGAATAATTGTTTATGTCCAAAAAAATGGTTTTATTTTCCAACTTGATCATATGCCCACAAATCCAAATTATTATTTGCGATAGTTTATTCAGCTCCGTTGTGGGATTAAAACTAGCCAATGAATAAAGAACCCCTTATTCATCGATATAGCCAATCGATTTTTATTTATTTCAGAGCCGTCAGGCATTAATTTCAAAATATATTTTATATAATCCGTATACCACCCAATATACACATATACAAACATTAAGTTAATTAATAATTCATTGAAAATCATTTTTATTTTAAAGAGCTATTCCGTACATTTTTAGACTCGGTTAGAACACATGCGCCTCTAGCGGTGTTTTCAAAAAGCTCAATTACAAGTCCGATTTCAGGCCCGTTAGGTTGACAATGCGATTTATCTTCTTATAGCACTCCGAAGTTATGACTTTTTAACGGCATCTACAGTCTGGCCCGTTTGGAATGGAGACACCCCTGTGAAAATTTTATTTTTCATCCGATTTTAGCCGGTTTTTTTTCTAAAGATAGGTCACAAAAAATTCTATTTTGGTGCAAAATTTCAGGTATTAATCTCAATTTTCAAGGCCTACTACGAATTTTTTTTCGATTAAAAAATGACAAAAATCATTTAGCGATTTTTTTATTTAAAATCTGACACCACAGCGTTAATCAGGACACCCACATACCAAATTTGAATAAAAAATATACAGGGAGTTCCATCCTGCGGGTTGTCAAAGTTGAGCAAAATAGGAATTTTAAAGGCTTCTGTCAAGAAAAGTGTGCCATGCAATCCCCTTAAAACACTTGAATGGTCAACAGTGTTGGTGTGCAAAGATTCAATACAAAAATATACAGGGTATTTTTCTCTGGGCCATCTCAAAATGCGGAATTTTTATGAAACTTTATACTGGTCATGAGTGTTCTGGAATTATTGAAAAACATTACACAAAAGTAATTTATTTCTTTACAAAATGCCAACAAATAAAAAAACAATTTAAATTATCGGACCATACTCAATAAAGTCACTGTCTAACATGATACATTTTCTGTGTGTTTCCTGTTGTGGCACACCAGCCACCTTAACACATATGGACTTACTGACTGGCAGGCTTCTGTATTTTTAAACTTAGTTCGTTTATAGTGGCTGGGGCGGTTTTGATATACTAGATTTAAAGTTCCAAAAAAATTGTTTTTTTCAGATGACACAGAGAAAGACACTCTATATTTTTGAATTAGATCTTTGCGCACCAACACTTTGAGTGGTCCTGTTGACCATTCAACTGTTTTGATTTGGATTCCATGGCATACATGACTTGCCAAATGCCTTTAAAATTCCTATTTTGCTCAACTTTGACAACCCGCAGAATGGAATTACCTGTATATTTTTTATTCAAATTTGATATGTGTTGGTTTTAGGGTGTCCTGAATAACGATGTGATGTCAGATTTTAAATTAAAAAATCGCTAAATGATTTTCGTCTTTTTTTACTCGAAAAAAAAAAAAAAATTCGTAGTAGGCCTTGAAAATTGAGATTAAGACCTGAAATTTTGCACCAAAATAGAATTTTTTGTGGCCTATCTATCCTTAGAAAAAAAGTGGCTAAAATCGGATGAAAAATAAAAATTTCACAGGGGTGTCTCCATTCCAAACGGGCCACACTGTAGGTAGGAGTAAATATTTTTTAGCCCAATCTTTGCCAAAATTCAAAAATGGGAAATATATGGAAATTTAAGTTATAAATAGTTACAATAATTTTAAATTTGATCCTGTATGTTAAATGCAAATCCTTATTAAAGAGCTAATGTAACTTGCAAATATTACATCACTTTATTGACCCTTAAATAATTATATATATATATACACAGGGTGACCATATTTCGAGTCTATGAATGGGGATCTTGGTTATCTTAAGAGATACGAGGTCGGTTAAATTGGGGCAAAGTTGCGGAATTTGATGCCGAGTAACATGGTAAAAAAATGTTGGCTGGCCCTTCTCGTTTTGAAAATAATGGGAAAAAACTGAAAATCGTCGTTTTCGTTTTTATTTTTTTAAACGAAAACGAATGGGGCTGGACATTTCTAAGTTAAACATTATTAAGGCACCTTTTTACAAGAAACCTAAGTATGATCTCACTTTTTTTTTCTCGCTCCCTGGACAAAGATATGACTATCAACTTTTATTTTTCTTATGGTCGCCATATTCGATTTTTGCATTTTTGAAAAGAGGATTTTTTCTGGTTAAAATGATATGTCACACATTATGCTTTACTTTGTTTTTCTTGTGGTAATATCAAATTAATGGTTTTTGCATAGATTGCCTTGGAAATATAAGCCTTGTTGCGAAGTGTGCTTTGGATTATTGTTTATCGGTTCAGTAAAAATTCAGTTGATGTTAAGTTTATTGATTAAATAAATCATAAACTTACCACGAGAGTATGATCTGAGACCTTCTTATTTATTCGTCATTTGCCATATAACACATTAATACTAAAAAACTCAAACTGGAAACATAAGAACAACAAAAACCTAGATGAGTAGACAATCCTATTTTACAATAAATGTTGAATTTGTCCTCCTTGTTCCTCAAGGCACAATGCAGCATGTTTCCTTAAATTGTTTATGGCTCGTCCAATATCCCTTCGTCGTCATTTATATTTGTATAAATTTGAATGAAGTCAGGCTTTTCTGTATGTGAAAATGACTTTTTGGCAGTAAAATAAAGTGTCCGTGACACTTCAAATTGTACTAAACTATCAAACGTTATGGGGCTTATGTTTCCAAGGCACTCTATGCAAAAACTTCAAACATTATGGGGCTTATGTTTCCAACGCAGTCTATGCAAAAACGATTAATTTGATATTATGGCAAAAAAAACAAAGTAAATCATAATGTGTGACATATCATTTTAACCAGAAAAAAATCCTCTTTTCAAAAATGCAAAAATGCAATATGGCGTCCATAAGAAAAATACAAGTTGATAGTCATATCTTTGTCCAGGGAGGCGAGAAAAAAAATGTGAGGTCATATTTAGATTCCTTGTAAACAAAGTGCCTCAATAATGTTTAACTTAGAAATAACCAGCCCATTCGTTTTCGTTTAAAAAAATAAAAACGAAAACGACGATTTTCAGTTTTTTATTTATTATTTCTTATCTTATTTTTTCTTATATAAATAATTATTAAATAAATAAATATACGTATTATATATATATTTTTTATTATTATATAAATAATTATATATATATAGATTCGACCACCATACCTTGTGACATCAAAACGTAAAAATCTCACCGGAGCCGTGACATCCATCGACGCTGTGAGATCCAAAATCGGATGCCACAACGTTTTCCAATGCTAATCGTGTTATAATGTTTGTAGAATCGTACCCTACGAATTCTGGCCGGATGTCAAAAATGCGTTGTTGTAAAAATTTTGTATATTTTTAGTTCCGGTGTATATCTACCAGGTGGCGCGCGAGTTGCGCGGTTTTGTATATTAAATATACTCTGGATAATTTTACTCCATCGACTCGTGACATCCAGAACGTTTCTGGTGTATATTAGTTCTTACACGTTAGATTAAGTGGCATCCGAAATTTGACAACACCGCAAGAATAGCGGTCGCATCGCGTTATTTTCCTATCGCTTCTGATGTTCTAAAGAACGGCACGCGGCTTAGGCAATAAACTCGGGCAGTGCGGTCATGAAGGTGACTGGTGATTTTTGTGCGTTATGATCAGTGGACCAGGGGGGGGGGGGGCTTGGGGCTTTAGCCCCCCCCCCCCTCCAAAGATCTGCCGCGTAGTATTTATTTCTAAATAAAATTAATTTCAAAACAATAGTTTTGCCGTAAATATTACCGAACGATTTTTTAAAATAATTAGCCTCCACTCCAACTTTAAATTCTGGTTACTGGTTATGATATATGATAAAAGTTTTTAGTAGATATTTCTAATAGTGCTTTTGCTCTTTTGTGTTGCATCAGCAACGGCCTTTTTCGGAGGTAAATCAATATGAATAATTTATAAATTTTAAAAACTCAATATAACTGGCTTTGAATCAGAGTATTAGTATTCTGTAGCTTTCAGTTTACCTCTGTTTAAAGGAATTTGTGAAATACAAAATTTGTATTGCCCAATCGAATAGAACACACAAAAATTGTTTTATCTGTACTAATACTATAAAGAGAAAATATTTGTATTTTTGTTTGTAATGAATAAACTCAATAACTACTAGACCGATATTAAAAATTCTTTCACTAATAGAATGCTACATTACCACTGAGTAACATAGGCTATATTGTTAATCGAGTTAAATTAGGCATCCCTACGAAAACTCCAATAATGTAACCCAAGATGTAAAAAGTTTACAAATGTTTGCCCGTGGGAAGCCGAGAAGGGCCGCTAGTTTTTTTTTAAGAAAAATGACAACAATAAATCTAGTCCTATTTTCTCTTAGTTTACTCAGAATATATTAATGAAAAAATCATTAGAGAAAAAAGTTTTACGAAAACTGAAGCTAAAATTTTTAGAAAAATTGGGAAAACAACATACCTAACGTCTAATTCTTTTAATAGAAAATACCTTTAGAAAATTTATCTCCGAAGAAACCATTGGAGCCTATTTCAGGTTGTAATTTCGATGAAAAATATATATTGTAATGGTACCTAAGTCTCTATAAAATAAGTAATAATTTCTTAGTTCAAATTAAGCTATATCTAGAGGACTTTGGGAAATAAGTAATACCAAGGAGACCATATATTAAAAATGCCTTTTATCAATAATTCTTAAGTATCTTTGGCGCAAGATCATACCCATGTAAATAAAATTATTTATTATTATCCTAATTATGCATTCTTCTCCAGCCGATGCCGGTGGGCAAGCCCGTAGCGGCCCGAGCGGTCGAATCTAGGCAAGCCATGCGTCTGCGACAAGAGCTAACGCGCCCGAGCTGCGCGAAGATATAAACGTAGGTTACGCATATGTTCGGCCTTTAATTATTATCACAGACCTATATAGCTCGAAGCTATATATGTCTGTGTTATTATTATGGTGGGCGAGCCCAGCCGACCCAGCGGCGAGCGTCCCGAAACAGCGACCGAACGAGGCCGTCCGCGGTCTGTTATTTAATTTACATATAGGTTAAATCAAGTCGTGAAAATTCAGAAAAAATGAATGCATGTTGCATATCTTCAAAAATAACAGGTAGTATTTTAAGCGCAGAAATGATCGAAAATAGAATAAGCAATGAAAAAAATTATAAGTGCACTTCAAACGAAAAATAATGCATAATGAATAATAATGATAATAATAGTGGAAATGTAGCGTCCTCACTATTTGAGTTGATGGGCAAAATATCAGGTTGAGGACAAAAACAACAATATCTGTTTTTTTTAGAAAGTGCCGACGTTTCGACGTATATTTTTCGTCTTCTTCAGGGCTAAAAATATATACAATGCTGACTATAGTGTAATGTATGACACAACAATAAATTACATAAACATATAACAACTATGTATATAGGTACGCTTGGAAAGTTGGAATTTTTCGTATTACAGTTTTTGTCGAAACAAAAACGCTTAAACTTTGGCGTACAATGTGTGGTATCATTGAGTAAAGGAATAAAATTATTCCTTTACTCAATGGTGGTATGGATTCTTGGGAAGAAAATATATGGGAAGCCAGTTGTCGTTTACTGAAGTCCATCCATAAGATCCAGGATCTTCAAGTTGTGACTTCGCAACATTACTTGAATATTTTTAACTGCTACGGGCACCTGCAACTGCCAATAATTAAACAATCCAATATATAATTTCAAACTAGTAATACCTCAAAAAATGTTGATAAAAAGCACAATCAGTAGGGGGAAGATCGAAGAAGGTTTATTAGATTTGGTGGCCATTGCATTTAGTGACTATGGCCACATTTTTATGTTTACAGCTCTTTGTTTTTGCGTGATTTTAAAAAGTCACGAAACGTATGCACCTATCTACTACTATGCACGTTAAAATCTAAAATCTATAAAATAAATAAACATTTAATTTCCATAAACAAAATTGTACAAAAATTCTTACGAATTTTCCCCTACTAACATTTTTTGAGGTATTACAAGTTTGAAATTATATATTATATAATCAACATTTTTTGAGGTATTACAAGTTTGAAATTATATATTGGATTGTCTCATTATTGGCAATTGCAGGTGCACGTACAGTTAAAAAGATGGTATTCAAGTAACGTTGCGAAGTTGCAACTTGAAGATCCTTTATCTTATGGATATAGACTTCAGTAAATGACAATTGAATTCGCATATTTTCATCTCAAGAATCCATACCAAACATTGTACGCCAAAGCTTAAGCCTTTTTGTTCCGACAAAAAGTGTAATGCAAAAAGTGCAAATTTAATATTATTATAAAAAATCAATATAAAAAAATTTTTATTTTGCAGTTCATTAAATAAATGGTGACTTTAAACAGATACATAAAATAAGCAGGTGGTTGTTTGTTCATCTGGCAACTGTAATTACTGCTCAAAAATTGCCAAAAATCAACTATTTGGTTATTTTATTTCTTATCTTATTTTATTGGTCTGCTTGAACCCACATTATTTGGTCTAAAATTAATAATTAATTTTACCAGCGATCTGTTATAGAATAGTCCACACGGAGAGGTAAAACTACCACAAGTCGTATATCTGAGAGTACTTCCAAATAGTTTATGTAAACGCTCCCAGAGACTTACCTACTCTTTGTCTTTTAGAGATCGTTTACAATGGCAGTGAGTTCTCCCTGAGAGGGTTTACATTGGCAAACTATTAGGAAGTACTCTAAGATATTTATACTTGTGATAGTTTCACTTGCGCGTGTAAACTACGCATTAGTTGTTGAGACATGCCTGCCACGCGTGGATATTCTCACGCAAGGGATTAATTTTGCGTTCCACGTGAGTAGCGTGCGCCACGAAAAAATTCACAGTTCAAAAACTATAGGCGCTATAGGTAATTTTTTTTACCAAAAACTTCTTTTATGTTTTGGGCACATTTCCCTTGCAGCATGTATATAAAAATTTCCGCAAATAAAAAAGTTTCTCGCTTAGTGAAAATTTCATTACACTTTTTATAACCTTGCAATTTTGTTGCTATTTAAAGTGGTTAATAAACAATATTGGACAATAACAATGGCATTCGTTGTAAGCGCTCATATGTTAACTTCAATTTAAAAAAAATCGAGTCAATAGCTCCACTACTCTCAAAGATATGACGATGGAAACGTAAAAAACACAATTTCCGTTTTTTCGAAATAAAAAAGGTCTCGACCACAAAAAAATGTCTTAAATCGCCATTTCGTATGCAGAGTGATGTACTTAACAACACCTATGGGGTCTGATCTAGTCTGATCCACCCACAAAAATTTTTTTTTGAGAACGGAGCGACTTTTTAGCCCGATTTCGCTCCACTAGTAGGTACCTTTCTTAAAACTGTATGTTGATGACATAATTTTAGCCATTCCAAAAAACCATGAATCTGAGTTGCTACAGATATTTATAGTCGAATTAAATTACGGACTTAAGCTTGCAAAAAATTGTAACATTATGAATTAAACTGAATCCTATGTATTTTGAGGCGGTCTTTCCGAAAAAAGCAAAAAAAAATGTAGCCCCGGGTCGAAATTGCCCAAATTTGGGGTTATGTTCATTTTTCAATTTTGCGCAGGCGTATCTTGGAAACGAATCAATATTTTGAAACGGGGTTCACACTATTTTAAAGCATAGGAAAAATGGTAATTTTCATGTCCCTTGAAAAATTTTGATCCGAGGCACCGTTCCCGAGATATAGACGATTGAAATGTATGTAGTATTTTGAGAAAAAATTGGGTGCTGAAGGCCGAAAATTTGAATGTTCGAACACTAAAGTTTTCATAACTTTGGTAAAAATTAAGATATTTGAAAAAACAAAAATACGTTTTGAATGTAAGGGACGAGACTATTGATATCCAGAGGGACGCAAGAAAAATCCCAAAATTGGGCATATGGCGGAGGGGCAAATGACCTAATTTCATTGGTTGCCTGTAACAGGCAAACTATTTGAAATTTGTTAATGCCACTGACAGAGCTTACTCTTGAATGTCCATTCTTATGTTTGTATGAGTTTTACCGAAATCGGACTATAATTGTCCAAGATATCAAAGAATTAAATTTTTTTTTCCCCAAAAAAATATTTTTTTTTTGAAAATGAAATGCCAAAAATGCACCCAATGACTAGAATTTTTTTATTTTTTAGTACCTCAATGTGTCTAGAATACCACTACGTTATAGAAAATTCGTCAAAAATATTTTGTCTATTTTTCTGACATTGTTCATTGAGTGAGTACCAAAAAAACATGGTTTTTGGGAAAAGTTGCCTAAATTGGCAATTTTCAGTTACTTGGTCTGAAAGGTGGGCAAACCTAAATTGGATGTCGTCTCAACATGTGTACGAAGTTACAAGTCTGTATGTCTATTCTAAGTTTTAGAATTCCCCCGACAAAAGTCCCGTTACACGCGCTCCGCGGGATCCAAAAATCGTACAGTGTCACTATTGAAGCAGGCACCATAATAAGGGATTTTTTTTTATTTTTGGATAAAATGTTAATTTGACTTTGCCATCGATTTGTGCTTGTCAGAGGATGAAAATGACGTCGCAAGAGTCGACCACGTGACTTGCGGTATCTGTCAAAATTGACATTTTTTTCAAAAATTATCCAAAATCGGCTTTATTTGACACATTTTCGATAAAAGTTATTAGAAAAAGTTGTTTCTTTTGCAATTTTTGGCCTACATACCAATTTTCAGAGACCCTTGATAACATTTAACTTTTTACGTGTTTTTGTAAAAAAATTTCCAAACATTTCAACTGAAATGTATTTATTGAAAGTTGAATTTTTACCTAACCTAACCAGTTGATTTCTTAAACAATCTCTATTTGGTTTAAAAAATTATGTTAAGCTTGGTGCAAAGTTGATTTAATTTCAAAGGTTTGATGAACACAAACCTAGTCTATTTTTCACGTCGTTAACTACTTTCATCTAAAAAGAGTTATGTAAAGAGAATACAAATAAATGAACACATTTGGTTCATTTGGAAATTAAAGTAGCGGTTCCCGATGGAAATTTATCTCTGATAACAGTTTAAGTAAAAAAAATGAGTAGGCTATGGAGACAGAAATCTTGCATTCCATTTGCGCGCTTTGAGTGCCGAACATTGCCAGAGAAATGTATACAAAATGGTTTCTATTGACAATCATCCCAAAAGTAAATGTTCAGGTTCTCGTTGAGATAAAGGCCATTGCTTTCCAGATATTCTGCCGTCTTCTTTTAAATGGAGGAAAATTTCGTTGAATAACAATGACTTGCCGATTTACTGAAAGAGAGAGAAAAAATGGGGAAAAAAATTCAGAAAAAACTTTTTGTCATATTTTTGCATACTATTTCAGATTTGGGCATGCGACTTATCACATTCAAAATATATCCGAAAAATACTCATTTTTTGGTCTTAGGAAATTGCTCATAAAACAAAAGTGGTTTTCTCTTAAATCCAAAATTTTCAATTTTTTCGAGTAAGAACAAGCACACTGTCGACCTTTTCCGTAATTTGGGCACCTTACAGACATTAGCGCAATTTCGTTTTGTTTCCATCTACAAGAGTGCCTGAAAATACGTAATAATCAGTAGGTCAAAAAATTGATGTTTTGCAAATTTTTCGCAAAATATTACAGATTTCGCCACCCGACCTCATTCGAAAGGTAACCAGAAAATACGCATTTTTTGTTTAGCATATATATCTTCTCGTATTTCAAGTTTTTTTTTTTCAAATCACGAAAAACCAGATTTTAGAGAACAAAAAACAAACTTATCTTATCACCAAGTTGGAACTTACACACAGGCTTAGGATTAATTTCCTAAAATTATTTACAGTATATTTTTTGTGTATTTTTTTGCGTTCTTTCCGAAGGTGAAGTAAGCTTTCTACCAAAAAATTTTTTTTAGATAGTCCCGGAAAACCGGGCCAAAATCGCATGAGAAAGAATTTCAAAAAATTTCCCTTTCCGGTTTTTGGCAAATTTCCGAAAAACTATGGCAGATTTCGCCGCAGGACCTATTTTTGTTTGAAAGCCAAAAAAAACCCAAAATCTCTCATAGGCACATATTATGGCCTAACACTTATAGTTTCGCCACAAATTCAACGTGAATTTCGTGTTCATGGTTCTGATCAAAAAAACGAAAAAAGCAACTTTTTGGTATAAGCGCCTCTGGCGGCGAGAAATACGCCTTAAAAATATGGGTATATGAATTTCCGAACTATTTTTGCCTCCTCTTTCGACTGATGCATTTATTTTTACCATAGGGGTAGTACTTGGCGAGATAATTAGCAATTTTCCTTGAGAAAATCCGGAAAACCCGGTTTTTCCCAATTTAGAAAATTTCGACCAGGGGCTACATTTTATTTTTTATTTTTTTGGACAGAGCGCATCAAAATACATAAGATACAATTTGTTTCATCCAGTTACAATTTAATGCAAGCTCGAGAGGTCTTTTTTTCGTAATTTAATTAGATTATTAACAATTTTCAGCCACAGATACAATTTACAATGGAAACAGAATCTGATGATCAACTGCCGTTTTTGGATGTTTTGGTTGTCAGAGATTATGTAGGTACATTGTCCACCAACTGGTACACCAAACCAACAAGCTCAGGGAGAGTGCTGAATTATTTGTCCGGTCATCCACAGTCACATAAAGCTAGCACTATTAAAAATTTAATACGTAGATCAGCCTCTCTCAGCAGTCCTCATTTTCACAAACAAAACAAAGAAAAAATAAAATCTATTTTAAAATTAAACAACTATCCATTATATTTTAAGTTTCCATATATCCGCAATTTGTCAGAAAAAATAGAAAAGGTCAAAATCTAGTCACCCTCTTTATCCTGTCAGACAGGTAAAATCTATATTATCATGTTTAAAAGACAAAACACCTCACATGGTCAATTCCAATTTAGTGCATCAAATCAATTGCAATAAGTGTTACATTGGTATTACAAAACAGTATTTAAAAAATCAAGTCTACCAACATCAATATAATTGTCGTGAGAGAAAAAAAAAACAAATTTGAAAAAACTGCCTTAGCACAGCACCATTTTTTGACAAAACATGATTTTGACTTTGATGAAGTAAAGATTCTAGACAGAGAGCCATATTATTATAAAAGAACTATTAGTGAGATGATTCACATATCTACAAAGTCAACGGTGAATTTTAGAACTGATGTAGCAGGTCTAAGTATCTAATATTTGTAAAGGCCTGTTAACGATATACATCAAATTTGCAAAAGTAAAAGATAATGGTTACAGGTAGTAAAATGAATACACCCAGTATATAACTGTAAAATAAGTAGTTAAATTATAAAAAAATAAATAAAAAATAATCCATAACTTGATATCTACCGAACTAATTTTTTGTTGTAACATACTGAGGTTTTTTTGGGGAAAAAAATCTAATTATATAGCTGTTCTCGTTGACGTCCCGACCATAAATATATTTACGTTCTACATTGATCGCCAACTTTGACTAACAAATGATTTGGTTTCGTTTCTGTATCATTTTATCCTGTGATACCTATGTGCTCTATGAAATTTTGTATAATTGACTTAAATATCTGTGATATAGAATAGGTGAGTACTCTGTATTTTTGTATTGTTTCTTTTACGTTTGTTTGTACACATAGTTATGGTTGTTCTCAAGTTATCCTAACTTTCCAAGCGTACCTATATAGTTGTTATATGTTTATGTAATTTATTGTTGTATCATATACACTATAGTTAGCATTTTTAGCCCTGAAGAAGACGAAAAATATACTTCGAAAAGTCGGCACATTCTAAAAAAACAGATATTGTTGTTTTTGTCCTCAACCTGATATTTTGCCCATCAAATGATAATAATAATGTGAATTTACCTAGTTTATGAAATTTTTATCCCGCTATATAAAATTTGATTTTGGCTCCAAAGGAACTGTGAAATTTTGTCCAATAGATACGATTATTATGGCTTATACCGGCAAAATTAGCATACCTACTAAAAAACATGTTTGTACCAAGACATAACCAAAATTCGATTAAGTATCTCAAAAACAAAAAACTAGGAAAAGACCATTATTTTGTTACATTCTATTTGTACCAGAAATTATGGCACCTTGTTTTTAAACACCCCTTTCTATTGTTTATATTAATAAATAAATTATGTTAGGTACACAAGTAGTGAATCATATAATAATGTCAATACAGGGCCGTAGCCAGACAGAAACTTCAGGCAGGACAAAGGACTTTCCTGTCAGGGCAGTACACATTTGAGAAGTGAGGGATAGGTACCTACAGGGCGTTACTTTGTTGGTGGGGAGAAGAGGGGAGGGGGGAGGGTAAAAAAATTGAATATAATTTTTGTTATAAAAAATGCGCCGCTGGCGAAAATTCCTGAAATTTTCAAGGTCAAATATAATATGAATATACAATTTTAAGTCAATGGTAGGTAATTTTTTTTGCTAATTATGCGGGCGCATAATCATTTGTGCAGTAAGCAAGAATACTCTGTTTTCTTTCATAGAGCAGGAGACAAAAATGTGTTAGGTATCAAATTTCTATTTTATTGTTGATTTTTAACTGACAAAAATCCAGCAAAAATTATCAATAATAACAATGAACACCGCCTTTTGTGATGTGGAAGTAAAAATAAAAGTTAGTGCTCATAGTGCCCTATAAATTATCATATTTTTTCAAAGGGACACATTATGTCTATAGTTTTTGCAAAAATTTTCTGGCTGGCCAATGTAGTAGGTAGGTATGGGTAAATTGCAATTTGTTTGAAGGTGGGGCAATAAAGATTGTTGTTTTTTAAGCGGGTAATAAAAAGAGTACCTACTTAGAGGTGTCTGCTTACTAAAATGCGCCGCAGACAATTTTTTTTTCGAAGCTAAGGACCAATTCAGTTTAAATGAAGTATAATAAATTGAAAAATCATCATGAGTCAATAGCAAAATTTTCCTAACAGAAATCCTCCTGCTTTTCGGTTCTCTTCGCGACCTTTTATAGCCAACGTTAAGTCAACAATATGATAACAAAACAACAACACTAACAGCAAAAATAACAGCGGCAATGTCAAAAACAAAACAACAAAATGTTCAAAAAGAACGTATCAACAAAACAACACAATAATAACACCAAAGCATACAAGAAATATCGGAAATCCGTCGCTGTTAAACCGACGAACCACTTCCTGAGCTAATTCTGGAACGACGAAATTATCATATTTTTTAAAAAGCAATAAAAACTGCATCGCCTATGATGTCCGCTGCCTAGAGAGGGGAGGTACAAGTCACGTACGACCCCGGCGATGCCCCTCTCCGCGTTCCATACGTAGGGGAGTACGCCAGCCGAATAAAATGAAAGAAAATGTCACTAAATCCCATTTTTTACTGTCATTTTTCACTTTATTGCCGATTTAAAAAAAGAAAACTGTTTAGAGACGTTGTACCGATCGATTGATGGTTTTAGAATTTTGATTTTCGGCCTAGAAATACGATTTTTGAATAAATAAATCAGAATATGAAAAAGGTAAAACCATCAATCTCTTGCTATTACTTTTCTAAATGCAATGAAAAAAAATCATCAAAATTGGTTGGAAAATAACAAAAAAAAAAGATTGCTACTTTAATACACTGCGAGTTCCACCTTAAAATAAATAAATAGTTTTCCGGGCCTACATTTTTGTCAATTTCAAATAATAATTGTCCCAAAATTTTCTTTAAATGGTTTTATGTCTTTTTACTTGTTACTTTATTTTTAGTATTTCTTTGAAACAATGTAGCTGTCTGCCACCTTTAAACGTAGATAGGTATTTAATTTTTTTTCGTTTCAAGTGCCTGTGCTTATAAAATGTTAGTTTGATTTTGTACCTACTACTTATTTTATTTTCAATCATTTCTGCTCTCAACACATTACCTACCTAATAATACTACTTAATAAACCAGTATAATATAATATTATAATTTACGTAATGCTAATAATGATTAGGAAGTGTGTTAAAATGCGAAATTGCAGACAAAGTTTACTACGTTTAAACACCCTCCTGTGTTGAGCTGCAGTAAGGTTTGTTACGAGAGAAAGATTATATCTTTTTAGGCAAACCTTACTGCATGTCAAACAGCCTCTGCGTTGAACCGTAGTAAACAATCCACAGTTCACTAATCACTAGCCACCGCAGCGGCCCCCACCTGCTTATTTATCGCCGTGATTGTAGTGCAACAGTCGGTGAAGTGGCAACGCTGCACGGATGTCACGAAATCCGTAATATTTTGGCGGATGATGCAAGCACCGTTACGTAAGAATGTATATAAGATATACGACGGACTTCACAGAGATAGGAAATTTCATTTTTTCATTTCGTGTATGGTTCGATTGTTAATAGCTTAATCGAATCCTCTCCTCAGACTTTCAAAGTCATATTTTTGTTTTGGGGCTAATGTGTTTCCTTCGTGTGGATGTCACAGAGCCGCACTTTTTACCGGATGTCACAAGATGCCCTGGATAAGTATATATATATATATATTATTTATATAAGAAAAATAAGAACAAAAAAATTTTTTTCAGACTTTCAGAATTTATTGTACCTGAAGATGGCATAATTTTTCGCAGAAACCTACGTTGTACGCAAAAAAAATGAAATAAATACAAATTGGTAGAACCCCAGGATTTTTATTACGTAACTTATAACTTCTAAACCATACGTTTTTAGCAGAGTACACTTATTTACAAAGCCGAAGATCATTAAAGTTCCTTTAAAACTCATTGCTCAAAAGTACTTTTTGATTCAGTATTCACCGAGATATAGGGATTCAAAGTTACAAAAAATTTCTCAAATTATCAAAAATTGCTTCCGGCCCATCCACAAATCAATTTCGATGCAAATGTACTACAGGATATAGCAAGGGGACCTGTAGCTGCAAAAAAAAAACAGGACTTCGGTGCTCTTCCATGTGCACGGATTGCGTTGGTACCGCATGCGAAAATTCACCAGAAACGGATTTAAATGAAGAAGACACTGACGCTGAATGCGAAGAACAGAGTAACACCTCTATTGGACGAAATTATATCTCGGGAGGAAGAAGACGATGCCGACGCCGACATGCTACCAGCGCCAAAGAGATCAAGGCGTACTACAGATGCCTGACGTTTATTTTCAATGTGATGATTTTTAATGTAATGTTATATTAAGAATAAAATGCAAATTATATCATCTAGAATTTACATGTTTTTTAGGATTGAAAGAGGGGGTGTAAATGTGGTGTTCTTCGCATTCAGCGTCAGTGTCTTCTTCATTTAAATCCGTTTCTGGTGAATTTTCGCATGGGGTACCAACGCAATTCGTGCACACGGAAGAGCACCAAAGTCCTGTTTATTTTGCAGCTACAGGCTACAAGCCCCTGTAGAACATTTGCATCGAATAATTTTCCCATGCTTGGTTTGATTTGTGGAAGCAATTTTTGATAATGGGGAACTTGAACAATTTTTTTTAGTTCTTTAATATATTTGCCTATCTATAGAAAGGGCACATACCAAATATTAGCCCTCAAATCGCAATATTTAATTTGGAATAAATGATTAAAGTTGTGACCGCGAGCTATTCATTTGAAACGATACGAAAAGCGCGGCAATGGTCGTGACGTTAAATAGCTCGATCGATCAGAAGGCAGTGACAGGAATGACAGCTACACAGAATTAGAGAAGATGAGAATGGAAATTGAACGTTAAAATAAACAGTTCGGCGACCTATTTACAGAAGGCTCTGATGTAGGTCTCGGTACGTGGGATTTCATTTGCTGTCAGAAACGTGACACTTGCTGCTCAGGACAAAAAATTAGTACGCTTACGCATCTCGCAATGTAAATAACTATTTAATTCAGCACACACTTTCCAAACGTTATCAACAATATCAAGACGGACAAACAAGGATAGGACGTTCTCGTTTGGTCTTTCTAAACAAAGCTTGCGTGGTGCTATAGTTTGTGTACATGTGCCGCCCATATTAGTTCATACATGGTGGTGGCGCCTCGAGCTACTTGACGTCACAACCAAGGATGGCGCATTACAAGAATGATTTGAATTATGCAGTTTTTAATTGCTTATATTTATTTCATAAAAATAAAAAATGAGTTTTTTTGTGAACTGTGGTTCATTTAATGGCAATAAATTACGTTTGAAAGTAATATTTTTCAAATTTAATTTTTGTGCAAGTTCCCCATTTGAGAAATTTTTTGTAACTTTGCATCCCTATATCTCGGTGAATACTGAATCAAAAAGTACTTTTGAACAATGAATTTTAAAGGAAATTTAATGATCTTCAACTGTGTAAATAAGTGTATTCTGCTAAAAACGTATGGTTTAGAAGTTATATGCAAAAAACTGAAACGAGTCCGAAAATATCCAGATTTTTCGGTCCTCCCCAAATTAGCACAGGGTCCTCGAGGTCGAAAATTCAGATTTTACTCCGCAGACTACCCACAAATGACATGCTAAAATATCATTAACTTCGGAATACTTTCCAGGTAGAAAGTACCTGCTGGACTACTAAGAGTATTGCAACATGAATCTTGATAATAACAAAGAAAAATTTTTAGTACCTGTAATTATAAATAATAAAGGATGTTTTAGTGGCAGATCAATTCATATCATTTATCTGATACGCCACTAAAACATCCCTTATTATTTATAATTACAGACACCAAACACAGGGTTCTCAGCATCCTGGAAAACCTATAAAACCTGGAAAAGTCAGGGTATTCCGAAAGGGTCAGGGAAAGTCATTGAGTTTTCCGTTTTCACATTAAAAGTCAGGGATTTCTAAGCAGCCCAACTAGGGTTTTGCTTTTATCATAGTGCATAGTTCCAGAAAAAAACGTCTCTCACATCAATATCATTTTAGACCCTATTTATGAACGGATGGATTTTAAACTATTTTTGTAATATCCAGATAGATGTCCACAATGTCTAAACTTGCTTAACATTTTTCAGAACTTAATTTTTTTGCTAAGTTCGTGAAACTTGACGATTTAACATTTTTAGGGGCACATGAAATTATATTTTAAGTATCAAAGCCTGTCTGAAAAATGTCACCTGCAAGTCATGGAAAATCTGTAAAAGTCAGGGAATTCTAATTTTTCAAATTGCTGAGAAGCCTGTAAACATCTTTCTTTGTTAATACTCTTGGCTTGACATTGTAGGTTAGAATTTCCACGTTCGATACTTGCATTATGTCGCTAAATGTCGAATTTTGTGGGTTGATGAACAAATAGGAAGTTCACATAACCAACAATTATGCCTAGTTATCCTACACTCTCTAACCCTTTCTAGTAGCTGTAGAAGAGAAGTCTCCTACATCTCACCGCTACTAATATCAATTGGAATAAATAACACCTGCTAGCTGATGGAACCCGTATCTCCGGTAGCTTAGTTGGTTAAGTGCCTACGCCTGCGGCCACAGTAGAAGTCCCGGGTCCGAGTTCCGGCCGGAGTACATTTTTTTCAATTGATATCATTTACCTGATATGCCACTAAAACATCCTTGATAATAACTTCGATTTCAATTTAGGCCAATGTTTTTTTTTTAAACTTGCTATGTCCACAGTTTCCAATATGTGCTGGAAACATACTATACTTAATAGTAATAATTAAGTTTTGTATATATCTTGGGCACAGACTTAGTCAATGATTTAGTATATTTCGGACTTAATAAAAACTAAATTATGGACAAGTTCATAAAACTAGACTATCATATTTTAATCGAGGCACTTCGATAGTGGGCAAGGTAGGTAGTTATCCAAGTTGTTCGATCGAAACATTCTTCAGCAAAGTGGCGTGAACATAGGAAACTATATTCTTTTGGTGTCCACCCTGGTCTGTTCGTAAACTTGATCCAAAAGTTTCTTCGTTGGGGAAATCTAAAAAAACATGACTAAATTCCGTGCTTTATAAAAACAGTTTTTTATAACGTTTCCTCACTCAAGAGTAAATTAAAAATATACTCTAGAAATTATTATATATATATATACAGTAGGTATATTAGTAGGTACCTACACATTTTTGAGAATAACATTAACAAATTATGAATCTTTAAAAATTTAGAATCTTCTCAAAAAGGTACATTGAGTTGTTTCAAGGAATAATACTAATTTGCCTTGAAATCATTGCAATACAGGCCAAAAACTATAAGGCATGTTTATCTATGTCTTCAATGTTTTCTTTAAGTTGAAGAATCCTTGATACTAATTTTAAATAGACTTCTACCCAGGAAGAAGTAAGTACCTACACGATGATACGCCTCTGGCGCTTGGTGCATGACTTCTTGACCTCTAAAGTTAGTTTCAATAAAGTCAGAACACAATTTTATCCAAAAAGTAAATTAAATAATTACAAAATTACTTACCGATGGAATGTTATCCCCAAACTTCTTGTTCTGGTAGTCACGGAACAGCCTCAGGCTGCACAGCTAACCATAATAGATTATTAGTTATTATAAGTTATTCCATGGATATGCCCAAATTTTTTACTTTAAATTGATATTCTGGATATTGCCCCCGCTTTCTTTGAAACTCAAACACTGATAAAACTAGTCAATTAAGACCATATAAACTCTGTTCAACGAATGTTCATACCCATGTCACAAGTCCCGTCCTTGTCTGACTCGTGAATATGCGACCGATATCCATGAGTAAGACAAGGACGGGAGTTGTAGGTATGAACATTCGTTGAACAGAGTGTACTCGCAGGCTGCTTTTGGACTCAATAACTAGAACTACGATATAAACTATATTTTTATATTTAAAGATAGAAAAAACAATTATTTAGAAAATTTATTTAGAATTGCGGGATATGTCAGTCTACGTTCAAAATTTCAATCACTTATGTCCACGCTAAGTCTCCCACTGCCCCTATAACTTTTTATTTTTTTGTGATAGAAAAAAAGTATAGATAGAAACTGTAGGGAATTTTATGCAGTTTTCCAGGAGAGCAAGAAATTTTATACAGAGTGTTTCGCAAATATGTGGCAAACCAGACTTCTGTTTTCATCTGTTTTTGAAATGGAATACTAATATATTTTTTGCATTTTTGAAACCTTCTTTTCAAGGCAATCAAAATGATATAAAACTTTCTATCTATCATTATGTTTTTTCGTTTATGAAATATTCCGTTTTAAAATTTTATACTAAATTTATTTATCTTGAATTTGTGGATCTCGTGATAAAGATAGCCAATCAATGCAATGACAAAAAATGTTTATTTTAGAGAATAACAATAAAATTCCAAAACTTTTAAGATTTCCCGATTATGGAATATAAGTAAAATCTGAAAAAGTTTCTAAACATTTTGTAGTTTTATTATGTTATTCTCTTGGTAAAAACAAATATTTTTTGTTATTAGATTGATCTCGTCTATCTTTATCACGATACTCACAAATAAATTTAGTATAAAATTTGAAAACCGAATAAGTAGGTATTACAAAAACTGAAGAATAAAATAGAATAAAAGATAGCTATATATTAGGTACCTATAGTCCAGTTTTACAAGGGTAGGGTCCATATTAAAATCAAGTTAAAACAATTTCTACGTTATTTATTGTTTATCTAACAGAACAAATTCAAAGTACACGCACCAGGCTCGAGAGTCGAGTGTCAGATCGTGAATGCTGATTGTTTAGTCTAGCGCTGGACATCCAACACGGCTAGACTGACAGGTGTTCCGTTATCGGAATCATCCTCCACGGAAGCACACGAGGACTCTGTAACATATTAAAAGAATAATACAATGCCAAGGTATATTTGAACTTGCAACAAATCAAAGCTAAGGTATATTTCAACCTTACGACAAACCAGAGCCAAGGTATATTTCAACCTTGCAGCAAATCAAAACTAAGGTATATTTCAACCTTACAACAAATCAGAGCCAAGGTATATTTTAACCTTGCAGCAAATAAAAACTAAGGTATATTTCAACCTTACAACAAATCAGAGCCAAGGTATATTTCAACCTTGCAGCAAATCAAAGAATATTTACTTGCCAGCATTCGTAGTAGCTGTAGTTGCACTCTCCAAAAAATCCAACAAGTCGGACATTTCAGTTGCCAACGACCAGCTCGTGGGCCACAACCTTAGTTGCCCCTTAGCAGCTTTTATAATTTTATGTTTACTTGTACCAACTCTTTTCAATTCATAGCGACCTGTTTTGGTAATGTTCATAATTTCGTAGAGGCCCAAAAATTCAAAATTCGACTTGCTAACATGCAACTTGCTTGCCCTATGTACCAATAGAAAATCCCCAACTTAATATTGAATGGTGTTTCGTCTGTTTCTATTTAATTTCTCCCCTAGAGATTCGCTCGGAGCAAGTCGTTCCTTCACTCGTTGTCTATCGAGTGACAAATTTCGTATTGGTGTTATATCATGCGACAGGTCATTTAAAACCGCCTGTATTAGTGGAGTTGCCGATTCGATCCCAACGAGGGCATGTAAGGGACTAATATTAGTTCTCTTTTGTACTGTGGTATTCAAAACCAGCTGGATTTTCCAAAGTACGTTTGGCCATTCTTGTTTTAATCGTGTTTCAATGCGAATCAAATTCATAATCGTACGCATGTAGCGCTCGACTTGCCCGTTTGCTCTATGAACGTCGGGCATCACATAATGATATTGAATGTTTGTTCCATTCATCAAAAACTTACAAAGCGACAAATTGTGAAAATTTGTACAAATAACTTTGGTGTACCGAAACATGAAATAAAAGTTTGTAGTGCTCTTTGTGTCTCATCAGCTTTGACAGTTTTTAAAGGAATCAGGTTACAATACTTAGTGAAAGAGTCAATTAATACCAAGACATGCTTGTATTTTTGAGATGAAACAGACAATCGTCCAAGGCAATCTACATGGACCGTATGCATCGGGATAGGGATCTTTTCCGGTGGAAGGTATGGATCCTTGCAAGGGACCAGTTCGTGTTTTCTTAACCGCACAGACAAGACAATGCCTAACATAGTTTTGGACAAATTGTCTCAAGCGTGGAAACCAAAAGTGCGCTGCAATTGACTTTAGGGTTTTATCGGTACCTACATGACACTGTTCGTCACGAAATATATGCAAAAGTCCTAACCTACTCTGCCGAGGTACAAACTAACGGACAACTTTTGGTTTTATCATGTAAGATTTGTTGATGATAAGGAAGGCCATCCTTTTCTAGATATTGTTTAGAATCTAGCTTTCCTTCTCTTAAATCTTGCAATCTGTTGAACTTCAGCATTACCCTTTTGTTCAATATGTAACCATGATTGATGGCATTTCACGCGTAGCACAGAAATTGGATTACGACTGAGGAAATCAACATTGTTTAAAGCAGAACCTTTACGATAAACAATTTCAAAGTTGAAACCTTGTAAATATGTCCACCAACGAGCGATTCGGGGACAAATTTCCTTTTTATTTATGGTTGATGTTACAGAATTACAGTCGGTGACAATTTTAAATTTGATACCAATTAAATAGACGCGGAAATGTTTCAGCGCGTTCACGATAGCTAATGTTTCCAATTCATATGAATGGTATCTAGATTCATAAGAAGTGGTTCTTTTACTAAAATAAACGACTACCCGATGTTGGCCATCATATTTTTGAAGTAAAGCAGCTCCATACCCTATTGAGCTTGCATCCGTGTGCAACTCGGTCGGTAAATCCGGATTAAACACTACTAACAAAGATTGAGATGTGAGACAACTAATAATGTAATTCTTTGCTTCCTCGTGTTCACTTTCCCAAATGAACGGAACGTCTTTCTTTGTCAAATGATTAATACAAGCAGTTCACATAGCAAACTCTGGAATACATTTTCTGAAGTTCCCAGCTAACCCCATAAATTGTCGAATTTGCTTTACGTTTGATGGTGTTGGTAAACAAGTCAGAGCCTCAACCTTGCGTCGACTAGGTCTGATGCCATCTGAACTTATCTGACCTAAATACTCAACTGTCGACTGAAAGTATGAACACTTTTTGATATTCAAGGAAAACCCCGCTTTTTGTAATGCAACCAAAACTTGCTCTAAATATTTCAGTCCTTCTTCAACAGTCGTAGAAGGTATGAGAATATCATCCATATATACAAGAGCAATCGTGTATTTAAGTTCACCTAAAGCGACATTAAGGGCTCTCTGAAAAACAGCAGGCGCGTTGCAAAGCCCGAAGGGCATTCGGCAATATTCGTAATGTCCGTCCGGCGTAACGAACGCTGTTTTGTGTATGGAATTGGCATGAATTGGGATTTGATGAAACCCCGATGCCAGATCTAATGATGTAAAAAAAAATCCTTTGCCTAAGCGATCTAACTGATCGTCAATTCTTGGTAAGGGAAACTTATCTTTGACTGTATGTGAGTTCAACTCGTGATAGTCTACACATAGTCTGAAGGAACCATCCTTTTTCTTCACTAGTAAAACCGGACTCGCGTATGGCGACGTACTTTCGCGTATAATGTTATTTTTTAATAAATCTGCAATAATTAATCGAACCTCTTCTCGTTCACTAGCTGCAAGATGATACGGGCGTCGTGAGACAATGTAATTGTCAGTTAAATTAATTTCCATTCTTGCCGTTTTTATCTCCGCGACTGCGGTACCATGTGTTATATTGTCTGCAAAAGATCTCAACAAATTGTTTACTTGAGTGCGGTATTCCACTGGTACCTGTAATTCACTGTCGGTGTCTTCCGAAATACGCAAAACTCCAAAAAGTTGTTTATTGATAACGCGAGTGCCATCACAGTCAGTCACTGCAGCTAGATTAGTGTTAGTAAATAAATTACAGCCAATAATAACATCGTAATCTAAATGTATAGCCAGAACTACCAAAAATGTTAAGCTGGTTTGTTGGCCCGTGATCTCAACAGTTGCACTAAATTTATGCTTAGCTAAAATTTCGCCTGGCATAATACCAGCAATAAAGCATTCGCATTCAATCAGATCAACCCGAAAGCGTTCGATGTATTTATCCGTCATCAAAGAAATATTCGCTCCAGTATCAATAATTTTGTTTGTTTATTTTAACTTCTGTCGGCACGATAATTTTATCAGACGGCAGACGTGTGAAGCGCACGGCATCGCGACGGTGTTCTATGGAATTTTTAAGGAAACATTTGCTTTCCGTATGTCCTGTTTTGAAACAGAACATGCATTTGTTTGAAGCCCCGGGCATATTAATAATATACAATCGATTATTGGATTGCGTTGCTGAATTATTCTTATTTACAATTTGTGATGGAAGCTGTTTCGAGGAACTGCTTACCGTACAATTCCGCTGGACGTGACCTGCGCGGCCACTACGAAAACAAGTCAACCTATTCATCACAGCGGACCGTTCTAATCGAGGCCGCTTTATACCGGGTGCTTCAGTGTCTGATTTTACCATTACATCATAACCCGAAGTTTGTTTGCTTAAAGTGCCAATATGAGAACAAATCCGCAATAGAATCAAAATTTCGCATTGTAACCAATTCCTGGATTTTAGGTTCTTTAATTCCATAAACAATTAATTCAATTAAGTCTGCTGTGCTCCAATTAGCACGCAATTTTTTTAAAAATGACAACTTTTTGTGAACATAAGTCATATAGGTGTTAAAGGAATTACTATTGCACATACACGCTTCATACAGTAAACGTCCTAAAATTTTCTTCGGAGGGAATGCCTCCAAAAAATCATTTTTGAAATTAGTCCAATTACGTACAGTTGGAATCCAACAATTAAACCAAATTTTTGCATCTTTCGTTATGAATCGGCCAACTCTTACCAATACCTGCAGGTTAGACCACATGAATTCTGCTTTGATCTCCTCCACTTGCTTTATCCAATTTTGGGCATCGTGGATCTCCGGATCAAAGAAGGGCAAATCAATCTGATCGGGCACAGCACCACATTGCTTAATGTACTTCGCCATTTCTGCCATAAATTCTTCCATGATGAAGGCCACTTTGGTACAACGCGCGCAGGTAAAATGGGAAGCGCGAAAACTATCCCACTGCTGCTGTTAGAAATATAACAGAAAGCGCAATTTCTACGTTATTTATTGTTTATCTAACAGAACAAATTCAAAGTACACGCGCCAGGCTCGAGAGTTGAGTGTCAGATCGTGAATGCTGATCCCCGGTCGAGACAGACGTCATCCGGCGGCTGGTCCCGGCAGCCCATTGTTTAGTCTAGCGCTGGACATCCAACACTACGATCTAATAAAAATCTTTTAAATTCTTTCTTAAATGCATGTAAGTTATCAAAAGACTTCAAAGTGTCTGGTAACAAATTAAACAGTGATATGCCGCATAGTTAGGAGATCTCTTAAAAGCACTATGTGAGAAATTTGCAATGTATTATCCTTTTATTTTCTCATAGGATATTCATGAACATCTGAATCCTGCCTAAAAAATATGTAAGGAGTTTCAACAAATATACTGAAATCAAAGCTAAAACACTGTGTCCCGTAAAAAAATTCCTACAGGTTTTCCTTTCATCTATAACAAAAATAAGACACCACTCTTTTGCAAAATAAAAATTCTGTCAACATCTGTTTACTGGCACCATGCTATATTATAACTCATTAACTTGCTTTCTCAGTCAGATCATTTTTTAAATTCCATATTGCAAAGAATATTTTATACAGCTTAGAGTAAATTTCAGTTATGTATGGTCATGACAACCCAACCTATCGTCAAGCAGAGTTCCTAGGAATTTAGTTTTTTTTCACCACTTCTATCCTATCATTACCATCTGCAATTTTATTTTCAAACCAATGCTTTCTCCACAACCATAGAAAAAAACTTAGGCAAACCGTTTTGCTAAAGTTAATTATCAGATTATTCGAATCACACCAGCTTATAAACATCTCTGTCTCCTTTTTCTCTTTCTACTACGTATACTAGGATCTGTTTAAATGATGAAACAATGTGTTTTGTCTCTTATTTTATTGCTGAGACGCCTATCATCGAGCCACCCTGGTAAAATCACTTGCGTGTGAAGTGTTTCAATTGAAATTTTAGTTAGTATGTCGTTATCCATGCATTTCTGATAACCCATATTACAAGGTCATTTTCCTGTGAGTTGAGTTTTTAAACTACCATCTTGCGAAATCCGCCATATTAAAATTAGAATGACGTCTCGCATTTTGCTTAACAAACCCTTTCATTTGATACCCATGTCAAGGAGGTTGTGAAGAAATACGTAATTCGCCATCTTGGCACGGTCGCCAGATTGGATTTAGTATGATGTCACTCACCTGATCATCCTTTCTACTCGTCAAACCCTTTCACTTGATATCCATATCAAGGGGTTGTAAAGAGAAAGGTAATCCGCCATCTTGGAGTGGCGGTCATTTTGAATAAATTACATATAGAAAACCTATACTAAAATGTATTGTCACCAGCACCAAAAGTGTGTGAAAAATTTCAGCTCAATCGGTTGGGTGAAACTGGTTTAAAATTCATTTGAAACATTTGACCCACACATATTAACATACATACTATCTAACAGGTGAAGTTAATAGCTTGGAAAAAAATGTGCCAAAATGCATAATTAACAAACTTTTTACAGGTAACTCGAAAACAAATGGGCCACACTTTATGTATGTATGTTTTAAGAATATACAGGGTGATCCTGGAAACTAGCAAAGCTAGAACAAAGGTTAAATGGGGAAAGAATTGCAGTTTTGAAAGCTCAATCTAATGCCCCTTTTGGATTTTTAAAAAAGTTCATGGCTCATTAGATATTTTGAAAAGAGGGATTTTCTGCTATTTCATCAGATCTCTGTAGCTCCGTTATTTCTAATTATACAGAAAAACTGTAGAGACAAAAATTGTAGATAATTTTGGGCTTAATAAGATAATCTAATCCAATTTTTTTATGTTGTTTGTGATTTTTGAGATATGACATAAACTTGTGTTTTTTTAAATGTAAATCATAGTTGGCTGTGGCCGAGGGGGAAGTCACTAAAAATACCACTTCCCGAAATACCCAACACTTCCCGGTATTTTTTTTGAAATACCGTTCACACTTCCGCACTTCCCACACTTCCCGGTATTTTTTTGAAATACCATCCAGCTGTGGCCTTATAAAATCGGCCATTTTTTTTTGAGCTTTCCAAAGATATAATACTCGGCATAGTTATTATAAAAAATAAAAGAGCTATGGCTAATTTTCTGTTTTTTTTTTTAAATTTTCACATAGTCAGTCATTGAATATTTTCATAATTACGTTCTATTTTATAATTAGACATACTTCAAACTTTCTAATATTTTGTTTTTAGCTGGTAACAAAATGTATCAAAATAAAACAAAAATTAAAAAACTGAAATTTAAATTATTATTATTTTAAAAGGTCACCTTTTAAAATAAAAAAGGTGTTCAAACAATCCACCATTATTATTTATGCAAATATTGCATCTTTTTAAAACTGAATTTGTCGCCTTTCTTAGAGAGCGCCTGTCTATACTGGCAATTGCTTCTAAAACAGCTGCTCTTAATTCAACAATTGTCTCATACTTTATTTTGTACTGTTCCCCACAAAAAGAAATCCAAAACAGACAAATCGGGGGATCGGGGCTGCAAGGAAATAGGTCTATTTCCAACTATTTCGATAGAGCTGATCTAGTTATTTTCTTACGGGCAAATAATTATGTGGTGGAGCTCCATCATGATAATTTTTGTTTTATTTTTTACATTTTGTTACCAGCTAAAAATAAAATATTGGAAAGTTTGAAGTATGTCTAATTATAAAATAGAACGTAATTATGAAAATATTCCATGGCTAACTAGGTATGCGAAAATTAAAAAAAAAATCAGAAAATTAGCCATAGCTCTTTTATTTTTTATAATAACTATGCCGAGTATTATATCTTTGGAAAGCTCAAAAAATGGCCGATTTTATAAGGCCACAGCCAACTATGATTTACATTTAAAAAAACACAAGTTTATGTCATATCTCAAAAATCACAAACAACATAAAAGCCCAAAATTATCTACAATATTTGTCTCTACAGTTTTTCTGTATAATCAGAAATAACGGAGCTACAGAGATCTGATGAAATAGCAAAAAATCACTCTTTCCAAAATATCTAGTGAGCCATGAACTTTTTTAAAAATCCAAAAGGGGCATTAGATTGAGCATTCAAAACTGCAATTCTTTCCCCATTTAACCTTCGTTCTAGCTCTGCTAGTTTCCGAGAACCCCATAGTGGGCATCGAAAAAAACTCACCCTGTATATTAGGCATGTATTTAAAGAACAATTTTCTTAGAACATATAACTAAAACTTATAGTATTCTGTTCAAAAACTATAAGAAAAAGGTGCTCGGAAGCATTGAAAACCTCCTAACTTCAACTTTTATCAATATAAAAGATGGTATTACGTATACATTCTACAATTTTGATGGTAAAATTTTCAAAACAAACAATTTTGTTTTGATATTTCAAGCTTAAGCATTTTCATTGACATCTTTTTATATAGTTTCGAGGAAGTCCTCAGTTATCTCTAAATGAAAGATTTTTTGAGATAGCATTGTATTATGGCTTTTCTGAAACCAAAACCTAATAAAAATAATTGCTTTTATTTGAAAACGTGCACAATTCATGAAGATAGTGGACCAATTTTGTACTGTTCCCCACAAAAAGAAATCCAAAACAGACAAATCTGGGGTTAGTTAAGAACATTGCAAGGTATTTACGCCAGAGCCCTCTTAAGAGTTATGCAAAATTGACAAACAAAGAAAAATATGATTTAACCCCCTCGCCTTTAAGGGGCTGTAGAGTACTCTAGGAAGAAAATTCATATGAATTTGTCCCATTTTTACACCCTGCATAGGCAGAAATCCGGGATATAATATTTAGGGAATTTAAACAATATTGAATATGTATTTCTAAGGGTGCACCAAGGTTAGTTTATGGGAAGGTTAGGACATTCGACGACTTGGAAGGGGAGGGGGGATGAGATAGGCAAAGGGCATTTACACGTGAACTGGCGATTTAGGAACTCCCTAAATATTTAACACCTCCAGCCATAGGCGCACACAGACATGTTTGGCATGTACTTTGTTTATGGCTTATATTTATGTTGTTTTGGCTATTTTCGGTTATTTTTTCATTTTAATGTATGTGCAATGAACTAACGGAACTTTGTGGAGTACGTTGGTGCATCGCAGTTTTGTTTTATGTTCGTGTTTTTACTTTGTTTTCGATCGTGTTGTCCCTTTTGATACACCATTGGCATCAAGCTGAAGGCCAGTTGGTGAGAGCGGCACCGTTGCGCGATGTTGGCGGTGCAAAGTGACAGCCTTTGGTTTTGTTTAAGAGTGGGGGAATAGAAACCAACCTTGGGGTGCACCGAATAATGAAATGTGGTCAAATATTCGGTTTTTTAAAAGCATTATTTGGCAATGCTCAAAAAATTGCTGAATATTAGGCCTGCCGAGGATTTGGAGCATCCCTATGTATTTCATTCATAACAAATCAATTAAGCTTCATTATTATTATTAAAAATATAATAATAAAGATTACCAGTGTCCTACATATGAAAGCGTTGCTCACAATTTTAAAAATTGCACCCTGAAGTATAATTTTATGTCATTGGTGATGCTTATCACCTATCTGGGTACACACTGTATATGTTACATCCAGAATAATTGTAATATTTGTCGTGGGGTCACCTAAGGATGTATTTTTAATGTAATAAATGTAAAGGTGATATGGAAGCAGTTATGGAAAACCATGCAAACTTCATTGTGTCCAAGATGGAACAAGATCCAACATTGATGGAAGACTCCATCACTGCTGATCAATTACGAAGGTAAAGGTATATTTCCATATTATAAAAATAAGGGGAAATCCTTTCATTGCAACGATACCCTTTTAGAGAAGCTCTCAGAGATATGCCGCAGTGTTTGACAATAAAACGGAGTGTCAAAGGAAAGCTACTGAAATCTGTGAAGCGTAAGCCAAAGAAACTTGGCTGTTTTAAGATGCTCAAATATAGGACCAGTATGGCCTTCACAAATGTGCGTATAAATTATTAATGATAGGACCTGTCACAGACCCTGTCATCTAAATGAATGTTATGTCAAATCAAATATGATTTGATTGGAGATCAATAAAATGTCATTATATTGACGAGTCTTAATAAATTTAAGGCTGGAAATTTATGCCAAGTTATTGTGCAGGGTGATTACGTGTGTACCATTGGTAACTCCATTATTATTATTAAAGATACAAAAATCACTTATATAGGCAAACTAGTAGATTAAGACGAGAAAAAATAATCGAACAACCTGTTTTTAAGTTTTTTGACATAATAACATTTTTGTAATGGAACACCCTGTATATTATATTTTTGTATGAAAACTATTTGGATTTAGAATATAAATTTTTATAGCAAACGATGAAAAATATCGGAGCTATAAGGTCCTACACAACTTTAAAACTATCCCGAAATTAGTCTAGTGGGCTGTGAAAACAAATGACAATAATTTATGTCAAACTTGTATTTGTAGGGACCTCTTCATAAATGTTCGAGCTGTGTTGAAAAGAGCCCAGGAGTTTTTAAACATCTGCTGAAGGCAAATCAATGGCTTTAAAATGAATAATGTTTTTATTGTTGTTTGATTGTTAAATTAGGTTCCCTACTTGTTAATATTTAGTTTTTTATTTTCCTTAGTAACATACTAAATTATCGTCATTTGTTTCCATAGCCTACTAGCGTTGACTGACGTATTTATAAAGACTTCTCACGGCTATAGTTTTATGTCCTGGAAAACAGATGGCTCTGATGGCTAACAATGTATTCTGCATTGTATTTTATCTCCGGAAAGCGCATGGTGAGTCAAAAATGTGTCAGACATGACAGCCGTGAGCAGTCTTTAATAATATATCAGTCAACGCTACTAGGCTAGTTGCAGATTAGTGTCGAGTTATTTAGGACCTTATAGCTCCGTTATTTGGCATTGTAGCGACAAGTTTGTTATTGCAATTTGTATTCTAAATTCCAGTATACTTCATACAAAATATACCTAATTCCATTTATTTTTTTTTTATTTTGTCAACAACTCAAAACCCGACGTTCAATTTTTGTTCCGATTATCTCATCTTAATTAGCGTTTAAAAATATACTAGTTAGTACTAATTTAACTGATTTTGTATCTTTAATAATAACAGAGATATTACTGGTGCGCACTTAATTCGTATCATCCTGTATAGACCTGAGCGGAATTTAATTTTAATAGTTTCATTGAGTAAGAGATAAATAAGGAAACAGGAGCAATGGTTGTCAAAATTATCAGTTAGAAAATTCTTCCTGAAGTGGCCTGTCGTCATTTATGGGTGAGCAAGTTCTCACTAAAGTACAATGGAAAATGATTTGTATACACTGTGTCCCGGATAAGAATGAACAGCATGGGGATATTGCAAACGGTGAGAGATAGAGCAATGGTTAAATGGGAAAAAAGTTGCACTATTTTGAGGTCAATAAAATGGCACGAACAGATTTCTAATATTTTTTTCGTTTTTGAGTTATTTTGAAAAAAGTAAAATTTTGCGTTTTCGATTTTATTTTTTTCCGAAGTTGTTATAACAGATAGAAACCATCTTCAACTTTATTTTTTTAAATACGGGCCTGTATTTTTTTTACAGATTTTGAAAGTACTTTTCATTGCAAATACCATGATGTATGACACAAAATATTTTTAAAATGTGTTGAGACAATTATACTGAAAATTCTTTTTTTTCCATTCATTTTTTTCTAATGCGGCCCTGTATTTAATAATAAGAAATCTAAATATTACTCAGTATCGTCAACAATTTAACTTACAACTTGTCTTTTAATTGGAGAACTAAAAAAAGGACGGCAAAGACTAATAACAGTCACATACGATAATCAAAAATTAATAAAAATCCTCCACCTAGAAGGCTTTGAAACAACGAAACCAACCCCTTGTCATTTGTCATAACTCCCACTGTATCATTTAGTTCACAATTTGTATAATTAGAAATGGAGGGTGCTTTTTCAAATGACGACAAATTTAAAATGTCAGCATGTAATATCTTGTGTCACAAAAAAAATAGTGTAGAGGCCAAACGAATGTATTGTTGCAATTAATAAATGGCAAAAGTTAAAATATTAAGTTTTCGAAGTCAAAATCAACTGTAAGTTAAATTGTTGTCAATACTGATTAATATTTAGACTTCTTATTATTAAATACAGAGCCGCAATAGAAAAAAATGAATGGAAAAAAAGGAATTTTCAGTATAATTGTCTCAAAACATTTTAAAAATATTTCGTGTCATACATCATGGTATTTGCAATGAAAAGTGATTTCAAAATCTGCAAAAAAAATCCAGGTCCGTACTTAAAAAATAAAGTTGAAGATGGTTTCTCAAAAACGAAACGTTGTAGAACAAATCTAAAAACGCCATCTTAAAGCCCGTTAAAAAGTGTCATAAGAAAGTGCTCTTCTTTTTTTTTCTATCTGTGGTAACAACTTCAGAAAAAAATAAAATCGAAAACGCAAAATTTTACTTTTTTCAAAATAACTCAAAAACGAAAAATATATTAGAAATCTTTGTGCCATTTTATTGACCTCAAAAATGCGCAACTTTTTCCCCATTTAACAGTTGCCGTATCTCTCACCATTTGCAATATCCCCATTCTGTTCATTCCTATCCGGGACACAGTGTATTTTACATTTATTATTCTTACAAAAATAGATGGTCCCACGCTACTTTAACAAGAATTTACTGCCAAATTTGACAGCAGTTGTTTCTCCTCCACATTATCTTTTACTCAATGATATTTTACATTAGATAGATACATGGGTAGATAATTTATTGGTAAAACACATACATAAAGTACTTTTTTCTACTCCTATGCTAGTAACATACCTATTAAGTGACGGTTTAGGTTATAAGTAAGTCCATTGTTATGAACAGACACGTAATGACTGATACGTAATAAAAAAAATTACGTATCTGTTCTGAATTAAAACGCAAGTATCACGGGTGCCTTGTTAGCGCGGCATTCACGTCACCATAGCAACTACCCAACATACTAATTGTTGCCTGTCAGATAATCAGAAGTTTAGTTTATCTATTATAATAGTTTTTCTTTCGTCGAAGAAAAATTATAATACAAAACTCGAGTTGTAAGCTTATTACATACTCGTGGAATTACAGCAACTTTTCCACTCATACGTAATAAGCTATTTACAACTCTCGCTATGTAATATACTATTACAAGTCATACATAAGAGCTAATCTTAATATATTCACACTCTACATAGTTCATATTGGACACATCACAAATTAAAATCGGAAGTGAATTACTCCTCCAATGAATAAAATGCTTTTGCAAGCAGATACTTCGTTATTACAGCTGTAAACTGCTTTTCCTCCAGGCTTCTAAGGGCATTGCAAAATTTTATACCAAGATACCTAGAGCCATTTCTAGACCTCAGAAGTCTATGAAAGGAGGGTACAATATTAGTATTGTTTCTGGTAGGATAATCAATAATCATGTGTATGTCAGCATGGGAGTTAAACAAATTTATATTTTTCTTAACGTACTGGAGACATAATATGTACATGGAAATGTTAGAATCTTCATCCCGATGAAACAGTGGTGACAGTCTGGAAGACCTTTATAACAGTTTTCTTTTTGTTTTAACAGAGATTGGACAATGGCTAGTCTGGTTATATATAAAACTGCATTCAGGTGGATAATAGATGTTTAGTAGATTGCCCTGACATATTTCATTTTAGTCGCTTCCTCTTAGTTTTTGAATAAAAAATAATCGAAAAGAAAATAATAATCGAAAATTGCTCTCAAAAGATGGCGCTGGATAAAATCTAATCCGCAGAAAACCCGATGTAGCTAAGTACCAAATCTTTCCTAGATGTCAGTTATGAATTATCGATTTTTAGAAATGTAAACTATAATTTGAACCTTCAACTTCAAATTTGAACATTTGAGCTTTTATTATTATCTAAATTTATTTTAAAATGGGTATGTCATTTCTTAAAAAGAAACATAGACATAGAAATTATTTGGGGCGTGTCTTACCTTCCCATACGCCACTGGTTAAAACGAAACGCTGGAAGTTTCATTTTATTACACTTTATACCTGTACCCAATTTTAAGTTAATATAGTTTTTCACTTCTGAGATATAAAAAAAAATAAAAGTTTACGCCCCTGAATTTTTTAACGAAAAAAATATATGTTCTTCCCGGTGTCATCCTATCCTCCCATAGTTAGTTTCGTAGTGTAATTAAATGTTTGGAGCAATTTTTAGATTTTTCGAATATTTTCAAGCTCGGCGCTACCCCATACGCCCCTGATTTTTTTAAGGAAAAAAATATATGTTCTTCCCTGTGTCATCCTATCCTCCCGTAGTTAGTTTCGTAGTGTAATAAAATGTTTGGAGCAATTTTTAGATTTTTCGAATATTTCCAAGCTCGGCGCTACCCCATACGCCCCTAAATTTTTTAACGAAAAAAAAATATTTTCTTCCTGGTGTCATCCTATCCACCCGTAGTTAGTTTCGTAGTGTAATAAAATGTTTGAGACCATTTTTAGATTTTTGGAATATTTCAAAGCCGCTACCCCCTACGCCCCTGAATTTTTTAACGAAAAAAATATATGTTCTTCCCGGTGTCTTTCTATCCACCCGTAGTTAGTTTCGTAGTGTAATAAAATGTTTGGGGCAATTTTTCGATTCTTCGAATATTTCAAAGCTGGCCGCTACCCCCTACGCCCCTGAATTTTTTAACGAAAAAAATATATGTTCTTCCCGGTGTCATCCTATCCTCCCGTAGTTAGTTTCGTAGTGTAATAAAATGTTTGGAGCAATTTTTAGATTTTTCGAATATTTCCAAGCTCGGCACTATCCCATACACCCCTAAATTTTTTAACGAAAAAAAAAAAAATTTTTCTTCCTGGTGTCATCCTATCCACCCGTAGTTAGTTTTGTAGTGTAATAAAATGTTTGGAGCAATTTTTAGATTTTTTGAATATTTCCAAGCTCGGCGCTACCCCATAGGCCCCTGATTTTTTTAACGAAAAAAATATATGTTCTTCCCGGTGTCATCCTATCCTCCCGTAGTTAGTTTCGTAGTGTAATAAAATGTTTGGAGCAATTTTTAGATTTTTCGAATATTTCCAAGCTCGGCGCTACCTCATACGCCCCTAAATTTTTTAACGAAAAAAATATATGTTCTTCCCGGTGTCATCCTATCCTCCCGTAGTTAGTTTCGTAGTGTAATAAAATGTTTGGAGCAATTTTTAGATTTTTCGAATATTTCCAAGCTCGGCGCTACCTCATACGCCCCTAAATTTTTTAACGAAAAAAAAAAATTTTCTTCCTGGTGTCATCCTATCCACCCGTAGTTAGTTTCGTAGTGTAATAAAATGATTGGGGCAATTTTTCGATTTTTCGAATAATTCAAAGCTGGCCGCTACCCCCTACGCCCCTGACTTTTTTAACGAAAAAAATATACGTTCTTCCCGGTGTCATCCTATCCATCCGTAGTTACTTTCGTAGTGTAATAAAATGTTTGAGACCATTTTTCGAATCTTCAAATATTTCAAAACTGACCGCTACCCGCCCACTTTCCTGATATTTAAAAAATATATATATAATCTGGGCTATTCGTAATAATCATTATCCAAAATTTTTTCAGGCATTGCAGCATTTTAACATGTTTTTTACTAATAAACAGAATGAAAACGAATTTGTCCATGCGAATCGAGCGGACCGGCGGCGGTACAGTCCCATTAAAAAGTTGAACGGCCGTCCGCTGGCCGCTAGTTTCAGCCTCATCATGTCTACAAATGTGTGTGTTATAAAAAATCTTTATTAATAGAATCAAAACAACAATTGCACATTAGGATACATTTTGTTACAAATATTTTTACCTATTGGAAAACAAAAATATTTCTTGCACATATTGTACTCACTAGAACAGTCCATAATTGGGACAATACAATTTAATGAAATTTATGTAGGTAACGCCAAACCAAAATGTCAAATGTGGGCCTAGTTTTTTGTAGGATAAATTTGTAATGTCATTTTAAAAGGCAAAGATGAAGCAAGTATTAATGTTATTTTTTTTGTAGCTTAAGCAAAATATAAAAGAATTATCATATTCGTTTGAACTTTGGTACAGCCCATTGAAACAGATCGAAGGCAATTTTGGTACTGGAGTTGCTTCCTTTTTCAAATTCCTAAGGTGGCTGTTCTTGCTAAATGTTGTAATAGCAATAGTGTCCATGGCATTTATAGTAACTCCTCAACTTGTTTATTCGAGTACAGAAAATGAAACGCACTCTCACACTGAGTTTTATGCCAAGGACATCTTTACTGGTGAGGTAAGCACATTTAGTAGGTGTGTACTTAAATTGCCATATTTAATTTTTGTTAATTTTTTTACAGGGTTACTTTACTGACACAGTTATGTATTATGGTTTTTATTCAAACACATCTGTAAGCATGCTGAGTTTAACTTACGATATGCCAGAGGCTTATTTTTTTACCATGATATGCATCTACATTGCCTGTTTTCTTATTTTAAGTTATAGGTTTGTTTATCTATATTTTATTTGCTTTTATTTACTAGTGGAGGCTTTGCTCTTGATTTGCCTTTATTTTTCCATATAATTTTATATTGTCAAGAACTATCCATTACACAAAAAAATGTTACTCTTTTTGTATTTTGTGTCTCTTTTTAGTGTGGCTGTGTCTTACCGCAGAAGTTTCATTGAAACCGAAGGTGGTTTAAAGAATGTCTTTGCCCATAAAATGTTCTGCGGGTGGGATTATAATATTGCCAACAAAGATGCAGCGGAACTGAAACAAAGAGCTATTTATAATGAAATAAAGGTAATTAGTACCCTTAGCGGGTAAATCTTATATTTATTTGTATCTCTTGTAGGAATTAATTTCAGCAACTCTGCTAGAGAAAAGACAATATTCTTGTATGGATCGATTTCGTACACTATCAATTCGGTGGCTCGTAAATATTTTATTTCTTCTTATAGTATCGCTGATTGGATATGCATTATGGTCAATGCAACACCACGATTCTATTGTTATTGCAGTTGTTGTTAACGTGGTTATAACATTTTTGCCCCTGGTTTTTGCCTACGTAGTAAGGTGTGCACAGTTATTATATGAAAAATGACTGAGTTATTTCACTAATCACCTTTTTAGGTACGAAGGTTACAAGTCACCAAAGAGTATGTTGCATTTGACGCTGGCAAGAACATTCATTTTAGGATTTGTTATTATCGGTGTTTTGGTGGCATATTGGTTGCAGAATTCATTGAACAATGTAATTATACATGAAAACAGTGTTATTTTGAGATTTTATTTTTATAAAATTTTGAAATATAAAAGATTTTGTTGTGGGAAAGCCTAGATTCGTTGACTGACATATTTACACGGCTATGGCTTCATGTCCTGGAAAACAGATGGCGCTGTTAGGTAATACTGTATTTTGTATTGTATTTTGTGTCCGAAAAGCGCATGGTGAGCCAAAAAAGTGTCAGACTTGACAACCGTGAACATTCTTTATTAATAAGTCAGTCGACGCTAGATTGGTAATGTGTGACAGTGTCATAAGCATACGAAAGCAATATTGGACAATATTACTGACTTGGCCAAAAATTAAAGTTGTAACAGTTTTCTAACCTATTTCAAAGATAATTCATCCTCAGGATGGACAAAGCCGCAGGCTCTACAAGTCATTTTATTGAAAGACAACATATTTTGATGAAATAAAACTATTTTCCATGGAAAAATCACCAGCTATCAAAAGATCAAGGACAAAGAAACCCATAAAAATGTACCTTTATCTTTTGTGAGAAAAATTTACTATAGGTATATTTTTATACAAAATTTCACCTTATTCATTAGATATTAAGCACAGTTTACCGCTATGTATTAAGTATAAAAATAATTTTGTTTATTTCATTTCTTAAAAATGTTCTAGATTTTTTTGTGGTGCCATTTTGTAAACGTACTGAATTCTTAATTTTCAGCTTGTCTTGATTCTTCTGGTAATAATTTCTTTTCATCTTTATTTGCCGCATTTATTATTTCTTTATGGATACATTGGAGTAAGTTTTTTTCATCTAAATTAGAATTTTCTTCCATTGTTATGTCTCGAAATCATCTTTCTAATAATATTTTTTCTTGATCTTTTTGCTGTTCTAATATCAAGAACTGTCAGTGGCAATTGATGAAAGCAAATAATCTATCTAAATAAAAGAAAAATATTGGAAATAAGTTTTGTCGTAATAACACAGAAAATATATCCAAAGCAGAAGGCAGATGACAGTTGTCAAATAATAATAATAATAATTCTCACCCTCACAATACTCCAAACTAGGAGTACCCCAGAAGCAACCACATGCTTGTGCGGGGGAGGGGGGCAATTACAATTATTTTGTCTTCGTTGCCATTTGCGGCTAGGGCCGACTTTTTTCCCGATAGAACTAGGATAGCATTCGCTCAAGTACTACGGAAAACCCTAGAAAACCGTAGTAATCCCAGTGAGTGTAGGACAATTAGGGAATCACACGGGTAAAGCTATTTAGGAGCAATACCGTGAACCCACATTTGTCCAGTGCTCTTGGCCATAGCGGTGTTTTTCTTTAAAGACATATGCATGTGCCTGCCTCGAACCGAGGTCGATCGAAGGCAGAAAAACATGCAGTCTAAAAAGTCAGCGCTGGTACGAGCGACGCCACCGCGGATTTCAACTTTTATTATTTTTCCCATGAATTGATATTGAGGTCCATACATTGGGTAATGTATGAATTGCTAAGAAATTATGTATGTACTTGTTTTTGGAATCATTAAGGAGTTGTCTGTGAAACTATACAGGGTGTCCGGAAATTATGTGTGAGGATTTCGGAGGGCGATTCTACACGAAAAGTTAATGCCACAAAGTCCTATACCATTTTTTCGAAAGCTCAAAATTGACGGAGATATAGGGCGGGAAAAAACATTTTTTTTTGTTACTTTTTTTGATAATGTTTTATCAAGTGGGCCCATTTTTGTCAAATTTTGCATACATATCACTAGTGTTTCTTTGTATTTACCATAATAATTTGACGCAAATCGTCAGTGCCTAAGAGTCCAAACTGTCTTTCACCTTAAGAAAATGACTTAGAACTTTTTTGTTTGAATATTTTTATAAATTTGGATAGCAGATTATTCAAAAGCATCAAAATCTCTTTAAAAAAGGTCCTCTTATTGCATCACGTTAAAATGAACCGTTTCCGAGAAAAAACACTTTAAACATAAATAATTAGAAATTCTTATTTTATTTAACAAAGCAAGCCTTGAAAACAAACGCTTTAGTTTCCTTGGAAACGACATGACAAAAAGAACATGACGTTATGTTATAAATTTTGAGATATCAAAATGCTAAAAAAATTAACAACAAATGTTTTTTCGCGCCCTGTATCTCCAGTCAATTTTGAGCTTTCGAAAAAATGGTATAGGACTTTGTGGTGTTAAGTTTTTGATTGGAATCGCCCTCCGAAATCCTGACGAAAACTGTATTTTCTGGACTGCTTTTCCAATACAATCATTTTTCCCACCTATATACATATATATCTATCACCGAAAAGTCGGCCATATTGGGCGCACACGTCATTGACTGTCAAATGCATGAGGGCCGTTGTTGGCCGTTGTCAAATGTCATTTTGTTTTGCCACCACAAATTTCACTTTTCCCCTAGAATGCACTCTAAACCCCCTATAATGCACACAATATGGTCGCTGTCCAGGCGGGCGCCAGCGCCCTCTCCGGATGGCTAAAAATTGGTGGAGGGACTAGGGCCCAATGGCGGTCCAGTTTATTTTACGAGGGCCGTTAGTAATATTGTTTCCAAAACCATTGTTAAAATTTGCCACACCAGCCAATTGTCTAGACATTTTATTAGTGGTTAGATTGTTGTTAGTAGAGGTGATTCAAAACCTCATGATTTATGTAGTGCATAAAGAGAAAAGAAAGGAAAAAACACATCATGATGATATGATTTTGGAATTTCCTGTGGCTCGTTAAACTATTTGAACTCAAAATTTGAAAAAAATTCTAGTGAATAACCACCTCTACTTTTAATGACCATCTTTAAACATCAATAACCAATTTCTGCAGGTATACCTGTAGGCAGAGCTGGGTCAATTACAATTAAAAACTGACCAATTACAATTCCAATTACTTTTGTAGGAATGTAATTAGATCCAATTACAATTCCTTTGGTATTTTGAAATGTAATTGAATTACAATTACTTGTATTTGGAATTGGAATTGATGTAAACAATTACTGTTTCAATTACTTCTTGTTTGCTTTATTTTCTATTAAATTTGTAGACACCAAAATAAGGTAGGTACTTACCTAGTTACTTAAAAAACCATAACTGATAACTTAACTATATTAAGCATTATTTGTTCTGCGATGCAAAAAAATTCTAGTCTTTGTGTCTTTGTAAATGGCAAATATTCAAATTAAAATTCAGTAGGTAACAGTATAATATAGTAATACCTATGTCTAAAAACACAATGGCCTCACAGAGTCAAAGCTCAGTTTCTATGAAAATAAAACTGAAAATAAACGGCTACATGAATAGAGAAATAAAATAAATCTTTTAAAATGTATACAAAAAAATCTTAAGCCGTGCCATATGGGCTTTACAAGAGATATAAGAAAAATAAAAAACAGGCCTCATTGTTAAGAAACTTTGTTAGCTTTCATTATTACCAACATTTCAAAATTATTATCAGTTAGAGCTTGCCTTTTGGGGGCATTCACAATAGGCATTGCCAATAGGCATTATGAATTGACTATTAATATAGAGATAGAGAATAGAGAACAATCGTTATGACTTGCCAGTGACGCGTAAATAGTAAATGGGAGTGGCATAAAAAAGAAAACATTATTGCGGACTTTGTCAATGATGACGCATTTATTTTGCATTGCCTTTTTGTTGGCCAGGTTGGCCCAAACAACGTTGCAATATTTCCAAAATCAATCCAGGTTTCCCCGATTAATCAGCTCGGGCCGTCGCCGGCCGGCACCGCAAGAGAAGATTGTGTAAGTAATTGTAATTGAAAAAGTAATTGTAATTGGACAAGTAATTGTAATTGGAAAAGTAATTGTAATTGAAACAGTAATTGCATTAAAGGAATTTTAAAAAGGAATTGCAATTCTCAGAAGTAATTGATTTTAAATTAAAAGTACAATTCCTTTTCAAAAAGTACTTGATATTAAATTACAATTACTGTCTCTATTTCAAAAGTAATTCCAACTAAGTACCATTCCATGAAAAGGAATTAATTGACAGTTCAATTACTTTCGCCTAATTACTTGCCCAGCTCTGCCTGTAGGTGTGCAAAAGTTAGATATAATATAAAATACGAAATAAAAAAATAAAAATAAATTTAATTGTTGAAGCCATATGTGCAGATAATTGTTCAAAAGAAGAATTTTCTTTATACCTACTTTGCACACAATATATTTTAACAAATCATGACAGAGTGCCAACAAGCTATCTGACCTGAGACCGTCGCAATGACAAGGCCCGGCAGCTGAAAGCGATGAGTCATCCAAGGGAGGTGGGCCTAAAGCGCCAAATTCAAATTTGGCTTGGTAAATTTGGTAAAAAAACACTTTAAAGTGATTGTTTACATATATAGCTCATGGTTTTAAAATACTGATAATAATCTACGAGGACAGTAACATTTTCAAGGGCTTTTGGATTTGGATATCTACCGGTCAAATTTTCGTAAATGCCAATTATTTCTTATTTGCGTGTCTAGATACAACTAGATTCAAATGAATAAAACCATAAAACTTCCTGATTTTAAGGTCGTTACGTTTAATCATGTCAAATTGTTATACAGGGTGATTCAGTTTTAATCTGCAACACTTCAACAGGTGATAGAAAACCAAAAAATATCCGCACTTTCTTCTATAAACTATATCATTTTAGGGCCTTATAAAAAAGTTACAGGGTGTTAAAGTTGCAAGAAATATGCGGAATTTATTGAATATTTTACAAACTAGTTGAGATATTTAAGTCATATTTGGTACACGTTATAACGGCATGGGTTAGTATAAAACCTGTTAATATCAAACATCTCGAACAACCAGTGGCGAAGAAATGGGTAATTAGTATAATTTATTTTAGAAAAAAAAAATAGAACCACCTTGTATAGCAATAAAATGTATTCAAATTCTTATGTAAATTTTTATTGTAAACAAAAACGTTCTCTTAGCATTTTTTCATATGTGTCATGGTTTCATAGCAAATTTGATTTTTTCGTAATATTTCGGGGTATACCCCGATTACTGTAAGAAGTCCCGATTTTGTCAGATGACATTCTCCACAAAATCCCTAGGAATTTTCTGTTAACCATGGGTATACCATTGGTATATGTGTCTCAACCAGTTAATGACGTCTCTCATTGATTTATGATGTGAAAAGTTACCCAAGTGATACGAAAAAAAGAACATAATAAAATAATAACCCTATTGCAATCAGGTTTATGCCTCTACAAATAAAAATAACTATGACTACAACTCATTTTAATAATAATTTCAAACGTCACGGAAACACTTTCATTTTGGTATTTTGGTATAATCAGCTACTCCTGGCTGCGTCTGTGGTGCGACTGGTGCGTACTCAGGCAAATTTTATTTCGGTGTTGTGAAGTGACCGTGAAGGTTTTCCAGATCGTTCAAAAGGGTTCAAACTTTGGGCAGTGAAAATATTCGTGGGTTTTCTACGTTTCGTGAGTTTTTCCGTTATCTGTGTTGTTCTTGTTCGTGTTATTAGTAGTTATTCATTGTGCAAATGAGCTCGCTACTGACCTGAACTTATGACCCGGTTGTTGCATTAATGCCAACTTAGGATGGCGAAATTACCAATTGACAGTCCCCGTAAGGACTTCTTAAAATAATTTGACTATACTTCTGGAAAATTATCTAAAAAATTTGCTACATAAGTAACACTTAAAGTAGAAATAATGTGTTTGCTACCTGAAATAAAGTAACTTTTTCCAATAAACTCACCTATTTAAGGCTATACTTTTGAAGATACAGGGTCTAAAACATTTAAGGAAGATACAATTAATGTTATGCTCTGTATCTTGAAAAGTAAAGCCTTGAATGGGTAAGTTTATTGGGAAAAGTTACTGTATTTAAAGTAAAAAACACATTTTTTCTACTTTGAGTGTTACTTATGGAGAAAAGTTTTAAGTTAATTTTTCAGAAGTACCCCGAAATAATACGAAAAAATCAAATTTGCTATGAAACCATGACACATATGAAAAAATGCTAAGAGAACGTTTTTGTTTACAATAAAAATTTACATAAAAATTTGAATACATTTTATTGTTATACAAGGTGGTTCTATTTTTTTTCTAAAATAAATTATACTAATTACCCTTTTCTACGCCACTGGTTGTTCAAGATGGTTGATATTAACAGGTTTTATGCTAATCCATGCCATTATAACCTGTACCAAATATGACTTAAATATCTCAACTAGTTTGTAAAATATTCAATAAATTCCACATATTTCTTGCAAATTTAACACCCTGTAACTTTTTTATAAGGCCTAAAAATGATATAGTTTATAGAAGAAAGTGCGGTTATTTTTTGGTTTTCTATCACCTGTTGAAGTGTTGCAGATTAAAACTGAATCACCCTGTGTATAACAGTCCAAACCAAAACCACTTTTACCCTGGAAGACTGTGTAAGAACAAAATCTCTTTTGATGGCCTTAACCCACTTTTCCCTTAAAATGGGGTCTTTAGGGAGGAAAAAGCGGACACTTTAGGACCGCCTTTGTAGTTTCCCTTGCACTTGGGAACGGAACACGTCCACGGCATGATTTAAATAAGTCCGAAACTATAGACACAACCTAAATCCTATAAACTAAACACCTTATTAATAAAACTCCACGTCCTATATTATTAAAAAACACAGTCCAACACACAATAATCACAACAAACGTTCTTTAAAACAGGAAAATCGCCAGACAACTAAACGTAAACAACTACAAAAAGCTACCTGCCTCTGATGACATCAGGGACTCTTTAAAATAAGGGGACCCAGCATTTCACAGTCTATCAAATAGGAAAAGTGAAGCCTTGAGGGGAAGTTTGTTTTCTATATACTCCAAGGAGACCACATAGGTGGGCTGGTACAAGGTTATGTTATATGTCAGAGTCCAACTGCCATCAGGTTTTATGTGACATGCCAGTGCCATAGATTCTAAAGGAGGCAAAATATTTCCCATCATAATTCACAATTTTTAAGTTTTCTAACTTTCAGATACTCAGATGTGACAATGAAAGAATTTCAACTATTCAATAAATTTGTTTCATTTGACAGTTGCCATATTCTGTAATTGTAGACACAACATTGTCAAGTATAATTTTTAGAAATCATGGAAACCATTATTAATTTTTACTAACAATCAAGTACCTGTTATATTCATAGATTCTCCAATAAAATGTCATACTTGGCATCACTGATACCATTAGAATGATGAAAGAATAGGCCTCACTTTGGAAAGTATAATGCTGGGTCCCCTTATTTTAAAGAGTCCCTGGATGACATAGTGACGTTTCACGTCGCCAGCTGGCGGGCCTTTATCATTGCGACAGTGCTGTCTGATCTGTGTTCACTTTGACCTATGTCTAATATTTTTAATCTTGTCAGAATGCCTTGTGAATATATCCTCATTTTGGTTAAGTGTTCAGTCAATCTTACAGTTGAATCAGTTTTACCTACAGCAAATTAATATAATACTGCCAAAATATAGTGCCAGGATTAAAACTTTCCCATAAAAAAAAACTTAACAAATATTGACAGTAGCCCATAATGTTTAAATCAACCACATAGATTCCCAAAAATAATTTTGTGTTTGGTGGTTTAAATATTTGCCTAAATATGGTAGATGGGCGCAGACTGGACAAGTTTACAAATTTTTATTTTTGCTTACATTAATATATGTTTTGTTAGGAATGTTGGGAGTCATCATTGGGACAAGAAGTATATAGATTGATATTGTTTGATTTTTTTTTCTCAGTTCTACTATCTGCTGGTTTTGACTTTTGTCACTACTGGATCAATAGGTAAGTTGCATTACATCACACTTTATATTATGTTAAATATATAATTTTTTTAGCTACTTTTATAAAGATATTTTGGAGTTCGACATAGCGAGAAACACAATACAAATTATGTACAACCAAACTCTCTTTTGGGTGGGATTCTTCTTCTCGCCGATTTTACCGATTATTGTTGTTATAAAATTGTTTATCGCATGGTATGTTAAGCTATTTGTGGCACTAAAACTATGTAAGGCCTCTGTGAAATCTTGGAGAGCAGCACAAGCTTCAACTTGGTTTCTTGTTATGGCATTTCTGAGTTTGTTACTTATAGAAGGTCTGCTGGGATATGTGTTAGCAAGGTGATTTATAATTAATTTTTGAATACACATTAAATAATATACATCTGTTTCAGTAAAAGAACATCCAGGAATTGTGGACCATTTAACAAATACGATTACACCTTTGAAATCGTAACTGAAGGCATATTTGATTTAAGAGCAAATAATAGAGTATGGAACGTTTTGTTGTACATAACAAAACCAGGTTTTATTGCACTAGTACTAATGGGGCTTTGGTGAGTTGAATATTACTGTTCAGCATAAAGAATTAACCAAAACGTTTTAGTGTGGCTGTGTATTTCATGAGGGCAAAAGCTTTGGCACATAGGAAACTTGTGACGAGATACAGAGAATCTTTGGTGTGGGAGTCCAAAGATAAGGAATTTTTGTTGCAGCACATTTCAAAGATTACTAAAGGACGTATGTATGAGAATGACCTCGAAAATTCTCCAGACTCATTAACATTTCCATAAATTTCTTGAAGAGTGTTAAAATTAGTATTCTCAAAATTGCAGAATGGCAGTATAAACTACATGAAGGCAGAGAGATGGATCCTGTAACATCAGCTCCCAACGTAAATAGACGAATGGCTTCTGAAATGGGTGATCGGCCCATGTATTCAGGTATTGTCAGTTAATTTATTTAAATTTTGAGATCTTATCTAATTTCTGTTTAAGGTCCTTCAAGTTCAATAAATTTAATATCTTCAGGTAAGTTTTGAATAACTACTGAATTTAGAGAAATCTCATATGAATATATTATACCGCAGAATCTGGAAATTTGTCTGGGACGTCTGTAGATTCTGAGGATCGTCGGTTGTATTCTCAATACAAAAAATTTTCTTAAATAATTATATTCAGTATTATGTTCAGATTATATTTAAATGTTGACTGAGGCATGTTATCGTTATTCATATTAATATAATTTTTAAATTTTAATTATATTGAATAATTTTAAATTTTCATTCCCCTTTGTACTATTCCAATGTTTTAATGTAAGTTTGTCTTTCAAAATGATTTGGCAAGAAAGTAAAGCGTTTTTGATGAATCTTAATAAGTAGGTTGGATTGGGTAGCTACGCGTTCCTCTGAAAGAATAAAAACATGTTTGGTCATTTTTGGAATAATTATTTTAATTACGCATATCACAAAAGTGTAAAAAGCACACAAAATAAAGTGATATATATATCCTCTACAATTAAACCACTTAACGCTAATTTTTGTAAAATTTGTAAAATCTTCAATCGTCAAGTTGGCACAAAGCCGCTACCCCTCGGTTTATCCAGTGCTTCTCTGGCAAGTGGGTTTCAAATGTCATGTACATTACAAAGTTGGTGGAATGACCAGTTGTCGATAGTACGCCCCTTCTTGCGCTTGTTTTGTATACAGGACAATTGTAACTTGGCGGGGGATCATATTCGGCTTTCACAGCTGGCTTTAGCCACATTATCGGCACAGCATCAAACAGAATTTTAGGCAGGGATTCGTTTAGCCTTTTCAGTAATCTGTCCCATCTGGCTCCTTCCAGAAATAGGCCCTGGAAAACAAAACGTGAGACCAAATGTCTTTCGCATCGTTTTTCCAAAATTGTTTTTGTGATTATCTGAAGCGTCATATGGGGTGTTTCAAATGATGCCACATTGTGATGTCATTTATGTAACCACTTACATATTTTCCATTTTTGTATATTATATTTTGAGGAAAATGTTTCTCCAAAAAACAAAAATGTAATAAATTTGAGTGCTGAATTTTAAATAAAATCTGTGCATTACTACTTATTAATTTATATTAAGCTTGTAATTGTTATTCTATCATGCAGTACTTACGTCAAATAATATACTAAATTCTTCAATTGCCAAAAGTTCCTGTATGCATGAAATTTGTAAACTCTTTAACATACAAAAATATCTATTTAATTTTTAATTGCATGATATTTGTACACTATTTAACATTCATAAATGCCTAACATGAAAAGAACGAAACTTCGAACGTTAACTCAAAAAATAACATCGACAAAAAAGAAACTAATTAAACATGAAATGGTTCAACAAATTTATTTTCCTGGCAACTTGAAAATCGGTTTGGTTCAGGTTTTTGTGTTGAAAATCCAATTAAAAATTAAATGGACCTGTTTGCACCACAAAGAAATTCCCGACAATATACAAAAAGATATCCATTTAATTTTTTAGTTGGGTTTTTCGCCACCAGTCTTTTAATCAGTTTGGTTGAGAAAAACTCAATTAAAAAATTAAATGGATCTATTTGCTCCACAAAGAAATTTCTGACAATACAAAAAATATGTCTAATTCATTTGGACACAGTTGAATACTTTGACATCTCCCCCATCACTTCAATTCATGCACGGATTCATCCAGATAATATGGAGGAATCAAAGGCATGCGCACGAAGTAAGTTTTCAATTAAACAAAATATATAGGTAGGTTGAAATTTACTTGCTACAAATTTATTTACATATTTTTCCACTTTGGTATTGTGCATTCATCGTGTAATAATATTACTGTTTATTGTTGTTAAACATTAAAAATAAAGCAAATATTACAATATAAGTAACATATACAGGGTGTAACAGAAATGGTCAGTATTGCTATGTGTTATAGGGTTTAAAATAATTACACTTCAGAGTTGAACTGTTTCTTCACAATATTATTTTATGATTTGTGTGTGACAGAAAAGGTTTCTTGAGTTTTCCTCTAAACTTAATTCGGTTTGTCACAAACCGGCAGCATCAAATAAAATTCTGCATCTTCGTTAGCTTGTTCCTTGGAAATCAAGTAGGTTATTTTTTTATATTGTCTATTGTGTTCCCATTTAGCAAAACATCATTATTATGAATTTTTCGTTATAAGAATTGACTGATTTTTTGGGAAATTTCAGTACTCTATTATGCATTTTTTTTAACCCTTTGAACCTCTTTTATTATGTGACCATCATTTCTGTTACACCATGTATATCACTCACACCCCATGCTGCCTCCAGCCACGACAGACCATACGCTGTGCAACTTCCCCCACTATTTGACAGAAGCACACATCTGTTCCCGTACGAGCCACGCCATTTAGTAAAAGATAATAGGCAAGAGAAACAACATCTGCCAAAGCTGGATCAGCCCCATCTATTGATGAACAAAGGATACTTTAGTAAGAATTAACTGTCAAAGTTGAAGGCGGTTGTTCCTCTTTTCTTTTACTGTTCTTATACATATAGTTAGCGATTTCAATGTTAAATCATAGATTGAAGAATTGGGAAAAAGCAACAGTGGTTGTCTCATCTGAGAGATAACTATTGTAAGCATATAGCTATAGTTGACAATAAGGAGACTAATATTCTTTAGTGACATTCACCTGAAAGATGGGACAGGCAATGTTTCTCTTTCCTATTTCGTGAAGGTCAATGGTAAAATGTTGAATTCGATAATCTCCACATGTTTCCATATTAATTTTGAAAAATGTATATGAATTTACCTTACAGTATATTCCAACTTCCAATTTTTGATCTGTATCGGTTTCATATTTCGTCGTAAAAAATTCAAAGTGAATCCAATCGATTGGAAGCTTCCGGTTTCTGGAAAAATTTTGTAATACTCCAGTCAAAAACGACTGGGTGAAATAAAATCCAGAAAGCCAGAATACATTTGGCACACCCACGTCTATCCAATCTTGGAAGAATTTTAATCTAGAAAAGAAATTTATACAATATTTATTTATGACAATTATCATCCATTAATATGTCAAGAATTTATCATATTAGCAAGGAATAAGTATTGCCACGTAAGCACAATTTATTTGTATTTGATACTTTATACTTCTTACACTTTCTATAATATTTGACGGATGAGAGAAAGTAGGGTTCCTTCATGTAGATGGCGCCATTTGAAAGTGATTGACTGAAGCCAATGAAAATTGGTTTCAGATTTGAAGCTTGACTGGATCCAAAATTTTAAGTCAATCACAACGAATGGGCCTTTTTCACTAGGTTGAAGTTAGATATAATAATAAAGGAGTCACTGTGGCGGAAACATGTGTTATATGTGATCAACATACTTATTGACGATTCTGGTGGTGATGTATTGTGAGTGTTAGTGTGAATATCGTCACTTAGAAAGCAAAGGAAGGAAGGACAATAGAGAACATTGTTTCGTTGGCCTAAAATCGCTTTAAGTTCATACCTTGTGTACAAAAAAATTCACCAGGGTGAAGTCAGTCTCTACATCACAACTTATAGAAGGCGACGATACTCTAGGTTTGAGATCTTCACGTATACTTTTGATTTCAAGACCAAGTATTTTGTTTTCCATGCTCTAGTTCGAACTGAACACAATTTTCTTGGTTTACACAAGGTTCTTTCTCATCTGGATTTTGAAGTTATCATCAACTGGTATAAAGCAATTTAAATCAAAAGTATGCGAATATCTTAAACTTAGGTACAGTATCGTCGCTTTCTGTAGGCTGTGTTGCAATGTAGAGGCTAATGCCTGCCTTTTTAAATGAGTCTGAATACTATTGACTCTGGTGTAGTTTTTCCTACTTGAAGTATGAATTTTAAGGGATTTTAAGAAATACCCTTAATTACCGGTCCATCACGTAAAATCAGAAACCATTGCAGGACATTGACAGCAACACTAAAATTGAAGGCACCGACATTTTGGGGGCATGAGATCACTCCCTTGGAAAATTTGACTTTAATATTTAATTTTAGCACCTTTCCTGGCCGCAAAAAAATTTAAAAAATAATCTTGGACTTTATTTTCAAGATACTTCATGATGCACTTATAGAAAAATAGTGTGAAAAAGGCCCATTGTGTAGATCGGATCAAACCAATAAAAAGTACAGGCGCGGCCCTTGAAATCGTTCCAATATGTGCGGTTGCAAAGGAGTTCAACTGACAATGTTGCAATTACCCCTCCCGTCTTTCACGGTTTGAAAGCCAGCCATAACCTCAAAGGCATGAACTGACGACAAATCTAACATATTATTACACGACATTGCCTTACGCAACATTGCCAGTTACAGAGCGATAAACAGTAAATTTGGCGCCGTTCGGTTGGCCTTAGATTGCCTGAATAATAGTGGAAAATCTTACAACCCTGCCCACGGACATTGGAGGTTTTTTTTCGGAAAAGTCTTTCGACAACCTTGAAATTGAAATTTGAAGGAGGTGGTAAATCTCTTAATTGGCTCCCGTACCTTCCTCCAGTAAAAAGAACCTCGAAAATTTGATATCTAAGAGAATTTCCCGATTCACGATTAACCACTTTCGAGAAACGTAGAATTAACGAAACCGACGTAAAATTCTCTGAAACCACTCTTGGATATTGTATGTTTTTTCTTATTTATCGATTTTTTGGGTACTCTGGAAGCATCAGAACCTCACCCGAAGACTCCCGGAAAGCTTTAAAAATTAAATTAAATCCAACTTTTGGTTTGCAGTTAAGATAAAGAAGTGTAATAAACCAATGTAAAAAACTACCACGAGATTCTTCTATAATAACACAATCAAAGAAATCCTCGTAATTTTACGTTACATGAATCTCAAAACATCAATCTCATCAACATCATTAAATCCACTTATTATAATAATAATGCAATATTTTTGTTGACTGACGTATTCATACGTTAATAGTGTAAAACTTTAAATCCACTTATAAATTATTATTATAATAATGCCGAGATTTAACATGTTTTTGTTGACTGACGTATTAATACGTATTAATACGTGAGGTTGAGGTAAGCTTCAAAAGATCTGTCGCACAAGTCACTTTTTCAAATGGAAACTGAAAATCGTGAGATTTAATTTCTTTGAAAAACGTATGATAAAGAAAGAAGATGTATAGTTTCAGCCCAATCTGGAATGAGTGGGTACCAAAATTATGTAATATTAAATTGATCAAATTCAATTCTAAATGATTGATGGAATTCAACCATATAGATCGATAGTTTGTAGCAGATCTTTGGATGTAATTTTATGCAGTATGGTTTTCAGCAGTGACTATTATAGTCACTGCTTTCAGAGGGCATTATTATGCATATATTCTCAAGATAATAAAGTATGAATCAGAAAGTCATCTCTTCATAAGGAAAAGTGAGTTTTCATTTATTTGGAAACTATGCATTTTGATAATTTGATTTTAGTCAGGCTGCCATGTGTTTTAAAACGTAATTATAAATAGAAGATTCTTTGGAAAACCATAGGAAGAGATAGCATAGCGCTTGCGCATGCTCGAAGTACAGTTTCTACTGAATGTTATTTAAAAACTCCTTTACCTTTTATTAGTAATCTACTCATCCATTCAATACTACATATAAACACAAAGTAAGTCTACTCTAATCAATACCTCGATATTAAATCTGCTACGTAAGAGCCCAGCGGTTTAAGACTCGGATAACTTTTATTTGCCCAAGCTGTAGGGACCTTTCCTATTACAAGAGAACTGCAAGTTTCTTCAAGCTCCGAAGACATCACCACTAAGCCTTGGACAGCTTTAATCATTTCTTTCAGTGTTCTTTTTACTACTACCACTAGACGATTGAACCTTATTAATTCCTGGAAGAAAATAATTACTAGTGACGTAAATATCTAAAACCATTTATTTATGTTTATATATGTATTTGTGTACAATTTTGATTCATGATATTAAAAAGGGGCGGAATATGAAATGTTTGTATGTGCAGCAGATGTCATGGTCAATAATTTTACGATCCCTTATAAACATAGTGTACTCGCCTGTCTAAGAACTGTATTCATTGAATTTTCATATATTACAGGATATCTCCTGCTAACATCTTCCACATCAAAAATGTCTGGGACCTTGTCCATAATGTCATTTGCTAAATCTATAACCATTTCTTGACTGTCATCACCACCACCTCCACTAGTTATTTGAGTTTGTGTCAAGAGAACTCCTCGGAGAAGCTAAAAAAAATATTTATAAAATATATAATTTTATGACTATTCTTTTATACGATTTGAGTTTCTTGATTGTCTTTTGTGATATCAGCATTTTCGTGCAAGCCGAATACTTCTGGTTGTGGAATTATAGGTAGAGATCTGATGTATGAAATTATTCCATAGAAGCTGGTGTCATCAGGTACATAATACAAACCACTCGGGGAAAATTGATACCTTAAAGTGAAGTGTTTGTAACTGTTGTGAAGCTGAAGTTATTTAATGTTACTTTTTTGTTTTTACCACTTCAGGCACATAGAATATAGATAAAAGAGAATTTAAGAGTCTTCTGTCTTTGTCGTCTGTCACTCTACCACCATAGTTGCATTCGCCAGTTAGGTATGTCAAGGCGTCATAAGGTACTTCAATATAATCATTAAGGAACATCTGAAAGTTATATGATAATATAGCAGTTATTATTGTCTATAGCAAAGACAATCGTAGTAGTAAAAAGTAAATAAGTAAAAAATGGCTACTTATTATAGGTTATAGGGGGTATTCTGTGGTTATAGGTATACCAGTTTCTGACGTTTAGAATGCCCCCTATTTGAAATATCCAGCTTTATTACGATTTATGTTTTTTTTTGCGGTAACGAATTCTCTTTGCTGTCAGTATTTCGCAGTTTTGTCATACAGTTTTTATAAGAAAATGTAATAAACAGACCATTATGTGAATTGCAGAAGAACAAACACTATTTTGGAACTACGAGGTGATCTGTTCAACCTGGACTGACACTATATTAAAGACCCGAGCATGACGTCATATTTCATTGTTGTTTGCGGACTGGGGTGGCGCTACTCGACAAAAAAATGGCGTCTTATTGTAAGTTATAACAGGGATATTCTGTGGTTATAGTATGTCAAGGTCTGACTTTTTGAATGTCCCATATTTTAAATATCCAGCTTTATTACAATTTCCGTCCTTTTTACGGTCACGAATTCTCTTTGCGTTCATGTGATTTGCTGAAGAACAAACACTATTTTGGAATTAAGGGATGATCTACTCAACCAGTTGAAGAAGCTAGAATTCTGGATATTATATTTTGGAACAGTATTTTGTAACGTATGCAAGAATGAAAATAGAAAATTTTGTTTATAGCCCCAAAGCAAACCAGTGGTTCACTATTAAGAAGAAATTGAAAAATCTGCGTTCTATACTTACACTACAACTAGCCATGGACTTCATTTCAAACCAAACGGTACCAAAATACTATTGCTTGCTTTTTAGACTCACTTTTCTTAATAAAATCTATGAATGTATGCCATGTAAACTTGTCAAATTAAAGGAACATAACAAGCAATCATTTTATTTGATTTTGGATGTTAAATTTCTATGTAACACTCATTTGATGGCTTTAATTTTATAAAAAATTCTTCAACAATGGCGCCAGTGGCGATTGCTTTAAACAGCTCTATGCACCGGTCTAATATAGAGTTGGTCCAGGTTCAACCAGTTAGTTGAAGAAGCGAGAAATCTAGGTATTTATTTTGGAAGAGTAGTTTGTAACGTATACATTGTGTCCTGTTAATAATTTCACGTAGAGCAACTTCATATACAGTGTGTGCCCAGATTGAGTTCACATAAGATGTAAACAACAACAAAAAATTCGAGTTGAAATTTGAGCTTCTGGGGATCAGCCCTGCTTGGTTTGAACAAGAATAGCGCCCTCTGTGGGATACGTAGAAATTAACATCTTCAACTTATTCCCCATCCTCAAAAATATAACAGTGCCAAATTTAGGTTCATCAGCTTGATTATTTTGGTAGATGTAGCCATAATTCAATTTCAAAAAATAAATTTTAACATCCTGTATCTCAGTAAGCATTGAAATTTGGCTGGTAGTTATGTTCAATCGTAATATTTTGGCACAAAATATATGTACCATTATTATCTTGTATAAAGAAGAAATTGAAAAATCTAATGCCGTTGACCGACGTATTTATAAAGACTTCTCACGGCAATAGCTTTATGTCCTGGAAAACAGATGGCTCTGATGGCTAACAATGTATTCTGCATTGTATTTTATCTCCGGAAAGCGCATGCTTACTCACACTACAAATAGCCATGGAATTTATTTCAAACCAAAAGGAACCAAAATATTCTTCCTTGCTTTTTAGACTCGCGTTTATTATTATTATAATATGGAAGCATGCCGTATAAACTTGTCAAATTAAAGGGACATAATAAGCAAGCATTTTATTTTATTTTGGATATTAAATTTGTAACAGACACATTTGCATATTTTTATTTTATAAGAGATTCTGTAACAATGGTGATTTTTTCGTCACACGGGCTAGTGGATATAGCTTGAAACAGCGCTAATATAGTATTGGTCCTTCAGGTATATAATAATCATATTTCTAACCAATAAAAATTATATCTGAAATGAATCATCATCAAAACGTGACTGGCATTTTATAGCATATTTTTTTATAGATTTATTTGATATTGTTTCATTTAACCAAATCAACTATGTTTTCAGTTTAATTTTTAGAGTCTTTCCCTAGCCAAGAATTCTACATGGTTGTAACCTCAGACCAAAAATAAGCAATGGCTTCAATACTTGTAGTTGAAGAACACTGATTCTAAGATCAGATTCATTGAACTCATATGGAATGTTCCAACCAAGTGGTCCAAATTTTCTTCTTTCTTGGACTAATGCATGGAAGAAGCATAGGGCAAAAAGTAGTTTTTCAAATGGAGTCACTGCATTTGGGCAACCGGCATAAAATTCAGAATTTGCAATAGGATCAGATGCATATGATCTTAACAAATTTTGTCGTAGACCTTTTGGAGCTTCATTAGTCATTTTTACTCCTAAAAATGATGTGAAATGTGTAAGTAGAAAAGTGTACAAGTATTGTATATTTCTACCATTTTGTAAAATGGCCACTGGAAATGCTTTGCTTGGATAACTCGTCAACCAAAGTCTAAACATTGGATGTGTATTTTCCGGAATAATAACTTCATCGCAGATTCTATCCAATTCCCGCATCCAACTCTCAGCTAAATGGCAATTTTGCAAAACTGCCCATTGACCGGTTTCTAAGCCGATTTGTATCATGTTTGAGGCAATTGGTCCCTTAAATAATTACTCATTGATTTTGGATATCTTTGTAATGATTAGCATTACCTGCCCTTGTCCTAAAGAAATTGTCATCAAGCTAGTCTTCGAAATTCCTTTATCTGCTGCAAATTTAACCAGACCTGCCATGGGATCTGAACCTGGAGATAGAATAAAGACTAGCGGAGAACAACAGTTGCTGTCATTGTATGATTCCTCTAGATTAAATTGGGGAGGTTCAAGGTATGAAGAGCCCATTTCTTCAACAATGTAAGCCTACAGAAGAAATTGTAACAAATATTGGATAAAGAAGTGAGGGCCAATTTCATGAAGAAACTAAAGTAGGTGACTTTTTACATAGACAAAGCTACACATGGACTGTCAGAACCATTGTTGAAAATTCCGCACGCTACACCAAATATTTTGCATAAAATCTGATGTAAAAGCTAATAAATAAATTAAAACACAAAGTTTGAAAGTTGGTGTAGCGGTTTTTTTTGCGGACGGTTTCAACAATGCTTTTGACTACCTATGGCTCCTTTAATCTGTGCTTTTAAAATTAAAGTGGCTTTTGTAACAATCAAAACATTGTTTCAAAAGTTCCTTTAATTTTAGTTGGATTATGAAATTGGGCCTAATTGAAATATTTTCACAATGTTTCACATTGTGCTTTCTGCATTTTTTAAAACTACTTTTTGATATGATGATTTTTTCATGATTCAACTTACTTGAACTGCTGGAACTATTTTATCTGGCCTCAAGCATCTCAGTGCTGCTAATCTACATAACCCACTGACATTTTCCAGAGGTCTTGGAAAAGGTATTTCATTAGGGTTGGAAACGTCGTAGAAGCTTTTCCAGAGGTTTACATTCTTTTCAAATGTGTTTTTGAAATTTTCTAAACTGCGGAAACAAGAATAAATGAAATGAAACAAACTAGTACAAACCCTTCTTACCCTTTTAAAGAACTCGCTCGGACAATTTCAGACCAAGACTTGTCAGTTAGCCATTCTGGTGCAGGATTAGGAAAAGGATTTTCTAATGCCACTCCTCCAGTCAGCAAGAAAATCCACACATCTTCATCTATTTGTCCATGAGCCCGCAATATGCCAACAGTCAAGACAAAGGAGAATATCAGTTTGTCTTTTTCGAAGAGTGATCTGCACACATTTCTATAAATACTGTTTGTAAAATAGTCGTTGAGATAATTTAGGCGCTCATCCAATATAGGAGATTTTGAACTGTGTTCTATGGAATGAACATAGAGATTGATGAACCATACTAGCGAATACTGATACATGGGATCAATATTAGCCAAGTCAGAAATACAAAAAAATAAAACTGATGCATGTTTCGCAACGGGCACATATCCATTTCTTGCACTATCTATTTGTTTCTCTGTTATCACTGCTTGTTTTTGTTTTTCTTGGATATCTTCGGAGAGAACCTTACTTGAAGACAAAATTTTTATGGCTGTTTCATCCTCTAAAATGTTACCTTCTGAAGAAGATAACACCTCTAAAATTTTATCTTCAATTTCTTTTAACATTTTTTTGTTATTGGCACTTTCAACAATCATGGCATTCTTCTCTTCTTCTAATTCTGGTTTTTCCTTAGCGACCACTATGCCCAGAAGTTGGTCTTGAAGTCCTTGTAGAGTAATCATGAAATTGATCAACGAAACTTTTACAGCTATTTCTGGAAGGTAGTGGGGATTTCTTAGACGTGTTGTTATAAAGAAACGGAAATCAAAGGAATATTCAAGTACATTTTCTGCCAACTTTAGGTACCAGACACCTTGCGCTTTAAAAATATTTTTTATTAGAATTGGATCTAACACTGCATCCAAGTCTTCATTGATGTTTTCTAAGAGGACCGGAGTTCCAAATGTTATGGCATTTTCTAGAACCCTCACATAGTTTGAGTCTGTTAGTTTTATGATTTGTAGTCTGTTATTTTTCTCCATATTTTTTACCCATTTGTTGGCTTGTCCTAAAAATAGTCTCTGCATTGAAAGTTTACCCAGACTAGGTACAGTTGAAATCAGATGAAACCAAACGCTGTAAAGCCATTTTCTTGAGATTTTTTGATTGTGTTATGATATTTGGCAGCGTTGCATCCATTGGGCACTTTGTCTTTTTGCTTGAGCTTAACGCGTTATTTTTTGGATTTAGCTTATGATTATTATTATTATTATTATTAAGTTTATTCACTCATTAGAAAAATTACATATTAAACGAATACATTTTTTATATTGTAGAATAAACTTCAAATCCTCTGAAGCATTGCTTGTTTGAGGAAAGTGTACATATACATTAGATACATATTTTCTATTTAATTATTATTATTATCTATTCAATAAAATGAATTTCATTAAAGTAATTAAGAATTAACAACAAATAATCTAATCAATGAAAATGACAATGAAGATGAAAAGGTAGAGATAAGAATGAAAATTGTATTTCTATTAACCAATATTTAACTTTTTTTTATATGTTCTAAAAGATTTAATTTGCGGTATGAGATACTTACAATTTTTTGACCAATTGTTTTTTTTTTAACTTTTCCTAGTAATGGATTTAAATCTAGTGCCATGTTGATGGGTCTTATAATTAATTATATGTTTATTTTGATAAATAAACATTAATATATTATAACAATATAACTGTCTAATGTTACTCCAAATGTCTCAAGAAACTGACTACATTGTCCGGTTTAGTCTGATTTCAACTAAATAAAGGTACTTTCTAATTACCTTGAGGATCAATCATGAGTGGCCACCTTCTAGCCGATGTTGCTATAATTCCATTTTCGATGCTGTAGTTGTCAACAGGCAAACCAGCAATATTCCAAGCCCTTATTACCACTGGCTCACCCATAGTAATTACTAGAGAGAAATTTTCTGAACATGGAATTCCAAGTTTGATGGAGTAAATGTTCCAGTTTTTTATCAACTCCTGTCTTTTTAAAACATTAGAATTAAGTTGTTGATCCAATGTAGAAATAGTGTAATACTCACCTGTAGTCAACCGTAAATGCACCCAAATAAGCAATAATTCCAGCAGATAAGAGAACGTCACCAATAACGTTGCCCAACAATCCATGTAAAGCTTTGGCCGTGTCGGACCACCTGGTCTTTTCACCACCAAGACCACCAATCAATTTCTCTGCACGATCTAACTTTTGAGAACAAATGTAGATCTGATCTTCCAAGTCTTTTTTCTTCTTAGTTTCAGCAGCAAACTCATCATTTAATGCTTGAAGTTTGTCAGTAACCTAAAATATTATAAGACCATTTCTAAAGATTTGGAGGAATGGTAAATAAATATACTTCTTGAAGCTGTGCTCTTTTAGCGTTAAGAGTGTCCATCTGGACAGCTAATTCACCCTCAGCTTCAGCGAGTCTAGCTTTCTTTGGAGCTACGATCTTAATGACTCTGTCATACACTTCCATAGCTCTCACCCACTTACACAGACCTTCGCAAGCTGTTGAAACATTTTTTATGCGTTCTGGATCAAATTCTCTGTCAGGCATATATCTAAAAATTTACAGGGTGACATTTATCTCTATAAAATATTTCTACCAACTTTTCACGAATTCTCTTCATTACAGGAATTGGTATGTTGTCCTTATCGTAAGCTTTCAAATTCTCTAGGAACTTCATGTCTCCTAACAATTTTACGGAAGGCCCCCAAAAGTCCTCTACCATTCTTCCTGTGGTTAGATCAGGTTTTCTTTCTGGTTTAATTGATTTCATCACGCAAATCTGAGGAAGGTATGAAGGAAAAGTTTAATAGCAAAGAAACAAAATAGTTACTTACTGCTTCCATGACAAGTTTCACTCCAGATGGTGGATTTTTCATGGATTTTACCAATGTAATATCTTGGGGTTTCAAAGTGTCTAAAGCATCCAAAGCTGCTTGAAGTGCCGGAATTGCCTCAGACAAATCTGATTCACAGTCATCTTTGATAGCTTGTGCAGCAGCAGCTGCTTCATTGGCTAAGGCTTCATCAGCACCCACAATCTAAAATTAGTAGTCGGGATACCTAAACAATTTATCATACTTAAGTTTCCACGCTATCGTACCTCTTTTTGCTTTTCCACCACAACAGTATCTTGCTCAATCTTTATCATCAATTTTTCAGTTTTTTCGGAAGCAACAATTAGTTTTGGTTGTAGATCATGCAATTCCTTTTGCATCAATCCTACTTGGCCCGCAGCAAAATCCAATTTTTCTAATCCAGTTTCGTATCTGTTTCTTTGTGTAGTGATCTGATCAACTTTCATATAGTAGAGAGTTTTAAACATTTGTATCAATTCTAGATATGAAGTTGGTGTTACGTAAGTTCTTCTTTTCTGTTCCCTACAGAACATTGAATATTTAGTGTGTTAGAATTTTTGAAATGTTATTCTAATTACCTATAGAATATCTGTGCAGATTGTTCTACGGTCACGTGAAAATGTTTGCATAACTTCACACAGATTTCAACATTCTGCTCTCCAATATCTGTTTGAGACAAAAACATAGTGGCTACCCGTTCCAAGGCATCATCTGGCCAGTTTTGGAACCAATCAATTGTGCAACAATTAATCAAAGATGGGAACATACGACATCTGACTCTAAAGCTGTCTCCAATGGGTGACATACATAGAGCGACATGCAGGTTTTGTCTCACACGTTCGATAAAGAAATTGTAGAGGGCCAGTGGAGTTGGTTCAATCTTTCTTTGCTGTACATAAAAAATCGTTAATAATTAATAGAAAGACACCATCAACTTACAGTTTCTCTAGCGGCAGTCTGCATCTTCTCTAAAATCTCGGCCTTTTCATCAGGTTGATATAAATTAGGCACATCTGCAGTGTTCAAAATAGTACTAATATCTTCAATGAACATTTCGTCGGCAACTTGAGTGTCTCCAAAAAGGAATGTTATCGGTTTTCCTTCACACCCAGCTCTCATTAGGAGTTTCTTCAAGTCTTCTCTCCACTCGGATATACTATAACTTCGAGTTAATTCAATCTATTGAAAATGCTTAGTAAGTATAGGTTTATTTATCATATTTAGCTTTTACCTCAAATACACTGTACTCAGACATTGCACTGGCTAACTTGGCAGAACTGTGTCTTCCAGAACCTCCTATGCCTACGAGCATGACATTTCCATTTGGTTGGTTGAGTACTCTAGACACTCTAGATACATGTTCAATGGCAAATTTAAACATTACAAGATTCATTGGTGATTTTGTCAACAGGTTGTATTCAGCTAGATAGTATTCCATTTTTTCTATTAGATCATCCATATTAGATATCTGAAACTTAGTTTTATAAATGGTGATGACTATGTTGTGTGGGGCATTCATCACCTCATCATAGATCTTTGGCTCAGCATCAGGTTCAATATAGTTTCCGAAGAACAGATTTCTAATATGTTGTGGGCCTAATTTTTCTTCTTCTGGTACTAAAGGTTCGCAGACTCTATCCATGGGTTGCCTGAAGTTCTGATATGTTGCTTTATAGACTATTGTGAACAGCTTCTCTCTAAAACACATAAAATGCCTAAATCAAAGACACCCTTGATATTTTGGTGTCCTATGTTACCTATCTATATCGTCGATAAGTCTATCATGGAATACCCTGTAAGTTTCGTGAACCCATAATCTGATAAACTTATCCTGATCATCCATCTTGGAAGGAGGAGTGATTAGAAGTCCATTCACTACCCTTGAAAAGTCTCTCAATGAAAATGTATAATGTGATTTAGCAGGGGTAGGTAAGAACTGTAGAGTTGCTTCTCTAAATACTTCAAGTGTTGCTCCAACAGAAAACTGCAATATAAGTAAGATAATATAGAACACAATTTAAAGAAATTCCTAGTGTAACCTTTGCCATTCTTTGCACCACTTCAATATATCCCTTAGCGAAGTGCCAGTCCATTATAGTGATGAAAATTTTGTTTAAAGTACTGTCATCAAATGAATCGCATCCTATTACTTGCATGTGTCTTAAAAATCTGTCCGTGATTTCATTTCTACCACCACCTGGTACACCCATGGCACCAACAAACATCTGGATGAAAAAATTATCGGGGGTAAAATCACAAGTGCCAGAAATTTTATCAATAAATTCTTCGAAAGCGCTATTTTGCCTAGAAAGATAGTGCTTAAGAGTAAAAGAGTGCTTGAAATAGAATTTATCAAAAAATTCCGGGCATTAATATTTCATAAATACGATCCCTTTATTAATTTCTTGTATATTTACAAATCCCTAAAAAGATCTATTTGCTTGACTTTTTAGATACTGGTTTATTTTCTAAATATACGGTTTAGCATTGTATAAATTACATTAATTAATTTATCTAGTAATATATGCAATATAATGTTCGGCTGAATAATGTAGAACATACAAATTTTGGCAAGTCATTGTTTGTATTGGGCAGATTCGTGGTTGCTAAGCAACAAAGTGACAAACTCCCTTGTAATCTTGCCTCTCTGGTATTTCCCAAGGGAATTTATCGGTAGCAAAGGCATATATAGCGGATAGTATTGGGCAGATCTGTGGTTGCTAAGCAACAAAGTGACAAACTCCCTTGTAATCTTGCCTCTCTGGTATTTCCCAAGGGAATTTATCGCTAGCAAAGGCATATATAGTGGATATCACGACTCTTGATCCCTACATCACAATTGTCAACAATGGAAATTGCTTTGTTGTCCATTGTGATGCAGGGATCAAGATTCGTGGTATCCACTATATCTACTTGGTTGCCTTTTACTTTGCTCTTACTTTATTGGATACAAGCAATATGAGGGAAATGATCACTACAAGCTCCGGCATTTGATGAAAAAACTTACAATATCAACAAGTAAAAGCATGGATGTATCCTTGTCGAACCAATGACCATGATCAAGCCATTGACGCAACAGTTCTACAGGTGGTTGAGCTCCCCAGACTTCCTTTTGTGGCATACCTATGTCATCCACAAATAGCACACACTTTTTACCCATAGATGGACCAAATACACCTCTCCTTCTCTTGTCCAGCTTAGACATGACCATTTCTTGAGTCTGTGAACAAAGTAGGAAATTAAATGCTCTGGAAGTTTAAAATACAAAGTTGCTTGCCATTGTGGATGTAGTTCTAGCACTGAAATTGATAATATTTGGTAAGTATTTCTCCTTTGGCAAGTTTAGCAAATGGTCTAAAGTAACAGCAGTTTTCCCTGTGCCAGTAGGACCAACAAAGAGAATAGAAATTTCGTTGTCTAAGCACATCTTCAAGAAGTACCTCTGACAACAGGATTGATTGGTTTGTATAATTAATTCGCTTGGCTGAAATAGACAAGTTAAATAGTCGCTAATATATATTTTTATTTTAATCAAGCTTATCTCTCTTTTTCATAGTAGTAAACAAGTTAGGTACAATCCCCTAGCAAATATGCTAGTATCCTATGGAAGCTTTAGTTAGCTAATAAAGCCATAGTTACCTTTGCATTAGGCGGTATCTGCTGGACTTTTTCAACGGTATCTCCCCAAGCAACCCAAGTACCGTTATTTTTCTTGTCATATAACCAGTCGAAAACATCAGACCGCTCAGGAAAAATCTGGTTCTTTGCTAATTTAAATGATTTAGGCTTTGGATATTTCTTATTGTCCCCAAGCAGTATTTTCCTGAAGAACACATCGAATGACTTTCTTCCATCTTGAGTAAGGGTTGAACCAAGACCCCAGGCTAGACAGAATAGGAACACTGCCTGTAACCATACTGTACTAACTTGATTTTCCCCTAGCAAGAGGCAGCTGAATAATCTTGTAAAGGACTAAAAACCAAACATTACAAATTTAGGAATAACACTTACTGGATATAAGCAATGTGTAAAAAATCAGGAAAATCGTTGGTAAAATGTAACTAATACATATACCTAGCAACAAATGAAATCTCAATATTATAGAAACAATTTGACCATTCTTGTTTTGTTTTCACTTCACACGATAATTCATTCTTACATAGAAGAGATGTATGTCCGATGTTTCAACAACTTTTTTGCAGTTATCATTGATGTGCTCCAGGCAGGCAGGTACTAGCCATTCTATACATTCGGTAAGTATCTCAATTTGTTCTACCAGAAGTGTTTTAGATAGTGTAGTCAAATACGAGTCCATAAACGGTTTCCAGCCGAGTAACGCAGGTTCCATATAAATCATACCACAACGTGAGACTGTAGCGGGGGAAGCTTGCTCTAAGTCAGCTGGCTCAAAGATCAAGTTCATGACGTGTGACATCTGTTGAGAATCATTCGATTATTTATTTAATTTATCATAATGGCACAGATATTTCTTCCATATTCAGCAAAATGCAATTCTAATCATTAAAAAGTACAGGAAGTATGGAGCCTCTGACAGAATTAGTCTGGAAGTGCCTCTAGTGACATTATGGCAGTGGCCGAAGCAATGAATAAAGAACCCCAGGAAGGAGCCAAAGCTCTATGGGCCTTATAAAATACGTGATACGGAAATCGCCCTGTATGGACACTGAATTTTGCGTTTTGATGCAATATTTTTATATTTGACAGTTGTCACGGTGGTTTATGCTTTTATTTGTGTAGTTCTTCGATAACTCCTTTTTGGAGATCTATTATGGTTAGCTGTGCAGTCTGCGGCTATTCCGTGACTACCAGAACAAAATGCTTGGGGGGATAACATTTCATCGGTAAGTACTTTTGTAATTTAATTTACTTTTTGGATAAAATTGTGTTCTGACTTATTCAAACTAACTTTAGAGGTCAAGAGGTCATGCAAAAAGTGCCAGAGGCGTATCTTTGTGTAGGTACTTACTTCTTCCTTCTTCTGGGTAGAAGTGTAAATTTAAAATTAGTATCAAGGATTCCTTAACTCAAAGAAAACATTGAAGACATAGATAGATATGCTTTATAATTTTTGGCCTATATTGCAACGATTTCACGGAAAATAAGGAATATTTCTTGAAACAACTCAATGTACCTCTTTGAGAATATTCTAAATTTTTAAAGATTTATAATTTGTTAATGTTATTCTAAAAAATGTGTAGGTACCTACGTACCTACTAGTATACCTACTGTACATATTATATAATAATCTCTAGAGTATATATTTAATATACACTTGAGTGAGGAAACGTTATAAAAACTGTTTTTATAAAGTACTGAGTTCATTCACATTTTGTTTAGATTTCCTCAAGATGCACAACGAAGAAACTGATGGACTAGGGTGGACACCAAATGTTCACGTCACTTTGCTGAAGAATGTTTTGATCGAACATCTTGGATAAAAGTAGGACTGTCGCGAACTTCCTTGCCTATACTATCGAAGTGCCTCGATTAAAATATGTAAGTAGCTATAGTTTTATGAACATGTCCATAATTCAGCTTTTATTGAGTCCTAAACTAAAAATGATAGATATTTATATGTATGGGGTGTTCCATTAAAAAATTAAGTCTTCATCATACTATGTATATAGGTACCTACTTATTTTCTAAGACTCTCCTAATACTATAAATAATGCATTTACTTCCAGCTATTTTAAGTGAATCACTCCCTACATGTCATAACTGCTGTACTTTATTTTAGGTCAGGACGTTTAATCCAGTTTATACAAGACCAATAAAAGAAACTGTGTCTGAAGAGAATGATGACATATAGAAGCTGTACCTGGTCCTTCGGTGCCTACATGTGCATCACTACCAGACCCGGACAGTCCTCAAAAAAGGGAATTAAAGAGGAAAATCTGTGGCTTGCACAAGAACAGATGGCGGCAGAAGAAACAAATATCATCGTGGAAGTCCATTATGGTCGATTTAAAGAAACAGAAGTTATTATTAGAAGAGCAAGACAAGCAAGAAACTATTTTATTAGAAAACTTTAAAACAAATAGACATAATTCAGAGACTGTTTCAAAAAACACAAAATAAGGAAAACATTTGAGCATTCTGTAAGATCTTTTGCTGTGGCTCTACATTTCTTTTCTCCTAGAGCTTATGACTATGTAAGGCAAAGAATTTATAATAGTTTTCCTCGCCCAAAAACGTTAGCAAAGTGGTATTCCTCTGTTAATTCTCAGCATGGGTTTCACTACAGAAGTGTTTAATTTTTAAAATCAAAAGTGGAACATTCTGATAAAAAAGCTCTGTTATGTTCCCACGTTTTTGACGAAATTGCTATTAGATAGCATTTAGAATATACCTACTAAATATTATGGGTATGTAGATTGTGGGAATGCGTTACATGTTACATGAGGATAGCATCATAGATTTAGCTAAAGAAGCTTTGGTATTCATGGTAGTTTGCTTAAATGGAGCTTGGAAAATACCAATAGGTTATTTCAATTATATATATATAAAAAATGTTATAGTATTTGCAAGTGGTGTTATTTATTTAGCTCCATAATGATTATGCAAGGTGTTATTTAAATTCTCTCTCGTGTCATTTGGATTTTCCTCCATTAGCTTTTTTATAAGGTTTTCGATTTAACATGCAGGATCAAATTTAAAATTATTGTAACTATTTATAACTTAAATGCCCATATCTATCTCATTTTTGAGTTTTGGCAAAGATAAATAAATTCGTGAGAGTCAAATAATATGCTTAATAAAACACCAAATGACCGAATTTATAAAAATACGTATTAAGAAGATTAAAATCTATTTTAAAATTTGAATATTTCATTTATACCATTTTAAAGTAGTACGCCACTGTAAAACGGGAAACGACATGTCGCCATATGCAGACACTAGACGGGTCCAGCATAAAGTTCACATTTGCTCCTTCCTGGGGTTCTTTATTCATTGGGCCGAAGCATACTGCGGCATTTCGTAGTATGTAAAGTAAAAATGTATTAAACCAAACGTACACAGACAAGGTACCACAATAATTAATGCATTTTTTTTACCCTTATAGAATGTAAAATAAATAAAACCATTATTTTCCCTCTACACAGGGTGATTAGTACAGACATTTTAGCTGGCAGTAGGATTTTTTAAATCGCCAAAATATGATAAAATTGCGATTATACTTAGAAACACTTTTAGTGCAATTGGTTCGTGCACGCCTTCTAGTGCTACTGTTGCGGGCACCACCGTATCCACTTTCCCAAATCGCAGCACGCCAATCGACTACCGAGTGCCAAACGGAAAGTGTCACAGATGCCCCTAATTGCCAAAATCGTCCGGGTCTCGCCGATTTTTATGGCAAATAATAATTGTAATGTTACTTGTTCTTCCTGAACAATAAAAGTTGTTTGATGAAATCTCCGTCAGGTGCGATTCTTTGGTTTTTGACCTCGAAGCTCCCACCACCCACAGAACACTCGATTACCTACTCCAAATCGGCGAACCTTTTGCCATTAGATTTGATTAGAAATTTGTGTCTCCACCCCATGAGAGTGGCTAGATGAAAGTTTTCATGATCAGTGATACAGTGACCGGCAGAAAGTTGGACACAAATGGAAAAGTTTTTTATTATTAATTTCTCAGAAAATTTTATTCCTGATAAAAGTTGGTGCAACATTACAAACTCAAAACGCACATATCAAAATTTAAATATCTCTTTTTGGGTACGAGGTAGATTCAAAAATGTCAAAATAATTCAAGAGTAAACTACCCTTATTTTTTAAAATACGGTAAAAAGTTAATTATTACAAAAGTTGTTTAGAATCAAAGGTGGATGTCAGATTTAAAGTGACAGTCACCTAATAAAAAAAAAAAGAAATTGAACTTTTTTTGTAATTTTTTCGACCACCCTGTGTATTACAAAAAACAAAATACCGCAAGCGCAACTTATCATCGGATAACTCATGAATTTGCTACTAAACTTTAGTTTTGTTCGATTAGCACCTAGAAATTTAAATTAAATCGAAATCAGCGTTTAAAAATATTAAATTTTTGTGTCCAACTTTCTGCCGGTCACTGTATAGGACAAGGAGGTCCTGTCGCTTGGCCACCAAGGTCACCGGACTAAAATCCATATGATTTTTTTTGTGGGGTCATATGAAACAAATGGTTTATTTGACTTCTGAAAATACATTAGAAGAGCTACGAGCTCGTGTATAAACCACTGCGAATAACATTAAAAATAGCCACGATATATTTGCTAAAATAAAAAATGTATACAGCGAAGAGTGGAAGGAAGCTTGTATTAGGAATAGAAGACGGCATTTCAAACAACTTCTGTGAAAAAGTTACAACATTAAGAATTGGAGTGCTGTGAAAGTATTATTGTGAAAACGAATTAGTGAAGTGGTAAATGTGATTATTACTAGGTTATGGTGATTGCTACTATGCTAGGTGAGTCTTAATGATATTTTTCTATATGCTGGATGATAGGGCTACAGACGAACTCACACTTAAAGAAGAAGTAACGTGCCGCAGCTATATTCCATATGGGTTGTGTAGAAATTTGCAAATTTTACAGATATTATCTGACAGTATGGCAACGCTGTAGAAGAAAGCAATCTCATAAGCAATGGCTTTTGAACTGTTCAGTTTTGGTGGTCAGGGAAGTGCCACAAACGCACAGCTAAGTATAATAACTCGAAAAGTATCTAAATACTACATACTGACACCTATCACTGTGTCAGATATACAAATATTGTGTCAAAACTTGGTTACTACTCGTGGCGATTTCCGTCTCGCCTAATTTATAATACTCATAGAGCTTTGACTCCTTCCTGGGATTCTTTATTCAGAGATTATTAGATTCTCCGATCAAGCAATATTTGACTGGATATTAGATAAAAACCATTCATTGAGTTACCTACAGGGTGCTAAAAGTGAACTTTTATAATATATTATTATTCTACCTATATATCTATAACCGTTGAGTGAAGGAATAACAAGAGGCGCATCTAATGCGGAGATTTCGAGCCAGATTTATACGCTCCGGCCAATGGGGAACTTGCACAAAAATTAAATTTGAAAAATATTACTTTCAAACGTAATTGATTGCCATTAAATGAACCACAGTTCACAAAAAAACTAATTTTTTATTTTTATATAATAAATATAAGCAATTAAAAACTGCGTAATTCAAATCATTCTTGTAACGCGCCCTCCTTGGTTGTGACGTCAAGTAGCTCGTTGGTGGTGGCGCCTCTGGTGGGCGGCGGCACCATGTATAAGCTAATATGGGCGGCACATGTATAAAAACTACAGCACCACGAAAGCTTTGTTTAGAAAGATCAACGAGAACGTCCCATCCTTGTCTATCTGTCTTATTATAGTCTAAGTATCGCAGTCTTGATATTGTTGATAATGTTTGAAAAGAGAGTATTAGGTAAATAGTTATTTACATTGCGAAATGCGTAGGTAAGCGCACTTTTTTTTGGCCGAGGAGGTTGTTTAATGCCCGTGTTGCCTCGGGTCTTAAAACTCTCTCCGAGGACAAAAAGAGCTTACGCATCGAGCAATGTATTACATTTTTCCTGCTACTGACAATTTCATATTAGGTAGGTAAGTACTTTGAATTTAAATACACTATGGAGTAGATTGTGTAATAATCTTCATAATAACCATTGTCCAATTATTACTAAAACTGATAATCAGTGATATAAGAGAGAGAATGCAGTGATAGATAATTAAAAAAAAAACGTCTTGTGCGATTGAACCCGAGACCTAGGAATTACTAGTCCTGTAGCCTCACCATTCAGTTAAATTTGGACTTTTAGGCGGTTCTTAATTTTTGACCTACATCAGATCCCTCTGGAAATGGATTTTCCATTCTTCCTTCCCTAATTTTGCGCAGCTGACACTCCTGTCACTGCCTTCTGATAAATCGAGCTATATGACGTCACAACCATTCCCGCGCTTTTCGTGTCGTTTCAAATGAATAACTTGAGGTCTCAAGTTTAATTATTTATTGCAAATTAAATATTGCGATTTGAGGGCTGATATTTGGTATGTGCTCTTTCTATAGATAGGTAAATATATTAATGAAATAAAAAAAAATTCAAGTTCCCCATTGCTTTAGGGCGAGTTAATGAACGAGAAACCGCATGAAGTCGTCCTAAACCAGTTGACCGGGATCTATCGGCATTGAGATTGTGGACTCGCTATTATACGTGATGGTAGTGCCTCTTATTATTCTTCACTCAATGCTATAACTAAGAAAAAACTAAAAATAATTTCAATTTTGAAAAGACCCCAAACAACATTTTTTTCTTTTCGTTTTGACTGCGTGATATTTTATTTCCAAGAAATATTTTTCTGGAACATATACGGTGTCCTCATTTATTTGCGCTTTTGATTTTTGACAGAGAGTGGCTAATGCTGACAGTTTTATAAATATTATCTATGCCAAATAAGGTCAGTTCAGGCTGGACTGACACTATATTAAAGACCCGATCATGAAGTCATATTTCATTGTTGTTTGCGGATTGGAGTGGCACTACTCGACGAAAAAATGACCACTTATTATAGGTCATAGGGGGGACACTCTACACTCTGTCACTATATATAGCTCTGTTCGCGTTCAATTTTAAGAACTCCCAAAACGATTCTCAAACTGTCATTAATAAACTAAAATCCCCGGGACCGTTTTAGACCAATGACAATATGAGAACCATTTTGGGGTGGTTCTTAAAATTGAGCGCGAAAGGAGCATATATTTCAGTTTCCCATTTTAAAATGTCCAGCTTTATTAAAATGTATGTTCTTTTACAGCAACCAATTCTCTTTGTAGTCAATATTTCGCAGTTTTGCGATATTGACAGTTTTTATAGATAGATTTATTTGTGATAACATGAAATTTCCATGCACGTTATGAAAATCATGTGCACAGACCATTTCGTGAATTGCAGAAGAATAAACACTATTTTGGAATTGCAGGATGATCTGCTTAACCAGTTGAATAAGTGACAGTAATTCTAGATATTATATTTTGGAAGAGTATTCTGTAACGTATGCAAGAATGATTGTAGAAAATGTTTAAAGCCCCAAAGTGAACCAATGGTGTACTATATAGGGTGACTCAGTTTTATTCTAGGTTGCTTCAACAGGAGAACAAAAATTTTAAAGTGTACTTTTTTATTTTTGCAGCCATTAAATATATTAATACCAAGTTCCCAAAATAGCCAGTGGCTGAGATAGGGGTATACACTAGATTTGGTTTATCAAGAAAAATACTAATACTGCCCCGTAGTAGATTTTCTTTTATGCACTTGGATAACTTTTATCTTTTTTTCTTGACATTTTTTGTATCTGCCACAGTTTTGTCATTTTTTGATATTTGCCAAGACACGAATAAGGTGACATTTAGAAGAGTTGCTTCAGCCTGCACAACTAGTGACTGCTTCAAGTTTGTTAAGATTTTGAGACTTGAATTGATAGTAATAAAGTCTTTTTGTGTGATATAGGTAAGATATTGGTTATAGTTATCCCTTCAATTGTTTATTTCAATAAATCATATTATGCAAAAATTAGTTGTGGGGGCCCAGTTACCATCCAAAATAGTCCGGCCCAATCCAGTGGCATAGTTAGAATTTTTGACACCAAAAATATGTCATAGTAGGCCTTGGTTATTTAAAATAAAATGTACCGTTTTGCCTTAAAGTACAGTTTTTGATACCCTACCGTTAAAAAAAATTCAAATTTTATGGGGGTGTTGCGGTTTGAAGTGGTTCACACTGTAGATGTCCAAAATTGGGTCCACCCCACCTAAAAAATAAAAAAATTGCTACCGAAAGACCCATTTGGACCTAATGTGGTAATTAATTATTCTGGGTTCTGTATTTTTATATAAATCTACAAAATGTTTGTTTGCTTAAAAAAATCAGCAATCTTAAGGTAACAGATATGTCTTGTAAATTGGAGGCCCAGTTACCCGATCTGATCATAACTTTAAATGGTAGGTTTAAAACTCTCACTTATTAAAAATGAAACTTGACCAACAATTTATATTTGCAATAAAAAAAATACATTTTTGGATTTATTCCTACCTGAATTATTTCTCCCGACATTAAGCAGAGTTTTTTATTATCATCTAATACTGTGTTCATATTTTCTATCCACACTGCATCTACTGGACCATCAAAGAGAATCCATTTTCGATCTATGAAGGATGCAATTTATTGCCTGTTTAGTTAAAAACAAAACCATACCTGGTGACAAGCTGTTTGCAAAGTCCCTAAATGTAGTAGCTAAAACACCATCGGACCATTCGTGAGAGGCTGGATCGAATTGACCATAAAGTTGTCCCATAGTAATGGCTTTCGGATTGATAATTCTATAGACGACACTGTTTTCTAGAAGTTTAGCATCAGCCTTTTCGGAGAGTGCTCCCAGAGCACCCGCTAGGGACTGTAAGTGCAAAACATAAGCAATTAGGCCAAATAATTAATGAACGATGAAGTTACTCAGGATCAGTACAATAAGATCCTAAATGATTACTTAACTTGTAAGTCAATGCACAGTGTCAGTTACAAAGCTCAGGTCACTTACGACTGGTTCGATTTGTTAGTGCGCTGATATTCTGACTAGGGTTCCTTTACCTAATAAAGGAACCCTAATTCTGACTGATGGCGATTCGATTTGGACCGGTCGTAAGTGCACTTACAAAGCTGCGGAGTTGAGGTTGTGTTTTATCGTGTCAACCATGTGTTAACCTTTGTAATCTGTGGTATCGAAATTTTTATCAGATGTGAATAAAACAAACATTTAATAAGAAGAAAAAGGTTGTTCCTTGAAGAAGCAATTTCCCTTTGTGATAGCACTGATAGCAGTGATCCAGAACTGTTTATTGATTCTTCATCTTCTTCGAGCAGGTGATAGTGGAGACTATTAGTCCAAGAGCCGGCCGCATAATTTCAACTCTCATAAGCTTATAGAATAAGATGTTATGTAAAATGTAGAGAGTATATTTATTTACTTGAAGCGAGTAGGTTGCCTCAGATAATATGGGCCTGATCATTGTTATTTAAAGAAGTTGTGGATAATTTTTATTTTTTTAATAGGTACAACCCGTTCCACAAACATATTTACTACTTTTTCGCAAAAGTCTTTTGACAAATTCGAAAAGTGCCGCTCTAACAATCAAAGAAGATGGTAAATTTCTTAATTGGGTCTTTTACTTTCCTCCAGTACCAAAAGAAACCTCGAAAATCCGATATTTAACCAAATTTCCTGACTCCGTATTTCCAAGTTTCGAGAAACGGGACGGCTGTAGAATTAGCGAAATTGACGGGGAATCCTGAGGAACTGCTCTTAGAAATTGCGTGTTTTTCTCTCATTTCTTAAGTTTTCGGGGGCACCAGAAACATCTGCACCTCACCTGAAGACTTGAGGAAAGCTTTAAAAATTCCGACCCCAGAGCCCTGAGCCGAAATAACTTAGCTGTATCTCAGCGAAAAAGGGCAATTTCTGACAGTTTACGGACTTTGGTTTTTAGGTGAAGGGAAATGCCGGCCAATCACGTAAAAAAGATGCGTACCACCTGTGTTGGTTGTTTTTTTCGTCGAAAATCCTTAATAACTCAAAAACGAGAAAGACTTTACATGAAAAAGTTTCTTTAAATATGTTCACCCGTTCTCCGGCCATCTCGCCGTACCGTCAGATCTCCCTTAAAACGCATTTGAATTTTTTTTCCTGTGCATCAACCGGTATATGGCACTGGCTGCATAGCGGGACTTTGCACACAACTCCCGAAGTCCAGACTTGCCCCCGTCTTTCGCGCCGTATTTAACAGCGGAGGATTTTCGGGGGCCCAAAAATACGCCTATCGGATTTTTAAGCGACCAAGGGACCCTTTTTTTACTGTTGCTCCATGGGCCTTCTTTCCGATGGTACCTATTTTGTTATATAATCATAATATGAGAGTAGATTTGCCTAAAAAATTAACCACAACTTCTTTAAATAACAATGATCGGACCCATATAAATTGAGGCAACCTACTCCCTTCAAGTAAAGAAATATACTCCCTACATTTTAACCAACATCTTATTCTATAAGCTTATGAGAGTTGAAATCATGCAGCCGGCTCTCGTACTATATACTACTTAATTAAATTACATTTAATTCGTAATAATCCATATGGAATACTTCGGAAACATATTGTCGCAATAAACAACCATGAAAAACCCCATGGAGTCAGAATCAGCAGTTGCGAGGTGCTCGAAGGAGTAGGGGATCCATGTCGGCACGAATACGTAATTCTGTAGCCTTCATTGACAATTATACTTCAATAAAAATGTAGTTTAAGTAGTTTATTCTCCCCATGCCCCAGGTGTACTCATAACAATATTATTACTTATCTGTAGACCCTCTTTCTAAATGCCTTAGGAACAAGTATAGAGTTATTTCGTTTGAGTCCTCCTACAGTGTTCCGTATCCAACACCTAATAAAATTGTGGTAATATTGTTTACAGCTCACGGTGCTCACACCAGAGACCGTTGGCACTGTATCCGCCAAGTGGTGACATCACTGAGAATGTCGTATGGTTCAAGTGCCAATTTGTAAGCACTGTAAACGTAATTCGGACTGCCTGTGAGTGCTCTGTTAGTGCCATAAACATGATTCGAACCACGGCCTAATTGGTTTTGACTGCAGCAGCATAAAAACAATGAAAATATTGAAAAAAAAGCACACCACCAGCAATCAGCGATCAGCGATGAAGTTAATATAATTTTCATTGTTCTTGAATCAGCTCAGATTATTGGTATTGAGATTTGATAGCCATTGTCCTGCTTTGTTTCCTTCACTCACTTAACTCTTTGTGTCGATTTGGTTTTCAATATTTGCATTGTTTTGATGTTGCTGCAGTAGAAACCGCAGATAGTTTTTAAATTGGCAGTGTGCACATTTTTCATTTACCCCAGTAGGAGACTCTCATTTGGGCTATTGCAAAGGTAAAGACTATTATTTATGCATTATTAAATTAGGATATTTTTAGATAATGAATGGTGAGTGTATCTAATCTAACATCGTGCTACTACTTACTTGATATGCTGATGTTTTGCCACCCATATGTTTTCCAACTATCATCAATCCATGCCTTACAAGAATCATTTCATATATTTGCATACACTTTTCTACAAACCAAGGTGTAGGCTGAAGATTTTTCTCATTTATCTTTTGGATGAGGCATTCGATTAGATCAGCTCGTTCGAAAGCTGGCACCTCGATCCCAGGAAACAAATCTTGGTAAATACCAATGAAAAGTGGCACATCCTAAAAGAAGCTCGTTTAGATTTTTTTTGGGTTCATTACGTTTATAGAAGGTACCTGAGCCAAGAATTTTGGCAAATTAACATCAATAATAGCTCTTAAAACTAGTTGAGCCTCGTCAGTGGTTGGGTAACTCCTTCTCAGAGCACCGGCAGCTAAGAGAACTGATTTTACGGCCCTCATTCCATAATCATAATGATTTTGTGATGACAGTTGTTCTGAGCAAAGTTTGTAAGTGTGGACAATTTTCTCAGCAAGGCTAAAAATTTACAAACATGTAAGACAAACCTACTATTACTGGAGTTAAGCAGCAACTACCTTTTTGCTTGTACAAAGCCATAGGAATACAATGAAATCTCCCCTATCATTGCATAATCAGGCACCATCATAGCTACAGTTCTGAATAGCACTTTCAAATTGTCAGGGAGTTCTTGTCGACCAGCATAACTACAAATATAAAAATATTAAATAAACACATTGTGTATAGACAAACTCAAGTAACAGATATGGTTAATTCACCCTGGATTCATCGTAATAAAGACTGTACATGTCGGATCAAGAGTAATCTCTGTTCCCTCAAAAACAAATTTCTTCAATTTTGCTGCAACAGCCATTTGAATGCTCAGTATTTGTTGGGCAACTACAGAGAGCACTTCAAGTTCAATTCTGTTGAATTCGTCAAAGCATGCCCAAGCACCTGCTTGAGCCAAACCCTAGAATCCAATTTTCTTTAAAGAAATTATTGTATTGATTTAAATACTTACCTTGAAGAACTTTCCAAGTGCCTTGTAGTCCAGTCCATCGGAACAATTGAATACAACACACTTCTTTGCCACTGCTTTTGCTAGATCTTTACAAGTTTCTGTTTTACCGGTACCAGCAGGACCTTCGGGGGCTCCCCCAAGATTCAGTTTTAGTGCACCCATTAAGGTTCTGGAATGAAAGATATATTTAAAACTATAAATTTTACTTATCAAGAAGAATACCTGTAACATCGGTCTGTAAGTGGTGTTGCCACAAGTCTTCCAGTATTACCCAGATATTCAAAACCATATCTAACTTCAGTTGTTATCATTGCTACAATAACATCATCAAGTCTCCAATAATACCGGAGTTGTGATATCCAGTTGAAATCAGCTATCGAAGTTACCTTAAGCTCCTTTAACAGTTTTACTATATCTCTACCTAAGGGTCACAAGTTGATAACATTATTTCGAAAATTATATCCTTCAAGAACTCACAATGGACATCGATAACTATCAGAGCTTCCACAGTAACTTGATTATTCGGCTTAAGTGTTCCTTGCACCATTTTCACACACTGCTCAATTTGTTCAGTGTTTAAGTCTTCTTGCTCGGCCAAAGTGCCTCCGAAAATAGAATTTGTGACTTCCATGGTCCATTGTATGCAATCAACACATTGAACAATTTGACCAGGCCAAGCTAAGATCCAAGGTGGTCTTTCAGATATCAAGTAGTTGTCGATGGCTTTCTTGGTGATGTCTTTTAGAGACTGGATCATTATGCTTTCAACTTGTACTAACCATTTCTCGACCATACCCTAAAAATATGAAAATTCACCTGAAATGAAGGTTCTGATGCAAAATACAAACTTTAGCTTCCGCAGGTATGATTCTACTGCTTAGAGGCACTTTCTCCTTTTCAGCTGATACCATTCCAATCACTTCTTCATCTTTAGTGAAATCTAATTGATGAATACCTTCAAAGCATTTTTTAAGATGTGGCTGAACTCTTAGTGGGTCTTTGGTTTCTGATAAAATTTCTAGCAACTCATCATTGGACAAGAAGAAAAATCTGTAAAAAAATAAACATGGTAATTATTAACCTATACCTACGCATAAACTTGTGAAATTGTAGCTTTTAGCAAGTAATGACTAATAACGAAAATAAAACGTAACATTCTTGTTGAGCCAAGAAGTGCATATTTGAAGTTTTTGCATGCAAAAAAAGAAATGCAACTCTTAGGATATTGTTGGTCTGTGGTGATAAGAAACGGACTGGTATAGCACAAAAAAGTTTCCAAAAAATATTTGCTAAAACTGGCCAAAAATTTGAATAAAAGCGTGTCAGGAACAATATACAGTTCAGCTCGCTCAATCGCTGAGCACGGCCTAAACCAGAATGTTGTTGGATTGCCTCAGCGGCAGCATAATGTAGGGATGCTATTTCACAATTCTTCCTCGGTTAACTTCAGTTATGTAAACCATGGTCATTATGCGACCCAAAAAAAAGTAAATTGGATTGAGGTTCGGTGATTAGTTAGAATTCATTATATATTAATACTTTGAAATTTACATTTCCATTTTTTCTCACTATCGTACATTTTGGAAACTAAGAAACTTTTACTACATTTTTTTCACATTATTAGTCATTACTTGCCAAAAACTGCAATTTCCCAAGTTAGGCGTATAGTTTAAGAATAACCCTGTATAAGTAATTGCATTTTGTATAGGAACTTTACCTCGGGAAAAATAATCTTTTCTTTTCCAAGTAGTCATTTAGTCCTTTTTGGATGTCATCTAGAAGTCTGTTGTTTTCCTTCAATAAATTTAGCATATTTTTGTAGTCTGTGGCAGCTAATACGTGTCTGTCTTTCATAGTATGTGCCTGTATAGCTCTCCAGACTCTATCGACAGTCTTAAAATTTCTAGCTTCTGTTGGCATTTGTCTCATTATGTCTTCAGAACTAAATATTGGTTCAAGATACATCCAAGTTGCTTGAGTCTAGAACATAATATTACAAGTATATGGTCCTAATAAATCTTTGGATAACACAGGAAGCAATTAGGTTTGTTTTTGCAATTGCTCTTGCTTAAGATGTTTCAAAAATGGGACTTACCATAAGCCACTGTTCTAGAATATCTTGCATCGATATCAGTTTTTCTTCCCAAGCTTGCATTTCTGCTTCAAAAGCCTTCACATAGGGAGAACCCCTCATGGTTTGAGCTTTCAAGATATGATCATCCATCATGACTTGGATATCGTCAACAGCAGACAAAATATAAACACCGGTATCTCTGAAATGGGAACCCTTTATAAACGCATTGCTGGAAGATGTATCTTGTTTGTTAATACCTGTAAAGAACACATTCGAACTCAACATCTATCCATTCTTCTTTCATCTTCCTCAAGTTCTTTTGAAGTGTGTATTCTTTGGTTGCAGCGGCTCCTATTTCTTCTAACTGTGTAGAGAATTTGGGAAGACCGGCCTCAATCATATCACTCAAAGTAGAATCGTCAGTAATTCTCAGAGGTACACCAACAATTTCGCTAATCTGAAAAAGGGAAGATATTTATTTTATTTGTATTAGTACTGTTTGTGAAAAATATCATTTACTCTATCCCAGTGACGTTTTTGTAACCCTTTGTTGCAAACAGTTTGCAGCACTGGCAGGAATTGTCTGAACTTCTCCACTTTTGCTCTGACCATTTCTGCTATTCTTTTCGCTCCAGGATTATCTCCTAAAGTCTTTGCCAGTTTGTAGAGAGTTCTCCAAACATTCTCCACATATTCTGTTATCTGGTCTGCATCTAAATCTTTAAATGGTCCATAGAACCTTAAATTATAATGGTAAATTTAGGAGCATGCTTATAAAAATATAGCTTTTTACCATAGATCGTAGTTTTGATGGTATTCTAAAACGGTGTGCCACAATTTGTCATATGGATCTACCACTTGCAACATTCTCGCCAAGTTCATAAACGGCGATGGATCGATGTCCAATAACTGTTCTTCTTCATTTATTTGCTCCGCTTCAGCTTTGTCTTCCTATCGTGACAAATATAAATTGGGTTTTCTTTAAGATTTTTTTTCTAATCTACTTACTTCAAGCCTAGTACAAATATTTTCTACTTGAGAAACGTTTTCCTCCATTTCTTCCATTGTGAGTATCGGCGGATCTTTTTTCTTGAAGTTATTCAAAAGCTTTTCGTGTCTCTTCAGTTTCTCATCGAATGCCAATCTTCTGGCTCTTAACGAAGCTTCTGCTTGATCTCTTTTCATATTAAGTCTCTGAAAAGCCAGTTCAATTACTGCTTCCATATCTTTGGGCCACAAAAATACTCTGCAGTTTAACTGAATGTCTTCAGCTAAAGGAATTAAATTTCATTAGTAAATTGTTAGTTTTGGTAAATCATACATACTGGTTAAATGCGCATGTTTCATAAGGAAACTGACATTTTCGGCTGTTTTTCTTATAAGTTCTTTTAAATTATACATTGTGACATCTCTGCATTCAGCTACATAATTTTGTAACTCGACTAGTTCGGATACTGTCTCTGGGCTACCACTTACTTTTTGAGACATTTCATCGAATGTATCACATATCCTAAAAGAAATTAATATTCCATGGAGTTTTTACTAATAAAGACTACACTACCTATGACAACTTATTCTTGTTTGTGGATTCTCAATATAAAAGTAAAAAATAATTAATTTACGCTTATAGTATATTTCTATATAAATATATGATATTTCTTGAAATTAGAGGAAATCACGGCGGTAGTCCTACATAAAATAATCCCGTGTAAAGTCCAGCAAGGGCCCTTTGAAGGGCTATCTAGAAATTGGTTCCTTCATACTCAGGTTTTTCACATAAAACAAAACTGACACAAATATTATTACAAGAAATAAGTAAATAAAATTATTAAAGTAAAAAATTTTAATAAGGACATCCTCATTATATGACGTGAAGTATTTGTCGTGGAGCCATTATTAAGCTATATTTTCTTGAAGAATATTAAAATGTTATGAAAAAAACATGGCAGTAGTTTGCGAAAATTCTCAATTGAATATAATATTTTTCAAGAGCGTAATTAATTTTAAAGAATGTAAGGTGGTGGTACCAATTATCGACACCATAAGGCCAAGTGTCAACTTCACAATGCCGCTGCAAATTTTTAGAATAAATTAACATTATTATCAATTTCAATACCTATGTTTTACTCTTCTATTAAACTGTTACTTGGTAATTTATGTTTGCTCTTGGTTTTTCCGTTTTGAAGCAAATAAATTAAATTTCTGAAATATACCTACTGACCCTATTATCGACAGGTAGCAAAGCAAGAAGTACCTAATATCGACACCAACTGAACTAATTATCGACACGAGTAAAAAAACAATTATTTTTAACATTATATATTGAAAACATTTTAAAAATAACAAAATTAATTTTTTATTTTATTAAAAGTAAAAACATATTGCATTGATTTTTGATAACTTTAATATTATGTCTTCTAGCAGTCACAAGAGTTAAAAGTACTGGGATCATAAACTGCATAAAATCATTCTCTGTATATTTTTTAGTTCTGGCCCATACATTTTTTGGTGATGAGAAATCCATAATTAGCAAAACAGACTAGAGACTGCTCTAATTTCGCCTTAGAACAGTTTTTGGCTATACATTTTTAAGACAAGGGAACTTTGCTGTGTACTTTATTGTTTAGTGCAATTTAGCTGGTCTAACATTTAAAATCAATGGCAGAATGGCATGCCAATTTTAGATCATAATTTTTTTTGTTAGCATATTTTCTTGCTACTGAAAAGGTTTAAATCTTAGTTTTCGTTGAATTGTTCATGTCTGAAATTGGAATAAAAAGGGTGTACCAATTACCAACAGATATCTGAACCTATATCGACACGACTTTTCCCGTCCATATATCTTTTTCCCCGATAAAAAATCCCTATGTCGATAATTGGTCAGTAAAAAATATATGGTTTTCACTATGGATTTGTATTAGCATAAACAAAATTATCACTAAAATGTTTGGATTACTAACATAAGTTTGTTCATCCTTATGGATCCTATTATCGACACTTATGTCGATAATTGGGCCTAGGCAAAATTTTTCATGTACCAATTATCAACACCTCAATATTTTATGAAGAAAGAACTACAGCTGTCATTTTAAGAAGAAAATATCTCATTTTACATAATATTAATTAATTTCAAATATAAACCCACACTGCAACTGTACTCCAGTAGGTATATCCAGGGTGCAAAAATCTGCTTACCTGTCTCTTAAGGTGGCGAGCAATGGCACGTACTTGAATTTACTTGACGCGCACTGGTTATTTTTGAGGAATTTTGTTTCGAATAACGAAATCACTGTGTGCATGCACATTGTTTCATTTGAACGGTAATGAATGAAAGAACCATAAACATAAGTGAAATAAGGACTCATGTTTATGAATGTCTTATTTCATTCAAAAAAATGGCCAAAAGTGTCGATAAGTAGGACACTGTCGATAATCGGTACCACCACCTTAGGACCGACATTTTTTTGAATTAATCACTATAAAAGTACTAAAATTTGTAAACCTTAAGGAATCGGGTAGGTTTTTTGTTAGTGGAAATGACTGGTTTTCACGAAATACTTTTGGCTTGCAATTTGTGTGCACAGACCAAATAACATAATGTTACATGATAAAAACGATACTAAAAATTTTGGAGAAGGTGCTAGGATGTTAGGATGAAGAAAATAAAACAAGCCATGTTTTTATTGTTACAGGGTGTTGAACTTGCATACATATTTAAAAACAAATTGTGAAATGTGATTTCTAAAAAAAATTATGGATGTTAAGCCGGGTCCAGACCAAGCAGACAAAAATGCAACACGATTTGGAGACAAGACACGAGACAAAGTTGCGACAAAAAAAGGTATTGTCTACAAGACAAAATTGAGACAAACTGTCCACACCACAAGGACAAAAGTGCAACAAAGTTCAGTCGTTGCGAATACTTTGTTTAACCATGTGGCGTTTCCACCAGAACGATGACGAAGAATTATTGCTAGCAGCCAGTGGCTTTAGTTTTCTCTCCTCGTCATCCAATGTTGTAAGAAGAAAAACCAAACGCTTTCTTGTAACGGTTTTTGTAGTCCTTGTTTTTAGAGTCCCATAATAATGGATGTTCTCTGTAAATTTCTATTAACCCTTTCGCTACCATCGCCATATATATACGACAGAAGAAGCGTGCCACCGCACCCACTGCCGTATATATACCTTTAGTTCTAGAATGGTCTGAATGGTCTAGACAATCGATGTCATATATGTATATGCGACAGTATTTTTTTTGCCGTGCCTGCACTCCCACTGCCGTAAATATCCAACACCATTAACGTGCATCCAGACCCAGTGCCTTGCATATCCAGCAGTGATACAAAACCTCCACACCCAATGCCATATTAATACGTCATTTAGCCAGCGCCTCTAGGGGATGAAACCCTCACTCTCGCTGTGCTGCTGGAATTTCGTAAGTCATGTTTCTATCCTATTCTGTTGTTGAGCACTGCATAAGTGTGGAGTTTCTTTGTTAAAAATAACATGCAAAAGTCTCCGAATTTGGGGACAAAACAAAAATGAGACAAAAATGTTTCAGAAATGTCTTGGATTTGTCGCCACTTTGTCGCGAAACATGAATGTTTCTGTCTTGTCGTTGTTTTGTCTGCTTGGTCTGGACCCGGCTTTACAAAAAATATTATGTTGCCACTTGAGTTGGCACAAATAAAGGTTTAGGGAAAATTTGAAAAGCGAATTTCCCAAGATTACAAGAATGTCCGCTTAACTATCCTGCTTTAAGGCATACCCCTACTTGCAATATGTATGAAAAAAAGTCAATAAATAATATTGGACACAATGTACCTATCTACTTACTTTCTGTTATGTTCGTGGTTTTCATGAATAAAGTAGTCGATAATATGTGATCTTAAGTTATCTACAACTTGATACAGGGCATCATTAAGTTCACAACAATCGAGGTTAATCAAATTTAATGGAATTCTTTGTCTGAGATCTATAATTTCATTTTTTAGTGATTCATACTTGGCAATTTTTCTTGAAAAATCCTGAAATGATATTCTCAAAACAGTTATTATTGACTAATTTTCTTCTAAAACATACCTTAAGATAAGGAAATGGTTCAATCGTGAAGAATTCTTGTAGGTCTCTTTCTGCTTGGCCATTGAGAATGTAGTAATATTTTTCATACAATACAAGGTACTTTTCTGGACCAGTTAGATTAGTATCGAATGCTTTTATAATTTCATCATATATCCTGTGGACTGGCTCTTCCTCAAATGCCACTTCGAATAAGTAGCACTCCGTTTTAGCCAATTCTGAAATTTAAATATTAACATCATGGAAGCCCGATTAAAATGAATGTTAATCGTGCCTGGAAACATAATATTCTCGATTCTAAGTATTTTTCTATTTACTTCTAGAATACTTAGGAAACATCTATGCAAAACTAACTTTACTTCATCTAGTGATGGTTCTAAAGTTAAATCGTTAGTTCCTAAATTTGCCTTCACCCTCACTGTTAATATCGGTAGATTAATCAAAGCCAAATCACAGTATTCCTCACCATAGTCATTACCACCCTAAAAATTAACTACATTTGTTAATTTATCAATAATTTTAATTTGAATTTTGCATACCATAAATTTGATAATCAGTTCTTTAAAGTGTATCAAACTGTTCATTACCAGAGACCTAAGTTGCATCGACAACAGCATATTTACGCATGCGAAGAATCGTTGAACTATGTCAACTGATTCTGTAGGCTTTCTTGGAACATATTTCTTCCAATCTCCTTTAAATTCAAAGAAAATATCTGCGCATGATGGCATCCACTCTTCTATCAAAACCTTTCTAGATTGTCCACATATATTTTCGATTTGTTCTTCAAATACGTGGGGATCTAATGGAAAGTCACCAATTTCTTCTATTCTGTTCGTTGGCAGAATTATCATGTTTTTGTATCTAAAAATTAGGTATCAATCCTAAAGAGGCAATCAAAAATATTGTATCACTTTACTTTTCAAACCACAGGTCTATAATTTTTCTAATAATAATACTTCCGTGATAAAAATGCTTCTCCATATATTGCTGCCCCAAACAGTATTGAATGTGCCATGGTACCGGAGCCCTGACTAACATTGTGGGAAATTCTTTGGGAAACGTTTCGAATCCCAATCTGGCCCATTCATCGGGGTCTTTCAGAACGTACGCTAGCATGTGTTTTCTCATGTAAACACAGTACAGCTTTAACACTTCCGATTCGTGTCGTGACAACATTGGTTTGAAACAAGGTAGAGGTTTGTACTTTTCGGGAACTTTTGATTTTGCACGCTGTAAAAGTTCACGATTGTACAGAGGAATGTCATTTGGGTGAATGCCCTAAAAAAATGTTTAAATATTTTTCCTAAGCAGTTTCGTGCATATTACTCTTGTCAGATAATAAATCATTCTTTCCAAGTCTTTATAAGTCACCAATTCGTTCATTTCCACTTCATTTTGCTTGATTAATATCTGCTTTTGTTCGTCTGGATCTTTGGGAAGGATGGCTTGTAGCTGCTTCAGCTTTCTAAAAACGACATGCCTTGGTTATTTCTTTGCGGAGTGAAAGGTTATATTGCAAAGGATGGACCATCAGTTTTATAGCCACGGCCAAAAATTGTTTTGCAGATTTCACTTGTTGCAATTTGCCAAAAATAATTCGGATATTCTAGTTTAACCACCTGTGTCATTAGCATAATATAAAGTGCTTTTGTTTGGGTTTATGGTTTTGTATGGGGGATATAAACAATACCATTCTGAAATACTTTTTTCCCAATCATAGTAGCAGCGTTGAGGGAAAGAAAAATTCCTTCTCTAAACGGCAGTAGGTAGTTAAAATAATGTTTATTTAGTAAGGAGGTACAGTTGCATATTTGCCGCGTTGAATAGATAGCTTTCTAATTTATTTATAAAGAAAATAAACTCAGAATTTTGTTTACCCAGATTCATCTGGAAATCCCTCCCACTTCATTAATTCCAGCTTCTTCCTCATTGCCCTTTCTTTTTCTTTTTTCTCTTTTTTAGCCCTTTTGTCTTTCCAGTATTGCCTTGTGAGCAAATACTCGATGTCTATTATCCCTGGAGCTTTTTTGCGTTTTTTCTTTTCCCATTCTTCATGAGCCTGTTTCTCAAGTTCTATTTCTTTTCTAGATCTTTTCGGAGGATACTGGAGCTTTCCTAATTTATAAGTAGCAAAGATTATGCATAAAATGGAAATCTACCTTTTACTTGATAATTTCGTAAAGTGCACTTATAAAAAAATACGTTTCAAAGCATTTGCCAATCGTTTAAAACAACATTTTTTTTGCTTTTTGCAGCATAAAGCTGAAAATGTCTAAAATTGAAATATTTGCAAAAAATAATATATAAAGTATAATGAAGACAATAATATATTTAACTATGCACTTACCATCGGCCCCCAATGGACTTGGGCGAGTTTTTTTCTGCTTCTTGGGCAAATCTTCAATTCTCAAGTTTTGTGCACCAGGGGTAAACGAGGAACCTCAAAACAGAATATTTCGTAATATTTATCATGCACATTCGAGAGCTACTAGGTACTTGAAAACAGCCGTAGCTGCAGGTTTGTTATTTGTCATCTGATTAAGTTGTAGGCGATCAAAATATGAACAACTTTTCTCCATATATTTTTTTGTCTCTCTAATACATAACGAGTTACAGCGCATATACTTATGTGACAAAAATTCCGCACGCTGCAGGGGCGGACTTGTAATTTTTTTTACATGACTCAATAAAAGTTTTAGAGGATGAACTTCTGGTCAACTTTTTATTCTAAACTTTTTTTGTGCCTCCAATACTTAATGATTTACAGGGCATTATATTTTTTAATTAATTTTTGTCATATAATGCCCTGTAAATCGTTAAGTATTAGAGACACAAAAAATTTTTGTAAGAAAAAGTTGACCAGAAGTTTATCCTCGAAAATTTGTATTAGGGTCGTTATGTATTAGAGATACAAAAAAGAGTTATGAGGAAAAGTTTCATACTTTGATCCCCTACAACTTTTAATAGGATCATTTTGCTCTAAAAAATGTTTAGGAAACCACCCAAATTGTTTAGGAAACCACCCTATAACTCAATTTTGGTTGGACACTCGGGAGGCAGTCAGACTATACTTAATAGAATTATCGAGTTTTGACAAGAGTTGCTCAACCACAGCTAATAACCATTAAACGATATTTCCAGTGGCGTAGAAATTTGGCAGATCTGTTTTGTTTCATGATTTTAAAAAGATGTTATTGTTGGCACCTTCAATGTTTCCGGTTTATCGATATGATTTAGGTTATTTTGTAAATATGTATAAGTATCTCAAAGCATATATGAGATATACAAGTCTATCAAAAACTATTTATAATGCATTACAAAATAGGAAAGACTGGATTTAGGAACTGCCAATGTAAACAAATTACCTCGTTTTCTTCCCCCCGACCCGCTAATGTAGAAGCAAAACAAAACCGTGTTATTTGTATTACTGTGAGTCATCTATTCCTAGATATCGTTGGTTACTACAGGCGTTTGCGTCATTTACAGTAATGTCATCATACAAAATTTTATCAAAATCGTGCAAGGCGTTCGAAAGTTATAACACACAAAGAGGGTAAGCTGTGCACAAAGTATTTTAAATTAAAACTTCAGGGACGGATTCCGCCCGAACGAAGCATCTTTGTAATAAGGTCTGGTCTGGTAAATTTAGCTAAATCGATTTTTTTGGGATACACTTTCCATACAAGCATGTGGTTGCTTCTGGGGTACTCCTAGTTTGAAGTATTGTGGGGGTGAAAATTATTATTATTATTATTATTACCAATAATTTTAAGCTGGCATTTTCACACATGACATTGAATACTACTAACGTACTAACCCAAGGGTGTTTTGGTGTTTATTTTTAAAATTTTGGGCAAGTAATTATTCTATTGCATATAGTTGGACAGAAAAATCCTATAAATCATATTTACCGCTTGCAAAAACAATGTTTGACAGTTTTACAATGGGTGGCAATTTGACGTTGCATTGCGCACTAGTGGAATTTAGAGCTATTGCACACTGTTGTTGTGTCAAGTAATGTCAAGAACAGCAAAAGCAATGCAGCATAATTTTTTCAAATATCCAATAGTATAATTGAATGTACAGCAAGTTAAGCAATATGCATATTGCGTAACACATTATAGTGCAAGAAAATTATAAGGTTATAGACTCTCAAACAAAAACTGAACCGGTAGTTTCATGCAGTTTTTTTTTGCCGATGAATCTAAAGAAAGTAGGTACAAAGACGACTGAAAGACCGAAAAGAATTTTATTAAAAAATATACCTATGGAACAGGGCACAGGACCCAGAGCTGTCAAAGATACTTTGGAAAAGTATCTAGTTACTAGATAAGTTACTTTTTGAAAAAGTATCTTAAGTTACTTTAGGTATCTAATTACTCTTTAAAAAAAGGAACTTAAATACGTATCTTAAGTTACTTTTTAAGATACTTTATAAGATACTTTTTTAGTTACTTTGTATATTTGTTATATTGGATTGTTTATTGTTTGTATTGTACCTATATTATATTATGTGTTATTCTTATTACGTATGTAATAAATACGTATGTTTATGTATTAGTTTAATAACAATTTATATATTAGGTTTAGGGTTTAGGTAAGTTAAAGGTGGTGCTTGTAAACACAAAACATGACACACTTAAAAAACAATAAATGATAGAACAGGTTATTACTATAGTAGATATATCGACTATTGTCACTATTGACTCATAAAATAAAACAAAATAGATAAACAAAAAACAAAACAAAATAAAACTAATATTCTAGACAGGTATCTAAGATACTTTTTTAAGTTACAAGATACAGTTCCTTTTAAAATGTATCTTAAGATACTAGTTACTTTTTGCCAAAAAATAAAGGAACTAAGATACAGTAACTTAGATACTTTAAAGTAACTAAGTTGCTCTAAAGTAACTAAGATACTTTTTTCTGACAGCTCTGACAGGACCATTGCAAAAAAGAGAGAAAAAAATACATTATATGATTTTGTAATTTCCTATGCCTCATTTAAAATATTTCTAAAAAATTTCACCTCCGGCTCGATTGGTGGCACTGGTTAGAAAAACGTATTGTATGCAAAAGAGTCCAGTGGGCGGGGGCCCAATGGGATATATTCAGAATAATGTGTATAATACAGTGACCTACAGAAAGCACGCACGATATGGGTTCTTTTTTTTATTTTATATTTATCAGCAAATTTTATTCTTGATATAAGTTTGTGCATTATTCTGAAAAATCAAATCGCAGTTTTCAAAATTTGAATATCTCATTTCATATACGGGGAAGGTCCGAAAATATGAAAAAAGCTTAAGACTAAATCACCCTTATTTTTATTTTTAGAGAAAACATATAGTATATTATGAAAAGTTGTTTAGAATTAAAAGGTAAGTTTGCCAAAAAATTATATTTCAAATTTCTACCTTTCATCATTTTTTATGATTTACCCCGTGTAGAAAATAAAACCACTTTATTTATAATGCCAGTTTAGTTTCAGAGAAGATTTATAATTTATAAACGTGAGTTCCATAAAAATTAGGATTTGTTTATGTATCATAACTACTTTTCAAACTAATTTCTTTTTATTGCACTCACGTTTAGGTATAAATGATAAATCCTTTCTGAAATGGAACTGGCATATTAAATAAAGTGGTTTTATTTTATATACGGGGTAAATAATAAAAAATGCCGAAAATGTGTTTTATGGAATAGAAATTTAAAACTTCATTTTTAGGCTTACCTCTTAATTATAAACAACTTTTCATAATACATATTTTCTCTAAAAATAAAAATAAGGGTGCTTTAGTCTTGAGCCTTTTTCATATTTTCGGACCTACCAATTATACGAAATAAGACATTCAAATTTTGAAAACTGCGTTTTGAGTTTTGAGGAATGCAAAATAAAAAAATATTTTATATGGTGCGTACTTTCTGCCAGACACTATGTAAATGAGTACTAAATCCGTGTTTCCTCTAAAAAAGTAATTGAAAATTTAAGATAAAAAAGCCGTTTTCAAAATATTGTTCGATACATTTTCTTAAATAAGTAATCAAGATGGTCAATACAATAATTAACTTGCAAAATTGAAAATACTGCAGCTTTTACACGAAAAATAAGAGTAATTTTTACGTTGCATTGAAAATTTAAATAATCGATCAAAATAAATGAAATTTATGGAAACTCCTATATTCGATATGCAAAAATATTTTTGTCTAACATATACTTAGCGCGCCCGAGAGCGCGCCTATTACTTTTGACTTTTGCGCACTACAAAACAAACTTCGCATATTATTGGCACTGTTCACAAATGTAGTGTATCTAAGAGTTTAGAATAGAACCCTTTTCTCAAAATTAGGTGTGGTTTCTTTCTGCAATAATTTTGATGACGCTTTTTACGAATTTAGGAACGTATAGATTTTACTATTTTAGCTTATTAAATTTTCCCTACATTTACTAGAAATTTCCAGTGGCGTAGGTACCATACCGCGAAACCCCGGGGTCGCGAAGGGGGCCTGCCGTCAAGGGGGCCCCCTCGAACCCTCGACCGGGCCTATAGAGGAAAGTCGCCTAATTTCGGATGGTTTCCTAATTTCGGATAGTGGTTTATCTAAGAAGCCATATGTTGTTTTAAATTGAAACCTCACCCTATACAATGCAAAAAGTCAAATTAAGCCCACTATGCAATATTGTGGTGGTACAATCTCCCTCCATTAGATGGCAGCTCCAAACGTCTAAATTGCATGGCGGAGTTTTATGTTCAGTCGCGTTTTGAGCTGTGTCTATCTTTGAAATAATCGTTCCAGAATTTTGTGTTTGCGTCCTAGGTAAGTTAATATATTAATTAAGCTGGTATTCTAGTCATAATTAAACAGATTTCAAAAATAACAGTACTGCATTACTCTAACCTAAAAAGTGAAAAGGTGCCTAATTTCGGATAGTCTAAAGTTCCTAATTTCGGATACCAGAAACCAAAAATTCTGGCTTAATAAAATATGCTGGTTGCGAGTAAATTGTTTATTTTCAGAAAAAATGACAGATCCATTGAAACTGGCTATTATAATGAGGTCAGAGGAAAACAAATGGGATACCTACCTATCCTAATGTCTCCAATTTTGTTTCGACCCCGAAACATTGGAAATTACATCAAACAAGCTAATAAAGAAGCTAGAAAAAACGTATGTGTGCTCCTTTTGTTTAAATATATACTTTTTACACTTGTAGAAAGTAGTCTCTTAATTTCGGATACAGTGTCCGAAATTAGGAACCTTTTTTCAGTCGCACCAAAATGGACCGAATTCATATACATCCGTTTTCTTGGAAAAAACAAATGTAGTAAAATTCTTTTGACAATAAATTTTGTTTCATTATAACACGTTGTATATGCTTATATGAAAAAATAAATAAAAAACACTTCTGCGTATAATAAATACTTAGTAAATTTAAAGTAGTATCCGAAATTCGGCGACTTTCCCTTACTCCGTGTTCTGTTCTGTTTTGATATTATATTTTTGACCCTTCCTGTGACTGTTTGAGAAATTGTTGTTCCCAAGACAGAATAAGCAATTCAGAAACAAGCTGAAGAAGCTGCAGCAATGGATAAAAGCAAACTAATTAACTACACTAAAGACTATGATATCATCATCTAGATATTAAGCACTCTTTGTACGTTAGGGTAGCAAACTCATTGTGCATCAATCGCCTTGAAAGGCCTTCGAAAACCGCTTTTGACTTTTCTACCATTGTCAAGATGCAAATTCAGGGATGGCGACGATTTTTTTATATCCCCGATTTTCACGAAAACCTTTTCGCGATTTATTTATTTAAAACCTGAGACCACAGGGTTAATCATAACACCCCACACCCCCCATATACCAAATTTGAACAAAAGACATAGGTACAGGGAGTTCCATTCTGCAGGGTGTCAAAGTTGAGCAAATTAGGAATTTTAAAGGTATCTGGCGAGTCAAGTGTGATATGAAATCTCATCCAAACAGTTAAAATTTAACTGTGGTCCTGTTGATTATTTAATAATCAACAGGACCACTCAAAATGTTGGTTCGCAAAGGTTTAATACAAATATGTAGGTACAGGCTGTTTTTCTCTGGGCCATCTCAAAATGCTGGAATTTTAAAAAACTTTATACGGATCAAGAATGCTTTGGAATCATTGAAAAATAGTAACAAATACAAAAGTACCTAATTTATTTCTGAACAAAATGCCAACCAATAAATAAAAACAATTTAAATTATTGGACCTATCTCAACAAAGTCACTGTCTAAGACAAAGACGATACATTTTCTGTGCGTTTCCTGTTGTGGCACACCAGCCACTTAAACTGATATGGACTTACTGACTGGCAGGCTTCTTGTATTTGTTGACTTAGTTCGTTCATTTATAGTGTCTGGGGCAGTTTTGATATACTCTTTTTTGACCCGTATTAAGTTTCAAAAATTCATTACTTCGAGATGGCATAGATCATAGCAATCTGTATATTTTGTATTGGATCTTTGCACACCAACACTTTGAGTGGTTCTCTTGACCATTCGACTGTTTTGAGGGGATTCCATGGCACACTTGACTTGAACAAAAAAAAGTTCCGGCGATTATCTTCAAAATGAAGATTTCCTTACGCGCCGTCCTAGAGGGTGAAATCTACCCACGCGCTATAAATTAATTATTTCACCCTGTAGGAAATGTTGTGCCACCATCATATTTGCACCAAAAATAGCTTGTTTCCAGAGGATTTGTACAGTTTTACAGTTGGACAGTTGGTCACCTTGTGGATATATTTTTGTTTTAAAAACTTTTTTGTTTTTATTTACTAAGAAATAAAGTTTGTGATAGTTTCACCTCCGTGTGTGTTTTTTTATTTTCCAGTTTGAGGGGGCCTAAATTTAATTTGGCGGGGGGGGGGGGTCCAAAATTTGAAGCTACGCCACTGGAAATTTCCCAAAACGTAAAATGGTCGAAAACCTAGCGATTGGCGGAGTGGAGGACACCAATTAAAGGACGCGCGCGGAAACACTTTGTTCTTGTTTCCCTTTATTGAGGAAGAATTTGTTTCACTGATAAGTAGAAAACTAAAACCTAAAAAGTCATCGGGTTTTGATGACGTGCCAGCGTTTCTTGTGAAGAAATGCTTAAAGATCTTGGCGCGTCCTCTCGTCCATATTATCAATAAATTCTTTGCGGAGGGTGTGTTTCCTGATCGATTGAAGATCAGTAAAATTATACCACTGCATAAGAAAGGTGACCACCATGTTTTTGAGAATTATCGTCCAGTGGCATTGTCGCCAGTTTTTTCGAAAATTTTTGAGTATTGCTTCTTAAACCGACTAGAGTCGTTTTTTGAGGTAAATAAAATATTTGTCGAGAATCAATTTGGATTTCGCTCAAATTGCTCTACAGGCAATGCAATTCATTATTTGCTGGACAAGATAGTGTGATACGTGGAGGACGGCGAGTGCCCTGCTGGGGTCTTTTGTGACCTCAGCAAGGCATTCGACTGTGCAGATCACGAGCGTCTTTTGTCCGAGGCAGAGGCATATGGGCTTAGAGGAGGGGGCCTTGAGTTGGTTGCGGGGATACTTGCATGGTAGGACTCAATATGTTTCAATTAATGAGTCGCGCGATGGTGTGGCACATGCATTTAATTCCGAGCCCCTGGAAGTAACGATGGGGGTGCCCCAGGGCTCCGTCTTGGGACCTGTACTTTTTGTTTTGTATACGAATGACTTCAGTTCACAACTTGATTGCGATTTTTCATTGTATGCTGATGACTCTTCTTTAATTATATCGGCAGATAAAAAGATTGACCTTGAACTTAAGGGCAACACCAATCTGGATACACTGTATAGATGGTTTAGTGTAAACTCCTTATTCATAAATGCATCGAAAACAAATTACATTACTTTCCACAATTATAACAATAGATCCAATCTAGATTATAAATTGACTATTAATACCGATATATCCAAAACTAGATCTGCAAAATTTTTGGGCGTCATCTTGGATGAACATCTGAACTGGAAGTTGCATTGTGAAAGTTTAGTATCAAAGCTTAACTCTATGTGCTACCTAATTAGAAATTTGGCTAGGGTATTTACAATTGATAAACTAATATCGGTGTACTACGCTCATGTAGAGTCAAGGTTGAGATACGGTGTGTGCTTTTGGGGGTCTTCCTCTTACTCCAACGACGTTTTCATATCTCAAAAGAAAATTGTAAGATGTATTGTGGGTGCCCCGCAGAGGAGATCATGCAGAGACATTTTCAGACAACTTAACGTCCTGACGCTGCCTTCAATCACGATTATCGAACTTTGTTCATACATATTTTCTAATAAAGAAAAATATCAAGTCAACTCTCATGTTCATTCTTTTAATACCAGAAACCAAGACTTGCTTTGGGTACCATTATTTCGATATCGGATTGGACGCCAGTCACCAATCTTCTTGGGCATGAAACTGTTTAATAAACTAAACGACGATATTAAAAGCTCAGCAAACTTAAATATTTTTAGACGTAAACTAAAATCTTTGTTAGTGGCCCACACTCTGTATAGTGTAGATTAATTCTCTTGTATAAACCATAGTTAGCAGATGACAAAACTGGTGCATTGTGATGTATAGGTACCTGAATAATTTTAATTTACTTGTATGTAGATGTCTGTGATGTAGGTATTTGACTTCTTCCATAACACTGTTCATGTGTTCTCCATGGAAAATATAGACTTTATTTATTTATTTATTATTTATTATCGTATAGGACGCTTATTCCCTTTATCTCGGTTTCCATGGCACCAACTGAAATAATCGATGTTCAAAAAAAGAAGACGACTGTTGCAGCTAAAATTCAAAACTATTATATATTTTGGTTTTTTGAATTTTTTTATTATGGTCAAAATGTTAAATAATAGATAGCCAAGTATTGCATACTGACATAAAATAATTTGTATCTCGGGCTCGGGATCCAAGAATCACAAACTGAAGTTAAATTAGGTGTGTATTTTATCCTCCGCTATTCGAATTCAATGGAATATTTCATATAAAAAGCATGGAAAATTGTAAAAAGAAACCAAATCTAATTTGGCAAATAAGGTACGATCAACATCTTAGACTACATGTATACACAATGCCAATCATTGTATACAAAAGCTTGTATTGTATTGTGCAAGAGTCCAAAGTTATAGGCGTGCTTTATTATGTATAAAACCATGTTAAACAAATTTTTTTGCATATTGAGATATTAAAGATATGGGTGCTTATTATAAATAGTTTGAAGTATATTTTGCGTAAGTTCAGTTTATTTCCATCAATTATTTAAATTTTCACAGCAATTTAAAAATAACTCTTAATTTTCGGGTAGACTGTAGAGTTCTGATCTTTGCAAGTTAATTATTGCATTTATAACAATCGGACTGGCGCCATTTTGTAGCTAAATTCATTGCGAACAAATATTATTGTATAGATATTATACACAGTGTCCTCCAAAAAGTGCGCACCATAGGGGGAAATTTTTAATTAACGTTTTATTTTGAAATTTAATTTTGGGGTTACCTTTTGCTTTAAAAAAGATGAAAAATGACCAACTCAAACGTGGTCATGTGACTTTCGTTATCTGTCAAAAATGACATTTAAAAAATATATCGCCAAAAATGGGTTTAGTTGTTAAAATATCAAAAAGTTTTACTTGAAAAGTTTTTTTTTTAATTTTACGTAAGTGTACCAAATTTGAACGCTCTACTAAAATATTTAGTTTTTTGCCAATTTTTAATATTTATGAAATTTCTGAAAATTTTAAAAACTCGAAACTTCGTAAAAACTATTCACTAGCTTTATCATTCTTTTAATTTTTTATTACTAATTACTGATAAGAATAGGTATTTTTCAAAAGAAAATTATATTTAGGCTTTAAAATTCTGTTATGTTTGTTGCAAAGTTGACCGTCTAGCACTTGGGGTACTTATAGGTATATTTAGTTACATTACGTTTCCCAGTCCTAAATTGATGTCAAAAGAATAATAAATTAAAATATCATCAAACTATTTTACGTATCTAAGCAAAATTCTTTACTTTTATGGAACAAATAATAACTATTACCTTTAAGTTTAATTTCACATTAATCGATATTGATGAGTAGGCCATGGAAAGAATAGAAGCAATTGTTTTTATTTGACAGTTATCAAACTTTCAAATAAAAACAATTGCTTCTCTTCTCTCCATGGCCTACTCATCAATATCGATCAGGCACGGTCATCCGGTCATATCCATTTGCGAAGGGGGGGGGGGCATACCTGGGTATGTACTCCCTTAGGCTTTTTTAGGACTTACTATAACAATAGAACTTCAAAAAGGACATATCACAAAAGTATATTCCTCACAAAAATAACAAAAATAATAAAAAATGATTTTATATAAAAATTATGAAAACAAAATTTTTTGCATGTGCGTTGGTTATATACAGTGTATCCACAGATTGAGTTCACATAAGGTGTAAATAACAACCAATTTTCGAGTTGAAATTTGAGATTCTGGGGATCAGCCCTGCTTGGTTTGAAACTAATTTGTGACATAATTTTACTTTCGAAAAATCAATGCCTTATTGGAATTTATGAAGAAACTAATTTTCCACCTTACTAAAGTGTCCTTACTGTATGTTTGACGGCAAAATATTATTGTGGAAACTTAAATTGTTCAGAATGAAAAATTGAGTAGGTTTGCGAAATTTCGAAAGTCAAGGCCTATACTTTGATTTTTTGGCATTTTCCCCACTTTTTTTAGAAAAGTGCATTTTGTGTAGTTTTCACATCAAAATGTTATTAAGAAAACTTGTTGACAATGAAAAACTGGATGGGTGTGAAGCATTTCAAAATCCTAGGTCGATTTTGCTTTTTTCTGCTAAAAAATTAAAACGCACAAAAATTAAAGTAGACCTAGGCTGTTGGAATTTTTCACACCTATCCAGTTTTTCATTGTGAATAACATTTTGATGTGTAAACTACACAAAATGCATTTTTCTAAAAAAAGTGGGAAAAATCCCAAAAAATCAATCTAGGCCTAGACATTTGAAATTTCGCAAACCTACTCAGTTTTTCATTCTGAACAAGTTTCCTTAATAATATTTTGCCGTAAAACCTACAAAAAGGGCACTTTACTGATGTGGAAAATTAGTTTATCATAATTTCCAAGATGATTTTTCGAAAGTAAAATTATGCCACAAATTAGTTTCAAACCAAGCATCTCTGATCCCCAGAAGCTGCAATTTCAACTCGAAATAATTTTTTGTTATTTACACCTTATGTGAACTCAATCCATGGACACTGTAGGTTACATAATATTAGTAATAATATTTGTATTTATTTTTTATTTATTATCATTTTTCATTTTATTAGGAAAGGGAGGGCATGGGGGCCATGCCCCCCCTCCCCTAAGACCGCGCCTGATATTGATTAATGTGAAATTAAACTTAAAGGTAATAATTATTTGTTCCATAAAAGTCAAGAATTTTGCTTAGATACGTAAAATAGTTTGATGATATTTTAATTTATTATTATTTTGGCATCAATTTAGAACTGGGAAACGTAATGTAACTAAATAAATACCCCAAATGCGAGACGGTACATCAACTTTGCAACAAACATAACAGAATTTTAAAGCGTAAATATCATTTCCTTTTGAAAAATACCTATTCTTATCGGTAATTAGTAATAAAAAATTAATAGAATGAGAAAGCTAGTGATATAAAATAGTTTTTACGAAGTTTCGAGTTTTTAAAATTTTCAGAAATTTCATAAATATGAAAATTTGGCAAAAAACTAAATATTTTAGTAGAGCGTTCAAATTTGGTACACTTACGTAAAATTGAAAAAGAAACAACTTTTTCAAGTAAAACTTTTTGATATTTTAACAAATAAACCCATTTTTGGCGATATATTTTTTTAAATGTCATTTTTGACAGATAACGAAAGTCACATGACCACGTTTGAGGGGGTCATTTTTCATATTTTTTAAAGCAAAAGGTAACCCCAAAATTAAATTTCAAAATAAAACGTTAATTAAAAATTTCCCCCCTATGGTGCGAAGTTTTTGGAGGACACTGTAGAAATATATAGAAATATTTTGAAAAAACAATTTGCAAAACTTTCCAATACTAGATGATATCACATATCACAATATTTTTCCAGCGAGCAGTATTACCAAAGATCATAATATTCGAGTGGTATTACTTATTATAAAATTTAATATAAATATATTTATTTATAATGTCCAAATATTCAGAAAAAAATATATGCATATTAGTAGTGAAAATATTGAATTTTTATTTTATTTGTTATATCTAGTAATTGGTAATATTTATATTGTATAATATAAATTAATGTACGAGAACAAATTTTCTGGCTGTCACGCCGTGGTCTATGGAAATCGTCCAGACGTTTTTGCTGATCGTACCCGAAAGTATCTTCACTGACGACTCGTCCTATGTTAGATCGCAACTTATTACCAGTAAGATTGGCACTAGATATTACTTAGGCATTTGATGATCAGTTACAATCCCTCAATGGACGAGTCACCACTAAATATGCTCTCAGTTAGGTACGACTAACAAAATGTCTAGAAGATTTCCGTCGACCACGGAGCAACAGCTCAGAAATTCATTCTGACATGGACAACAGCCGTGAAAGCCTAAAAATAAGAGAAATAAAAATTGCATAGAGGTTTTGAATTTAATAAAAACTATTTATGTATTTACTTACATTTTGCATCGAAGGGAATCCAAAATAAAATTCACATTCAACAAACGAACATTTATTTTAACGTTTTTAATCAAATTTAAATAATTGTAGTTTTTATTGTTGAAATACATAACTACCCAAATAAACATATTTATTCATGAACTTACAAAATTTGCTATAAAAACTGATGGCAAAAAATATAAACAAACTGCCCTTGGAACATTTTTAAAAAATAACGATTTTTATCGATACTATCGAATAAATAAAAAAACGCACTTTTATTAATATGCAAAAATAGTAAATCTCTATTCTCTCCAATCTACTAAGTATTGGCTATTAGATATAATAAGCCTTACTGGCATTGGCCCATAATATCCTAAAAGGAATGCGCACCATCACAGGAACAGTCCAAGAATGCTAACTTAATTCACCACATCTTCTTGAGTCCATAGAGCACAATAAATGAATTAACAATAATGCCGATAAACTTATTTTCACTTACTTTCGCTACTTGCTACTTTACAGGCACTTGCTCTAACTGATCATAGCTGTTTACGCAACGAAAGCGCGACACCAAATTACCAGCTCAAGTTAAGGCACCAGGCCCAAAGACGCCCCTCTACAATATATATTTTTATTTAAAAAATTTGGATTTTGTAAATTTAATTAAGTACTTGGGTTTAATACACTGGACTGGAATGTTATTAAATGCCCTATTCATTGGTAATATATCTGCATTCTAAAAATTTATATTTAAAATGCGCAGGTAGATTACAACAGAATATATCAAAATTTAATTAAAGGAATTTAATAAATAGTATAAATAGTAAAAAGCAAATGACTTGTATATTACTATTTTGTAATATAAAAATATGTTAGCTGATATTGACGGGTGTTATAAAATTAAAAATAAATTGTTTTTACATTTTAACATATTTTCGTTAAAATGCGTATTTTTGTATATTATCAGAAAAAGGTTGCATATATCAATTTTATTTTAAGTTTTTCAACCTACCTTAGGAAATATTCTGCATTATAGCGAGTATTATGGCGTAGCTTCACAAAAACTGGGTATGTCTAATGTCTCACATTTTATTTTATAAATCGGACATGATATAATATTACATAATAATACAAAATATTTCCCAAAGAAAATATTTATTAAGTATACCTAATAAAAGAGAGATCGTTTTTTTTAAATTAGCATTAATATAAAATCTTACCATTGCTAAAATCTGTCTGGTGCTAGCAAAAAAAACATCATGTAACGTCGTAGAAATAATGTATTGGTTATTTGTTGTAAGAATATATTCATTTGAAGTGATTTCAAAACGATAAACCAAAAACATTTTTTTTATACGCCTTTTGGCTCCTACGGTATATATAGCATATTTGTATCTTTTTGGCATTAGGCACGCGATATGTTATATTATTATTTAATATATTATATATTTATCGTTGTTTTCCCAACTCTAATGCCAGTTGCTCCAAAATAATGTTTAGTATTTACTATGTATCGCTATCCTTCTCTGTTGCATGAACAAATAGCATGCGCGCTCTCTTTCATCTGGCGGTCTCGTCGCGCTTAGGTGCAATGTAGTGTTCTCTTCTATCGCATGGGATAGTTAGCTCGGACCTCTTTGTCGTAACTTACATACGCATAAAATTTTCACCTTTCAAAACGCGACAACCGTCATTCAGGCCAGATTTTTTACAGACAACCCTATATTATCGTATTCGATTTTTTTATCTAAAATCTGGCTACGTAGCTACGTAGTATTTTATGGGATCTATGAAGAATATAATTTGTCATATTTAATTATTATTTTAAAACGGTAGGATGGTGTTATTTTCCTGTTTTCTTTGTTAGTAGGAGATTTTTGGGATGCTTTGACTAAGTTCACCCTATGTTCAGATATTTCCAAAGCATTCCTGATTTTTACTCGAAAATAAAAAAAAAAATCTCTGCGCTCTATCTCAAAAACGGTTGAGCATATAAAAAATGTTTGGAACAAGATTTGTAGAGAATTTTATGCTCTACAAAAATCGTAATAGATACAAATATCATTGAAACCATGGAAAGCGAGATATTTGCGAAAAACCGATTTTTGTGACCTTTGATCTTGAATATATTATTAAGACGCGGACACGAGATTTTATGAGACTTTTGAGACAACTCTTAGAATGCCACAATAAAGGTTTATAAAGCTTACAGTCTCATTCCGAGGTGGAACGGCACCGTCGCAATGATAAAGGCCTGCCAGCTGGCGACGCGAAACGTCACTACGTCATCACAGGGAGGTCGGGAGGTTGCTTTTTGAAGTTGTTTACGTTTACTTGTCTGGCGATTTTCCTGTTTTAAAGAACGTTTGTTGTGTGTTGGACTGTGTTTTTTAGTAATATAGGACCTGGAGTTTTATTAATAAGGTGGTAAAACAGCAGTGGTTCAGAATAAAGTGATTAATTAAAGTTCAATTTTAGTTTAGGTATAGGTTTTAGGTTGTGCCTATAGTTTCGGACTAATTTAAATCATGCCGTGGACGTGTTCCGTTCCCAACTGCAAGGGAAACTACAAAGGCGGTCCTAATATGTCCGCTTTTTCCTCCATAAAGACCCTATTTTAAGGGAAAAGTGGGTTAAGGCCATCAAAAGAGATTTTGTTCCTGCACAGTTTTCCAGGATTTTGGTTTGGACTGTTGGAGAGTGTTATACCTAACAATTTTACGTGATTAAACGTAACCACCTTGAAATCAGTAAGTTTTATGATATGGTATGGTATCTAGGCAGGCAAATAATAAATCTAAATGCACCAAAATCGCTTGAACACTTTCACTCTCGTAGATTATTATCCGTGTTGTAAAACCATGAGATATATATGTAAACAATCATTTTAAAGTGTTTTTTTTTGACCAAATTTACCAAGTTGACACCTTGAAATTTGAATTTGACGCCTTAGACTCACCTCCCTTGGATGACTCATCGCTTTCAGCTGGCGGGCCTTGTTATTGCGACGGTGCCGGGTGGAACCCCTAATATGACTGGACTATCACTGGTATGCCACAAAAACATGCCTCTTATCTAGTTAGTTCGCATTATCAACCTACCTATCGTCTCCGACGGTTTCAGATACAACTCGGTGTCCTTCATCCGCACCCCCTTCGTCCACGCCTTCCTCGCGAACAGCGGCGGGAACTCGCTCCTCTGGTGCACCCTCTTCACGAAGAACGAGTTCCCCAGCGCTTCGTCCGCCTCGGGCAGCCAGGCGTGGAACGGCCTCGCCCTGGGCCCGTACTTGCTGCTCCTGTCCCCGTCCGCCATGCCGGCCGCTTTTTTCCCTCGGCGGGTGCCGACGGGGAATTGCTGTAACCTTCAACGACGGCCGACGCGACGTAATGTCAGTGTCATGTTATTGTTCCGGAGTGCGAACAATAAACGATAGGTGTGGAGATCGGAGACGACTGGGCGTGATGGAGACGGTAACAGCGTCGGCGTATCGATTAAACAAAAACTCGAGCATCGTCGTGAACGTGCAAAGTAGTGTAGGCACGTTAGACTTTTTAGAAGAACAAATTTCGGTGAGTAATTTTGTAATTTATATTAACTTTTGAGGCCATACACCAAAGTGGCACGGGCGTTTGTGTAGGTACCTGCTATAAAATTAGAGTTGCTATATTATCAAAGATTCCTAAACTTAAAGACATAAACATGCTTTATAATTTTTGGCCTGTATTGTAGGTATTGATTTTACGCCTCGGTGGTTTGTTGAAAGCACTCTAAGGTGCACTCTAAGGTGCACGCCGTTAATCCCAAACATGCTCCTTCCTGGAGTTCTTTATTCATTGGTACTGGGGAACGGTGCGAACTTTTATTGGCCGGAGGTTCCCCAGTCCTGGTACTGATATCTCTCTGTTGCGGATATCCGGAGATATTATGGGAGTTTCGGAGTTTCATGCGAACCACCTTTAGTGTAGGCAAGTTAGATAAAAAAACGACGTTTAGAAGAAAAAATGTATAAAGTTTTGAAATGTTGGTTGTGAACTCCCAGTAGGAACCCGAATACAGATCCGAAGAGTTCCCACCCCCCAGGAGGGAGCTTCATCCCCTTTTGCCCAAAACACCACCCCCAAATGTGTCCATGACGGTGTTTTTTGCGTTTTGCACGTAAACCGTAACTCCGAAGAGAAAAAGTTATAGAACTTTTTAGATTCTCCAATAAATTATCCACAAAAATGGTTACAAATTTTTTTGCATATCTCCCACCCAACGCTAATAAATGACCTTGTAAAATAAGCATAGTTTGTGTATTCTGCACTTTGAGCGTGTTTCCACACCACCCATGAGGTAACGCTCTCGGTGCGGTTTTTTATGTGGTTTCCCCTATAGGCCTATTCCACTAATGAAGTATAAATATTTAATCAATTGCCTCTGCAAAATGGTCCCGCTCGATGAAATTTAAACAACTCTGCCCATGACAATGAGAACACACATTGTAGAGCAGTGCAGGCCAACCTTTACACATGTATATATGTACAACGCTTTCCACAGCCCTTTTTACAGCCGCAAGATATGAGCTGCAGAATTGAGGCTGGAGCTGGTGCTTGAGTTGTGAGCACTGCATTAGAATTATAATGTTGTTAGTTTTTCTCCAGCCCCATTCAGTTGCTCTCAAATTTCTTCCTTTCCACAAATGAATTTGATGAAAAACGCGATAGGAATATTGTCTTACTGCATCAGATGTAAGTGGTAGTCTGGACAAAATGACTGCGTTACTCGACTGGCCAACTAGCTTATTAAATAAAATGCGATAATGGTTTAAAACCACGTCTGCTTTCTTTGGCAAAGGAAAATCACAGACTGTAAGCTTAATAAATACAAGAAAGGATTTACAAGAAGTGGTCGCCGTATTCAATAATCCTTCATCGGCAAAAGATGACATTGCAAGAGCTGGGGAGAAATTTATGCTTGCTCTATATAAGACACCCCGACAAGAGACATCTTTAAACCATTATCGCTTTATTTTATTTAATAAGCTAGTTGGTCAGTCAAGTAACGCAGTCATTTTCTCCAGACTACCACTTACATCTGATGCAGTAAGACAACATTCCTATCGCGTTTTTTTATCAAATTCATTTGTGGAAAGGAAGAAATTTGAGAGCAACTGAATGGGGCTGGAGAAAAACTAACAACATTCTAATGCCAGTGCACCAGCTCTAGCCTCAATTCTGCAGCTCATATCTTGCAGCTGTACAATGTGTTCTCATTGTCATGGGCAGAGTTGTTTAAATTCCATCGAGCAGGACCATTTTGCAGAGGCAATTGATTAAATATTTATATTTCATTAGTGGAATAGGCCTATATGGGAAACCACTTAAAAAAACGCACCCTAGAGCGTTACCTCATGGGTAGTGTGGAAACATGCTCAAAGTGCAGAATACACAGGTATAAAAAAATCATCATATGTCCACTAATAACTTTCTCAAAAATATATTCTCCAATATGGATACTGTAGAGAAAGAACTGCTCTACAATTTTGCTTCTATAACTTTTTTGATCCTGCTACTAATTTTCGAGATAATCGACGCAAAACACGGCGCAAAGCTTATTTTTTGTTCGCGCTGAAAACTATGCTTATTTTCCAAGGTCATTTATTAGCTTTGGGTGGGAGATACGCAAACAAATTGTAGAACCATTTTTGTGGAAAATTTAATGGAGAATCTAAAAAGTCCTATAACTTTTTCTAGTCAGAGTTAAGGTTTACGTGCAAAACGCAAAAAACATCGTCATGGTCACGTTTGGGGGTGTTTTTTTTAGCAAAAGGGGATGAAGCCCCCCCGGGGGGTGGGAACTCTTTGGATCTGTATTCGGGTTCCTACTGGGAGTTCACAACCAAAATTTCAAAACTTTATAAATTTTTTCTTCTAAACGTCGTTTTTTTTATCTAACTTGCCTACACTAAAGGTGGTTCGCATGAAACTCCGAAACTCCCATAATATCTCCGGATATCCGCAACAGAGAGATATCAGTACCAGGACTGGGGAACCTCCGGCCAATAAAAGTTCGCACCGTTCCCCAGTACCAATGAATAAAGAACTCCAGGAAGGAGCATGTTTGGGATTAACGGCGTGCACCTTAGAGTGCACCTTAGAGTGCTTTCAACAAACCAATCGAGGCGTAAAATCAATACCTACAATACAGGCCAAAAATTATAAATCACGTTTATGTCTTTAAGTTTAGGAATATTTGATAATATAGCAATTTTATATCAGGTACCTACACAAATGCCCGTGCCACTTTGGTGCATGGTGCATGGCCTCAAAAGTTAATTTAAATTGCAAAATTACTCACCGATGGATTATTTTCCTCAAACATTTAGTTTTGGAAGCCAAGAAAGAGCCACAAGCCGCACAGCTAAGCATATAAAAGTATCGAAACACCACATAGGTATACTGGCACCTATCACCGTGTTAGATATCAAAATATTGTGTCAAAACTTGGTTCTTACACAGGGCGATTTCTGTCTCACATATTTTGTAATATCCATAGAGCTTTGACTTTTGACTCCTTCCTGGGGTTCTTTAGTCATTGCCCAGTACCTTAGCTGACTACCAATAATTTATGACGGGAGAAAAAATTATTTCCTGTCCCGGTGTTCGCATAACAGGGCGGACATGTTTACTCAATCATTAATTTCGAAATTTAATTTTGAGGTATCTTTTAGCTTTATAAATGAAAAGTGACCCACTCAAACGTGGTCACGGGACGTTCGCTCTCTGCCAAATAGGACATTTTAAAAATAATAGTTGCGTTCGCGGAGCGATCTCGAACTGGTTCTGAACTATAGTACCAGTCAATGTGATTGGATCAAAGAAATTCTAAAATTCAAATTCGCCAATGACTAGTTCGGGATTGCCCCGCGAACATAGCTAATACTCGTAAAGTTCTTTCTTTTTCAATTTTACATAGGTACTTACCTAAGTGTACCAAATTTGTACGGGCTCTCAAAAGATTTAGTTTTTTACATTTTTTTTTAAATATTTATGAAATTTTTGAAAATGTTAATAATAAGTAATTTCATAGGAACTATTTCATATCACTACTTTTTTTTACTAAATATCGACAAGAATCTGTATTTTTCAATAGAAAATGATAAGTCTTTAAAATTCTCTTATGTTTAATGCAAAGTTAATGTAGCCTCAAGAATTGATTACATTAATTTCCAGTACTAAATAATAAAATATCATCAAACTATTGCACGTATCTAACCAAAATTCAAAATTCAATACTTTCTAGAGGGGCCCCAGAATTAAACAAAAAAATGTTCGGTCACGGTATTCTCAAAAACGGCTTCACGTTGTGATGTTTGCTCTTTGCAATTTTTCACGAAAAAATGGAAATTACAGGTTATAGGGGGTATTCCGTGGATATAGATTGCTATGTCAGTTTCTGGCGTTTAGAATCTCCCATATTTATATATATCCAGCTTTATTATGATTGTTTTTTTCGTTAACGAATTCTCTTAAATACTTACAATGATTTATTTAGTACCTATAATTTTTAAAGCTAGAAACTTGTATTAACGTTTTTGATTCTTGATTTTATTCTATTTTAATTTAGAATAATGCCGAGTTAAAAGCATGATTTAAAATCAAAATTTCAAATAGTTCCTATTCAAAAATTCCTCGAAAATTTGTACTTTGTACCCTAGAGACGCCAGATGTCGCATCACACTCTCAAAAACACGAGAGTTGGCTTATCTACTGTATGTTACACAGGGTGTTCCTAATTTATGGTGCCAACTTAACAAGATAGGTAAAACATGTCATTTCGGGGTTCGAAAATGTATAATAAGGAAGTTACAGGGTGATAAAGAATATGAAAAATATATTTTTCCCAATAACATCTACAGAAGTTATGCAATTGAAATGAAACTTGGTGCAGTCCTTTAGTTGCTGAAATTCAACAATTATTTCTTGTAAAAACAATTTATTCACATCGCCAGAGGCGGAGGAGCGGGGTAGCTCAACGGATTTTATACTCATAACTTATTTGGGGTTACCTTTTTGGTCTTGCAGGTTTAGCATTTTAGAGCATCTTTTCAATTTGAAATAAAATTTTCACCTACCGCATTTAAATGTTATAGATGAATTGTATGTTTAAAATTAAGAAAAAAAAATGCCAAATGAGCATTATGTAAAACATCATTGGTTTTCTTGAAATAGGGTGACAAACTGTTGTCGAGTTCAATCCGCTATATTTTAAAAGAGAAACATTTTTAGTGCATTGTTCATGAGGAGTTTTTTGTCACTTTAAATGGTACAATTATTCTGTAACCTTTGAAAGCGGCAATTGAAAATTTCGACGCAAACGGTTGATTTTCTCGTTATCTCTTTTATTGCAAAATGAAAGAATGCACTAAAATTATGAACCTGCAAGACCAAAAAGATAACCTCAAAAAAAGTTATGAGTATTAAACCCATTGTGCTACCCTCTTGCTCCGCCTCTGGGCCATGGGAATAAATTGTTTTTACACAAAATTGTTGCACTTCAGAGACTAAGATACTGCACCAGTTTTCATTTGAAATGCCTAACTTATTCTGTATAAGTTAATGCGAAAAACATGTTTTTCAAACTGTGCCTTTATCACCCTGTACCTTTTCGGACCCAGGTTTATAGGAAACTTTGTTCAAAATGACATTTTCTATCTGTCTTGTCATTATGTTGGCACCATAATTTATAAATACCCTGTATATTTCTTATCTATGATCATTACATTGAAGTAATGCATCTAAGTAATTGGGGTGTTCACTAGTTTCCTGTTCTAACCATAATCGTTAGTTCTAAAGTCTGTAGGAACATGTATACAGAGTAGTCCGAAAATAGGTCTAAAAATGAAACTGTGTAATATATTTGCCAGATTTTATGGGGGTTGTTTGATATAATTTTTTTCGACCCAAGGTCTTAAAATGTTGCCTAATGTTTTGCTGGATTTGATCGCAAACCACTTTAATTAAACAAATCAATTTTGGTAGGGATGTACAACTTATTACCCCTTAACTACTCTAGGATCAGTGGCGCACCCAGAAAATATGATTGGGGGGGGGGGCAACTCAGGGCCGACAGAAACTTCAGGCAGGGCAAATGACTTTCGAGTCAGGGCAGTACACATTTGAGAAGTGAGGGAGAGGTACCTACAGGGCGGTACCTACTTTGTCGGTGGGGAGAGGGGGGGGGGGTAAAGAAAATAATTTAACTTTTGATATTACAAATCGCGCCGCAGGCGAAAATTTGTGAAATTTTCAAGGTCAAATATAATATGAACATACAATTTGACGTCAAAGGTGATTTTTTTGCTAATTATGCGGGCCCATAATCATTTATGCAGTAAGCAAGAATACTTTTTAACTGACAAAAATCCAGTAATTATCAATAACAACACTGAACCTTGCACAACACCCTTTTGTGATTATCATATTGTTTCAAAGGGATACCTACATTATCTATAATTTTTGCAAACATTTTCTGGCTAGTGTAGTAGGTATAGGTAAATTGAAATTTGTTTGAAGGTCCTGGTCTTCTGGGCCAACTTAAAAAGTTTGACGTATTACATAAAAAATATTTTATGATTCAAAGAAATTTCCATTTTTTTTATAAAGGCAGGTATAACTATATTACAAAATAAGAAAAAAGATCAGATATTAGCCAGTCAGTGCGCAATAATTGCTACCCTCGAGAAATTTTAAAATATGGAAGGTCTGGGGGGGACCGAGGCCCCCTGGCCCCCCCTAAAATGCCCAAGCAAACATCAACAATGGACACAGTGGCGTAACTAGGGAAGGGGGGCTTTAGATCCCCTCCAAAGATCTGCCGTGCGATTTTTATTTTGATTTGACATTAATGTCGATGAAGTTATGAATATATTTGCCAATACAGGCATTTTTTGTGAAAGAGTGAAAACGTTAAGTTCCTTAAGTGTTATATTATAGGTATACCGGTAAGGTACAGAAAAATAATGTTATTTTTTTATTATTTTTTTGTAAGCGAGACGTGACAGCCGAACAGTGAAAAAACACATAAATATGCTGTTGCGAACACAAGATCTGTTTCGGTTTTCTCGGTTTTCCGAGATACATGAGCGAATGCTGTTCTAGAAACGTCTTCAAGTCGGTACCAGCCACAAATGGCAGTGAGGACAAACTAATAGTAATCGCCCCCGTCCCCCGCACAAGCATTAATTTGCTTCTGGTGTACCTATTCTCGGATATTGTGAAGGTGGGAATTATAATTGTTACTTTTTGGAAATACCTTAGCCTCCTAATTTTAAATTCTGGGTTAAGCCACTGAATGGACAAATCATTTTATGTATTTTCGTCACAGTAAACTTTTCTGTGATATTGTCCAAATTGTGTATAGGTGTTTCATTACAAGTGTGAAAAGCCAAAGTGTCAACAAAAAAATACATAAAATTATTTGCTCATTATCGATGTGTGCTTCGTTGTGAACGTTTCAATTTTTTGTACACACATATCAAAAGTTTACAAAGTACAGAAAGTTTCTAAAATACCTTTATACAAAATATTTGTTATTTTTTAAAACTATACAGGGTGTCTACTTTTAAGTGTATACAAATCGATAAAAAATTTATTTTGTGAGATATTTTCAAAAATCTTTTTTTTGTTCGAAAGGTCTTCAAAAAACACTTCTTTTGACGTTTTTACTTTTGTCAAAATGCATATCCAGGGACGGCTACGATTTTTTTTATACCCCGATTTTCACAAAAACCATTTAGCGATTTTTTTATTTAAAATCTGACACCACAGCGTTAATCAGGACACCTCAAAACCCCCATATACTAAATTTGAACAAAAAATGTAGAGGGTGTTCGGTTCTACACAGTGTTAAAGTTGAGCAAAATAGGGACTTCAAAGGCACCTGGCGAGTAAAGCGTGCCATGGAATTATTTCAAAACAGTGGAAGAATTAACAGGACCACCCAATGTGTTGATGGAAAAAATTGCAAGAAGAAATATACAGGATGTTTTTCTCTAGAGCGTCTCAAATTTCTGATTTTTTTTCGAATTTTATACTGGTTTCGGGTGGAGTCTTGCAGGTGAAAGGTAACAGACCCAAATTGATAAGAAAAAACATTGTTAAAAATACGGTTTCGAAAAATTAGGACAGAAAGATTATGATTTATTATTATCGCCAACACTAGATGAAAGGAGTCATATAGAATAAATTTATTACAAAAATCATTTTGGTGAAATTGGCTAAAACACATCTTGAATAGAAATCTCCGCAGCGCTTAGGTGTGATAGCGCCTAGACATAGAATTGTTATTAGAACTTGACAAATTTCGTAAGTACCCGCATTGAATAAAGGAATACCTTAATCAATGGTACCCGTTAAAAACAATAGGTATATATGTACTGCCTGTGAAACTCGTGAGTCATTGTTATTTGCGATAACGCAATATTCTAAATGCGGCCCTGTCCACTTACACCATCATATTATTATGTTGTGCCTTCGGCCGTTTACCAGGTGAAAGTGATCCTCGTGACATTCCTGCATATATGATGATGTCCAGGCAGTTTTACTCGCACTTTGGCTTAACAGCAAGTCACCTCCGTGGTCAACCGTATAATTATTATTATTCATCGGAAGATGAACGCATTAGATGATTTACCATCAAGGTACCTTTAATTTTATTTGTTTTTTCATGGCTAACTATGAATTTTTGAAAATAAATAAGTATCTAATGTGCATTACTAATTAATAATTTTTCACAGGCCTATTTTGAGGGATGCTAAATCCAGTGGCTTGCAGAGATTTTTTCAAAAAATTCGCTAATGGGATTTATTAAAATTTTCCTTGTATAGTAGACCTTGGATTTTGTTTGAAAGAGGACATTTTTGCTCAAAAATGCAGTATATCAAGCACTACAACTCCTGGCCAAGTCGCACAATTAATAAATTTTTATATGTATATCTGTAAATCGCAGAATGCCAAAATTAATAAAATTCAACTTGTATCACTCGTATCAAAATTTAAATAGAATCACATTCGAATCTACAAATAATTAAATACAAGACACCTTATATAATGTTAATATCATTTAATTTGTATAAACTGACTCAAATCCGCATGTCTACACCCTAATGACTGAAAATAGAAACATGACCCTGGAACTCGGAACTGTCAATTTAAGGTCAGAAAGGGAACCTGAAAGAGACAACGGTAGATGAAACGACGAACCTTAGCAAGATAAAACATTTTCAAAATCGGCAGTGAAGTGTCTCAAAATCGCCATTAAAAGCTCAGAAATCAGCACTGAAGTAGCCCATTATTGTACGATTTTTTCTGTAAGCAGGCCTTGGCGAGATGTAAACATCAAACGTCAGACGCGAAGCCATCGCCCGTCAAAAGTGACCAATATTCAAAACCTTGCCAATAAAGGCCCATTTAACTTTTCTTACACATGGCGAAATTGTTACCTATAGCAGCGCAATCTTTCAGTATAAATATTTTATTAGGTTTGAATATCAATCTATTTTTCATGGAGACTGCACAAGAGGCAGTAGTTTGGAGTTTCTGTTGGGAATCGCCGTGCCTCGTCGTACTTGGCCTAGGTTGCGATCGCTGAATCACTGAACGCCAAAATTAATAAAATTCAACACGTACCAAAATTTAAATAGAATCAAATGAAAATTTACAAATAATTACACAGTAAAAAAAATCGGTGTAAATCCTCTTCGTGTAAGTGGTGAAAGAAATTTGGTGAAAAATTGACACGAAAATTGGTAGATTCCAAATATCTTAACCAAACCTCGTTTGGTAAAATTCACACTACAACAAATTCGTTAATTTTAACACTTACGGGTGTAATTTTTTTATATTTCTAACACGGCTTCGTGTTTGTTCACAGCACGCGGTGTTCCTTAACACCATTCGGTGTTAGGGTGATGAGAGGGGGAAGGAATTTCGTCAGTTACGGGTGTAAAATCTTAGGAAATCCAAGCTATGGCATCAGTCGTTTGTCGACTGTGTTGCGCGACGGAGCTTATAATAAGTATAAAAGTGATTCTATCGACGCTAGTGCAAAAATGGTGTTGTTATGGAAAGTAAAATTTCATAGTAAAGTCAGATGGATTAAAACGACAGGTGAATATGCAGATGTGACGACGAAAGGTACTGTGCGATAGCCGAGGTGATAGCCCTTAACTTATACCTACTCATCGACTGTGATGATATGAGTTTGTTCTTACCGAAATCAGAAACCAGTCGCGAATCTGATCGAAGGATTTTAAATTATCTGACCGTTCTGATTGTTTTGATGCCTGCTGATTTGCCCTGATTTAGTTGAGACCTGCTTGTGCTTGTGAGAACAGGCCTATCTAACTAAATCGCTGTGTCACAACGTTTGAAGTTTGTTTTTGTCTCACATGGACAGTTCTGTAAGACAACAGTTACTCAAGTACATTGTATGAGAATTTGTACGAAATACTTTGGTCGCATCAAAATATCGTACGAATTTGTAGTCTAAGTATAAATAACCTCCTAACGTAAAGCATTTCTTGTGTTTGTGGTTAGGCACACTTTTCTTACAAATTCGTACGATATTATATATATAAATTTTTTATAACCAAAGATTTTTGGCTGTGAGGATGAATATTTATTTATAGCTTTAAGAAAGAAAAAGTTGATCTTTTTATACCAATTTGTAAGGAATCGTTCATATATTTTGGAACTGAAATAAAGTATTATAAATTCCTTATTCAATGGTAAAACTATAAGAGATAAAGAAGATGAAAATGGGAATACCAAATAAATTAAATTACACCATTTTGACCAAATTGCGTGTAAAAGTTACACAACAAGGTGTTAATCTTACACAACGCCGTGTTCAATATTCACACCAGCATATTTCTTATTGACACCAGAACATTTGGTGAAATTGACCAAAAAAGAAGGTGTAAAATTTTCCAGATAATATGGTGTGGACTTACATAGACCACTTTTTGTGTCAAATTTAACACCGGATTTTTTACTGTGTAAAAACAAGACACCTTATGTAATGTTTTTTTTAAATTTATATAAACTGACTCAAATCCGCATATCTACACCCTATTGAGAACAGAATCAAGACCCTGGAACTCGGAGCTGTCAATTTAAGGTCAGAAAGGGAACCCGAAACAAACAATGGTAGATCAAACAGCGAACCTTAGCAAGATAAAGCTTTTTCTTGAAATCGGCAGTGAAGTGTCTCAAAATCCCCATTAAAAGCTCAGAAATCGGCACTGATGTAGCCCATTATTGTACGACTTTTTCAAACTGTTTATTAAAAAATTTGCTTTTTCAAACTGTTTATTAAAAAATTTGCAAATAAAAATTTAACTTTGAACGCCCTGTATCTTTTTAACCATCAACAATTGTTGTTGATGTTGCGCTCAATCATCATATTTTGGTCCCCTCTACTCCCAGTTTCACTTTTTTACCATATTAATGAAACACCCTACATATTAGATTTTTTCGCTCTTTTGTGAGCTACAGACTGCAGATTGGTTATTCCACATTGTAACTTGAAGTTGGAGTATTATACGATAATGCTTATTGAACTTATTAAATTAAAGTTCTCGAGAATACAACTAATAATTATTTTCAGCGACCCCGAAAAATTCTTGCGAAGATCCTCCTAGAGTCTTACGTCCGCCCCTGATTTTTAGGTGTGTGGACTTTGCACGCAACATTCTCCGGTAAATTGCAATCAGTCCAGATAATAAAATGCTTGCACCCCATCAGTGGCGTGCCCAGAAATTGTGTCTGGGGGGGGGGGTTCGGGGGTTAAGCGAATGGAGGTTTAGGGGAGGGAGAATGGGAGGGGGAGGAGAAAAATCTAAGACTGGTAGTTAAAAAATATACTAAAAATTAAAAAAAAACTATTCTTAATAAGGAACAAAACTGATTTTAATAAACCTACAATCCAAAATCAAGTTTTCGTTTTTTGGATTTGGACTTGGACTAAGAGTTCCGACTACTATCCGACTTGAAAACATCCCATATAGCATCTAATATTTTTTGAATATACAAAATAAGTTCCTAATGTGCAAAAAATATTCCCGGATATTTATAAAACATTGTTAAAATATTTTACGAAATATGTTCAGTAAGTGCATAATATAACCAAAATATTGGTTAAGCGCAGATACAAATATATTAGATGAATGTCCCAATGATGTATATTTCCACAATATCTTGTGTAACATATTCCTAACTTAGTGGTTCTTATAAATATTTACAAATTGAACATTTAACTTAAATACATTACAGGCACGTTCACCTTAGGAATGTGCAATTTTGGAATATTCCTGGAACATGTTAAATAGTATATTCATACAGCAAATATCTTATTAATGTTCACAAATGGTTGTATATAAGACATTCACGATATACTTATTTTATCAATGTTCACGAGTGGCGATAACTGGAATATCATGTTTAATAGAGTAGTTTAGTAGAGTAGTTTTTCATTTTTTCTTATGTTTTCCATTTTTTTCTTTACTTTTCATTTGAAAATTTAACCTGCTTGGGGGGGGGGGGGGGTGTGAACCCCCGAAACCCCCCCCCCCCATGGGCACGCCACTGCACCCCATATATGTACGTAAGCTATCGAACGAAAGTTATTTCTGTCCGTATTTACGTGAAAGTGATATAAATCCAGTCATGAAGTGCTTGCACTTTTGTACGATAATTAATATTCCTAACATACTTCGTAGCTACTATCTGTTGTTATTACCTTTCAAACAGAAACACTCTTCCTCGATAGGTACAGCAAGGTTTAACTATTGCCTCCGTTATGGTTCGCCTTTCTACGATAAGTAAAATGTCGCCAATTTCGCATTTGATGAATCGAACGTCGGAAACTGGAGACAGGATTAGAAGCAGTTTTTAATTATTTTAACATTATTTTTCTTCTCTTCCTTTATTTAATCGTAAAAGAGAACTGCAAACATGCTATTGAAGCCCGTGGCATAGGCGGTTTTAGACCTTTTGTTTTGGGGGGGCTTAAGCCCCTGGTTCCTGGCAGATATAGCATAACATAGATAAGGTGACCATATTTGTTAATACGGTGTTACTATAGTTATATATAGTTATAAAAGACCTAATACATATGGTGATTCATAAAAAATACAACCTACTTTTAATAATTTAACAAAAAAGGTGCAAAATTTTTTTTTTTTATGAATGTTAAAAATGTTTTACAACCGCTGTGACTGGTCCAATCCTCTACCAACGAACTGAGTTCAAACCCTCACTAAATTAAAAATAATAATCGTTCTTAGTTGTGTTAGTAACGGTCTGGTAGCGAAGAATAAATTTGGGGGGGGGGGCTAATTCAAGATTTGGGGGAGCTTCGCCTTCCAAGCCCCCACCTAAAACCGCCTATGCCTTGGGCATGTCATACAGGTAAGTTCTAAATAGGAATTACTATCAGATATACCTCAACATATTTTTAGCATGTTTGACATATAAAAATAATTAAGTCATGTTCCTGGGAATCGTTGAATTCTCAGGTAAGTAATTTTCAATAAATACCTATATATTTATTTGTCAGTATTAGTTATTACATAATTGGTATAATAACTACGAAAATAAAAATAAAAATATGTTTAGCATTTCCAAATTTTTAATCTTATGTACTTCTTAAAAACATTGATGTGAATATTCATACACTTATGTTTACAATAATAATTGAAGTCGCTTATAAGTATTCTTGTAGTAATTTATAAGTATGATGCATCATCGCTGTCGTCAAACAGGATATAATTTTTAATAGTAACTAAAATTTGGCTTCCACGAAGTGTTAATTCCTCAATGCCGATTTGTTTTAAAGGTATATTCTCACGGTATTTACCAAATATTTTGGTTTTGACACGTTCATGTAGTGTGAAAAAATGTCGAGATTCAGGATGTTTCTGTAATTGACAAAAATACTTTTATAATTAACAGGGAGGACATGGTCTTCGCAAGTATTTTATATATTAGATATGTCCGAGAATGTTTCAGAAGCGAGCGAAAATAATATTGCACGTGTATATAAATTAGAAGCTTTCGACATTTACTCGATACGGATTCAGAGACACGTAATAAAATCAATAATAATGGTACAACAAACAAATTAAAACAGATAAATTGTAATGTCTTATAATCCTTATAGGACTCGATACTAAGTTGAGGCATGTACCTAGTTTAATTTAGTTAATAGTTTTCTATAAAATTTAAAAATATTTATATATGAAAAATTCGATTTGAGATGTCAATACTAAAGTCATAAGGATATTACTGCACATTTATTTTTATGGGTAACTAGATCTTGTCTCAACCACAAATATTAACAATAATTTTTCTGAAATTTGTATAGTAAATATAGAACAAACTGGCAAGTGTGACGCATCAAATTAAATGTGGACATTTTTCTTTATAAAAAAATGGGTTATTACATGTTTTCCATATAATTTAATCTTTGATCCCATGAGAGCCCAAATTAGATCATATTGTAATATTATCTGACATTTCAAAACTGATATAATATTTCGAACAGTTCCTGCCAACAATTTTCATGTTAAACTTAACTCAAGAAATAAAAAAAGTTAGAAAGATTTAAAACTTCTACAAGCAAAACCTTGTTGGAATACGTTTAAAGCTTTAATAACTCATAGAAACTTTATTATGTCGCCTTAATAAAGCCTATTTCCTTGACCATAGGTAAAATACCTCTTCTAGGCAGATGTAGAAGGCGACTGGTCTTCACTCCAAACAGGAAATAAAAGGAAAGTTATTTATTGGCCTAGCAAACATTCCACGAAGAAAGTAATTCTAGTCACACACATTATTACAGCAACAAAAATAAACACCGGCTGGTCGTGGGCCAGCTTTGAGTAAGCCAATTATGCGAGCTAGCACTTTCGTAAGTCAAATATTATGTGGGTTTGTGGTCACGCCCGATTCTGTTGTCTTTAAGCCTGTTTTACATCGACAATTTCTTCATGAATTAATTCAGGAATAAGTTCATGAATAAATTCATGAATTAGTTCGTAAATTAATTCATGAATTTATTCATGAATTTATTCATGAATTAATTCATGAATTTATTCATGACTTTATTCATGAACTTATGACAAGTTCTATTTTACACTGATGAAGAAATTGATGATTTTTTTTGTCACCTTATGTCAGATTCTAGCAGATACCAACACAAGAGAATAAATAACAAAATAATTTTTTTGTGCTGCATTTCCCCTATCAGAACATATTTTCTAACCGTATCCATCTTCATCCAAAGCATCTTTAACTACAGATTAAGTCTGGCTAGAAATGCATTTGGCATTTTAGCCAAACGAGTTTTTTTACTACAATTAATTTGAATGTGTGTGAATGAGTTTTGCGATTATTTCGTGAATGAGGCAACTGTGCCTTGGCAGCGGAATACGTAAATAAAACATATTGTAACATTTCACACTTTTTATGTAAGTATATTATTATCTGTAAAATTATGTACTCTCCTCTTCCTCGTCTAATGCATCAAACAAGAACCAGTATCAAAATATAACCTTCCTTGTGTTAAAAATGTCAATGTTAGTACTCTTGAAGTTCACGTAAAACTTGACGGAAAATAGCACATGCTCTAATTCGTGAAGTAACTTCATGAAGAAATTCATGAATTAATTCATGAAGAAATTGCCAGTGTCATACACGATTTTTTATATTAATTTGTCCTTGAAGTGGCTTCATGAATTAATTCATGACAGGCTTTGGGGAAATATTATGGACTTTATAAAGGATCTGTTTTATTATAAGATATGAAAATTAAAAGGGCACACTTAAAAAAGTTCCTTTTGCGACACACTGTATACAATATTGGCGTTAGGTACTGTAACATTGAAATATATATCAGAGGCTCGTCTAGATCTGTTAACATCAAGTCGATTATCAAGCGCGAGATCATTTGGGGACGTATACCAAGGTATGTGGTATGCCTACCTATATATCATAGATAAAACGATAAAACTACATCTGGAGTGTCAGAGCCATTGTTGAAATTTTTGCTAGACGCGGCAAATATTTTGCATAGAGTTTTATAGAAAAATTAATGACTACATTGAAATACCTGTAGTAGCTAAACTTTAAGTTGAGTATTGGAAAGTTGACGTGCCAGGATTTTTCGAGGACGGTTTCGACAATACGTCTTTTAATCTATGCCTATAATATACTCGATTATTTTCTTAAGGCTGCCAACTTTGCCATTGAAAGGGAAAACGTGTCAATGGGTCAAACTCGTAAAGAAAATACTCGTGTAATATAACATGCCTGTAATAACTATTATACTTGGCTACTTGCCTACCAAAGCGTAAAATAATATTTCATAGATGATGAGATGTTTGCCTTCTTGGATGCTTTGAAGTTAAACGGCGATGGCCATATTTGGAAATTTTGATCATGCCTGTCTATCTACAGGGTATTTAAAAAACAGTTTAAAAATTTTAAGTGGTTTATTAAATAACAAATAACTCAGTTAAAAGCATTTTAATGTTGTTTGTCCTAATCAGAACCTAGTCTGAATTAATGAGACCTTTGAGGTTACTCCTAGAGACATCTACAAAGTATACCTACACCTTTTTCGCATAAACCACGTCAAAACTATTTATGCTAATATTTGAATTCTTCCCAAAAAAACATTTACTAAATTCCATGCAAAAAATATAAAGTGGCATTTAAACTTAATAGCAACATTATCTTTGCAGGTTTTTAACCCCACCTTTAAAGAAAGAAAGAAGTGTTTCTTTACAACAGAGTAAACCCAGTTAAGGGTGATATTAATAATATTAATAACAATAAAAATAATACAGCTGCAAATGTAAATAATAAATATTACGCAAATGCAATAGTGTTTAAACGGATCGCAATTAATGTTAGGGATTTTTTTTATCGGAAATCTGGTAAAGCAGCTTTATTCAGCACCCCCCGGAAACCTTAATGTCTCAAGTTTTATTAATTTACTTCGCCGACTAACATTTCTACAGAGCCTTAAATTTGGGAAAATTGTTTTGTTTTTAAATTTCAAATTACAAATCAATAATGCTTTAGAAATATTTGAAAATCGGATAAACTTAATCTAAGCACCCTAAAAATGATCCATTAATAAAGAAAACAGAAAAAGAACACCATCGTACCGTTTTAAAATAATTTCGAAAAATGACATCTTTTCTGGGATTTGTAAACAATATGCCATATTTAAGTATTATTTATTAGTTTTTGGGACGTTCCGATTAAGTTTATTCGATTTTCGAATATTTCCAAAGCATTCCTAATTTTTAATTTAAAATAAAAAAAATCCCAACTATAAGAGCCTATAGCCTATAGGAATGTTAGTTGGCGAGGTAAATTCATAAAACTTGGATATTTTGGTTTCACGGAGTACTGATTGAAGCTCCTTTGCCAGCTTCTCTATAAAAAAATCACTAATAGCATTTTTAACATATCGTATCGAAAAACAAACCTACTTATATAATACAGGCTGCAGCGCGAAGACCGTGCATTAAAAGTATCTGGAGAACCAAACGGGTTCAAAATCTGAAAATTTGTATACTTAGGTTATGGGACCCTGCCACTTGAACTAAAATATTTTCAACTTTCTGAAACTTCCGCTTATACTGGAAGTTAACGGCAACTTCCTTATTGCAAAAAGACCACCCCGTATCTTATTACATAATCGGATTCCTTGCTAAATTTTAATGTCAGTTTGTCTAATGAACTGCATACTTAAACCTAATAGTGCTAGCGGTACATCGACGATTCTTGAAATAAACGGCAATTTGTGATACCAAGGTGCCACTTGGTACAGTTGTCTCTTAGACCCATTTGGTCGATTTGGCCCGAGGAACACTCGACATTTTCCGTGTGGGTAGATTTTATAGGGGGGTGGGGGAAATTTAATGTTAACATTTAAAAAAAATTAAAAATGGCCCAGAGAGGCGAGCTGGGTGTCGATTCCACATAATTTCGACTCGAGAAATTCAACCGTAGCCCCGGAAATGTGATCAGAAAACCGGAAGTCGGTTAAAAGCCGTCATTTTAAGAAAATGGCCGACCGCGGCCGATTAATGTTTCTAACGCACACAAGGTCATGTGACATGTCGATACTTATGTTTTTGAGGTCAACGAGTTCATTTATGGCAACGAAAATGGCCTTCGGACACCGGAACTGTGCTCTAGGCACCGGAAGGGGGCTCGAGGCACCGAAAGTAGCTCCCAGTCTACACTTTCTGAAGGAGGGGGAGCTACAGTAATACACAGTGTCACGAAGGATAATGAATGCGACATGTTTCAAGTAATTAGTAGTGATTAATAGCCTTAAATTTTTATTTGTTTAATAAAATTTCAATATACAGGGTGTCCACTTTTAAACATATACTAATCCATAAATTCTTTATTTTTCGAGATAATCGTTTGAACTTTTTTTATATAAAGGCCTTCAAAAACGGCTTCTTTCGACCTTCCTACAATTTTCAAAATGCAAATCCAGGGCCGGCTACGATTTTTTTTATTCCCCCGATTTTCAAGAAAACCGATTTTTTTATTTAAAATCCGACACAGCGTTAATCACGACTTCCCAAAACCCCACATTCCAAATTTGAACAGAATACAGGAAGTTCTATTCTACAGAGTGACAAAGTTGAGTAAAATAGGAATTTCAAAGGCAGCTGTGCAAAGTCAAGAGTCAAACAGTTGAATGGTTAACAGGACCACTCAAAGTGTTGGTGTCCAAAGATCCAATAAAAAATATAGAGGGTGTCTCTTTCTGGGTCATTTCGAATTGCAGAGTTTTTGGGATCAAAAATAAATCGAGTTTATCAAAACCGCAATAGCCCCTATAAATGAACTAAGTCTAAAAATACAGAAGCCCGATAGTCAGTAAGTTCATTGGTGTGCCCATATCAGGAAAGGCACAGAAAATGTATCACCTTAGACAGTGACGTTGTTGACAAAGGTCCAGTAATTTAAATTGTTTTGTATTTGTTGGTTGGCATACTACTTTTGTATATATTAATATTTTTCAATAATTCCGGAGCATTATTGACCAGTATAAAGTTCCATAAAAATTCTGCATTTTGAGATGGCCGAGAGAAAAATACCCTATACATTTTTGTATTGAATTTTTGCACACCAACACTTTGAGTTGAGCGATCCTGTTTGAGGGGTTTCCATGGCACACTTGACTCGCCAGATGCCTTCAAAAAATTCATATTTTGCTCAATTTTGACACCCTGCAGAATGGGACTCTGAATATTTTTTCAAATTTGGTATATGGGAGTTCTGGGATGTCCTGATTAACGCTATGGGGTCAGATTTTAAGTAAAAAAATTGCTAAATGGTTTTCGTGAAAATCGCGGCTATAAAAAATTGTAGCCGGCCCTGGATTTGCATTTTGAAGATGGTAGAAAGGTCAAAAGAAGCAGTTTTTGAAGGTCATCCGAACAAAAAAAATTTCAGGCGATTATTTCGAAAAATAAAGATTTTATTGATTTGTATTTGTTTAAAAGTAGACACCCTGTATATTGAAATTGTATTAAACAAATAAAAATTTAAGCCTATTATTTATTACTAATTACTTGAAACATGTCGCATTCATTATCCTTCGTGACACTGTGTGTTACTGTAGCTCCCCCTTCTTCAGGAAGTGTAGCATGGGAGCTTCTTGTGGTGCCTCGAGCCCCCTTCCGGTGCCTAGACCCCACTTCCGGTGACCGAAAGTCACTTTCCTTGTCATAAATGAACTCGCCGACCTTAAAAACATAAGTATCGACACCTCGCATGTCCCTGTGTGCATTATAAACATTAATCGGCAGCGGGTCGGCCATTTTTTTAAAATGGCGGCTTTTGACCGACTTCCGGTTCTCGGATCGCATTTCCGGGGCTCGGTTGGATTCCCCGAGTCGAAATTATGTGGAATCGACACCCAGTTCGTCTCTCTGGGCCGTTTTTAATTTTTTTTTAAATATTAAAATTAAATTTCCCCCACCCCTCTATAAAATCTACCCACAAGGAAAATGTCGAGTGTTCCTCGGGCCAAATCGACCAAATGGGTCTAAGGAACAACTGTACCAAGTGGCACCTTGGTATCACAAATTGCCGTTTATTTTTGCGTACCGCTAGCACTATAACAGTTTCTGAGATATTAAACCTTTTTGAAATTTTTGACATTTGCGGGAGTTGTTAAAATTTTCCCTAACATCAAGACAGTTGCAAAAGTTCCAATTTTTATTACAGTTGGAAGGTTGGTTGCTACTAAGAAGGTAGTCATTTTCATATTGATTATACAGGGTGAAGTTTAGACTCCAACTCTATTATGCCCTATAAAAGTATTTAAATTGAACTCTCTACTAAATTTTATGCCAACTCTGTCTATATACCTAAAATCAATAGTTTTGCTTCTATTTGCATTTTTTTCAATTACTCTTGACTAGCATACCCTACAGAGTGCTTTGGAAATTAAACAACGAATATTTTGGTAAACACATCTTTATTTACACTTACGAAGAAAAGATCTCTTTCATACGTACCCAACTATTATTTAAAATAGTGGAAACACTTTCCATTCAACTGAAATACCGCTTTTGTTGACAATTTAAAGTTGAATTATCTAGGACGCCTTGGAAAAAAAAACAGAAAACCACAGGGACATGACAGATACGTTACCACTATCCATTGGTTGGGATACTATAAAAATAATCTATACTTTTGAAACTTTCCACACTTTGTATCTTTAAAATGAAGCATTTACGGATCTATCTTACATAAAATTTTCCTCTTCACATACATTTTGCTATCCACTGTTAAAAAGTCCTGCTACAGAAAAGTTTACCACCAACTGTTTCTTTCCGTGTCTTTTTTCGCTAACTACTCAAAACAAGAAAATTCAGATCTTAGAAAAATTTTTAGTACCTACTACAGCTGAAAATGGGATTTCGGTTAATACCTGACATAATTTTATCCGTCCCGAATGAAGAGGAAAATTTCAAAATCGCATACTCTCAACTCCACAGGTATAGGGTACGTCTGGGTTCCGATTCTAAACATCCTAAGATTTGTTGCCATGTAGGTAATAGGCGAGATTCCGGTTATTCAACATTGACATATATCTAGACAGTGGCGCAACCAGAAATTATTGTCAGGGGGGGGGCTGATTGACAAAGGTCATTTTTCATTGTCAAGAATTGCGCCGCAGGCGAAAATTTTCAAATTTTCAAGGTCAAACATTTTTAATGAACTAAAAAAAATTGAGTAACCTAATATTAGCAAAAAATATTAGGCAACTGATTGTAGTTTTTTCTTTGTTAACTGTGGAACCATAATAATAATAATAATTTAACTATGCAGTAACTGTTACAAGTATAGGTACTCTTTTTTTACTTTTACAAAAAATCCGAGAGAGAATTCCTTGAGTGTTGTGGAAGTAAAAATATAAGTTAGTGCCTATAAATTTATTGCCACATTCTATAAATTAACATGTCCTCTCAAAGGGCCAAATGTAGATTAAGTATATAAATAGGTAGATATCTTCTTATAGAAATTTATTCCTTGAGGATTCATTCATACTGATTATTGATTTTTAAAAGCAGGAATTAAAATGAGGTGTTAGCTTATTAAAATGCACCGCATGCGAAATTTTTGAGAAATTTTAAGGACAATGAATTTAATTGAGGCGTAAAAATTTGTAAAGTTACATCACCGTAATATGTTTCCTCTTCTTTTTTTTCTCAATGGGAAGGGTTTGAACACTCAACCCCCCTTATCTACGGCCCTGCCATATTTGAAGGCATGAAGGACAGTAGAAAACAGAAGGCCAGGCGCATACATTTCAGGGCAGATTAGTTTTAAGTTCGGCCGTTGAGTGAATTATTCCTTTACTCAATGGTTCGGCGCAGGTTTGGTTAGGTTTTAAGGCCCGCGGCGCGAAGCGCGAATGCGTGTGACTTTTGTTTCTGTTCTGTGCCGACTGCCGGCCAGACAACTAATCTTTCCATTAAATGTCAACTACTAATGTGTACCACCGATATCCGATATCCTCAATATCGTAAATTTGATAAATCATAACATAAACTTAAAAAATACAGGTTAAACAAAAGACAAATCATTCGGTCTTGTTTTTATCTAGCATTGTTTAGAGCTTTTTCGCTTGGTTGGTACGAGCTCAGGGGGGGGCTGCAGCCCGGCAGCCCCCCCCCCTCGTTGCGCCACTGTATCTAGATGCTGTTATGAAATGTTCTTAGACAAATGAGCACGTGACTCTTAGCATGACCATTTTACGTGCCACGCGGTGTTGCTACTATATGCAATTTTTTTTGGAATTTCTGCAAAACGGAGCGGAACTTTTCTTTAATTCTTTAAGAAAGCAGAGAATACGTTACTTACGTAATGCTTTCTTTTCCCGGGTTCGCTTGCTCCCAGAATTAACAAATTTGTAGTTTGATCATTGAGTAAAGGAATTCCTTTACTTGATGGTCTGATACTTTAATGCTAATGTATTTTTACAAACGGAACTGTTGTGTTGTGTGTGCATGCAACGCAAAGTTCATTGTGCTTATTTACAGAAAATACTCGTAGTTAGATTATATCAACAAGAACCCGGGAATTGTGTTTAGATTCTTTTATTTATTTGATACAAGTCTTATAAAATCCACTTTCGAGAAATTTTGTCCGTTGTCTTACCAAATTAAATAATTCACTCATGTAAGAAATTGTGTATGATCAGATTCGACTAAAGAGTGGTCCATTTCAGGTGCACATTTAAGTCGTGTTTTCCTAAACATGAAAAATATCAAATTTGACATAAAACACCAGTATATTAGTTTGGAGGCATTTTTCGTTGTCCGAATGTTTCTCCCTTTCTATCTATATGCGAATTTTAGTATACAGTGTGTCCCCGGATACATAAAAGGTCTCTGTAAATGACAAAAAAAAATTCTAGTTGAAATTGGACCTTTTAGGATCAACCCTGCTTGGTTAAAAGCAATTTATGACATAATTTTAGTTTTGAAAATCAAGTACCTATGCCCTGGAAATTTCGAAAAAACTGTTTTTTTTTATTAGTAAAGTGCTTTTCCTGTAGGAGTTACGGCAAAATGTTATCAAGAAAATTTGTTCAGAGTGAAAAACTAATTTTCCAAAATTTGAAAATCCTAGGCCTACTTTGATTTTTTTATCTTTTTTACTAGAAAAGTGCCCTTTAGGTCAAATATAATACAAAATATTTCTAGGAAAAATTGTTAAGAATGCAAAAATAAATTAGATAGCATAATTTAAATGCAAAAGGGCACTTTCCCCATTTGTTTTTAGTAAAAAAGCAAAAAATCAAAGAGGACCTAGGATTTTGAAATGTTGTACACATAGTTACTCAGTTTTTCATTTTGTACAACTTTTCTTAATAACATGTTGCCGTAACTCCTATTATAAGAAAGGCACTTTACTAAGTGTACTATAGTTATTTCGAAATATTCAAGGCATACTTGATTTTTCGAAACCAAAAATTACTTTCAAAAGCTCAAATTTCAACTCGAAGTTTTTGTCTTTTACAAGAGTCGTTTCACCTATCAGGGGACACACTGTATATGTTCTTTAAGTCAACAATAGTTGCGAATAGTTTCAGTTTTAGGTCATATTGATAGAATAAATCTGAAAATATATATTTTTTTCAGAATGGCTTAACCCGTTCCCGTTAAAAAGAATGAGTTTTCTCGGGTTAAAGTAATACCTACACACTAAAAAGAAATGGCTCGTGGCATATGGGACAAAGTGTTTTGGTTCTTGGCAACATCAAACAGTTTCCAATATGTAATGGAAATTTAGTATGGGTTATTCGGAGATGCGCACACCACGACAGGCAACGGTTTTGGGCCTATTGGCCCACACATCAGGCAGCGCACGTCACCAAAAGGCCCAAACATTCGTTGGCTATGTGGATTAAGAAATACTATACCATCCAATGCCATTAGTAGGTACTGCCAAAACCAAAATAATGTGAGTGTGTCATTTTTGACAGGTATGTCAATAATGATCTCATTGAAGGTGGATTTATAAACTCGACGTTTGCGTTGACGCTCGAAGTTGACGGTGACCTTCGCAGTTTGCGTCCAGAAATGCGAACGACGGAACGTGAAAGATGAAATTAGTTTATCTCTCGGACGGTATCGGACGCAGACGGCAACGTTCGACGGCGTTTATAAATGGTTACACGTGAAATATTGGGATTGAATTTTCGACGCAAACGGCAACGGCGAGCGCCAACGCAAACGTCGAATTTATAAATCCACCTTAAGAATATTTTTGGAAGCAGAGATGATCCCCCTAGAGTAGTTTCATCTTAGCCCAAAAATAAAAAAAATCCCATATGGTTCCAACTTTTTGGCGGGCAGTGTATATCGATCGGTCGATCGACATATTATGGCACGCGTTACACTATTTCTTATTCCACACAGCCAGCGAATGCTTGGGCCTTTCGAGGAGGTGCACTGTGTCTGCCTGATGAGGGCCAACAGGCCCGAAACAGGTGCCTGTCGCAATCTGCACGCCGCTGAATGGCCTATACTAAGATTCAAAACATTTTGTCCCATATACCACGGGCTATTTCTTTTTAATTATTATTATTGAGGACGTAAAATATTTATTTTGTTTGGTAATACACACTGTGTATGAGCAGACTAGACCATTCTCCTCCACCTTCCAATGTGAAAAAGAAAGGGTGTCCCAAGAAAATGATGAACCTGCGTTAAAATGAAAGATTAAGATTAGCATACATATAAAACAAACAAAAAAAAGTTATAACAGAAGAATGTCTATGTAACTATGGAGATAATGATTTTAGAAAAACCACGAGATGTCTCTGAAGAATAGGGTACTTGATGAAACTTTACAAACTTGATAAAACAATTCCCGGACACGCATAAAACCTTACGATTATTTCTAAAAATAATATATTTACTTAATTAGAAAGTCTTTAGACTTTCTTCGAAATTTGACAGGAAAGCACATATGAGGTGACAAGTGTTTAAAAAAGGCAAACATTTTTTTTGCAAAGTTCGGCCTAGGAACGGAATTCGGGCTCAGTACTTCTAAGCACTATGGCGCCTTTATAAAAGCGTCTTCAACATGGTTCCTAGCCCCAAGTTCTCTGTTTATTGATAACTCATAATACTATACTACTTCTACAACATACAAACATTTGCAGTTTTATCCTACGAATTTTGGTAGATGTGAACATCGGATTATTAGATCCTTGAGAGCATCGAATTTCGTCAAATTATCCGATTGCCCTCTCACGTACCTAATCCTTGTTCAAGATAATTTACCTACACTTAGTCCAGTCACATTAGGGGTTCCACCTCGCAATGAGAGATAATAAGCTGTAAGCTGGTATAAACCTTTATTGTGACATTCTAAGAGTTGTCTCAAAAGTCTCATAAAATCTCATGTCCGCGTCTTAATATATTCAGGTCAAAGGTCACAAAAATCGTTTTTTCGCAAATATCTCGCTTTCTATGGTTTCAATGATATTTGTATCTATTACGGTTTTTGTAGAGCATAAAATTCTCTACAAATCTTGTTCCAAACATTTTTTTATATGCTCAACCGTTTTTGAGATAGAGCGCAGAGAGCGCGCAGCGCCCAGACATACATGGCATACATGGGGTTGGGCGCTGCACAATGAACTCCTTATGAATCGATAATGACAAAATTACCACCAGCTCTAGATGAACTACTGAACACAATATTTTGCAACTGGAAAAATCGTTGTAGTTCACGCTGCGAATGTATAGGAAATCGGGGTTGCAATGTTTATCTTATGGCCAGTGTACCTAATGGGCAAGCTTGCACAATGTTTCATCGTATCGATAATGAAACTGCATTTGACTCCGAAATTATTGACTGTTTAGAGACAAATATCTTTGACAACAAAAATGATGATAATGAATTGGAGATTTTCGAGCGATCGAAAGACGATGATAAAGATGAAGAAAAGTGAGACTTATGTCCTTCTATAATTATTAAGTTCACGTAAATCCTCCTCACATTTGAACTTCAATTGTAGTAAATGTATGGTATACATAATTACTAAATAAAGATATAATTAAAATATACTTAGTATATTTCCTAACAAGTGCGGAAAGTGCCACTTTTCCGCAAGAGTTAGGGACACTATTTTTCTACAAGCGTATACACTTTTCCGCACGCATTTACTTTTCCGCACGCATTTTAGTTTAGAAAGTGTCACTTTTCCGCACTAGTACTTTTCCGCACGCTTGTAGGAAATAGTATATTTCCTAACAAGTGCGGAAAGTGTCACTTTTCTGCACGCGATTGCAGTTGGCTGAACGACGCGTAGCGGAGTTCAGCCAAGAAATCTAGTGTGGAAAAGACACGTTCCGCAAGAGTGAGGAACACTATTTTTTCTACAAGCGTGCGGAAAAGTAAGACACTTTTCCGCACGCATTTACTTTTCCGCACGCATTTTAGTTTAGAAAGTGTCACTTTTCCGCACTAGTGCGGAAAAATAGTGCGAAAAAGCACTTTTCCGCACTAGTGCGGAAAAGTGACACTTTCTAAACTAAAATGCGTGCGGAAAAGTGTACTTTTCCGCACGCTTGTAGAAAAAATATTTTACTTAACAATTTTTTTATTACATTTAGTGACAAATGCAAAATATTATGAAATATAATGTATTAATTAATAAATAATGCAAAATATTCAAAATTAAGGATTTTTTAGTAATTAATTAACTTTACACATATGTGTATCTCAAAAACGGTTAAGCGTATATAAAAAATATTTACAACAAAATTTGTAGAGAATTGTATGCTTTATAATTTTCGTAATAGATGAAAAACCTCATTGAAATCATTGGAAGCGAGATATTTGCAAAAAAACGATTTTTGTGATCTTTGACCTTGAATATAATGACGCGGACACGAGATTTTATGAGACTGTTGACACAACTTTTAGAATGCCTAAATAAAGGTTTATACAAGTTTACAGCTTATTATCTCTCATTCCGTGGTTGACCCTCTTTTCTGGCACTAACTACACAACACGATAACTACACGAACAATAAAATAATAAATAAGAATAACACTATAATAAATCTCACAGATATCTAATAATGTTTAGATTGAGCGGCATACGGAATGACAGTTAGCGTGAGGGGTCGTCGGGTGCGGCGGCTTGGGTGGGCGGGTGGCGTTGCCACGTACGCGAATATTTCCGCATTATTGAAGTCTAAATATTTATCGTATATGTTCCATATATACAAACTTTAACCAGAGTATCACGTGAAAGACATCAAGGATATAGTTTACAGAGTGTGCAGCATAAACGTACACTTAATATAGGAGTCAATCTACGAAACACATTCGTAATAAAAAAGTATTTATGTGACAAATTGCCTTAGTTAAAGCTCAAAGATTGCAATACTTTAAATAATAGATATTCATAGGCAAGCTATAGACATTTGAATAGAAAAGTAAAATTTGCCTTGGTTCCACTAATTATTGCAAACGGGCACCGGCAACATTGCAATGCCGTTTTTCCTGACAGGCACAGAGTTTGTCACGTTTGGCGTTCTAGACAATAAAACGACAAAACTGTAGATTTCAGCCTAAGGGAAAATTGCGGAACTTCGTCTTTAATTATCATAAATAAATAAGGGTTAAAAGCCGTTGTTTTATTTATTATGTGTTATGGTGCATCTACTGTAAACTGAGTACGATTTTAGAGCTATTAAAAATATTGTCAAGTACCCTCTTATGTGTTAGTGGTGTCATATGTTATTTATTCATGCGTCATCAAAAAGATAACCTGAAAATGTTGCGAGTAAAAGTACTATCCAGAATCGGCGCAATGAGATACGTAGACATTGACATCTTCAGATTATTCTCCACACGCAAAAACACAGCAGTAGGTATCACATTTCCACTGCAACCATTAATATTTTTGACCGGTATTCATAATATAGTTGTTTTAGCTCAATCGAAATATACTGGCTTTATGTCCCATTTCTGGGACACCCTGTATAAAATCTCATATCATCGATTTCACTTGGTCACAATCGCCAGGTCTGTCAGCTTAAACCATATGGTATTTTGAAACTACGTAGAAAACTAAGTTTTAAAAAAACTGGTTTCTACCAAAGATCATATAATAATATAGTTTCTACGCTATAGGCAGATTTTGAAAATGTTCTTTTAATAGGTATGCCATTGACTGAAACTATAAAAAATATATGTGTATATTTGCATTCCACCAATATAAATTCAAATGCGTAAACTGTAGCCTTGCTTTACATGGGTGCTAATTTATTTCGTATCCTTCAAGGCAGACAATCCAAGACGCATCTTCTGAGAATCGAAACAACGAAGTCTATTATCGCCAATCCTTATTCTAATTATTTATTTCTTGTCCCGGGTCTTAATGTACATTACCGGCTCCATGTTTTTCACGCTGCCTTTATCTAGCTAGGTACTAATCAGATAGTTTATTTGGTCTCATCATGTCCTAGAACAAAGAATTGTCTTGCCAGTAAACTATAGGCATAGAAGCTATATCCTCCTTGAATAAATAACGAGGATTCAGACTGGTTCTCTAAATATACATAGGATTGAAAAGCGACAAGCCTAGGCTATTATTCGCCTAATATCTTACTTAATTATTATGAATTTTCTAAATATAGTCGACTTAATTTACTTGTCCTACACACCTTGTGCATATTCAAACTATAGTATATAATATAACAGGTGGGTGTTAAGAGTTAGGCTAATCAATGGGAATTTCCCAGATTAGTATATTTCATTTTACGGGTCTGGAAATAAGGATTTCTCCCTGCGTGTGCGATAAATTTTCGTGTTCTCGTGTGAGGCGAAGCCGAACACGGGAAGTCATGCAAGCACGGAAAATCTATTTCTGGACTGTAATAAACGATATATTTTATTATGCTTCTTTGAAAACGAAAACATAAAAACGAAAGAGACTTGGAATATTTTTATTTTCGTAAATAAACAACGCTGAAAATACAGTGTTTGATATGTATGATGCGTTTCCATGGTTACTCTAAAATTATCTCAAAGGTGATGTGTTTTAAAATAGTCTATGTAGTCCAGTAAATCTAAGTTTTAAGCTTAAACCCAAGTTTTCGACCATCAACCCCTTGCAGGTTTTCCGCCATCTTGAATTTAGGGGTAAATTAGTAGTTTTTCGTGGATAACACCTGTATTTTTAATTTTACCAAAAAATAGCCGACACCATTTTTGAAGGAAAAAAGGTGCTCTGAAACAAATTTGTGTTCTTGGCATTTTCTTGAATTTCGCATATATGTGTAACAAGTCATAAGAAAATAATGGAAAAAAAGGAATTTTTCACTTTTAATATCTTCTTTTCTGCTAACGACAGCGAGAAATTTTCTTATCTGTAATCTATGTACGTATATATTCTGTGCCTGTTCCTTGCAAAATTTCCCAATTTTTTTTATACCTCACTGAACTATGTGAAGCCTAATAATTAATTGTGTCCGCGCATAGTAGTTTATGGTACAAGAAATTCGAAAAAGTCTCTAACCCAAAACATCTGTATCGAGGAGGAGGTATTTTCGAGATATTTGTCGAAAAATTTTATACGGGGGGTTTTGAAGGGGGACAAACACAAAAAATATGACTACAAGATTTGAGATTAATAATTATTTGTACAAGTTCAACTATCTGAACCTCAATGTAGGACAGGTATATATTTCCATTAAAAATGGTTTACCCTGTATAGGTTATTAGTCAATAAAAATAAATGATGCGTGATTTTTCAAGTAGGTAGCGTGTTATTAAAATACTATCGATTTTCACACGAGGATAATTACAAAAGATCCTGGTACTTTAAAGACATCCGCGAGGTTCTTGAAGGTAATGTGTTTGCTGAATACTCGGTCCCATTAGTAGATGTAATTTTGTCTAAGGCATCACTATATTTTCTTAGGTTTCTGCGAAAGTATTACTTTCGCGTTTTCCGGAAAATGATGAACAGAATAATAACACTTCAATTACTTCGAAATAATATGCATAACTGAGGAATCAGTATAGCAATTCAATATTTAAATCTTCCTTGGTTCCAGTCAATGGAAGGGTAATACAGGGTGCTCCAAACTTTATCAGCAATACTTTAAAAACTGCTAGAAAATTTCAAAAAAGAAGATTTTTTCATATAAACATGTTTCGAAATCCTAGCGGTTTTCGTTATACAGGGCGTCGAACATCAATTTTTTTTAAGTTTTCTTTTATTTTTCTTAAAGGACGACAGCTATATTTGGTACAGTTTAGACACAAATTAAATGCTATAAATTAAAAATAATTGGGCTTGTTTACTTCCACCAGTGCCGGAGAGGTGGGGGTCAACCATCATATTTTTCAATAAAAAAATGGTACGCCACTGGAAAAGTAATATTTTTCTTCCTTAACTAAATTTTCCAATCAATTCTAAGAGAAAAAGTATGGCTTGACTTTTTCGAAAAATGTACTTTATTTAGCAGAAGAAAATCAAAGTGGGTATAAGGCTTTTGAAATTACTACTTAGTTTTTAATTCTGAACAACTTTATTAATAATATTTTGTCATAAAACCTACATAAAGGGCACTATACTAGTACGAAAAATGAGTTTTTTTTAATTCCCAAGACACATGTTTTTTGGAATCTATAGAAACCCTTTTTGTAGGTTTTATGAGAAAATGTTATTAAGGAAAGTTGTTCAGAATTAAAAACTGAGTAGGTGTGCATAATTTCAAAACCTAAACCTACTTTGATTTTCTTTTGCTAAAAAAATTAAAACGCTGGAAAATGAATTTTTCAAAAACGGTAAATTTTTCGATAGAAAGTCAAGAATACTTTTTTTTAGCATTGGTTGTGACATTTAGTGGAAGCAAAAAAAGATAGCTTTTTGTGTGGCGTACCATTTTTTTTATTAAAAAATATGATGGTTGACCCCCGTGTCTCCGGCACTGGTGAAAGTAGAGGGGTCAAATTATTTTTAATTTATAGTACTTAATGTGTGTCTAAGCTGTGCCAAATATATCTGCCATAGCTGTCGTCCCTTAGGAAAAATAAAAGAAATCTTTAAAACATTCCAACTTTGAAGCTCTGTATAACGAAAACCACTAAGATTTCGATAATGTTTATATGACAAAATCTCCTTTTTTCGAAATTTTCTAGCAGTTTTCAAAGTATTGCCGATAAAGTTTTTTCGGCAGAATTACGAACCAGTTTGAAAGTGTCAAGATCATGCTCATTTTCATTTTGATGATCGAAACACGAAACCGCACATAGTCATACTACCTGACAGTTTCAAACTGATTTCAAACGGTTTGAAGTTTTGCCGAAACAGGCCTTGTATCTCGGCAAAACAGTTGTCATAGTTGTTGGCAGTTATGCAAGTTACATTATCGTATTATGATATGAATAGGGCAGTCCACGATACACTTACCCACGGTATGTCATTGCGCATCTTGTGACGTCAGTTGCGAATCAGAATTTAAATTGCTCCATATGTTTTACACAGCAATAGATAATTTTTTATGGGTTTACGCTTGTTTTAAACGTTTTCTTTTAGATAAATGTTGTTAAAAATATGTAGATTATATTACTAGATAAATGAATGGATATTCTGTTGATAAAAAACACATTTAATTTGATAATTATAATTTTACAAATAATTTGTTTTCTTTGCGTGTATGCATGCAAATAAAATTGATGTATATTTTGATAAACAACAAACAAAACAACATAATAAATAGTGAGTAAAATAGGGATCAAATAATGATTCCCTTTAACCATAATAAGGCTAATTTTTTATTGCACATTCTATTTTATTTGCTGCATAAACCAGGCATAAACTCTGTTGAGTCCCCTATTTTTAATGCTCTGTTCTATAAATAATCTGTTTCGTTACCAGATTATTGTCCTTGGGAAATCTATATAATAGGTACTTAATTTCCGTTCCCTTACTATTATTATTTGGACATAAGCTGACTGCATATCCCGCCATTTTTGGCCTATTTCAAAGCACTGTCGAGCTGGATTGACGATCAGTCAGTTGTTTACACTTTTTTCTTGACACATTAAACTGTAAACTATACAAAATCGTAAAACACAACCGCAGCCGTCATTAAACACCATGCATTATTTAGAATTCGTGATTCGCAACTGACGTAGATGCGCAGAGTTGCCTGGTTTTCGGATTCGTTAATGACATACCGTGGGTAAGTGTATCGTGGGGCAGTCCAACGAAGTGTCATGATCAGCTCATACGGGAGTACAAATGTTTACATTTTGTTTGTTTGAAACGCTAAATGATTAAATTTAATTAAATTATTGTTTAAAATGCCTTGTTTTTGTTGTGTTGTTAATTGAGGGAGTAGACTAAGTTAAGATAACGTTAGTTTTACCCGAATTCCAAGTGTTTGATCATTAAACATAAAAAAACGGCGACGCAAATTTTTCTCTATCAGAAAGCCTGAATGGATACCTACCTAATCCTTATAAAAAGTGTAGGTAAACAAATTAAAGTTCAAAATCAAAATATTTTATTACAGGTATTTTTTACATATTTTGTTTTATTTTTAAATATAGTTTTTACACTGCTTATAGAAAATCTTTCAAAATTTGAAGAATCCCCACATCTGACGGTGCCAGATTCATTCTCTGAGAATGTTTGACCAGCGAAATTTTTTTAGAGACCGCTGTAAATTATTTTTTTCAGGCTTATCTTACCAGAAACACAATGTTTTCTTTGATTTGTAGATAATGCTCCACATGTCCATTACCAAAAATCCAAATATTTGAAGACATTTAAGCCTAGGCCTCAAACACTCACCTTAATATTTCCATTAATGATTTAAATTTTTGAAGGCTTTTGTTGCTTCGTATAACAGCTTATTGTAAACATTAAGTAGGTAACGATGACCATATTTGATACAAAGTTAAAAATAATATGTTAAATTTAGCATTTTTTGGATGTTCCATCTGATCCATTCATAAAAATATGTAAAATAAGGAAAATCGTTGTTTGTTAAATGTAACCTTTTTTAATATGTTCCTGTTACTAACGAAAAGTGTAAAATATATTATTAACTATTATTATAATGTTTAACATATCCGGATATTAAATTAACATTACTAATTTGTAGTATTTGAGTATTTATGTTATTTTTAATTTGTTGATAGTCAAATTACCTAACAAGTGCTAAAAAGTTACTTTTATATTTTGTTTTATTCATTTTACCACTAGATACTTATAAGTTAGTTTTACATTCGAACATATGTTAAATTTGCAAATTATTGACCCATTTTGACTTATTTTATTTAACAAAATATAGTTTAACGGCTTATGGGACAATTTACTTTCGGTAACTGAGAGAGTGAATCATCATCTATTAGCTAATGGATTGTACGAATTTAAATGAATATTGAGTCGCCCAGTGCGAAAAAGTCTACCTACCTTTTTAAAACATTTATTTTTTATTTACGACGAAATGTTATAAAATAAAACTATGCCAAATTAACACAAACTGCTTTACCAACCAAGCTTTATTTGACTTCCAGGCGCCATTTTGGACTCAATCATCTGTTTTGTTGAACTGCCTTATTACGTTTTGAAAAACGTTCGGACACGACAAGCGTATTTGAGAAATTTACACTTTTTAGACTATTATATAATGTCATATTTCCATAGCTTAATTCTAAACCCTTATACACGGTGTCCAACTTAAAACTGTACAAATCCGTAACATCTTTATTTTCGTCTAAACTTTTTTTTAAAAGGCTTTCAAGAACCCCTTCTTCTGACCTTCCTACCATTGTCAAGATGCAAATCGAGAGCCGTCTACGATTTTTTTATACCCCCGAATTTTAAGAAAACCGTTTAGCGATTTTTTTTCAAATCTGACACCAAAGCGTTAATCAGGACACCTTAACCTACAAATTTTGAACAAAAAATATACAGAGAGTTCCTTTCTGCAGGGTGTCAAAGTTGAGCAAAATATTAATTTTAAAGGCGAGTCAAGTGTGCTATCAAATCCCTTCAAAAGAGCTGACTGGTCTACACAACCAATCAAAATGTTGGTCTGCAATGATTTAATACAAACATATACAGGGTAACTTTCTCTAGTCCATCTCAAAATGCTGAAATTTTATGAAACTTTATAGGGATCAAGAGTGCTCTGTTGTGTCCTGGTGTGGCACCCCAGCCACCTTAACTGATATGGACTTACTGACTGGCAGACTTCTGTATTTTTTAGACTCAGTTCATTTATATTGTCTGGGGTGGTTTTGATATACTCGATTTTTGGCCCCTATAAAGTTCTAAAAATTCAGCACTTTGAGATAGCACAGATACGAACACCCTGTATATTTTGTATTGGACCTTTGCACTCCAACATTTTGAGTGGTCCTGTTGACTTTTCCACTGTTTTGAGGGAATCCCAAAGCACACTTGACTTGGCAGAAGATGCCTTTATAATTCCTATTTTTCCCAAATTTGACACCCTCCAGAATGAAACTCTGTGGATATTTTTTGTTCAAATTTGGATAGAGGGATTTTGGGATGTTATGACTAACGCTATTCGGTCGGATTTTAAATAAAAAATCGCTAAATGGTTTTCGTGAAATCGGGGGTATGAAAAATTGTAGATTTTACGGATTTGTACAGTTTTAAAGTTGGACACCCTATATAGGAGCTGAGTTCGACATTGGTCCTCCGTTCGCTCCGAGGTTCGCTCTTTTTGCTCCATCAACAATAGTTTGCCATAGAGTTGTTAACTCGATATGAAATAATGAATTGTGTTATAAATATTGTCTAAAAATCTTAGAAAGTATACTCTCTACCTTAGAAAGTATACTCTCTTAGAAAGTATACTATTCTTATTATAATTCTAATCAAGAATTGTTCATAATCTTTGAACTGATTTGCCTTGTGGACTCAGCAACATATGCATTGGGATCATTTTTAAATTTTCTAATTTCCACATACTCATAATATGTGTCAGTTAAAGATAATGCACCTTTTTTAAAGTGCCTGTGGCCTGAAGGTTTATTAATAAAATCGCTGGCAGGAAAATGATGGGAGCAAATTAACGCCCTCTTGGATAAAGAGGCCTCCTGTAGTCCCAATAATTCCAACCAGATTTTTCCTGTATCACCTGTATCACCTCCCATTACGTGGACATTACGTATAGGTAGTTTAAAACAAAAATAGTAAATTTTAAATTATCATTCTACACAGTTTTTAAAGAGTTTATCTATGAGTTTATTTTAGGTTTGTGAGGTACCCTTGGGAGAGAAATAAAATTACAAAACTTTTATAATGACTAATGAGCACCGAAAAAAACTACATGATTATAACTACTAAACCTAATCTTGTCAGTCTCTCCCGAAAATTGTGAAAGTTCTTTGGGTAGATACATTCAACAAGGGAAGAAAGTTCAAGTATACATACTTATATTATTACAAAGAGATTGGGGAACCTGGTAACAAGGTACAATTCCGACAAATTGTATATAAATAAGTCTTTAAAAAACCACATCGGTTCTTACCTGTGAAAAGTTAAGTGGAAGTGGAGTGCTTATAATTCGGCTACTACAGTACTGTACTTAAATTCGGGGAAATAATTTCTGGAAATCAATTCCAACTAAAAAATAAATTTGTTTCATTTGGCAGTTGGCATCCAATAAAACGGCATACTAGGCATCACTGTTACCATTAGATTGTGGAAGGAGTAGGCCTCACTTTGGAAAGTATAATGCTGGGGCCACTTACTTTAAAGAGTCCTGCTGTAATCAAATACATGAAGTAAAACGGGTGACACATATTATCTGCATACATACCTTTTTGTTTAGACGTAAAAATATCTCATTTATTTAAATAATATTAAAAACACTGTTCCGCACATAACCATTCTCGTAGTAGGTATATTTCTATTGACAAAGATGAGGAAAAATTACAAATTGGGAAAAACTCACTGAGGTTTTTTAGCTGGTTAGCTGGAAAGAAACAGAAAACCAAATATATGAGGTATGACATTATTTTATTTACCACCTGCAGCTGTTTTATATAGATTACCTAATCACATCACATCACATCGCATCATTGCTAAAAAAATGTATCTAGTATCTAAGTATCTAGATACTTTCAAAAATATCTAGATACTAAAGCAGAGTAAGTATCTAGATATGTATCTAGGTACATAAAAAGTATCTAGATACAGTATCTAGATACATGTATCTCGATACATTAGATCACTGCCTGTTAGGACATATTGTGTTAAAGTTAAATATAACGGTAAATACTATATGTAACCTTCGCATAAAATTATTGATTTTTTTGTAACATAAGTTCTAAGATGTGCTATTATGTAGGTTACTACAAAAAATGATTTCATATTATGCTTTTAAAACAAGACAATTATTTAACTAAATATTTGCTTTTAAAATGCATGATCAGTGCCAAATTCTCTTATGAAGATTAAGTAGAAAGTTTAAGCAAAATTAACAATGTCTGTGGTTTTGCAATCATTTGCATTTATTTACACTTAACTGGTAATAGGTATGCGAAAGTCGCTTAAACAGAAAAATGGTATAGAATCGCGAATTTGGCTACATTCATTTTTTTCCAAATCCTGATGTCTGTCACGTTTACCAATTGTTATTGAAAATGTATTAAATGTGTTTGGATTGTGAGAATTTCCATTAGTAGTTATACCTAGATGCTTATCATACGTAATAGGAAAAGCGCAGAAATGGATTATTCATGGCGGCGTAACCGCAGATGTGGAAATATCCGAAGATAATTTTCTGTGATGCGGGAATTTGGATCGCAGGATTCGTAAAACTAAACATTTTATGTGACTTTAATGGACTAAAGCCATTTAGCGATAAGGAGAATTTGGCAAACACTATTGTTTTATTCCAATAATAGCTTGCCATAAATCCGTTTCTAAATTGTTTCGTTATTCATAGGCAGGTGTTCCTTGTAAAATTAAGTTTTTATTAGATACTTATTACTTATTTCTAAGAGTTCTATGGGCCAAAAGGGGATACTTTATAGTTTTTCGCGGGTTATGTTAGTTTCAACCTCCCGATGAGATTGTATTTTCTATCCTTTTACACCTGTTAGGCTTGATTTTTTCTTGAAATAAGTAATTTTTATTACTTTTCTTTATCAATAAAATTTATAATTATGTTTTGTTAACTTTCGAAAAAGTATAATTATCTCTAACACACATTGAACAAAACTTATTTAATATTTCGGCATCTGGTAATACAGGAGTCAAGGTTTTGTAGCAGGGCCATGGACGCTGTTACATAGGGACAACGCCCTCTCTCCGGATATTTCTAAGAAAATTAAAACTTCTAAGCGTTCATATTCCAATAATTTTGAGAAACCGCAGGGATATGGTTCTACCAATTTTCAAAACTATGATTTTTGTCTGATATAGATCATTATATTACTGAACTAGAACTACTCTGTAGGTATTCACTTCTGGAAAAAAATTTTGGTCCACTTTATTATTTTTTTAAATTTCGGATTTCGTATTAAGCTATTTTTGTTTCACATACGGTTAAAATTTTCATTTCTGAATCACCACTAAAATAAGTCATACAATTTCAAGCGAAGATTCCTGGGTCGATTTTAAGAAAAAAGTTCATATGAACATTGTTCCTTAAGGGCTTCCTTTTTGAGATACAGGGTGTTGAAATTTGCAGAAAAATACAACTTGAATAACTTTTCGGTAAATGAACAAATCGAAGCCAAACTTGGTAGTCGCTGAACCTAAATGAAGTGAAGTGCCAAAATTATAGTAGTATACTAGTCTTTTGAAGCTGTCAGTGGCGTAGTTACGAGGGATCTACGTTACTTAATTCATAAATTACTCTACAAAAGTTCTGTACATCGTTCTGTGAAAATGGTATATTATTGTTATAATTAGAGTAACCCAAATATGCAACACGCATATTTTGCATATTTAGCATATTATACAGTGTATCCACGGATAGAGTTCACGTAGGGTGTAAATGACAAAAAAAATTCGAGTTGAAATTTGAACTTCTGGGGATCAGCCCTTCTTGGTTTGAAAGTAATTTGTGACATAATTTTACTTTCGAAAAATCACGTATGCCTTGGGAATTTTGAAAAAACTAATTTTCCTAATCAGTAAAGTGCCCTTTCTGTAGGTTTTACGACAAAATGTTATTAAGGAAACTATGAAGAACTGAGTAGGTTTGCGAAATTTCGAAAGTCTAGGCCTACTTTGATTTTTTGGTATTTTTTCCCACTTTTCTTCAGAAAAGTGCACTTTGGGTAGCTTTCACATTAAAATGTTATTAAGAAAACTTGTTCACAATGAAAAACTGGATAGGCGTGAGAGAATTTCAAAAGCCTAGGTCTACTTTAATTTTTATGCGTTTTAAATTTTTTAGCAGAAAAAAAATCAAAGTATACCTAGGCTTTTGAAATTCTTTCACACCTATCCAGTTTTTCATTGTGAAGTTTTCTTAATAACATTTTAATGTGAAAGCTACCCAAAGTGCACTTTTCTGAAGAAAAGTGGGAAAAAATACCAAAAAATCAAAGTAGGCCTAGACTTTCGAAATTTCGCAAACCTACTCAGCTCTTCATTCTGAACAAGTTTCCTTAATAACATTTTGTCGTAAAACCTACAGAAAGTGCACTTTACTGATGTGGAAAATTAGTTTTCTCATAATTCCCAAGGCATACGTGATTTTTCGAAAGTAAAATTATGTCACAAATTAGTTTCAAACCAAGCAGGGCTGATCCCCAGAAGCTCAAATTTCAACTCGAAATTTTTTTGTCATTTACACCCTACGTGAACTCTATCCGTGGACACACTGTATGCATTTTTTTAAATATTTGCATATATCCTTAAAATATGGCATATTGTGCATAATTGAAAGAATTTAGGATAATGTAAATCTTTGGCAGGAGTTTAATTCATTTTTGGGAACAGGGGTCCGTGTCTAGGTAGGTACCTGGTTTTAAAAATATAGGTAAATTATAATTTTATGGGCGCTAATCCTAGTGGTCTGAAATCGAATAAAGTAGGAATTTATACCTATTTAATAAAGTACAATTATTGAAAAGGACAGAATAAATTATAGATAGGCAAAATTTGAGAATCTTTTATCCCAAGTTGATACATGTAACATGCCTTGCTCATGCTTTAAATAGGGTTGCTGAGGAAATTAGGAAACATTCTCCGCTTGTAAATAGTTTAATTTCCAACATGAAAAAGTCTTCCTTAAAGCGCCTATAAGGGTTCAGTTCTACAAAGAAAAACTACCAAACACTCCTCTTCCACCTCAACCTGTTATTACAAGATGGGGCACTTGGTTGGAAGCTGCATTTTTTATTGCGAGAATTTTTGCCAACTGAAAGATCTAATTTCAGAATTTTCCAACGAATCTTTCCAGTCCCTTACAGATGTTAAACAAATATTCGAAAAGAAGGAAATAAAGATGAAAGAAAATTATAACTTTCTTTCTAAAACAATAACACAAATGGAGGAATCTAATTTGCCAAAGTGTAGAACTGGTAAAACAATCTGAGGTTGCTTTTCAAAATGTCACAGGTAAAATTGGGAACAAAATATTTCAAAAATTTAGAAATGTGATTGAAAAAAATAGTGGGTTTCAGTTTCTTAGCCAAGTAGCAAATATTTTAAAGGGAGATTTTACCGAATCCATCGATTTGGATCCTGTGATAGTGAGCAATTTTAAAAGCGCACCTCTTAACATCGGTTGATGTGGAAAGGAGTTTCTCCATTTATAAATTTTTATATTCTGATAGAAGTCCAAATTTTTTAATTGAGAATTTTGAGCAACAATAATTGAATCAATTTAATTTAACCAACAAAGTTCTCTATTTCAAATTCTGCTTTTAGTTAATTTTTAGTTGCCTGTTGCCTTTGCAATTACATAAATCATAAACAATAATGTTTAAACTTTATAATAACCGGTAAGTACAGTTTCACGCGGTGTATGTCTGCCCCGATTTTTTTGAAATTTTGGCTACCCCCCTATTTTCGGGGTCCCTGAACACGAATCTGACCTTAGTTTTTGTTGCTCGGGCGTAGTTTCCGAGAAAATGAATTTTCAAATTTCCTTTGACACCTCACTTTTCATGGCGATATTTGGGGTTATAATCTGGATGAATTTTCACTATATGCAGCTCAAACTGATCACCACACTATTTTGCACCTTTTGCAACATCGAAACTTCGCGGAAACCCGCGGAAAATCTGAAATTTGGAAAGATTTGTGCCGTGTTTACGTCCGGCCCGGCCGCTGTTTTCGCCCCACAATCGGTGGGCGCCGATTGTCGGGGGGAACTTTTACCTAATAACCAAATAACTTTATGAAGACGAGCACAAAATATATAGAAGACGACAAGAACAATGAACAAAGAACAACGCAGTGTAAACCCGAAGTGTGCCCAAAGCTAGAGGTGACAATGGCCCATATAGTTAGTTCGCATAGTGCCCGTCGGGGCGTTGGCATCTTAAATTCAGTCGCGTATCCCGCAATTTACATTTGTCGCTGCCACCTCGATTCCGCCTGCGACCGACCGCCTCTCTCGGCGCTCTCCCGAGTCACGAGCCCGCACGGAGATCCCCATCACCCTCCGGCTCCATCTGCCCCCCCCCCCCCCCAACCGCCACCCGCCGGGGGATGCCCTGACTTTCTCCGGCGCTCCGCCGCCGCTCTCACTACCACGCGCGCCGCAAACCGAAGTGGTACCGGAGCACCGCTCGCGCCGTTCGATCCGGTCACCGGAGTGTGGGCATGTGCGCGTAGTTTCGGCGACACCATCCACGGCCGGCTCGATTTTGGACGCTACCGGGACTGACGTCAGCATGGGCACTATGCGGTACTGCAGGTGAGAGTTGTCGGGGCAAATGCCGTAGTCTTTGGAGGTGGTTTATTGTCGGAAATAGTGCCACAGTGCCCACAACCGTCACAAAAATATCTGGAAAGTTTAAAAATATTTAAAAGTATTCTTGTTTCCTTGTTTTTTTTTATTTCCTAGTTTCCTAGCAAACTTCATTCTTTTTGTTTAATAATTATTGTACAGACTATTGTAACATATATCGGGAGATAATAATAATAATAAAGTTTATTTAAGAAATTTAAACACGTACAGATCATCTTAAAAGTAAATAAAATAAATATGGATGACCCCGCACTGTCCCCACTAAGGGAAAGTCCTGTGCATGGGCAGATACATAATATTTATCTACTCGCGCGATTTGCGTAAATATCTTCAAAAAAGATCAACATTGTGCATTCTATTTGATTTTATAGATTAATCTACACTAGTATATGTATAGATTGTATTGCGACAAAATTTATGTTTTACAGACTATTTTTCTACAAATTATAATGGAAATTAACTTATTTTTGACACTTCCCGTTCATTCTCTATTGCCATAAATGATAAATAGGTGTCCATAAAATAAGACTAATATTGTGGTAGGTATACCATTCTTTCCACAGCGAACTCGTTTTAGTGATACATGGTGTTTAAATTCGCAAAAATTTTAACATTGTATTTTTAATTTTTCAACAGATATTCTAACAAACTTTGGTAAATATTGATTACTTGTCACAAAATGTGATGATAACAAGTACTCCCAAATAGACAATGACGAAGATGTGGGTACCTAGATATAGGTACTTACCCAAATTTATGTTATCAAAAAAATTCTAATACGGCCCTCTACAAAATTTTGTTTCGTACAGGGTGATCCATCCAAGAGTAACACCCCCTTATTTATTTATACATATTTTCATAGTTTAAGATATGAGGGATTAAATTTTTGAAATTTTCATATTAAAAATAGGAGTAGCCATGAAGAAACAACCATAAGAAAGTGCTGCGTGTAAAATTTGTTATCGCAGATTAACACAACTAAGTGACTTTTTATTTTTAAAATTTTGAATATAATACCACCCTGCATATTTTTGTCACCCATAAATAGGTATTTCGTTCCTGTATACAACGATATAATATTTTACATACTTTTCTTAGGTATACATCTCTTACTTTCTAGAAATATTTGTTGAATTGCACTCGGATTAGCCATGAAAGACAAAATAAAACAAACATGTTTTTGACATTTCTTACGAAGGTTTAGTGTAGTTAGGTATGTTTATCTCTCATTGTAAAGTAACCCCCGTAAAATTTTTATTTTTCATCCGATTTTAGCCGTTTTCTTTCTAAAGATATGTCACAAAAGCCTCTTTTTTATTTTGGCGCAAAATTTCAGGTCTTAATCTCAATTTTCAAGGCCTACTATGAATTCTTTTTCAAGTATAAAATGACGAAAACCATTTAGAGTAATTCCCAGACCCGATTTGTCCACTTGCATTTTATGGCAGCATGTCGTTACCCTCGAATAACGCGATTAAAAACTTAGTTATATGTGCAAAAAGAATATACCACTAATTTATGGCCTATAGAATTTTAGAGTTATTAAATTTTAATAGGTAGGTACCTGTAATATCGAAATAATGAAAAAATTTTCTTCAGTGGGTCTATGGTTTTGCGAGGAATTTCTTCATTTTGAAGTTCATTTTAAAACATATGGCAACCGTACTAAAATCGTACCTAAATGCATAGTTTGCGAAAAAATGAAGAACCCAGAATAACTCTCTGATTCACACCTTATAGTCATGAGAATAAAAGCATCATAATGTCCTCTCAAAGGCATTACGACTAAAATCACGACGACAAATTTGTCACTAACTCCTGGTCTAATACAGGTTCTCTATAGGGTGTATCAGACCTAAATACAATAATTTTAACCACATACTCAGAAAGGAGTCTAAATGCGGAAAATCGGAAAAAAAATTTTTTGGAAATGTTTTAGAAATAATTAAATAATTTTAATATTTCCCCTAACGAGCCGCTCAGTTTTATTATCGGGTAGACGCTTACTCAAGGCGCGAGGGAGAGGCAAATTCGTTTCAGGTCTTCCTTACGACGTTGCCAGATCGCGGCGCCAGGCAACGAAAACACTCTACTGATTTATCTAAATGTGCGTACCTTTTATTATCCTTTATGATAATAATCGCTGATAGCAAATGAAAGGTGGTTTAAAAACTATCCTCCTCTGGTAAGTTGAATTGTAACACCTCGGTAAGACACGCACTCACATTCGCACTTGCCATATTATCACAAAACTCCCGGTTTCGAAAAGAAAGTTCGGCGGCACGGCAGCGCCCGGACGATATGGTACTGCTGTTTCCACGGCGTCCACCGACGGAATTTAGACCTCAACTCGCCCTGCGTCCGAGGGGAATTGTAGTACCTTCTCCGCGTACCTTTTCGCGTTGTTGGTTTCTTAGTTTCTAATGGCCGACTCTCCTGCGCGGTCGCGCTCTGCGCTCCCTCTCGATGTGGCGACTGTCGTTTTGCTCGCGGTGCGACGTTGCCGATACAGTTCATTGTCTGATTTTTTACTACTGACTAGATTTATTATTTATGTATTTATTACTATGTACAGTGAGTGTCCACAGACAACAGGGATAATCTTTAGCAAACAAAAAAATAAAAGCACAAAACACGGCTCTTAGTTAAGGTTTTATGTTTTAAAAGGCGAAACGATAACAACTAAAAACTAAACTGGCATACGGCAAATAGATACATGATCGCCCCCTCTCCTGCCGCGCGGAAGGGCCGCCTCCACCGCCTGATTTCATTAGTCAGTTGCTGGACGGCCATAATGGAAGGCACGTAATTTTAATTGAATTGGCCTTTCATAAATGCATAAATGGTAAAATTACTTAAAAGTATTTAAAATCGGGGAATACCAGCTAAAACCGGCAACATTGCACGTCGCCCAATAATGTAGCTTCTGGCCGGCCCACTTTGCGGTGGTTTCCTCGCCAAGTGGCGTCGTTATTGTCTGTAAAAAATAGCTTCCTTAAAAAAATTTGTCTGGCTTTATTATTAACTTTTAATTTTTTTAAATTGCGGATTCGTAATAAGCTCAATTTTCTCCACATGTGGTTACAATTATTGTATTTAGGTCTGAAACACCCTGTATACTCTAGCACAGACTCTTATAGGTTTCAAAGAAACAATAAAATTGAAATTGTGATGATTATAGGGAATTCCATGTTATTTATATTTAATTTAGTTGGGGAGATATGCATTACAATGCTTATTACTGATACAATATGTGGAATCTTAAGAAGATTAAAAAAACGGCGCCTACTTAGAAACGTTTATTTGTTAGTATAATCTACACATCCTATCTTAACATATTTTTTATTAGACATTTCGATTGAAATTTACGCTTGGACACACCTTTCCAGTGACGTATTGTATGTGAGGACAGAGGGTGATCGCCCCCTGTTCCATTTGCGCCCTTTACTGAAGCTACTAATTACAAAACTTTGGAATTTACTGCGCCTCCTTTGTTTTTGGCATTCCTAAAAAACGCCTGCGGCGCACTTTAATGGCAACCAATGCACAATTTGTTTAAATGTATTAAAAAGTCAATGTAATCGCTGAAAATCAACGGATTTTCCCATAAAATTTTCTTTCCCTGGCCTGAAAAATATGACGCCCATAATATGAGGCTGACGCGCCACTGTACCTTCATGGAATATTTCAGATTCCAGTTGCCTTCAAATGGAAGCCGTGAGATAAATTGCAAACATACACACATTTGAAGGCGTTTTTAATTGTGTGTTATAGATTTTTGAAAGTACATTCCTAAGTAAATTAGTATTTTTTTATATAAGAATGACACGTACCTATTGTTAGGCTAAATTAAATACGAAGTGAATCATTTATACCTACAAAAATCATAATACCTACCTATATTTGCAACATATATTGACGAATTCCCAAGAAAGTATTTTTTAAATTCGGTTCTGCCAAATTATATATTATAGTTCCATATTTCTGTCTTGATTATACACCCATATATTTGTACGGATATAATCGACTTTCTCCTGAATTAAATTAAAGAACGAAAGGCACCTAATAATCAACGACGGTGTGTTCACCAAACAAACCAGTTCATCTAAAAAGGAAAGAGTATTTGCGATGCTAGAGATTGTGTACAATTGTGACAATCAAATTTGTAAAGCTATGCTACACAAGTAAAGAAAAACATGTGTTTGATTTCAGTTATCTATTGTGTATAAAAAATCAGATACGCTTAACAATGTCAAAGTGCAAAAATTGATGATGAATGAAATGGCCTTTTTTTTATATACTGTGTTACTCACCTTTAGGAGAGAATTTGATTGTTTTTTTTTGTTTTTAAAAACAGGTTGTCATTATGATATTTTATTAGATAATTGCAGACATTTGGAGAATCAGTGATATCCTCATTTGTGCTACATAGGGGAAAGTGGCCCAAAATGATCCCCCTAAGGTAAAAACTCAAGAAGCGTTCACGATAAGTGTGGTGGCGAAATATAAAATTATCTCTTGCATTCTTTAGTGCTTATGCCAGTAAATTAATATCAGTTTTTTGTTTCAAAACTAATGTGTACCGTTTTTTTTTTTTTCAAATATGTAAAACTGTGCAAAGGGATCATTTTACCCTAACGGGTTGGGTAAAATGATCCCTTAGGGTTGGGCAAAACGATGTAGGAAAATTAAATGAAACAATCGAGCTCGGCCGTGCAGTCTTGCGCTTGTATTTATGCACCATTTTTACACATGCAATGAATCTGCAAAAAAATAATTATTTGTTTTCATTATTCCAAATTTCGGGTAAAACGATCCCGAGATCATCATTTTGCCCAAGATTTTGAGGGATCGTATTACCCGACAGAGCGTTGTTGTACCTATTTAACAACGGCATTCTACAAAAAAATGGCTACGCCGGCACAAGTATTAAACCTTCTAAATTATAGCCAAATACATGTGTTTGTTACACGTAAATTGCAAAATTGTGAGAGATATCCTTTATAAGCGCTATACTAATTGTTTTGTATAACTCTCCTTAGATTAAAATCGCAGAAAATCACTTTTTTAAAGGTATAAGCGAATAACGATGTCACCAGCTCGGTATTTGTTATACTACTGAAAGCAGCGCCACCTAAGACAATATTAACGATGTTAGATCCTTAGATGGCAGCAATAGTTTTACGAATAACATGGGGGATCATTTTACCTGCAGGGATCATTTTGGGCCACTTTCCCCTACTTTTCGAAGTTGAGTTAGTGCGTCCTATATAGTATCGTGCAGCTAAAGTTTAATTTAGCTGTATAGGGCGTTCAATTATGTTCAATTATGATCGCCATTTTTTGTTATATGCAAGAGGCCATATTAAACTTTTGTTTTTTAAATAGAACGACCACATTTTTATTATGCTTGACGATTATACTATTCAATACCCACAATTTACTATAGGTATGAGCGTTATATTGATTTTTTTTATAATTTTTGAATGATTTACAAGTATTTGTTTTTTTCATCAATTTATAATCGGTTTGTCGGGCCCCAAACATGGTCTCGTATTTTCCCCTTATTTTGAATACCTAGATGCCGAGGAGTAAAACTACTGTCTCTGTCTTTGTTTTATACGTAGATAAATTGAGGCATAGCCTCACTAACTGACGGCAAGCCCTTCATAACCCGCCATAACTGACTTCAGAAAAGCCTGGCCTATTACTCTTGTCAGTTGATTTTATGAGGTATAGTGTGTGTTGTGTGTAATAAGATGTTACAAGAAGTTCATCTACGCTGATATCGTAAGCTGAAATATTTTTTGTCAAAATTAAAAGTGAAGAGACGAAAGGAGTTTAATTTTATTGATTTCTTCTACGATTTGAAGTGGTAATTACAGCTGGCTATAAGTCAAATTGTATTAATACCTTGAAGTAGCTATTAATCCAGTCAATTTAATAGAATTCCTATGGGCACAGAGAGGGGGTACGTTTTGAAAAGAACACACTCTATGGTCAATTAAAATAAAATAGGGGGCTACCGAGGTGGTTACCTACTTTCAGCCTGGGCTTTTTCATTTTTATATTATTAGTAGAAATTTCGTATTTTTGCATAATTAATATAAAATAATAATAATAATAATAATAATAATTCTCTCCCTCACAATACTCCAAACTAGGAGTACCCCAGAAGCAACCACATGCTTGTGCGGGGGAGGGGGACAATTACTATTATTTTGTCTTCGTTGCCATTTGCGGCTAGGGCCGATTTTTTTCCCTATAGAACTAGGATAGCATTCGCTCAAGTACTACGGAAAACCCTAGAAAACCGTAGTAATCCCAGTGAGTGTAGGACAATTAGTAAATCACACGGATAAAGCCTATTTAGGAGCAATACCGTGAACCCACACTTGTCCAGCGCTCTTGGCCATAGCGGTGTTTTTCTTTGAAGACGTGCATGCACTTGCCTCGAACCAAGGTCGATCGAAGGCAGAAAAACATGCAGTCTAAAAAGTCAGCGCCGGTACTAGCGACGCCACCGCGGCCCATAACAAGTGCATACAACAATAATTCCCATTTTAAAAATTTTAATAACTCAAAAACGTGCATTAATTTGTCCACTTGTTCTTGTCGTACATATGTTTATAGAAGTGTCGCGTAAAATGGCAAATCTGGAGTTAGACTCCCAAGAGTTTTTATTTAAACTTTTTCTGTCAATGAAAGTCTTAAAAAGTTACTACTATTACTACTTTTCATTTTTGTTTTCTTAGAGTTACGTGGGGCACCCAGAGAAGTTTGGAAAGGACGCGGTGACGCTTGCCACGCACTTTACGGGCGTAGCCAGGATTTAGTTTTGGGGGGGGGGTTTAGTTTGAGAAGTAAATAAAACAACAAAAATATACTTACATGAAATTTAATATCTATATATTCATCCGAAAAACTACGACATATTTATAAAGTTCTTAACTTTAAATGAAATGGATAAATTAATTTCGTTCCTCTGCGCTAAATCTAAAACCATTAAAGAAGAAATCTTCGGCTTTTTCTTTTAAATATATCCACTACTTCATCTGCATGAATTTCTGTTCCATAGTGAATGTTCATTAGAGCCAAACCATTAAGTCTGTTTTCACTTGTAGTGTTTCGTAAATAGTTTTTCAGTCTCCTTAGGCTCGAGAAAGACCTTTCTGGGGTAGCAGTGGATACAGGAATGGTAGCCAAGATTTGTAGTAATGTGTAAATATTAGGATAAAGGTTTTTATCGCACATATCTAGGCATTCCAAACTAGATTTCGGGGTAAGCAGTCTTCTTATCAGCATGCAAGGTAGCTGAAGCTTTGATAGCTAAATCCAAATTTGTTTCTTTATTAGAAACCCCTTGACCTTGACTACACCACTTTTTCCAGTAGTCCATACCTTTAAGTTTATCACCCTTCCTTTTTTTCCCCTCCATTTTTCGACAGTAATAATGATTCACGTATCTATCCTTAACAAGGCCATCGAATAACAGCGCACTAAAATTACTCACTTACACGGTACACTTAATTCTCTTCACTATTCGTTCACCACTTTTCACTTTTATTCGCTTCGAGTTCGCATGGAACAATACTGCCGTAAGCGCGGTCACGCGCCGCGGCGCCGCTCATATAGCAGCCCAGTAGCCGTCCAGAAACTTCCACGAACTTCCACAAAGTTCCGCTCATTTCCACCGAGGGGCGTGGCGAATAATCGAGAAACAACGCAAAGTGTCCCTACAATACAAAATAGTTCGGCTGCAACTGCGTCTGCCTCTCGTCAAAAGATGGCGCTAGGCGCTACTATTACTACATATACATATTCAAACGTAATAATAATTTAACTCTTCACTCCTCGTATTTTTTCGGTATAATATTAGGTAATATTTTGCTTATTTCGGGGGGGGGGGGGGTTGAACCCCCGAAACCCCCCCCTTGGCTACGCCCGTGCCCTCTCCTATACTCTACAATCGCGTATAGCGGAAGCAGCGGACTCGGGCCGATCGCGCAATTTTGAAATTTGGCATGTTAATGTTATTTTATAAATGTCACTTTTTGATGTATAAATGCATTTTTGTCCGCTTCCGGTTTTACCGGAAGCGACATTTTGACTGACAGGAAGTAGTTTTTCTTAAGTTATTTGGATTTGTAATAATAAACTAAAGGTGGCTATGAAACAAATGAACTTCGACAAACTGGACATTTTTAATTAACTGCCAAACCGTCTGTCTACACAAAAATACTTCTCTTATAGGTAATACGCTATATACGTGTTACGGTATCAATGTGTCGAAAAAAAAATGTCGGCTTCATTTGGCTCTATTCTAAATTACCTTTCCAGACGGAGGAAATAAGTCTTTCAGAATATCGTTGGGCGTACATAACTACAAGTTTTTAGCAGCAACGTCATTTTTTTGGCACTCTCCATAAATCAGCATTAGCAACATATTATCCACTTTTTCCGATGTTTTGTAACTGTAAGGTATTTTTCAAGCACTATTTTTGAAATTGTTGTAGTTTGAAAGTTCATTAAAAATGTCCCATTTGTCGAAGTTTATTTGTTTCATAGCCACCTTTAATTTATTATTACAAATCCAAATGACTTAAAGAAAAATACTTTCTGTCAGTCAAAATGTCACTTGTGAGGCATCGTTGGTTTCAGTAAATCGAGGAGAATCCGAAATATAAATACCTAGTATACAAAGTATCCTATTTAAAAAAGAAAAGTTAATGTCACTTCCGGTAAAACCAAAAGCGGACAAAAATGAATTTATACGTCAAATAGTGACATTTATAAAATAACATCAACATGCCAAATTTCAAAATTGTATCTCAAATAACAAGGGAAAGTAGTGGGGTATACCATGATTTAGTTCCACCCTGTCTAACAAGTTATAAGAAAATGGAAAATAATCGAAAAAAGGGGGTTGCAAATTTTTCACATCTAATATATTTTTCTGCTAACGATAGTGCGAAAGTTTCTTAACAAAAGTTGGTCACTACAAAATTATCTATGATATTTTTGTGAACAATTGTTTCAATGAGCAATAGTTAATTTCCGGTATAGCGTCTCAAAGTTGCGCGCAACGGCTTCTGGCAACGCGCGCTGGACCATTTATGACTGTACCTTGCCTGTACCTTGCAAAACTTCCCAAGTTCTTTTATACCTGATAGAAAAAAACGACAAGCGGGTGGATGCCTCACACAATCGACGAAGATCCTGCACCACGCAGTCATTGTCCAAACTTATTTCATGCAAATACCAAAAACTGCGACAAACATTGTGGCTGTCGGGAAGCTGGTTTTCTGGTTACAGCTATTTGTCAACATTGCTGTAGGGAGACTTGTAACAACGTCCCGAATACTCAGCCAATTATCCAAGCCCAGCCAAAACCAAGCCAAGCCAAGCCAAAACCAAGCAAGTATCACTGCCAGTAGAAGTTCCTTTCAAGAAGACACGATACATTGACAGATTCCTCGCGAAAAAGACTAAGATTCCGTGCACTAATCGAACAAGAAACCAACAAAACCGACTGACAGTATTGATGCACCATATCGTGTTTGGCGATATAATCATCAGGAAAAAGTTATTCGATGTTTCTGCCTATTCCGTTGCGTTTCATAATGTCGTGTACAGTAAAAAGCTTTGGTATAATTATTAGTAGAAATTTCGTATTTCTAGATTTAATATTTATTTTTGATTTATAAAATATTTTATTATAGAACTTTACTTTTTTATATTATTTAGTGCTCATTTTTAGACTGATGTATTTTGCCACCCCCCTGCGAAAAATCCTGGGTACGCCCATGCTTTAGTTGTATTATGAAATAGGCCCTAACTGCCATTCCAATCAGAAGAGATTGCTCTCCTTCAAAACATTCAGTGTCTGTTCGTCTCTTGTTTATATTTTTCGAAAAATTTTATCCTAAGTGAAGATAAACATCGTTTGCCAGACGGCACTTTGCGAAATATGCTCACAAAAATTCGACTCACAACAAATGCAGTCTCCTATATTTGCCATATTATTTGACGAAAATGTGCCTACCCACGCACCAGGAAGTAGTTATACTTCTTTATATTTTATTATTGTCTGTTGACGACCTAAAGCCGTGACTGTACTTCAATCGATCGGCGTTGAGCTCCCTCAGAATCGGTGGACTCGCTATGATGCATGGATGTAGCGCCTCTTCTTATATGCCTTCTCAACACAATTCAATTAAAAACTAATAAAAAGCCAAGAATAACTTTGTCACCTAGGTTTGTAATAATGTATTTCCCGCTTAATTAAGTGTTTCTGTTACATACAATTGTAATTTTCACGGATATAACACCATAGGAAATACTGATTTTCATTTGGCAAGTATTTCCAAATCTATATTGTGTCAATATCTAGCAAATCAATTAGCACAAAAACATAAAAATAAGTTTGAAAATGTCACTGCTGAACTTTTAATAATTGAAGGAAAATTGAAAAAAGCTGAAAACCCGTGATTTTCCTTCAATTATTAAAAATAAAGCTTAAAGAGTAACCAGATTTAAATAATCTAGATTCTTGACTTATAAACCATGGAGTGGGCAATAAATTACTGATTGATACCTACACGGAGAAAAAAATATATTTAAAGCTAAAATAAAAATAATAATACGTATTAGGAAATTTAATACTATTTGGCACAGCAATACTATATTTTACAAAGTAAAATATTTTTATAATATCTGATGTATTATAGGAGCAAATATACTGGTATTTGGTTTAACAACTTGTGTGCGTTTTAAATCTAAAAACTAAGATGATATCACATATAATATTCATGTTTTTTATTTGACTATTTGTTACATTCATTATTAATAAAGTGTATAATAGTTTAAAAAATATTTTTCCAGCGTGCAGTATTACTTATTATAAAATTTAATATAAATATATTTATTTATAATGTTCAAATATTTAGAAAAAATATATGCATATTAGTGGTGAAAATATTGAATTGTTACTTTAAATGTATTGTATAGTAATTGGTAATATTTATATATAATATAAATTAATATACGAGAACAAAATTTTCTGGCTGTCGCGCCGTGGTCGATGTAAATCTTCCAGACGTTTTTGCTGATCGTACCCGTAAGCATCTTCAGTGACAACTCGTCCTATGTTGGATCGCAACTTATTATACCAGTAACATTGGCACTAGATATTACTTAAGCATTTGATGATCAGTTACAATCCCTCAATGGACGAGTCACCACTAAAGATGCTTTCAGTTAGGTACGACTAGCAAAATGTCTAGAAGATTTCCATCGACCACGGAGCAACAGCTCAGAAATTCATTCTGACATGGACAACAGCCGTGAAAGCCTAAAAATAAGAGAAATAAAAATTGCATAGAGGTTTTGAATTTAATAAAAACTATTTATGTATTTACTTACACTTTTGCATCGAAGGGAATCCAAAATAAAATTCACAATTAACAAACGCCCATTTATTTTAACGTTTTTAAACAAATTTAAATAATAATTGTAGTTTTTATTGTTGAAATACATAACTACCCAAATAATAGTATATTATACACCTAGGTTGAGAAGTGAGCCATTATTTACCGAGCATTTTTATATCCTGAGGCGCGTAGCGCCGAAGGATATAATATGCGAGGTAAATAATGGCTTTCTCAACCGAAGTGTATATAGATTTTTTTTTACTACTAACATTGAAATATTGACATATTTTAAGCCTGTTTTACGTTGACAATTTCTTCATGAATTAAATCATGAATAAGTTTATGAATAAATTCATGAATTAATTCACGACAAGTTCTATTTTACACTGATGCAGAAATTGATGAATTTTTTTGTCATCTTATGTCACATTCTAGCGAATACCAACACAAGAGAATAAATAACAAAATAATTTTTTTGTGCTGCATTTCCCCTATTAGAACGTATTTTCTAACCATATCCATCTTCATCAAAAGCATCTTCAACTACATATTAAGTCTGGCTAGAAGAGTAGTTGAAAATGCATTTGGCATTTTAGCCAAACGATTTAGAGTTTTTTTTGCCTACAATTAATATGATAATGTGGAAAAAGTGCAAACCATAACATTGGCATGTTGCACATTACATAATTTTTGAGACCCGAATGTCCCAGTTCCATCCTACAAGAGCTTTATAAAGACCATATAATATCCCAATTTGGACTTTCTTACCAAACATGCTCACCAAGGCATGCTTGCGTTGGTGCCCGAGAGAAGTTTTGTGATTATTTCGTGAATGAGGGAGCTGTCCCTTGGCAGCGGAATACATAAATAAAACATTGTAACATTTCACACACTTTTTATCTAAGTATATTATCGTTGGGAGAGGATTATCTCTTCAGTCAACGATATTATCTTTAAAATTATGTACTCTCCTCTATTCCTCGTCTAATGCCTCAAACAAAAACCAGTATCAAAATATAACCTTCCTTGTGTTCAAATTTTCAAAGTTAGTTCTCCTGAAGTTCACGCAAGACTTGACGGAAAATAGAACATGCTTTATTCGTGAAGTAACTTCATGAAGAAATTCATGAATTAATTCATGAAGAAATTGCCAGTGTAATACACGATTTTTTATATTAATTTGTCCTTGAAGTGGCTTCATGAATTAATTCATGAAGAAATTGTCAATGTAAAACAGGCATTTACTCATTTCTTGCTTTTTTCAAATATTTCAAAATATCAAGTAGCCTGGGAGTTCAGTTGTTGTCAAGCTGATAAAATGACACTAATTTTTAAATGTCACAGGAAATTTTTCAGTATTTTTTTATTATCATTAGTTACCTAGGTAGAGAAATATTACTTCTCATTAGAGGAATGAGGTAAATAATGGTGATTTCTCAGGTTAGTAGTAAAAAAACATATTTATTCATTAACTTACAAAATTTGCTATAAAAACTGATGGTAAAAAATATAAACAAACTTGCCTTTGGATTTGGAACATTTTTAAAAAATAACGATTTTTATCGATACTATCGAATAAATAAAAAAAACGCACTTTTATTAATATGCATACATAGTAAATCTCTACCTATTCTCTCCAATCTACTAAGTATTGGCTATTGGATATAATATGCCTTACTGGCACTGGCCCATTATATCCAAGTAAACATAAAAGGAATGCGCACCATCACAGGAACAGTCCAAGAATGCTAACTTAATTCACCACATCTTCTTGAGTCCATAGAGCACAATAAATGAATTAACAATAATGCCGATAAACTTATTTTCAAATATTTTCACTTACTCGGATATTTCGCTACTCTACACGCACTTGCTCTAACTGATCATAGCTGTTTACGCAACGAAAGCGCGACACCAAATGACCAGCTCAAGTTAAGACACCAGGCACCAGGCCCAAAGACGCCATTCTACAATTTTTATTTAAAAAAAAATTGGATTTTGTAAATTTAATTACTAGCGTTTAATACACTGGAATGTTTTTAAATGCCCTATTCATTGGTAAAATATCTGCATTCTAGAAAGATATATTTAAAATGCGTATATTACAATAGAATATATCAAAATTTAATTAAACGAATTTAATAAATAGTAAAAAGCAAATTATTAAATATAAAACTTTGTATATTACTATTTTGTAATATAAAAATATGTTAGCTGATATTGAGGAGTGTTATAAAATTAAAAATAAATTATTTTACATTTTAACATATTTTCGTTAATATACGCATTTTTGTATTTTATCTGATAAATTTTGCTCCGTGTATGTTATTTTTGAGTTAATATTCATAATTATTTGCTTGGGTTTTGTAGAAATTGTGATATATAACATGTAATCCAAGGATCATGCAAGTCGTGTTACTCGTAAATCATTTTATTGCATTTTCGTGATCCCATTTTACACGGTAGAATAATTTTAACACAATATATAGATATGCCAAAATTGAACATTAAAGAATACTATTCTCAAAATATTTAACAACTGGTTCTTTAACTAAGTGAGGTATCACGATCACGAGCCTATACTATAAACTATAAAAACTTATTAAAGACCCATAATATAATTTTGTTAGAAGACATTGATTTTCGACGTTGGTTCTATAAAAAAAAATCAAATAACTCTGACGCCTAGAGTAAATAAGAACATGTCAATAGGGCATAAAATATCACCAGACTCGAAGCGGGCCTGGCAACAGGGATGTATACTCGATCGCAAGTGTATTTATGCGATTTTATCTTGGTTTTATATGCGTCTAAATTCGGCGAATATCTCAACGCGCGTGCTCTTGTTTACATCAGCCGTCAGAGTTATTCGATTTTAGTATAGCTACAAAGCTTTTGCGATTTTCCCGCTTATTTTGCGCTCCACAAAATATACGTAAGAAACAAAAACGTGACAACTCTTGATAATTAGGTGATGCAGAAAAGGAAATCGCAATATAACAAACATCAAATTGGGCGCAAAATAAGACAGAAGATCGCGGTGGCAGTCCTAAAAAATGATCCTATATACAGGGTCATTTATAGGTGATAACGTTAGAAGCCAACAGTCATAACTCGTTTTAAAAACTAGTTTTCCTACGACTGTAAAGAAAAGGCTTCATTGTATGAGCCTTGGTATCGGCACCCAATAATGTGACCGAATGCGGAAATAAGAGTGCGAGTTTGCTTGATCACTTAAATGTAATGAAACTAACGGACATGAAACAAACGACCAAAAGTAAAAAAATAATAATATCTACCTTGAGCATGCAGTTAGATTTAGGTACAGTTTGTTCAGCGAATGTTCGGCCCTACGTCACAACTCCCGTCCTTGTCTGGCTCGTGAATATACGACCGATATCCGTCGTATAGTCATGAGTAAGAGAAGGACGGGAGTTGTGACGTAGGGCCGAACATTCGCTGAACAAACTGTAGCTAGGCAGATAAGTACCTAGGTAGGTTAAGAAGGTAGGTATATACTATATACCAGGGGAGGTCTGATAGGCAGCAGTAGAATTGCTACTAGCCTCCAACCTCCAAATTGGGCGTCATTGGCAACTACCCTTCTGATTGATTTAAAAACCTACCTACAATTGCCATCTATTAGCCAATTCAATACAAACTCGGACTACCGTATTGCGGTGGCCCGTGTGGCCAGATTACCCAGAAAAATTAAAATTAAGCCACTCCGGACAGTCGGAGTTTCACTTTCTTTTCGTGGCCGCATACCTTGAACCTTATCAAGTTTAATTGCTATTTCATTTCGGACGGAGCGTCGCCGGCTCAGCGGCGAGGTATTCTATCGTTACGTAATAAGGTTTATTTACCCGCAAAGTTAGAAAGCGCCCATAATAGTTACCTAACGAAAACGCGGCATTCCTTTCTCGCCTGCGCCGTCCGCGGATTTTCAAAAGGTTGCGGCGGTCGAAGATTACGGGAAGACGATAGCAGGTGAACGTTTTGAAACTGGGGCATTAAATAAATTTAAGTAGTGGCAGAATCGTGAGCTGAAATCTCACGTCGTGGGTGTTGCTCGAAGTGGAGCGGAGTGGCGCAATGTGGAATGTGCTATTTCGCTCAACAAATGTCGTAGTTTTTAAGGCACAAACGAAAAGAGTGGAAAAACTTCCTCTTTGTTACTTGGTCAGGAATCTTATATCGACAGACCAACGCATTTTAATCGTCATATTCAAATACTAAACATGGTGTAATATTTTGCGGTCCTAGCGGTTATGTGGTAAAACAAACAGTTTACTTAGTTTAATATTCGACGAGAATGGCTTGAAATTTAAGAACATCTACCTTTACAGTAAATCCCTTAACCATCCTAAATATCAGTTACTACAAGATGTGCTTAAAAAAGCTGGATGTGTTGGTTATTTTCCATTTAGCTCCAATGATGACGTCATTGCACCGTCAAAGGCTAGAGAAAATTCAGTTTTTATTTTTGATGATATGGCTTGTGAGAAACAGGATAAAATTAGAGAATTTTTTTTGGGTCGTCATAAAAGTATAGATGTTTCATATCTCGCCAGACATATTCAAAAAGACCTATTAATACGAGACAATTTTGTAATGTAATCGTAATCGAACTAGCTCGGACGATTAGAAAAAAAATATACCGCCTAAAAAATAGGTAAATTTGATGATACAAAAAAATTTATGATACAAAAAAATTCCCCCAAAAATTCGACCTTCGTCCACAGTTTTAGGCACCCTAGATGTATAGTATTTTTAAAGTCACTTGAAACAGCATAAAAAACTCTAATTGCATAAAAAAAACTCAATATAGTACATAAGCGTCACGCAGTTTTTTAAAGATATACATATTCTAAAAGCGACATAATATTTCACTTTTAAGGGTTTTTTAAGGTTGTCGTCGAACACAACGTAAAGGTTAATGCACCATACAATATTGTCAAAAGGTCTCTATAAAGCCATATCGATTACAACTATTTACGCAAGTATATAATAAAATCTGTGAAATTATCGCACGCCTATCCACCGCATTTCGCTGTACAAGTGGCCGGCCGTCGAACAGTGTAGCCCGTGCAAGTATTGGTGATATATTATATTAGGCGAGCATGCAGTCAATTATTTTTACTACAATATCTATCGTCTCTGTCTCCTTCATCTCCTTTTACTTATAATACCAGGTGCGCTTTAATATGGTTAAAAAAGTGTTTTGACTCGTATTTTATTGCCGGAAGAACCTGTTCTCGAGCTACCCTGGTAAAATATAAATGAACTCACTTGGAACACAGTGATATACGAGGCGCGATCTATTTCATAGCTTTTACCACGCTTTGCTACTGGTAAAAATACCAGACTTATCAGCCGAAATCACCCGTATAAAATTCACAGGTTTTTATGCTGTTCCAAGTGACTTTAGAAATACTATACAAACCCCCGTTAAAAAAAGTGTTGCTCATCTGATATTGGAGTCGTGGGTGCTTATTATAAATGGCTTGAAGTATATTTTGCATGAGTTTCGTTTATTTTGATCAATTATTTAAATTTTCACAGCAACTTAAAAATAAATATTAATTTTCGTTTAAAGAATGCAGTGTTCTCAATTTTGCAAGTTAATTATTGCATTTACAGTGTGTCCCAATTTGATACTGGACACCTCAGGACTATATGAAGGACAAGGAAATCAAATGGTCTCTATTTTTTTATTGGTAGTACCAAGGGAGAGTATCTCATAGGCGGTGGCATTTGGATGGGGTAATTATTTCATGGCCTGCTATGATTTTTAAAATAGCTAATTTTCAAGAAAACCTATTAGGGATTTTTTTTACGACAAAATGTTATAATGAAAACTTCTTCAGAATGAAAAACTGAGTAGAATTGCAAAATTTCAAAAGTCTAGGCCTACTTTTATTTTTAACTTTTTCGCCTTTTTCTCCCACTTTTTTCTCAGAAATGTGTCCTTTCTGGAGCTTTCACGTCAAAATATTATTAAGGTAACTTGATCATCGTGAAAAAATAAAATTTTGACGTGAAAGCTTCAGAAAGAACACTTTTCTAAGAAAAAAGTGGGAGATAAATCTAAAAATCAAAGTAGGCCTAGCCTTTTGAAATTTTGTGAATCTACTCAGTTTTTTATTGTGAACAAGTTTCCTTGATAACATTTTGTCTTAAAAAAAATCCCTAATGGGGTTTCTTGAAAATTTGCTATTTTAAAAAATCACAGCAGGCCATGAAATAATTACCCCATCTAAATACCACGGCCTATGAGATACTCTCCCTTGGTACTACCAATAAAAAAATAGTGACCATTTGTATTCTTTCCCCTTCATATATTTCTGAGGTGTCCAGTATCAAATTGGGACACACTGTATAACAATCAGGCCTTCACCATTTTGTACCTTTGAGGACAAATTGTATTCTGGGCATTTTTACTATAGGAAGTCATCCTGATGAATTATTTAAGAAAATTTGTTTGTTGTTGTTTAAAATCCAAATTTTAAATTTTTAAATTTATCGCAACTTAGGGTAAGGTTGTATAAATCGTGCCCTTTTTAGTTTAGAATTTTTTTCTTGAAAAAGTAATTGACTAAATGTCAAAATTTAATACCTACAGGGTGTCTACTTTTAAGTGTATACAAATCGATAAAAAATGTATTTTGTGAGATATTTTCAAAAACCTTTTTTTGTTCGAAAGGCCTTCAAAAACCGCTTCTTTTGACCTTTCATTTTCAAAATGCAAATCCAGGACCGGCTGCGATTTTTTTATACCCCGGATTTTTACGAAAACCATATACATTTTTTTTATTTAAAATCTGACCCCACACTTAATCAGAACACCCCGAAACCCCTATATACCAAATTTGAATAAAAAATATACAGGGAGTTCCATTCTGCAGGGTGTCAAAGTTGAGCAAAATAGGAATTTTAAAGGCATCTGCACTCAAGGTGTTGGTGTGCAAAGATACAATACAAAATATACAGAGTGTTCTTATCTGTGCCATCTCAAATTACTGAATTTTTGGAACTTTATACGGGTCAAAAATCGAGTATATCAAAACCGCTCCACACACTATAAACGAACTAAATGAAGCTATAGCCGCTTTAAGCGTTGACTGACGTATTAATAAGACTTCTCACGGCTATAGCTTCATGTCTTGGAAAACAGATTGCTCTGATGGCTAACAATGTGTTTTGCATTGTATTTTGTCTCCGGAAAACGCATGGTGAGTTGAAAAAGTGTCAGGAGTGACAGCCGTGAGCAATCTTTATTAATACGTCAATCAACGCTTTAAGGCTCTTTTCATGTCCTCTGAAGACCACTTTCCATACTCCCTTTTAGACATTTCGCCCTAAAAATTAATTATTTATAATATTTAGGTATAAACAAAGACAAAACAATTGTATTGTGAGGGTGAGAATTATTATTATTATTATTAAATGATAAATAACTAAAAGCACAAGAAAAAAACTAGTTGTACAAATCATACCGGTACGATTTACAAAACTCCATTGAGGTACGATTTGGACAACGAGGCAAAAAAATAATAAAAGGAAATTCCGTTTTTTTTGCGGCGTCAATAGGAACTTAATGGACCACAAAACGCAAACTGACAATGTTGTCGCTTTTGGATGTAGTTTCTTGCGACACCACTAGGTGACCAGAATATTGGCGCACTTTTTTTTAAAAAAGAGAGTGGTACGATTTAAATGCAGGTACGATTTATACAACCTTACCCTACTTGCAAATGTAAGTCATGTTGTTAAACAAACGATAGCAATTTGTACGATTGTGGATTATTCTACATAATGCTCCTCCAACTTACACATCCATTTTCAGAAATTCGACTTTAAAAATATTAAGAAAATAACATTCAAATTACAAATTTTGTAGTGAGGCTTTATTCTGGATTATGAACAATTTTCTTTCATAAACGTTATATCTAAAACGATAAACCCTGTACATGGTTATTCACATAAAATTCTACCCTCTTAACTTTTTTGTTTTTAATTATGGAAAAAACTGTAAATACGCAATTATATAAAATTTTCTTGTGATTTTAGTTAAATACGGGACCAATTCCGAAAAATACCACACCAAACATGTATTGAAGTTTGACCTTGTCGTTGAATTGAAATAAACTGTAGTGTATTTTCTGATGACCAATAGTGAGTGTTTCTTCTATTAAAAACGCCACATGTTGTAAAAGTAGCTACATCAGACCACGATATAGAATTTGTAGTAGTAATAACCGTACGAATAGTAATAGAATAGTAATGTCTATTTGTAGTTAATTAATAGTTGTATAGTGTAATCTGTATAGTGATAATTTACAAGTAATAAAAATACGCACATATAAACTGATTATTTTCCGCTTGCCTCTCCAACACTATATACAGCAATATTCTCGCCTTCTATAATTATCATTTTCATACAGTTTTTAAACTGGCCGATAACAATTATGGTCTAAGTCTAAAGTCATGCATTTTCAACTCTTTCTGGACCGAGATCCATGATATTTGCAAATATCTCGATGCATCTTTAATAGAATGTCTCCGATTTTCCACGAAGTATAATAAGGATAAGACTGATTCCTACATACTCTCAGTTAAAAGATATCCTGGTTTACTTCTCTTTTCTTTATTTTTTAAACTTCCAGTAAATCACTATTTGTTATAAATATATTTAAAATACGTGTGATGAGGTAGGACTCTCCCTGGGTATATTCGTGCGTATTCACGCCTTGCACGCTTCGCATTCTTTTCGCAAGAAACATAACATTCAACAATGCCATTTTTTTTTCACTAATATTATAACAATAATATACCATTTTCATAGCACGATGTGGCAACACAACAATTACCACCTGATACAAACTGTCAAAGTCAAGCTCTGATTCTCGTAATAGTTGTTTTGAATTTTCCAATTTTCATATTTACCTTTTTTCCAAAATTCAAAAAGAGTTAAGAGGGTAGAATTTTAAATGAATAACCCTGTACATCTGATATTTTTATAGGTATATAATATTTATTTTCGACAATTTTTTTTTTATCAAGAATTACTTTTCGTCATTATATACCCAAGTTAATATTAATCACAGGCAATGTATGATGCAAACTCAAAATTAGTGTTAAAACATCTTGAACATAACCATTAGCGGAGAAGTAGTAATTATTATAGTATAATTGTTTGTTGGTGAAGTACAATTAATTGTTATTAGAAAAAAAAATGCATCTCCTTGTATATAGTTAAAAAATGAATTGAAATTTGTATTTAGATTTTAATTGTAAACAAAAATGCCCCTTGCATTTTTCATTTGATTTTTATTGTTACGCTCTGTATCTCGAAAGCTAAAAGATATTTATAATGTACCTACCTACAATATCCTGGCAAATTTGAATAAAATCTATTGTTCCAAATGACATTTCGTCCTAAGGAATTCATCCTTTATGACCTGTACTTAATGTGTTTACGAAAATCGAAATTAGTCTGGGAGCAGCTTATTTCCTTGTTTGAATCCATCAAGTAGATTATTGTAGAAGATTTAGACATTGACATTTTCGTTCGTGCTCGAAATTGCAATAGGAAAACTTTGCGTAACCTTTTCCAAATTCAATATTCAAATATCAAGCACGCACTTAAACACAAACGTAACCTCTGCGGGTACACAAAATTATGTCAGTATTTTCTAACGATTAAATATTCTTAGTGCGCGATTATAATAATATGAAGACAAATAGGTACTGCATGCTTAAGCATTTGCAACAAGTCTTTCTTGCGGCTAAATACGAAAAATCGAGGTGGAATTGTGAAATGTCTAAATTAAGTAATCTTCAAATTGGCTGTAAAAATACAAATTCCTTCTGATAATTTCATTGTGTTTGCAAATGTCGCAATGGGCAAACGTTTGCGGAACGATCTGAATTATTCATCATACTACTGTTCATTGTGTTGAATTGTTTGTAATCTCGAAATTAACTTTTATTTCTTGTCAGAAAATAATTTGCTGGTCAATTGGTTTCTTTCTCGAGATTATTTAATTCATTGAAGATCTGGTCATGTTATAAACACAACACACCTAATATTTCTGAAATTTCATTGAGCTTGTAACTTTTTTTACGTTTTCTTTAATAAACCATACAAAAATGGGTGCTGGTCTGGTATGCGATCTACGTGAAAATATGATCTACACTTTCAAGTACTCTATTCTGTTATGCGATCTACGTTAAAATTATACAAGTATGCAAATAGAAATATAATAATAATTTCATAATTATTAATTTGCATAATTGTTCTTTGCACCCCAAACAGGTCAATAAAAACCCTTTATGCGTATTAACCTTTATGATTTTATTATAACCGTATTGTCATTATTATTCACGATAAATATTTGGATAGGCACCTGCTATTTGATCTTTATTTAATATAGGAGTATAAATACGGGTAAATTTTCATTGACATCTTATTCTGCAATTTCTATCTGCTGCGCTAACATCATGTTCACAAAGGAGTTTTACAACACGGTCATTCCGTCCGAGGCCGCAGCTACGGCATATGTACAAGAACATCACCTGCTGCAAATTGATGATGCCGATCCGTGCACACGATGTGGATCCGAGATGCTAGAGAAGCGGCGGAAAAACAGGAAAGGGGAGTTTTATCCTGTTCTTCGTTGCCCCAGAAGAGGATGCCAGACTGTGAGGTCCTTACGGACTGGAAATCATTTCTTCCACTATACCGATATCAATGACAGATTAAACTGCAAACTCAGCTTGTGCTCGATTTTGGAATTGGTTTGGTACTTTATTTTCGATACGTCCATATGCAATGCAGCATACAGGAAGAAGTCGAGATGCAATCGTTGATTGGTTCAACATGTGCCGGGAGGTGTGCAGCAAGATGGTGTCAGTTGACGTACAAGGACAGCTGAGAGGAACCGCGGATGATCCCGTCCAAATCGATGAATCCAAATTTTCAGGCCGGAGAAAATACAACAGGGAACGACTTTTGCAGGGGAATCAGCCAGCCGAATCCGAAGATTCTGATGCCGAAGTCGAGAATAATCGGAACCACGGCAGTCAAGTAGATGGTGGATGGGTGTTTGGGTTGGCAACAAAAACGCATGTCCGTTTTTTCGTCGTTGCAAGGAGGGATGCTGCCACGTTGATTCCCATCATTCAGCGTGAAGTTGAAGCAGGATCGTATATCCATTCCGATGAATGGCCCGCTTACCGGTCTTTATCACGGCTTGGATATGTGCACAATTCAGTTAATCACCAACACAACTATGTTGATCCTGACTCCGGAGCGCGCACCCAAAGAATAGAACGAAAATGGTTGGATGCTAAAGTGGCATTAATGAAGAAGAAGAAGAGAAGTGTACCTCACCATATGCTACAGAGCCACTTGGATTTTGTGGCATGGAGAAATTTAAGGAAAGACGCTCCATGTAGATTCCTATCATTTTTGAAAGACATTAGAAGAGTCTATTTGTGATTAATTGTATAGTATATCATTATTTTTCATGTTAATAAAAAAATTAAGTAATACCAATATCTATTATTTCTTATTAATATTAATCTAAACAATCAATAAAAAATGTAAACTTATACTGTAGATCACATAATCACTGTAGATCGCAAGCCAGACCAGTTCGTCATACTGTAGAGCGCATACCAGACCAGCACCCAAAAATGCTTGTCTGTTTGTTCGATTCTATAGTTCTGTGTCAAATCCGATGTTCTCTATACTGCGCAACTGATTTGAGGGGGTCAAATGTACCCAATCGCGAATTTAAGCGATAGACAGCTGATGGATAGCGAACAAAACTGCGTATCCGCGTTGCCTCGACTTGACTTTTTCATTGTTCGATTGTCATGCAATAACGAATTTGTTTGTAAGCTGTATATCCGGGTTACCCGCACGTCTAAACTGATGTACACAAATTATGTTAATCAAGCCAACACTTAGAAAATAATGTTAATCGTCTAACAAGTTCTACTATTTTACTATGCGTTGATGTGCAGGTAGAAATTTAGGAAATATGTATACCTACTATACTGGTTGTACTTTTATAACCTAGCTAAAATTAAAAGAGATTTATTCAATTTTTAATTGGGTTTTTCGCCACCAAACTGATTGAAAGACAACTTTTTCAAGTTGCCTCGAAAATTAATAAATTCTTAGTGTTAAGAATTAACCTGTATTATAGCCCAATTAATAAATTCTTAGTGTTAAGAATTTATTAATTTTCGAGGCAACTTGAAAAAGTTGTCTTTCAATCAGTTTGGTGGCGAAAAACCCAATTAAAAATTAAATGAATCTGTTTGCGCCACAAATAAATTTTAGAAAATAAAAGGGATTTATTGCTGCCAGACTAAGTTTAAGTTTTGATAATTTGATAAGATTTTATCCACTACCCTAAATATTAATATAATACCATTACTAATACTAATGCGGGTGATTGTACTTATAAATTTTTGCAACTGTTGCAACCAAATCGGAAAAAAAGTTATAGCTTCAAAATAGTGGTAAGTATTCTGCAATTTTCTTCGGGCTATAATACAGGTTGATTCTTAATATATACGCATGAACTTGGGAAATTATATCTTTTAGCAACTAATGACTAATGCAGTAATAGTTTTTCAGTTTCCCAAATATAAAAGATATATTTAATTTCAAAATATTAATATAAAAGCATTGTACATGGTAGGCCGACCTCAATAGGCTTTATTTTCGTGATCGCATAAAATAATCCAATGGTGTAACAATCCAATATAATAATTACTCACAATACTCTAAACTAGGAGTACCTCAGAAGCAACTAAATGCTAGTGAGGTGGACTCTTCCCAATAGAACTAGGACAGCATTTGCTCAAGTACTAGCGAAAACCATAAAACCATAAAAAAAACCTTAGTAGGGCAATTATTAAATCAGGCAGATAAAAAGTGTTTTTTCGTAAATATTCAGTCGCGTTTTTCTGCAATTTTTTTTTGGCAAGGTTGTACTTAGGTATGGAATTGGGGCTCAGTACTTATAAACACTATAACGCCTTCATAAAAGCGCCTTCAAGATGGCCCCTAGCACCAAGTTCTCCATTTATTAATAACTCGTAATACTTTACTCGAAAATACTTTACTCGCTTACTATTACTGCAAAATACAAACATTTGCAGTTTTATCCCACGAATTTCGGTAGACGTGAACATCGCATTATTAGATCCGCGAAAGCATCCAATCTTGGCAAAGTGCCCTTTCACGTAATCCTTGTCTATGATAATTTACCTAGACTACACAACTAACAACACGATAACTATATATGCAAACGATATAATAATAAATGAGAATATCACTATAATAAGTCGCACAGATATCTACTACTGTTTTGATTGAGCGGCATACGGAATGACAGATAGCATGACGGGATGTCATGTGCCGCGGCTTGGGTGAGCGGGTGGCGTTGCCACATACGCGAATATTTCCGCATTATTGAAGTCTGAATATTTATAGTATATACATATGTATTCCATAATTATACACACATACTTTAACCAAAGTGTCACGTCACAGAGATGAAGGATATAGTTTCCAGCGTGTGCTATAGAGGGGTCAATAAACGGAACGCATACATAATAAAAAAGTAATTATGTGACAACATTTTTGTATGCAATTCATTAGTTAAAGCTTAAAGGTTGCAATACATTAAATAATAATAGATATTCATAGGCAAGCTGGAAGCATTTCAATAGAAAAGTAAAATTTGCCTCTGTTCCACGTTCCACGAATTATTGCAAACTGGCACCGGCAACATTGCAATGCCGTTTCTCCTGACAGGCACAGAGGTTTCCACGTTTGGCGTTCTAGACAATGAAACGACGCAACTGTAGATTTCAACCTGAAGAAAATTGTGCAACTTCCTCTTTAATTATCACAAATAAATAAGGGTTAAAAGCCGTTGTTTTATTTATTACGTGTTATGTTGGTGCATCTACTGAGAACTGGGTACGGTTTTAGAGCAATTAAGATATTGTCAAATACCCTATCCTGGTTAGTACCTTACAGGCAGTGACCGTGGCACGTAAGCTTGCATCTTTATTTATTGGGCAATAAACGCCGTAAAATCGACATAATCATTTTCCTGCCAGCGGAAATTTATACAGCATTGTATAGTGTGTACGGATTTATACCGTTGACCTTTCTGAAATAAATCAACTACCTACCTGATAATACCCCATTGTAGGAATAATATATTACTGGGGTTCAGGGTCGGCTTAAACATTATTGAGATATTAATTATTTATTTTTATTTTAAAATAAGTAGACATTCTAAACTAAACGAAAATACACTAAGAAAAACTTATACAACGCTGATGCAATTAGCTATATTTATAAGTATAAAAAATACCTGCTTAAAATTGTATTTATATTATGAATTACGGTTGCAGGTATATACCTACTCCGACCCTGAGGCATTTTATGGTCAAAGGGACAATGACCGTTGTATGGTAGGCAAAAGATCAACGGTATAAATGCGTACGTACTATACATTATAAGACATTGGTAAGTTAGGTATTGCAGAATAATTGTGATTTATATTTCTGTAAGTAGTTTCTATTAATATACATGCTTGTTTAGAGGATTATAACCTGCAATTATTATTATGCACTGTTGTCAAGCTTCCTAATCGGGTGCACCATCTTATACCCGGCCATTTGGGAGAGATGGTATACCCGAAAATACGAGTCAAGGAAATTTTCTTCAGAATCCGAATCAGGCTCAATTTCTTTGCACGATTCTTCAGATGGAAATGAGACTGAAGAATAATACTGCAAAGGATGCAAGGAAGCTTACTCAACAACAAGAAAGAAAAACGATTGGCCGAAGTACATTCTATGTCGCTACTGGTACCATGAGATGTTTACCGATTACACATAGTTATATGTGGTGCCTTGGGACGGAGGTAAACTGGGCGCAGAGAATTTGGTGCGAAGCACACCGTGGAAAAAAGATCTAAATGATTTCTGATAACATATTTATTTGATTTTTAAGTATAAACTATACTTATTTCTCCTAATTTATATCTATTTTCAAGCTTTTTAAGTGATTCGAATTTATAGCTTTAACAGTTTTGTCTTTAAGTTTCATGGGTATATGTAAACTTTGTATTTTAACATAATATGTGTCAATTTGGCATTATTTTAATTTATCAAGAAATACATAAATAGATGGATGTGGGTGGAGTAAAATGAAGAATTGAATTTTGCATGGGATGACTCACAACAATTGGCCGTTCTTGTGATCGAAGCAGTTCCCTCTGCCCCGACAGAAGGAGGGAATAAAGCATTTCTCCTATATAAGTCTCTAGCAAATAATCGCAATATTTATCAAGAAGTTCATTTTGTGGTTTGTATGACATCAAGTCGAAAATAAAACAGTCTTCTACTTCATTTGGGTTTAAATAAGCCAATCCAAAAGTGTTCTTTAGCCAGCTGCCGATTTCAGTTTTTGCTTTATATTCTGAACTTAATCCAGTTGACTGAATTTTTCGATACCATGACTGATGTAAGTGGAATCGGCAGCCGTTAATTTCAACACTAGGCCAAATACATATTAATGCCGTATGGATAGATTTTTCGAAATCTACAAAAACTTTACTTGGATGTAGGAAAGGGCCATATTTTTCAAAAATTTTACGTTTTAACAAATAAAAACATTGTTTGTAAGCTTCAACAGTTTTGCTTGCGGTAGCAGACAAAATACTAAAGGAATATAGTGGCCATTTTGTAATCCATGGATTGTGAAAAACTGAGAAAAATCTTAGTACTAAAGAAAAATGTGCCGTCCATATACAATATATCAATTTTGGTTAAAACAGTACTGTTTGTTTCACATGTAAACACACTAATGTTATGTTCTATATTATTTATGAACAAGAAATCTTCACCTTTAGTTGTTAGCAGCATTTCACGATATTTACCAACAGCCTTATGCACCTCTTCCATTTTTTTAGGAAGCGGACCCGGCAGTATTTTTCGGCGGCAATTATAAATATTCTTCCTGATGTAACTTATTACATCGGTTAATTTGATATCGTATAAAGTGCATAGATCTTTTACTAGTTGGTTATTGAATTCGCGGCCACTATCACAATGAATTCTACTTGGCGTACCATAATGTTGGAAAAATAAAAGTAAAACGTTTACAATACTTTTCGCTGTTTTATTCTCTATCGGATAAGCTTGAGTGAATTTAGTTAGTTCATCTCTTATGGTTAATATTAAGTTTTTAACAGGTATTTCGGATGGTGGCAAGTGGGATTCTAATGCCTTACAAATAATTTTGGAAGGCCTCTCGGATATATCTTCTTTAGCTTTCCTTTTACACGAATTTGAAAGAGCTTTCCTATTTAATTTTTGTTCTTCGGCCTCATGATTGTGTACCCCTTCGTTCCTTGATATTACATTTTCAGGTCCAACGGTGTGAACTTTAGCTTTAGAGTTTAACTTTTTTTGGCTTTTATTGGAAATTTTATCAATAATTTTATTGATGCTTTATTGTTGTGCGCATTAATAATATCTTTTTTTTTCCTTGAGGGAGGCTCGCGCCAAATTTACCTGTGCAATTAAGGGATCCTTTTGCATATGCAGGTATAGAAGGCATCTTCGCGCCCAGTTTACCATCGCCGGTGCCTTGCACAAGAAAAAATGATCTCTTTGGTGTGGAAAACCTCGCGCCAACTCAACCTCGATTTTCGGATTAGATGGTTTTTCGCAAGATTTTTTTGATATTTTTTATAACATATTCAAGTTGTTTGCAAAATTTGTAACCAAATATTTGTTCCTGTAAGTGAAGGAAGAATAAAAAGTTTGTTTTTGAAATAGTTTTATTTTTCAGTTAGTGTTCTACTAAAATAATAGAACAGCTGGCGCCCTCTCTCCCGGACCTTACTCGATACATATAGAATTTTACGGAGGAGTATATTAAATAATTTAATATGTTAGTTTAATGTGATACATGTATTTATAAATAATCTCTAATACTACCTATATGCCTTTCCCCGTATTATAATATAATTTAAATATGCGTTAGCGGTGATCTATGGTTCCTTGTTTTTTTTTTAATGAACTGTACTACACTAGGTATACATGCAACCACGCACCACGAATTTAAATTTTGTGGTCGCATAGGTATATGCAAATATCATTTTCTAATACCGAATTTACGAGATAAATGATTGAAGTCATAAGCGCATTTACAAATTCCTCGACAGCAAATATATATGGAAAACAGTTTATAAATGGTAGCAATTTGCCAAGCCCGGGTACTTAACGATTATTTTAGCAATTCGTTTCGCTTTCCAGGTCAGGTACTCCGACATACCAAGAATTCGTCTTGAAATTAAAAATTACTGGCTTAATTTACTTGGCAAAAATTGCATACTTAGGTAGGTACCTGCTTGGTAAAGGCCTTTGCAATCTACAATTATATGAACATTTTAAAATTTCCATCTATTTATCGTAAAACTCTATGTAGTTTGCTATTATGTTTGAAAATAATACCCCCAGATCTATATACAGTGTGGCCCAGGATTAGCGAATTTATAGGTGTAAATGATAAAAAAAATTCGAGTTGAAAATTGAGCTTCTGGGGTTCCGCCCTGCTTAGTTTGAAACTAATTTTTGACATAATTTTACTTTATTTTTTTTTACCATTTAAACTGAGAAAAAAATTGCTACGAACAATGTACCAAAACTTATTAGCTTTCAAAATGGAAAGGATTGAATTTAACAAAATTTTAACACCCTATTTCAAGAAAACCAATGCTGTTTTGACCAATGTCCAATTGGTATTTTTTTTCCTTATTTTGAATGTACAGTCGATCTGTAACGTTTGAAAGCGGTAGGTAAAAATTTTATGTTTCTAATGTTGAAGTTTACAGGTGTTTTGGGGCACGTTTTGCCAATTTCAACGCAAAAGGTTGATTTTATCGTCATGAAACAAGAGTACACTTTTGTTGCAAAATGAAAAGATACACTGAAATGATGGACCTGCAAGACCAAAAAGATAACCTCAAAAAAGTTTGAACAAAAAAATTAATAAGGGTTGTTAGTTTTTACCCTTTTTTAGGGCACTGTGTAAATGAATAAACTACCCTAAGGCGACTTCCAGTATGTAGATAACACATACCAAATTTCATTTTTAAGTAGCGCCGTTATTGAGATATAAATAAAAAAAATACTTTTGGGTCACTCTGTCGACCAGAATAACTTGGCAAGGAAAGCCCAAATCGAAAAATTTTATATGAAATGTCCCCCTTAAAACCACCTGCCGAACACCCCTTTAAAGTATTTACTATAGGTACATTCTGACTCACTCTGTATATATATCGTTGGTGACATTCGATTCATCTCATATAAAACTCGCGCTAGCTTATTATATGACATTTATATAACTAGGCATCACTTATATGGTAATGAAAAATGTTTATTGGGTATGCATGATCTGTACCACCAAATTTCGTTTGTATATCTTTAATTATTAGACAAATATAAAATAAAATGTTGAAAATATATACCTACACCATGTAATTTGAAAACGAGGCGGCCGTGGAAAAAAGTTTTGCCACAAAATAGTCTTATTTTATAATTTTATGATATCACATGTTGAGGTATTCTGGAATAAAATTGAATCGCTCTGTATAATATGAAGAAGGTATTGACATTATTTTTAAATTAATTCTAATTTCTGGCATTTTTTATTTTTCTGTTTTCTCAGTTTAAATACAATTATTTGTAAATTCGAGGCGTCTTAGTATGATGGATTTTGCATTGTGCAGTGTCTGTGACCTTCGCAACCTCTACTTAAAATCTTTAATAACAATTGTTTAGAACCTGCAATGAAAAATCTTTTCAGATTGCTAACACTCAGGTTACAGGATTATCTTTAATTTATATTAAATTTACTGACTGAATATTTTGAAACAAAGATCTCAAATAAATAATTGTTGGGTACACTTAAAAGGTAGGTAAATAACAAGTTCGTAGGTATCCATATATGTATATTTAATTTTTTTCATTTAATTAAGACGCATTTTCTTAAAATTTAGTATATTTAGGTTATATGAAATTTAAATTAGTGATAAAACTTTGCATAAAAAATTATAAAACATGGAGAGAAAACACGATGTAATGATCAATACATGAAAGTTGGAAAGATATCAATGATAGATTAGACTATGAACCTGGAGATTCCAATGCGGAGCAATGTGACAAACCCGAAGAATATGGATCAGGAGAAAACTGTAAAGCCCGTTTTGCACACATTGTATCAATTTTCCCTCAATATAAATTCCCCAAATAAGTCGCACAATTTATTGTATCACGTATAATACAGGAATGGACTAATACACCACTTTTTTTTATTTGCTCATCGGATAGTATTGGGTGAGATATACTTGCTGTATTTTTTTTAATTTTTTTTTCGCTCCCGTTTTGCCGCAATTAATTTTTAAAGTTCAATATACGTAACTACCTGTTGGATTTTATTTTTCCCTAAATTTACCGCCATGGCACCAGGTTTGGCAACGCCGCACCTCAATGCCAAGCTGTCAGCCTGCGAGAACATAAACATAACCTATTTTGTGGCGTCACAAATCGGAATATCGGATCCCGCGGCCCCGCGTTTTACAAGCTTTTATTTTTTATGATTTGAACTATTTTCACCATTTAGGTATTCTAATAATCCATGACGGAAATGAACCATTCTATTTTGCTGAGGAAAATGCTGGAAACACTAGGTATTTGTATTGATGATTCGGACGTTATGCTGGTTGGTTTACAAAACTTTTTTTTATTGGAAACAAGTCAATTTTATCTATAAAACGACACAATTCGTAAGTACCTAACTGAACTTGCACAAATTAGATATCTAGACTTGCTGATATATTAAAGCACAGACCTAGGTATATCGAAGCTATATAGGTCTGTGATTAAAGACAATAAAGAACCAACCAGGTGTAACATTTTAGCTGACGATTTTAGATTAGTGGCTCTGCCAAACGATTTTTTACTTGCTATCAAGTATATTCCACCGACTGCTAGTTGTTTGAAGAAACTGATGATATTTTAGCCTCAATACCTAGTGTCACAGAATAAATAGCTTCACAGCAGAAGCGTCCATAAGGACGTGTCAAAAGGATGCTCGCTTTGACGCGAAATATCTTCTTAAGGTATAAACATTGTGCATTTTGTTTGATTTTACATTAATCCACATTGCAAAGAGATTGTATTAGGACCAAATTTATGTACAAGTTATTGGTTATTTTCCTGTAAATTGAAATGGAGGCTCGCTTATTTTTGACACATGTCTTTATGGACGCTTCTGTTGTGAAGCTATTTATTCTGTGCTAGTGTTAATCAACAGCATTGATTGGTTATAAACTAAACGGAGAAAAGTCAACCCAATAGACGTCAAGCACTTACCTGGTCCGAATATAAAAAATTTATTACTTTAATTTCATGAGCCCTTACTTACAGAATTAAGTTAGTAGTTAGACCTGCATCGGTTCAAAAATGTAACGCTAGAATATTGGAGAAGGTGCCAGTTCTTGGTGATGTTAGAAATATAACATGTAAAACGCAATAAAGCCAAGTTTTCAGTCGAAAAACTTTATTGTCATAGCTTGAACTATTTTAGACCCATTTAGGTAAATTATATTGTGATTGCCGAAGCATCCTCATAAAAAATGACATAGTAATTCTTTAGAATTTTTTCATATATATTTTTTGGAAAATAAATTTTCATAAGCATATTTTGTGATTTGTGTGTGGTTAATGGAAGTTAAAAATAAAAAAATATAATGCAGCAGCCGGCCAAAAATTAAGATTTGTTTAATTTGCAGGAAAAAAAAAACATTATTGCATTCTATGGCAAAACCCCAAATAAGTCATCTATTAAATTTAGTGAAAATATTCCAAAATCAAATAATACAGCTTTCATGTCGCATGCACAGAGTGTAACAAACTGGATGTTTTTTTGGGGGGGTTTCTTCTATTCTGCGAAGAGATAGACAAAGAGTAGGTGGGTGTACTGTGCTCGATTTTTGAGGGCAGTGGAAAGCAGTTGAATCTCAAAATCTCGATTCGTTTTGGAGGTTCAGGGCATTTTTCGTTTTTTAACATATCAGACAGTCCCTCCTTGTAATACGTTTCGATTTTTGCCAAAAATCTTCCTTCATACTACTCCAAGTATGTTGGTATGTCTTTGTCAACTAAATCCTGTAAGGTAGACTTTCATATTTTTTTATTGCACTTGTGTTGACTTTTTCCAACAATCTACTGATGTCCATGATTCTTCGCTATTTCCAGGAAGTTAGCAAAAAAAAGCAATACCTTGCTTACATTCATCTAAAATAAGTTTTCCATTAATATGTACCTACCTGCAAAAATTTTACAAGCGTACTTAGTTCTATTATTAGTTGACAAGGTTAATGTCACTAGTGCAGAAAAGTACAACTTTCCGCATCAAAATGGATGCGACAAAGTGTACTACTACGGACTTAATTACTTAAATACTTCATTAGATCATACAAGAAAAAAATACCCGCAAAAAGTAGTCATTGACGGTCAGCACTTGATATCGAATGAAACTCTGCTGTCGAACTTGCATTGTCTTTAGATTATTTAAATTAGTTCACATATAGATATCAATGATCGTTTTTACAAACGCATGATTTCTTGTTTTGATAATCGATTTCAACATTGGGGTGTGCGACACCCTCACGCCCCCTCCCCCATATCTTAACTATAGGTATATGGTATATACACAATAAGTATTTCTTTACTGTACTAGCAACTAAACTAGAAGCACAAAAAGCTGTATCTACGTATGTGCCACGATGTATGATCCTCGTACATCGTAGTATGTGCATAATTTAGGACTAATCTGCTTATGTTGGGTAATTACAACATAATATACCTACTTCCACAACTATTCAGTTGAATTTCTTCATTTTTAACCGTAGTATCATTAACATGTTTCTTATTAATTTTGTGCTCGGTGCATTTATTGATATGTTCTTTCCTCTGCGTGTCTCCAATAACATTGTTACCATAATATTTATTCTCTAGTCTACCTAAAACCAGAATTTAAGCTATATCATCATCATTAAGCAATATTAAAACAATATACAAATCAAATAACAAACATACCTCTTCATTTCTCCATGTTTTGCTCCCCGTTTTTATTGATAAAATTGACACACCATTCCATATCAAAATCTATGCAAGGCAAGTTATCAGGACAAGCTTTAACAAATCTTGTCTTCATTATAAACCGAAAAAATAAAGAATTCACAGCAAGATTCTTTTAAAACTGAGAATAGAATTTATTTAGTTTTCACTAAGGTTATTAACCTTGGTTTCCGCGGGCGAAAGTGAGGTTATGCAAAGTGCGGCGTTGCCGACGATTTTCTTTAAAGAATTGAGTAATATGTCATCTGTCATATTTTATAGGGGGCATCTATTAAGTTCAGAATGGGATCAGTAAAATCCAACTATTTCATTGAAATGCTACGAAATTTGATTATTTCTCATTAGGCGCATACAAACTGAATCTAATAATTTGCCTGGGAATGCTTGGTTATATAAAAAAATACGAAATAAGTACTAAGAAAATAGCAGGTACTTATTGAAATTAGGGATCGTGACGTCACATTCCCTACTTTTGCGACCGTTTTTTTCAATTTTTGAGCAACCTAATGGAAAAAAAAATCTGTTGGTTGGGTTTCGTGATTATGTAGACATGTTTTACAAATCCCAAGGCAAAAAATTATTTTTCATTCCTAAGTATACTTGTCCATTGCAAATAAGTTGCAAATAAATTGAACAATAAATTGGGGTTGTTTTATTGCCCAATTTTGGAAAATTATGACGACTTTTAATATTCATTCCATATAGTACCTACCAGCTGTAACAACGACTGTAATAATGGATAAAAGAATCCTACTGGTATAAATTCAAACATAAATCTCAAAACTCACTGAATAACTTCATAGTAAACTTGCAAAAACACAGAATAATCTTAAAATTACCTGCCAGTTGCTATTAACAGCAGAATGCTTTGTGTTGACATCTCGGGAATTTTAGATTAATTTGATTAATTTATTGTAGTGTGTAAAACCCCATGTAAATATTTTGATTTTTTTACCAATAAATTATAAAATTTATTGGCCAATAAATTGTTATGCCTAAAACAAGCTTAAGAAAATTAAAATACTTAACCTTTTGTTGTACCTATATTTTGATTTACGTATATTGGCATTTCTTAATTATACCTAGTAAAAAATTATATGGCTCTAATTTATTCCATATATTTTGACAATAAGATTTCGGGGAAGTATATATGAACTTATTAGATATACAGTGTGTTTCAGTTTGATATTTAACAATTCAAGTTCGAGACAAAGGTATCATATATACCTATACCTACTTTATAAATTAATTTCATTAGATACAATAAAACAAATAATTAAGTAAATTAGACTGAATTTTTACACACGTTTGTATTAGTAGACATGCGCCTTTGATGGGATTGTTCCATCACTAAACTGTCCAAACATAAAACCCTCAATACAATGTGTAATATAATAAGACCGTAAACACAAATAATGTGGATTTTTCCTAAATTTAACATCTTTGCGTCGAACACCTTGTATTAAATAGACCAACGAAATTGCGTTCAAACATAGTCCTAGTCCTAGTATAGTAGGTATGTCCCGATTTAATTGCAGAAAAATGTCTCTAAAATATTTCCTCCTGTAAATACAGAGGGCCTTCCGAAACCATGGCTTTTGCCCCTAATCCATAAACACCCTGTACAAGCTAGTCGTTGTAGGCTATGGAATACCTAAGTTAAATTTCAAAAATAATACAGCAGAATGTAGTAGATATATTATAATGTAGTTATGTTAAAAAAATAATTTTGAGAATTGAATCCGCTGAAAAAATACGGAATTGTCAAGTACCTATCAAACCGAAACACATGCACATATATTCTTATTTATCCTTTTCACGAATTTGAATTGAAGAAACTTAAAATTGACTTTTCAATGGAATCATACCAGGAAAAATTAAGATGAACGAAAATCCTTCCAATCTCCTGTTAACATAAACTTTTTTGTTTAAAACAAAAAGTTTTAAAATTTGTCTCTATTTTGGCATAACTGAGAACTGGGACACCCTGAAGATATTAAAGGCATTTGAAAATAGGAGGTTGCATATATAATATGACAATGAAATTTTTAAGAACTACTATAAAAAATCAGCCTTGGAGATAACAAATTAATAACTATAACTATATAACATACTTTCTATTTTGACACAGAAGCCGTGAACCATTTCTTTCTTATGAATAATTCGAATCGCGAGCTGACGGCAAAAATGGTTTACCATTAGGCAACCTCACCATTAACATGTTAATAGTTCAACACGAACTTTTATGTAAAGGAAATCAGTCTGGGAATTCTTCTCTCGAAGCACATTCTGTCGAGTTCTCCTCAGACGCGCAATACGCAACAATGCGCACGCGAGGACTGTGGGAAATTAACGTAATTTAATAACAATATTTTATATTTGCAATTAGGAAACTCCTTAATGAAACACCCAAACGGTTTAACACAATTTTTTTGTGGTGCGGTGAGTAATCTTTTCAAGGTCTGCGGCAGCAGCCACATTCGTGGCACTTTTCATTGTGAGTTTACTATTTATAGTGGCATTGCGCCATTTTCGTGTAGTACCTCTGAATAAAGGATCCCATGAAGAAGTCAAAGCTCTATGTGCATTATAAAATAAGTGAGTGGGAAATCGCCCTGAGTAGTAACCAAGTTTTGACATAATATTTTGATATCTGACACGGTGATAGGTGTCGGTATGTGGTATTTAGATATTGGTATTTAGATACTTTTTTGAGTTATCTAAGTAATCCCTTGCTCATCAACTACGGGGTACCGCAAGGAACGGTGCTTGGTCCTGTTCTCTTCATAATGTATGTTAATAAACTATTTCAATTGAAAAGCCAGGGTAAGATTGCATCATTTGCAGATGACACAGTTATATTATATTCTTCAAACTCCTGGCAATCTGTCAAAACAATAGCTGAAAATGATTTAATAAACATTAAGTCATGGTTCGATGACATGTCATTAACTATAAACTTTCAAAAAACTCGCTATATTGCATTTAGTTATAACAAACTGAAGTGTCCACAATTTAAAAATCTAAAAATAGAGACAAACACTCACCATGAGCTCATAGATGAAACGAACCATATTAAATACCTTGGAGTTGAGGTTGATCGTCACCTTCATTGGTAAAAAAATTGAGATCACTTTTATATAAATTCCGGCAATTACGAAAAATCCTTGATATGCAACAAATGAAAACTATATATTTTGCTCTAATTGAGTCACATCTCCAGTATGTTATACCTGTATGGGGTGGAACATATAAATGCCATCTTAAACCCCTTGAAGTGATCCAAAAACAATTTTTGAAAATAATATTAAAAAAAGAATCATCTTACCCCTCTGAATTGCTCTTTAAAAAATGTGCCCTCCTAGACATTAGACAACTATTTATGTATCGAGCGTCGATATTTCAACATAGAAACAAAAACAAATTGCAAATAATTGATCATGATTACAACACACGTCATAAAATAGGGGTACAAACAAAAACTTTAAAAGTCTCCAGAACTGCGGGGCAGAAGTCATTAATGTATTTGGCACCACATATCTATCGCCTCTTACCTACAACAATAAAGAATATCACAAATAAATATAAATTTAAGACCGAAACAAGAAGATGGTTTCTGAATTCACAAAAAATGCATTTAGGTCTTTCTTCGACCAATACTAAAATCCACATAAAAAAATGTATACTTACCGAAATTGATACCTTTGTTTTGGCTTTGTCTGTTCTTGTCTGAAATATAGTTAAAACTAAAATATTTTATTATTTTCGTTGGGAACAAATTATTGTTGTGTTGTTGTTGTTATTACCATTGTTTTGATGTTGCTTAGAAATAATAATTATAAGTAAAGTATTTTGTCTTCACAACGTTTTGATATTGCTTAGAAATAATAATTAGAATTAAAGTATTTTGTTTTCACAATGTATAAAATCTCACGTATTAGTCTTAGGACTTCTGTGGGCGATTATCGTTATTTCCGGGTGGGAGAAGGATTGCTACCTTTATATTTATTGTTAGAGTTGTCTTATGTATGAACATAAATCTAGATTCTAGATGTAATGTAGATCTTATTTGGGAATAAAATTATTATTATTATCAGTATCCCCAAGATTTTGATAGATATATGTTCAATTTTAATGTGTTTGTCGTTGTTTTTCCGTTTCATGGTAAAATCCGATTGTCTAAATGTTTGTGGTTTTTATTTTGATTTTTAAACTCAGGAGACGTGAATTTTGAGCCTTGAAGATGGTTAAAAATATAACCGAAACGTCGGCAAAATAATAAACTAGTTTCCTTCGTAATTTTTGATCCCTACCCAACCAGTACACCTACATGATAAATTATTGGATCACTAACCGTAATAACGTATTATTGTTATTATTATTATTATCTCGACTTAGCCAAAAGGCATTCGCACTCCCTCTACGGGGAACATTCACTCAGATCCCGGGCATCCCGGATACCAAAAGGATCTGGCTCGGACGAGACCCTTGCCATGTTATCGGGCCTTAGGTGACATTGATGTTGTTGGACGATCCTGCATTCCCCATGAATTTCCTGACGGTTCGGGCTGTCGCAAGTAGTACCGCTTTCTGCATGGACCTGTAAAGACTATCAGTTAGATTCAGCTCCTTGATGTTTCTCAGCAAACTTTTTGGTATAACACCAGTTGTTGACATGATGATTGGAATCGTCTGGACGTTCTCCATTTGCCATTGCCTTCTAATTCGTTCTTCTAAGTCTCTGTACTTCGCGATCTTCTCGACTTGCTTCACACGCAGGTTGTTGTTGTTCGGGATGGCCACATCAATCAGAGTTGTCTTCCTAGAAATTTTATCAACTATTATAAGGTCCGGTCTGTTATGGGCAACTCGTTGATCAGTCAGAACTGTACGATCCCAGTACATCTTGTAGTTGCTGTTCTCAAGAACAGGCTCAGGTGTGTAGTTGTAATATGGGACCCTCTCTGTCTGCACAAGCAGCAGCTTTTCCGCCAGTTCCCGGTGCAAGATCTTGGCAACCGAATCGTGTCGTTCCTTATATTCCGTTGATGCGAACATCTGACATCCTCCTGTTATGTGCTGGATTGTTTCTGAAGTTCGGCACCCGTATCTGCATCTGTCATCCACTACCGATGCATCTCCTACAATGAATTTTAGGTAGTTGCGAGTTGGTATAACCTGATCTTGTATGGCCAGTAGGAAGCCTTCCGTCTCAGGGAACATTCGTCCCGAGGTCAGCCAATAGTTCGACGCTAACTTGTCGACATGTTCCTGGTTAACCTCATTAGGATGCCTCCCGTGCAGCTGTGCGGCTTGTGGCACTTCCCTGACCGCCAAAACTAAAATGTTTGAGGATAATAATCCATCGGTGAGTAAAATTATGTAATTTAAATTAACTTTTGAGACCATGCACCAAAGTGGCATAGGCTTTGTGTAGGTACCTACCTACTCCTTCATAATTGGAAATTTAAAATTATAATTGCCGTTTTTTCAAGGATTCCTATACTTAAAGACATATTATAATTTTTTGCCTGTATTGTAGTTTCACGAAAAATGAGGATTTCTGCCTCGACTAGTTTGTCGAAACAACTCAAAAGTGCGCTCCACTGTAAAAACGGAAACGGTATCCCGCCATATGCAGGGACTGTCTCAGTCGAGCGTCAAGCTCAAATTTGCTCCTTCATGTATAGTACCTATCTTTTCTGTCAGATAGTTTTGTCACACCCTGTAAGTATATTAATTCCGTTCCACACCGTATTCTTAATTATACGTCATCGTGTGATGAAACTATTGAGGCCCTTTTGGCATTGCTTTTTCCCACCTTGTACGTGAATTTTGAGATACTGTACTTTACCAACTGACGTCACGGGATGAAAGTATTAAGGTCCTTTTGTTTTTTTGTCACACCCTGACGTCAGAGCGTGCCTTTGTTTTTTTGTCGCACCCTGTACCTAAGTACGTGAATTTTGAGACACCCTGTATTTTACTTAGTCTTAGTTCTACGAGGTCACGTTGTGAAACTATTAAGGACCTTTTGGCTTTGGTATTTGGTCCCACTCTGTACATGAATTTTGAGACACGCTCTGTATTTATTTCTGTGACGTTACGCGACGAAATTATTAAAGCCCTTTTGGTTTTGGTATGTTTTGATTTACCCTATACCTACATTATTTTTGAGATACCTGGGATTTTCCTATTTCTGTGACGTCACCGAGATTCTAACTCACACTCCTTTAGATAATATCTTTCAAGTACGTCGATGGCTCAGTTGGTCAGAGCGTCGAGTTTAACCCTGGTAGCCCTAGGTTCGAAACCTGGTGCGCATTTTTTATTTTTACAATTTTGGCGTCATGACGTCAGAACGTGTCATAGGCTAACGGCGCACGCGCCTTAGGGCAGATCTCCACGATTGGCTGAGGAAGGGGGCTCAAGTGTCCCATACCTACTTATTTTCCATTTGTAATAATATTATAATAATCATATCTGACTTGTGTAATATGTCCATGAACGTCCGCAAAAAAAATCCAGGGGGCAACGGAAATCGAAAAATTTTAGGAAAAGTATAGTAATAAATGGAAAATCCCATGAACAACAATAATTAGGTAATTTCCCGTATATCATTGAAAAGTTTATTATTATTAGTTTGAGCTCAACTTTTGATATTAACATTGATAATTTCATATTATGATGCGCGGTGTTCTTCAAGGTGGGTGTAATTTCTTAGTTGAGATTTCATTCAAATATTGAAAAATTGTAAGAGGTTAACAACTATTATCGCCAACAATCTAATGCCTGGTTCATGCAGCTTCTTTATCTTTTAATTTTACTTTATCTTTAAGAAATAACCAATGGCATTTGCCCCTTGATTTGAACTGACCAGTGACATTTAATATTTCTTAAAAATAAAGAAAAATTAAAAGATAAAGAAGCTGTATGAACCAGGCCTAAGTTTTACTTGCCTATCCCACGCACGAATATCCTGAAATTCTCTCCATTTTTTCGAATGTGTGATTCCTACCTGTAATAAATTTGATATTTTGACATTTTTTTGACATTTTTGGTCCAAATGCCTATTAGAGAACTCAAGAAGATGTTTTTCTAAACTATAATATATTGGTTTCGGGATTGTAATTGTTTAATATTGTCAGTGGTCTTTATTATTGTTGTATCTATTAATCTGGAGTTAAATTTGATCTAATTTAATGTAGTTTATCCTATTAGATCTTAAGTTAAATCATTGAATAAGGTCCGAATACCTTAATCAATGGTTAAATCAAATTTATTGTAAGTTTAATTTTTATTTTATATTATTTTTAATTTTAGTCCAGGCATTCTACCTTATACGTATACCTATACTACGGCTGTTTTGTAATCGGGATCTTCTTCCTGTAAAACAGTTTCTCTTATAAATAAATAAATAAATAAATTATTAGTCTTCGTCCGAAAATTCCGACCCCCTATTATTTTATAAACATCCTGCATACTTGTGGATACTTTGAAGGAGCAAATTTTTCTGATTGCAATGATATATAATATTTGTTGATAGATGTGAAGATTTGTGGACTTAAATTTGCAAAAAAAATCATTTGATAGATCGCAGTTAGCCGTGAAGTAGGCAGATTTTTATAGTTAAGCTATAGATTATTTTTGAGACAGATACTTACTTTAATAAATCAAAATTTAAAAAATAGCAATAAATATTAAAAATTTCGATGCCAAGCGCCCAACTCTGGTCTGGTTAAAAATCGACGTACCTACAGGTGCCGCGATCACAACATAATTATGAGGCATAAAACATCCAGAAAATTGATCACGAAGTCGACGTATTATTTATAAACAATGACTTGTTTGATTGATATTTTCAATTAAACGTCTATTGGAATCAAAATAAAGATTACTTCTCTTTCGCGTTTCCGGGAAGTCATGTAGAAACGTTTAATAAAACACTCAGTTAAGAAATCAGAAAATTGGTACCTATGCCTTACAAACAAAACTGCATTAAGTTATTAATTTTAAAATGCCACTAGAACCTATTCAATAATGAAAAACTCTGTTACCGTGCAGTCTGTTATACATAATGAAAGTAACGATCGATTTTAGTTTTTTAAATTTACTTTGATAAATGGTGTCTGGCGGCTTTCTACAGTTTTAATCTTCCTTTCTATACGGCTCATTATGGTCGCAGTTTCTTTCCGATGAGATCATTCTCGATTATCGACATGGATTTCGTATTCTAAATAGCTGGTTAGGGCGACTGATAGTATGTTGATGACACATATGTATCTTAGGACCATTATGTATTTATGCATGATATTTAAATTTGTATCATGAAAGGCACCTCCATTACAATAGAGTTAACTATATACATATATATGCGAATAAGATAATTTAAGAAGTACTTTCAATACATGATCCTAACAGCTACAATAGCGTGCAAGAGAACCAAAACAATGTCGATTCGTTTCTCCAAGGTTGACTAATAAACCCTACAGTTTCCTGCCAACTGTAGCGAAAAATAATAAAAAAATCCACCGAAATATTAAGGAACTAAGTAGTTGTTCTTTCACATATTTCTGATGCATATAAAAATGTGTGGTAATTTAAATTAACTACAAGGACAAGAAATAAGGAAGTCCGCTCATAATTGTTTGTGAGATATTAATCTCTTTAATGTACCAAGTTTATGTTCTATTTTGACTTGAATTCTAAATACCAAAAACAGGATTTTATTCCGGATGTTCTATTTCGACTTAAATTATTGTAAATACCAAAAAACAGGATTTAATTGCGGATGCTATGTGTTGTTTAAAATGATGATTACTCCATGGTATATAATAATTTTTGGAGTAAGCAACTACATACTAGTTTCTCATATTAATTGTATATACAGGGTGATTCAGTCATGATGTAAAAAATTTTAATCACAGAAGTAGGGGAGGTCTACTGGAATGGAAAATGGATTTTTTTCTTGAAGTTTAAGACATGGGGCAAATGAACCTTAATACCCGAGTAACTAAACGCTTTTGCTTCAATATCAACCGTCAAGGTTGACACTGGAGAGCTAATGTTGCTACATTTCAATAATTAAATACCTATCTATTCAGTCTTGTTTCTACAAAGGAACAACACCGACTGTAGCGCTCTAGCGGCTGTGGCGACTAGGCGACTCATTCTTGTCAATATCTTGAGTACAGGTGCATGGACCGTGGCGTGTAGAGTTCCGCGATTCTCAAGCATGAACTTGTACCTATTGAACTTGAAAGTAAACAGTAATATCTAGAGTGTTTTAATTTTGATGCATACTTGCACATTTTGTGTTTATTTTTGTGTTTTTCCTCTGCTGCAGTCACTGCAAACAACGTGCATCCGTTGTGGGCTAATAAGAGCTCCCTATACTCCTTCACACAAAAAATCAAAAAGGTAATAAATTCACTTAAACTATGCATACCTACATTTTTTAAATATCTGGGAAAAGATACAAAAAAGTAAATTTACGATATGTTGTGCAACTCCGCACACCGGAGCCGGTAGCCTCGATGCGCGAGCTTAACAGCTGATCTGGTGAACGCCGTTAATGAGGGGTCTTAATGCACTTCTGAAAATATTTTTTCTTTTTTTTGGTTGACTTTTGAATTTATTTAATTTCGAATTCGTATTAGCTATTTTTCCCACCTGTGTTTAAATTTGTTTACATCATGACTAAATCACCCTGTATATATGATGACAATAATGCCCCCAACATGTTGATGGTTATTTTGGAATTATCCAGACAAAAAAGTTAAGGTTGATATTTCTTGTCCAGGGCAAAATTACAATATTCTGTGAGAAAATATGAACTTTGGTTGGAAGTGGGTGAAGCATAGATTCCGAAAATTCAATAATATGCAGCGTGTTACATAATAGTAGATTCTGTAATGAGGTTAGAATGAAAAAATTCGATATGATTGGAAGATTCCGAAAGCGAGCGTTAGCGAGCCTGAGGACCCACGAGTATCGAATTCGATTTTTTTCATTCTAACCGAGTAACAGCCTGTATTTTCTCCACGACCATTCGTGAATGTAATTTCAGGTGGAGTATTATCAAATTCCATATCAAAATCACTCGATTTTTCACTCATTTTATTTAACTTAAAACACGTTCGAAAATACTTATTATTTCTGACCGGGATTATTATAAGCTTATATCTTCATAGTTACGCTATCAATAAAGAGGGTCATAACTCCCTTGGGACATTATAGATTCTATAATTCCCTCTACCTTTCACAACAGTTCTGTTTATAAACAAGTAACATAGCAACAACCTAGCAACAACAAAACTCTTATAATCAATGGTACCTGATTCAAATATACCGGGAAGGTATAATAAATTGGTACATTTTTTCCGTTTTAAAAATGAACACTATTTTATTGAAATCGGTCAGAAATAAAATTATCTATGTATCACGGGAGTTAATGGGCCTTAATAACCTCAGGCAATTGCTGTCCCTCGGGCCGGAGGCCCTCGGGACGCAAACATTGCCATCGGTAATTAAGGCCCTTATGATTCCCTTGATATACATAAATAACTATTATGACGCGCACCCCCACGCCTCTATTGTTGACAGCGAGGTTGACAGTCTTGAAATCCATGGCACTGTATGCTGTGTTTAGTTCGATTAGCGTATATTCATTCATTGTCTTGTTATGGAATGAAAATATATAAAATAATGCAATGATTTATTATTATTAGTACGAAATATTAGTATCCCTATTATTATATTGTTTATTTATGTGCAATAGATTACAAAATTTATATTATGATCCTGGAAATATCAAATCCTGTATCAATTTTAATAAGACAACACCCACCAAAAAGTCCTCAAATTCTATCTCTACAATTTTTTCTTTAACACGAAAAATAAAGAAGTGGGGGTAAAATGTTATATGGATCACAACGTATACGTACTTCCAACCTATTCAAAATTGATTCAGTTTTCATGAAAAGTGAAACAAACTGGGTAGGTAATATGGCTCTTGAGATAATGAGTTGTACGATTTGTACGAAAATTTTCTTCAAATTTCTAGCAGGTACTTGGTTGCGAGAGGATTCTATAGGCTATAAATTTAAGTTACGCAGTCTCGTTGCCCCACAGAGCAAATTTGAATAAAAATGCGTTGCACGTTCCTAAGTTATTTGCTTGCAATCGGAAAATAATGACTTCATTGCTGGTGATGAATATCTTAGGCATTATGGCCATTTGTAGAAACAATAATTGCATTGTTAGTCCACATCCTGGGACTTTATTGCTGGCCACGATTTTGCAACTTGATTTGTGGTGGTTGAGCTGGACACTATAGGGCTACCTCATGCAACACAAGCAATGTATTACTTCAAACTGACACTCTCTCCTACACTAATATATTTGTAAACAGAACTTCTAAACATTTAAAAGTTTAGTTTCTGAAATTTTCCTAAATATTAATGTTTCAATGTGCCTTTCATAACGTGATTTCTAAAAGAGAAATCTGTTCAACCTGTCATCATGTTGAGGGAGTCGCAAATAATAACCACCTTGAGTGAAACAATTCAGTAGTTGTTGTTTATCAAATTGGCCGATTTTCAAAATCCTTTTTTTCACATACCTAAGTGCCTGAAAAGCTCTACTCTGATAATAATAATAAATCTTCTTTCTTGCATTGCCTGCAAGTAGTATAACAGAGAAAAAATACAATGACGGGAAGTTTAGCTTTAAGGACACATTTAGGACTATGTTTTAACGTAGTTTCGTTTTAATTTTATACTGTATAAGCTGTCACTGAAACATGGTAATCAGGGTTTTGAAGTACGGGCAGTTCAATGGTCTAAATGTTTTTTAACGACTAATACGATTTCGTCTTTTTAGTAAGTTTTTTGGTGGTAGTAGGTAAGTCATGGAATAATATGATTTTTTGAAAGTCGGCCAATCCTCTGAAAAATACGGAATGGACAAATATCACACTACACAGGGTGTAACTTTGATTAGTACCTACATAAATTTTAACCTGTATATGCAAATCGGTCATTGTAGCGCTAAAACTATAGCAGATACAAAAAAGAACACAGAATACGTTAAGGGCACAAATATAATATTTTTAGATAGCTTGATTCATAAACTAATAAAGGCACTTTTGGTTGATATCGATAAAATGAACTGTTTATGAGAAAAAACTATTTTTGTTTAATACGATTTTTATTACATAATTTTGTGTCTGTTCAACATGAGTTCCTTCTAATATTATGCATTCCCTAGCTTTACGAATTGAGGATTGTTAAATCGGTACATGTCAAAAAACAACCATATAAGCAACAAAAAACAAATGTAAATAACAGTGGCATTCTCATAAAGAATGTAAATTTCATCGGTTTAGGTCTCTTTACGAATGCAATAAACAAAAATAGTTTTTTTCTTGAAAACAGTTCATTTTATCGATATCAACCAAGAGTGCATTTTTTTATGTTTAAGGTTCAAGCTATCTAAAAATATTATTTTTGTGCCGTTATCGTAAAGGGTGTAAAAAAATTGACATTATTGTGCTACAACTGGTTTCTTGTGCCATATGCAGGAAAACTTTCTTGCATTCCTGTATTGGGTAGTCGGCTTCAGAGGCAAGAATTCTGAAGCAGAACAAGAATCTTAGTTGGACATGTAAGCTGTGTCTTCAAGTTGGTTCTGACATCAACGAACTCAAAGCTGCCGTAATGGCGTTGACAACTGAGGTAGCTGAGTTAAAAAAACTGAAATCATCTACTGACGCGAAAGAAGAAAGTGCAACGTTGTTATCTTTGGCCTTCCGGAATCTGCTGAATCCGGTGGTGCAGCAAGGGATATTAAGGATAAAAACCTCTCGTCGCAGATGTTTAACTATCTAAGCATTGATTGCAATATTAAAACTGTTTCTCGCCTTGGAAAGTTTGATCCCACTAAAGCCAATAAACGACCATTGAAAATCACCCTTGATAGTTATGACTCTGTACTCAAGATAATACGCAGCGCCCATAAACTGAAATCCAGCAATAATTATAAGCAAGTCAATGCATCGTTTGACCGTACTCCTACGCAAATTTTACATTACAACAATTTACGTCGGGAACTTCAGGAGAGACAGTCTGGTGGCGAGATCAATTTGAAAATCAAGTATGTACAAGGCATACAGAAGATTGTCCAGGAAAACTAACAGTGCCCAACAGATTTCCAACTTCTGATTTGCTATGTTATTTTCAAAATGTTGGGGGTCTACGTTCGAAACTTGAATTGATTTATTCGTCAGTGTCCCTTGGGGAGTTTGACTGCATTGGTTTTGTGGAGTCTGACTTAACTAGCGATATTGTGAACTCTGAATGTTTTTCGGACAACTATACTGTGTTTCGATGTGACCGAAGATATGACTTGGTTAATTTAAGCAGAGGTGGTGGGGCACTACTTGCGATAAAAAATTATATAAAGGCTGAACAACTTAACCTAGGTGATCTCCTTGCTGCCTTTCCAATTATAGATATTGTTGGTTGTAAGTGTTCCGTTAATGATTGCTTTTATTTTTTTGTTTATATTCTGTATATTCCACTACGTGTAACAATTGCGGAATATGAGAGTTTCCTCGAATTATTCTCTCTTAAAGTTTGTCAACATAAGTTTTTCCTTGTTATGGGTGACTTCAATGTTCCTTTCTTTTCTAATAATAATATTGATGATACTAAATCGCAGATTACGCTTAGCTTTATGAATTTTTTGGATGTATCACAAATTAACTATGTTAGAAACTCTAATGATAGAATCTTGGACCTAGTTTTTACTAACATGTCAGCAGAGTTAAAGCGCGAAGATTGTCCTTTTATAAGGGAGAGTTTACATCACCCAGCTTTGAGTATTTTGTTAAATGTTGCCTCACCATCCAATGTTCGCTTTGATGTTTCCAATGAGCAAAAAATGTATAACTTTAGGAAGGCTCAATATCCAGCACTGTACATGGCACTCTCGGAGATTGATTGGAGCATTCTTCATAATTTTTCAGATGTTAATGAGGCTTGCCATTGTTTCTATGGCTTATTATATACCATATTTGACAGATATGTTCCTACATACCGAAATAAATTGAGTCGTAGGTTTCCGAGTTGGTATACTGGTGAAATTCGTTACATGATTAAACTTAAAGAGCATTACTGGCGTAAATTCAGAACATCTAAAAGCAACTCCACCTTTAATGACTATAAAAGACTCAGAGCAGTGTTAAAGAATCTTATCCATGAAGCTTATAACTTATATGTGAATAGTGTTGAATACTCTATTGTCACTGATCCTAAAAAGCTGTGGTCATTTGTTCATAATAAAAAAGGATCTACAAGAATTCCAGGCAGATTGACGTCACACCGGGGCGAGTTGACTGATCCGGATACAATTGTGAATGCTTTTGCTTCATACTTTGCTAGCACCTACCAGTTACCATTCCATTCTTGTGCTGTCAGTCAGACCCTCTCTAATCAATTGACTGATACTATCAATATATCAATGTTTTCACTTGCAGGTGTAAAACAGGCAATATCCAAACTTAAAAATAAACTTGTGCCTGGTCATGACTTAATTCCTAGTTTTATTGTTAAAGATTGTTCTCCACTTCTTGCTGAGCCATTAATTTTTTTATTTAATCTCTCAATTAAAACATCAACATTCCCTGATTGCTGGAAACTTGCTCGGGTGTGTCCTGTTCATAAAAAGGGGATTATTTCTGATGTATCTAATTATAGGCCGATTTCCATCTTACCTAACTTTGCGAAGGTGTTTGAGATGTGCGTGTATAACCGCATCTATCCGGAGCTCAGAAACCAACTATCAGTTTCGCAGCACGGTTTCATGAAAAATCGCTCAACGACCACCAATCTCGTTGAAATCTCCCAGTTCATTTGTGAGAGGCTCGATGACAGGGAGCAGGTTGATGTGGTGTATACGGACTTCTCGAGGGCGTTTGACAGGATCGATCATCCCACTTTATTGTACAAACTCTCGCTGGCTGGTTTTAGTGATAGCCTCGTTTCGTTTTTTGAGTCTTACCTGAAGAACCGCCCTCAGTCCGTATGTTACAATGGCTTTAATTCTAACAAATATATTGCCACTTCTGGAGTTCCTCAGGGTTCCAATCTGGGGCCTCTGTTATTCCTTCTATTTATCAATGATATTACTGATAATCTCAAATGTGGTAAACTTTTGTTCGCGGACGACTTAAAAATCTATTGTTTAATACAATCCTTAGAAAACTGCTTATTTCTCCAGAAGCAGCTTTGTGAATTGGATGCTTGGTGTGTCGTTAATCACCTGGATTTAAACCATGCCAAGTGCAGTGTAGTTAGGTACTCTCGAAAAGAGTCAAATATAACATTTGATTACAAATTAGGTAACACAAGTCTTGCTTCTAAGGACAGTGGTGATGATCTTGGGGTCCGCTTTGATAGTGTCATGTCGTTCAATGAGCATTTCAATAATATTTCGATGTCTGCCTACAAAACTTTGGGTTTTTTGTTGAGACACTGTCGAGGCTTCACAAATATTGCGGCTTTGAAGACTCTGTTCTTTTCACTCGTCCGTTCGAAACTGGAATATTGTTCTGTTATTTGGCATCCAATTTATGAAACCCATGAAAAGCAATTAGAGTATGTTCAAAGAAAATTTCTTAAATTTCTTTATTATAAAACTCACGGCATGTACCCTCCTCGTGGATATGACCATCAGGCACTTCTTAATTAATTTAATATGTGTTCATTGATAGTTCGCCGATCCGTTTCTGGTGTTTCCTTTTTATATAACTGTATCCGAAACAATATAGATTCTCCTTTTTTTCTTTCTAGACTAAACATACGAGTACCAAGACCTAATTCACGGCTAACATCTACATTTTACGTTCCCTATGCTCGTACTAATATAATGTTTAAGTCGCCAATTTATTTTACATCCAGTCTCCATAATATGTTGCCTGATGAATGTGATCTGTTTGATTGCTCCAAGCCTTCCTTTTTGAGGTGTGCCATTGAGTGCTTTTCATAATTTCACGTTATGTGTTGGGTAGTATTAGTATTAGTCCGCTGATAATTGTACTGTACAGGGTAGATACCCTGCGTGGGGCTCCCTATACTATGTTGATTATATTGATTGAGCTGTGCTTACTTTATAATCAGTTTTCTTTATTTTTTTCTGTGGTGCTATGTTCCCTTTATATTTATCTTTGTATGTTGTCCTGTAAATGGATTTTTCTGTTGGGCAATAAATAAATAAACAAATAAATAAATAAATACAACTATCGATTTTCAGGGGCGTCCTTTATAGGGGCTTGTATCTCCGTATAGGTCCCTCACATATTCTGGGACACCGTGTATATTAAAAAATATCTTCATTTTGTTGCGAAGAGCCTGTAACTTCCTTAGGGATCCCCCAAAGAGATTAAGTTTATATGAGAAAGTGGCATCATTTTTACAAGTTGTCACGGGTAAAATCCGAAATTAAATTAATTTAATTGGCCTAGGTAGATTGTGGCCAGAAAATTATTTTTCTCTAGATTTTGATCCCTAAATTATCATATAAATCAACGATTTTATTTAATCATTATTCCCAGTGTCCTTTTCCTTAATTTTCGGGCGAAAATACCAATGAATTGTTTTATTGGAATTTACCGTCGCTTCTCTTGGAAAGCCCAATATATTGTTTCCTGGGTCACTTGAGGCCGACCCATTCGGACATCGACGGCTATCGAGAGTTAGCATTGATTTATTTTTGAATTCGTGTAATTATTTCCTACTGATATTTAAAATAGCTGTCATATTATCTAAGCATTGTGGTCGGAAATACAGTTTTGGAAATGTGTTTCGGATTAGCTATACCTATGTGTTTGATTTGGACGAGTTCTAGGTATATCCTTTCAACCTCGAATTGGGAATAAACAAATTCAAATTGGGAATAGTCATCTTGAAATTAAGAATAATCAATATCAAATTGGAAATAGACAACTTCAAACTGGGCATAGTCAATATCAAATTGAGAATAATCAATTTCAAATTGGGAACATTCAGTACTAAATTGAAAATCAAAAACTTCATAACACAATTTATTAAGCATATTTTATAATATTAAGTGACATTTTAATTATTTATATCTAAGTAAATATACAATACCCATCTACTTATTAATTTACATGTCATATTTACCATATAAATTTAGTAAGTCATTTTATATATATTTTCCTGTTACCTTTTGCATTAACATATTAATGTCCATGTTTGTATCCTTCTCTTCTCTTAACTTCTCTTCGTTCTTCATTTTCGTGTTTCTTTCCTGTGCATATTAAACCGCCCTAGAAATTATAAACGAACTATGCCGAAAAATTACAAAAGCCTTTTAGCCGTAAAGTCCAGATGAGTTAAGGCGGGTGGTGTGCCACAACAAAAATGTATAAAAAATATAGAAAAGTGTATATGGTCTTAGATGGTGGCTTTGTCGAAAAAGGTCCAATAAATTAAATCGTTATTTCCATGTTGGTTAATATTCTGTAAAGAAATAAATTACTTTTGCATTTGTTTTGGGGGTTTTGAGGGTTTTGAAGTACGGGCAGTTCAATGGTCTAAATGTTTTTTAACGACTAATACGATTTCGTCTTTTTAGTAAGTTTTTTGGTGGTAGTAGGTAAGTCATGGAATAATATGATTTTTTGAAAGTCGGCCAATCCTCTGAAAAATACGGAATGGACAAATATCACACTACACAGGGTGTAACTTTGATTAGTACCTACATAAATTTTAACCTGTATATGCAAATCGGTCATTGTAGCGCTAAAACTATAGCAGATACAAAAAAGAACACAGAATACGTTAAGGGCACAAATATAATATTTTTAGATAGCTTGATTCATAAACTAATAAAGGCACTTTTGGTTGATATCGATAAAATGAACTGTTTATGAGAAAAAACTATTTTTGTTTAATACGATTTTTATTACATAATTTTGTGTCTGTTCAACATGAGTTCCTTCTAATATTATGCATTCCCTAGCTTTACGAATTGAGGATTGTTAAATCGGTACATGTCAAAAAACAACCATATAAGCAACAAAAAACAAATGTAAATAACAGTGGCATTCTCATAAAGAATGTAAATTTCATCGGTTTAGGTCTCTTTACGAATGCAATAAACAAAAATAGTTTTTTTCTTGAAAACAGTTCATTTTATCGATATCAACCAAGAGTGCATTTTTTTATGTTTAAGGTTCAAGCTATCTAAAAATATTATTTTTGTGCCGTTATCGTAAAGGGTGTAAAAAAATTGACATTATTGTGCTACAACTGGTTTCTTGTGCCATATGCAGGAAAACTTTCTTGCATTCCTGTATTGGGTAGTCGGCTTCAGAGGCAAGAATTCTGAAGCAGAACAAGAATCTTAGTTGGACATGTAAGCTGTGTCTTCAAGTTGGTTCTGACATCAACGAACTCAAAGCTGCCGTAATGGCGTTGACAACTGAGGTAGCTGAGTTAAAAAAACTGAAATCATCTACTGACGCGAAAGAAGAAAGTGCAACGTTGTTATCTTTGGCCTTCCGGAATCTGCTGAATCCGGTGGTGCAGCAAGGGATATTAAGGATAAAAACCTCTCGTCGCAGATGTTTAACTATCTAAGCATTGATTGCAATATTAAAACTGTTTCTCGCCTTGGAAAGTTTGATCCCACTAAAGCCAATAAACGACCATTGAAAATCACCCTTGATAGTTATGACTCTGTACTCAAGATAATACGCAGCGCCCATAAACTGAAATCCAGCAATAATTATAAGCAAGTCAATGCATCGTTTGACCGTACTCCTACGCAAATTTTACATTACAACAATTTACGTCGGGAACTTCAGGAGAGACAGTCTGGTGGCGAGATCAATTTGAAAATCAAGTATGTACAAGGCATACAGAAGATTGTCCAGGAAAACTAACAGTGCCCAACAGATTTCCAACTTCTGATTTGCTATGTTATTTTCAAAATGTTGGGGGTCTACGTTCGAAACTTGAATTGATTTATTCGTCAGTGTCCCTTGGGGAGTTTGACTGCATTGGTTTTGTGGAGTCTGACTTAACTAGCGATATTGTGAACTCTGAATGTTTTTCGGACAACTATACTGTGTTTCGATGTGACCGAAGATATGACTTGGTTAATTTAAGCAGAGGTGGTGGGGCACTACTTGCGATAAAAAATTATATAAAGGCTGAACAACTTAACCTAGGTGATCTCCTTGCTGCCTTTCCAATTATAGATATTGTTGGTTGTAAGTGTTCCGTTAATGATTGCTTTTATTTTTTTGTTTATATTCTGTATATTCCACTACGTGTAACAATTGCGGAATATGAGAGTTTCCTCGAATTATTCTCTCTTAAAGTTTGTCAACATAAGTTTTTCCTTGTTATGGGTGACTTCAATGTTCCTTTCTTTTCTAATAATAATATTGATGATACTAAATCGCAGATTACGCTTAGCTTTATGAATTTTTTGGATGTATCACAAATTAACTATGTTAGAAACTCTAATGATAGAATCTTGGACCTAGTTTTTACTAACATGTCAGCAGAGTTAAAGCGCGAAGATTGTCCTTTTATAAGGGAGAGTTTACATCACCCAGCTTTGAGTATTTTGTTAAATGTTGCCTCACCATCCAATGTTCGCTTTGATGTTTCCAATGAGCAAAAAATGTATAACTTTAGGAAGGCTCAATATCCAGCACTGTACATGGCACTCTCGGAGATTGATTGGAGCATTCTTCATAATTTTTCAGATGTTAATGAGGCTTGCCATTGTTTCTATGGCTTATTATATACCATATTTGACAGATATGTTCCTACATACCGAAATAAATTGAGTCGTAGGTTTCCGAGTTGGTATACTGGTGAAATTCGTTACATGATTAAACTTAAAGAGCATTACTGGCGTAAATTCAGAACATCTAAAAGCAACTCCACCTTTAATGACTATAAAAGACTCAGAGCAGTGTTAAAGAATCTTATCCATGAAGCTTATAACTTATATGTGAATAGTGTTGAATACTCTATTGTCACTGATCCTAAAAAGCTGTGGTCATTTGTTCATAATAAAAAAGGATCTACAAGAATTCCAGGCAGATTGACGTCACACCGGGGCGAGTTGACTGATCCGGATACAATTGTGAATGCTTTTGCTTCATACTTTGCTAGCACCTACCAGTTACCATTCCATTCTTGTGCTGTCAGTCAGACCCTCTCTAATCAATTGACTGATACTATCAATATATCAATGTTTTCACTTGCAGGTGTAAAACAGGCAATATCCAAACTTAAAAATAAACTTGTGCCTGGTCATGACTTAATTCCTAGTTTTATTGTAAAACATTGTTCTCCACTTCTTGCTGAGCCATTAATTTTTTTATTTAATCTCTCAATTAAAACATCAACATTCCCTGATTGCTGGAAACTTGCTCGGGTGTGTCCTGTTCATAAAAAGGGGATTATTTCTGATGTATCTAATTATAGGCCGATTTCCATCTTACCTAACTTTGCGAAGGTGTTTGAGATGTGCGTGTATAACCGCATCTATCCGGAGCTCAGAAACCAACTATCAGTTTCGCAGCACGGTTTCATGAAAAATCGCTCAACGACCACCAATCTCGTTGAAATCTCCCAGTTCATTTGTGAGAGGCTCGATGACAGGGAGCAGGTTGATGTGGTGTATACGGACTTCTCGAGGGCGTTTGACAGGATCGATCATCCCACTTTATTGTACAAACTCTCGCTGGCTGGTTTTAGTGATAGCCTCGTTTCGTTTTTTGAGTCTTACCTGAAGAACCGCCCTCAGTCCGTATGTTACAATGGCTTTAATTCTAACAAATATATTGCCACTTCTGGAGTTCCTCAGGGTTCCAATCTGGGGCCTCTGTTATTCCTTCTATTTATCAATGATATTACTGATAATCTCAAATGTGGTAAACTTTTGTTCGCGGACGACTTAAAAATCTATTGTTTAATACAATCCTTAGAAAACTGCTTATTTCTCCAGAAGCAGCTTTGTGAATTGGATGCTTGGTGTGTCGTTAATCACCTGGATTTAAACCATGCCAAGTGCAGTGTAGTTAGGTACTCTCGAAAAGAGTCAAATATAACATTTGATTACAAATTAGGTAACACAAGTCTTGCTTCTAAGGACAGTGTTGATGATCTTGGGGTCCGCTTTGATAGTGTCATGTCGTTCAATGAGCATTTCAATAATATTTCGATGTCTGCCTACAAAACTTTGGGTTTTTTGTTGAGACACTGTCGAGGCTTCACAAATATTGCGGCTTTGAAGACTCTGTTCTTTTCACTCGTCCGTTCGAAACTGGAATATTGTTCTGTTATTTGGCATCCAATTTATGAAACCCATGAAAAGCAATTAGAGTATGTTCAAAGAAAATTTCTTAAATTTCTTTATTATAAAACTCACGGCATGTACCCTCCTCGTGGATATGACCATCAGGCACTTCTTAATTAATTTAATATGTGTTCATTGATAGTTCGCCGATCCGTTTCTGGTGTTTCCTTTTTATATAACTGTATCCGAAACAATATAGATTCTCCTTTTTTTCTTTCTAGACTAAACATACGAGTACCAAGACCTAATTCACGGCTAACATCTACATTTTACGTTCCCTATGCTCGTACTAATATAATGTTTAAGTCGCCAATTTATTTTACATCCAGTCTCCATAATATGTTGCCTGATGAATGTGATCTGTTTGATTGCTCCAAGCCTTCCTTTTTGAGGTGTGCCATTGAGTGCTTTTCATAATTTCACGTTATGTGTTGGGTAGTATTAGTATTAGTCCGCTGATAATTGTACTGTACAGGGTAGATACCCTGCGTGGGGCTCCCTATACTATGTTGATTATATTGATTGAGCTGTGCTTACTTTATAATCAGTTTTCTTTATTTTTTTCTGTGGTGCTATGTTCCCTTTATATTTATCTTTGTATGTTGTCCTGTAAATGGATTTTTCTGTTGGGCAATAAATAAATAAACAAATAAATAAATAAATACAACTATCGATTTTCAGGGGCGTCCTTTATAGGGGCTTGTATCTCCGTATAGGTCCCTCACATATTCTGGGACACCGTGTATATTAAAAAATATCTTCATTTTGTTGCGAAGAGCCTGTAACTTCCTTAGGGATCCCCCAAAGAGATTAAGTTTATATGAGAAAGTGGCATCATTTTTACAAGTTGTCACGGGTAAAATCCGAAATTAAATTAATTTAATTGGCCTAGGTAGATTGTGGCCAGAAAATTATTTTTCTCTAGATTTTGATCCCTAAATTATCATATAAATCAACGATTTTATTTAATCATTATTCCCAGTGTCCTTTTCCTTAATTTTCGGGCGAAAATACCAATGAATTGTTTTATTGGAATTTACCGTCGCTTCTCTTGGAAAGCCCAATATATTGTTTCCTGGGTCACTTGAGGCCGACCCATTCGGACATCGACGGCTATCGAGAGTTAGCATTGATTTATTTTTGAATTCGTGTAATTATTTCCTACTGATATTTAAAATAGCTGTCATATTATCTAAGCATTGTGATCGGAAATACAGTTTTGGAAATGTGTTTCGGATTAGCTATACCTATGTGTTTGATTTGGACGAGTTCTAGGTATATCCTTTCAACCTCGAATTGGGAATAAACAAATTCAAATTGGGAATAGTCATCTTGAAATTAAGAATAATCAATATCAAATTGGAAATAGACAACTTCAAACTGGGCATAGTCAATATCAAATTGAGAATAATCAATTTCAAATTGGGAACATTCAGTACTAAATTGAAAATCAAAAACTTCATAACACAATTTATTAAGCATATTTTATAATATTAAGTGACATTTTAATTATTTATATCTAAGTAAATATACAATACCCATCTACTTATTAATTTACATGTCATATTTACCATATAAATTTAGTAAGTCATTTTATATATATTTTCCTGTTACCTTTTGCATTAACATATTAATGTCCATGTTTGTATCCTTCTCTTCTCTTAACTTCTCTTCGTTCTTCATTTTCGTGTTTCTTTCCTGTGCATATTAAACCGCCCTAGAAATTATAAACGAACTATGCCGAAAAATTACAAAAGCCTTTTAGCCGTAAAGTCCAGATGAGTTAAGGCGGGTGGTGTGCCACAACAAAAATGTATAAAAAATATAGAAAAGTGTATATGGTCTTAGATGGTGGCTTTGTCGAAAAAGGTCCAATAAATTAAATCGTTATTTCCATGTTGGTTAATATTCTGTAAAGAAATAAATTACTTTTGCATTTGTTAATATTTTTTCAACGATTACAGGGCGCCCTTGCGAATGGTATAAAGTTAAAAAATTCAGCACTTTGAGATCGCACAGCGAAAAACATACGTCCATATAATAATTTTTATCGAATTTATGCATTGGTACCAACAAAATTTTTTGCTCAACTTTGGCACTCTGTAGAATGGAACTCCTTGTATAAAAAATCTTTGCCGGCCCTGAGTATACATTTGACAGCAGTATGAAGGTTAAACGAAGCGGCTTTTGAATATCTTTCAAACGAATTTCTCAAAAAATATAGATTTTTTGGATTTATATAGATTTATAAATGACGCATAACTTTTCAACATCAGAAGCTCTAGTCTAGTCATATTCTAGATATACTTATTGCTCCACGTTTAATCATCAATAGTTTCTTTTGACATAAAAAAATAAAAAAAACGGTATACATAGGTAGGTACATTTAAAATGATACCTCTTAATGAATATTGATATCTGATATCTCAGAAGAGTTGAACTACCAAAAACCAGTATGCTCATTCGGAATATCAAAATTGTCAATAGGTTAGGTAACAAATTAGGGTTCTTTACCTGTAGGTACCTATATCTATATGGCTGGTGCAAACCCGGGTAAAAATTAAAAAAAAAAGAAGATGGCTAAATTCCGATATGAAGATGTAATCCACCGACCGGTCGGCGCGTCAAGAAAAAATCCATCCTTGAGCAAATGCCAATGTTTCGGCAGAAGAAGTTGAAGGTCAGCGCGCTCATTGAAAATTTCAAGACGCAAATTTACCATGAAATGTTACTCGATATTATTTATAGTCGGGTCTAATTACCAAAGAATCTAAAATGCCCGATGATTACCAGTAATAAGGTGAATCACCTTCGGTTAAAACCATATTTTTACTTATCGATGTATCTACGTATCAGGGAATGAAAGAAAAATATCTACATTATTTGGCAATGATTTAATTTTGCTTTGTAGAAGCTTTGGACCGGTGAATTTTGGTATATTTTTAATTTTTAACATATAGAAAACTTTTTTATTTTTTCCTTGTTAGAAAATGTTATTTTCGATAAAATTAAAAATAAGGCCAAAAATCATATATAATGAGTTTAAATCGAGGTAACACCCTTTACATAAAAAGTCTTCGATCGCCCAAGACTCATTTTTTAAAGATAGTTTAAGGCATATCTCCAAAATGACAGCTCATATGCAAAATAGGATTGGACCTTCTTATTGGGAACAAAATTCTCTAAAACTTTCAAAAATAACGGAGCTAGCGGGATTTGAAGAAATTACGAAAATTTTTGAAATATCTAGTAGTCATGGACTTTTTCAAAAATTCAAAAGCTGCATTAAATTGGGTGAGCAAAACTGCAAATCTTTCCCCATTTAACCGTTGTTCTATTCCTGCTAGTTTCCGATATCCCCATACAGATAATAAAAAACTCACTCTTTAGAAACAATACAATAGAGGAAAAGACTCAAATTTGAGGTAGGTGCCTAATTTGAGATAGCTCCTTATATTAAAGGATATGTAACGCCATCTAACAGAAATAGCCTAGACTAATTAAAATAAACTGGGGTGTAGTGTTAAAGTGGTAGTTGAGCGCTTCAGTTCGTTTGTTTCTGTACAAAAGCACGTTTGGTGCGATTTGACTGCTAAAATTTTTTTGATAGTGTAAATAAACTGGCATTTACAGTCAAGGTGAAGTGTAAAAAAATTTATGTGTCATAGTAGTTGGTATAGGAGGTGTTGCTTAATGATATTTTATTGAAATTTGGCACTATTTTTTCATAACTATCCTAAAATACTGTTGTCAATTTTTTATACTGAAAGTTCCTAATTTGAGATACCAAATTTGTACTGTAATTGAGACTATCTCAAATTAGGCACCCAAACAATATTTTCATTTTTTTTATTACAGATGCCAAAAAACACAAGAAATAGGACTCTCATACTATGGTAGAAGATGTAAAGGAAGTGCGTAATTGGGATGTCAGTCTGTCTCAAATTAGTCAGCCTATCTCAAATTAGGCAACCTTTTATTTTATGGGGCAATTGACAAAAAAAAAGTTGAATAATTTTTCCAGATCGCTATTTTAATGTAGTTTCTTTGCATCGCTGTTTTGTCAATGCACTAAGCAACTATTCCAATACAAAATTATTAAAAAAAAATTAACGGTGAATTTTATTTCGAATTTACAAAAAAAGTGTCTCAAATTTGGGTCTCTTCCTCTACTATTTTACCTTTATTTTTCTTATTCTTTATCGTCGTCTGTTGCTTTTCAGTAATTGCAAGTAACGAAAAACCAGTGACCAGCCGTTGTTCCATTTTCTTTTTATTTCGATATAAAGCATTCTTCGTTGATGGAACATTCGCAATAGAAAAATCAGCATTAATTCCAGTAATACCATTAGCAGATGCTAACATATTTTTACTTTTCTTATTCTTTATCGTCGCCTTTTGCTTTCCAGTAATTGCAAGCAGCGCAGAACCAGTGGCCAGCCGTTGTTCCATTTTCTTTTTATTTCGATATCGTTGACAATATAACGCATTCTTGGTTGATGGAACATTCGCAATAGAAGAATCAACATTACTTTCAGTAATAACACTAGCATATGCTAACATATTTTCTGTAGCTCCCTGTTTATAATATATAAATTATAAAACATTCGAGAATCAGTTTTCAATTTCATAAGTTGTTTGCTCTTTTTCACTTGAATCTGAAATTTACAATGTAATTCCAATAATTTCTAATCTGTTACAATCTAATTACAATACAGTGTAATTACAATAATTTATATCTACTGAGTTCAAACTCGTAGGTATCTACAGGGTGTCCGGAAATAAATGCACCAACTTGAAAAATTAAAAAGAAAAATGGAAAATATGACGAAAAGTTCATATGAACATGGGTCCGCAGATGTTTGGTTTTCGAGATGCAGGGTGTTGAAATTTAAATTTTATTTTCGATTTTTTTAAATAACTTTTTGAGACGACAAAATTTTCGTGCAAAATTTGGTAGTCGGGGTTTTTTTGGGATGAGAAATCATAATTTGGTATTATTTTTGGTGCAATACGTAGAGGGCGCTGCGTACGCTATCATTATTTAATTTAATTTGCCCTAACTTTTTTGACAGTAAACTTTTACGACATTTTGTGAAAGTATCCTCTTCCCACACGTTTTCTAAGCAAAAAAGGTATACTTGGTGCATAACGCCAAAGGTGACCGTTTTCGAGAAATTTTCAAATTTCTGCATCGATGCAGGTGCATATCGACACTCGTATGCAATTAAATTCTAGGCGTTAATCATAGGTGCCTGGCGTTCGCAATAAACAAACACATTTATTTTTTGACAGTTTAATTAATTTGTTGTTGTTAGATTATCTTTTCTACTTTTTTCTCGAAAAACGGTGATATTATCCATGCAAGAAAAGGTTCAAATGCACCTGATGTATGGAGAGGCCCGTGGAAATTCACGTCTCGCGCGGAGACTGTGCTCTGACCGATTTCCCCAACGAATACTTCCATATCATTCAATGTTTTCACGTGTGCACCGGCAACTTATGGAAACGGGTTCTGTAAATGTAACAAAATCTAATGCAGGAAGACGTCGTTTGTTAACAGTGCAACAAGAAGAAAATATTTTGGATTTATTTGACGAAAACCCCGAAATAAGCATAAGACGGGCATCACTGCAACTTGGAATTCCTAAAATGCAAGTCCACAGTTTTATTAAACTGCAATTACTGCATCCTTTTAGTGTTCAAAAAGTACAGGAACTTAAACCAGAGGATTTACCACGAAGAAGAAATTTCTGCTTATGGGCTCTTCAACGTTATAACCAAAATCCGGATTTTGTAAACCGATTGCTCTTTACTGATGAGGCCTGTTTTACAAAAGATGGTGTACTGAATCTACACAACCTTCATTACTGGGCCATGGTAAATCCACACGTCGTAAGGCAGACTCGTTCGCAAGATAGATGTTCAGTCAATTGCTGGGCTGGAATCGTCGGAGATTACATCATTGGTCCACATTTCTTGCCCCCTCGGTTAAATGCTGAAACTTACCGGTATCTTTTGGAACATGAACTACCAATTCTTATGGAAGATATTCCCCTCGATATTAGACAGAGTTTATGGTTTATGCATGATGGTGCCCCACCACACCGAGGGCGGATCGTAACCGAATGGCTGAATGAAAATTATCCAAGACGTTGGATTGGTAACAATTCCCCCAACGCAGCATGGCCTCCCCGTTCTCCGGACTTAAACGCTATGGACTTTTCTTTCTGGGGGGCCATGAAGGATCGCGTCTATGCCGTGCCAATTAGAAATCGCGATCACTTACAACAACGAATCCTTGCCGCGGCTGAAGATATTAAACAGATACCCAACATTCATTGGAAAATACGTCAAAATTTTGTAAAACGTCTGCGGGTTTGTGTTCAACAAAACGGTTCCCACTTTGAACACGTTTTACGAAATTGGTTAATTTCACTTACCTAATAAAATTCAATTGTAAGAATCGAACTCTTAATAAAAGTTTCATGAAAATAATTTGTAACATTCATGGTTTCTTGTTTGCAATTTTCTATGAAATGCAGGTAAGTTTCCGAGTTTAGACTGGGGACATGAAACATGGTATGATAATGCCATCTTCCGATGATTCTAACCGAATTAATGTAGCAATTTTGTTTGTTCACCTTTTGGCGTAAATTTAAATGTGTTTGTTTATTGTGAACGCCAGGCACCTATGATTAACGCCTAGAATTTAATTGCATACGAGTGTCGATATGGCACCTGCATCGATGCAGAAATTTGAAAATTTCTCGAAAACGGTCCCCTTTGGCGTTATGCACCAAGTATACCTTTTTTGCTTAGAAAACGTGTAAGAAGAGGATACATTCACAAAATGTCGTAAAAGTTTACTGTCAAAAAAGTTAGGGCAAATTAAATTAAATAATGATAGCGTACGCAGCGCCCTCTACGTATTGCACCAAAAATAATACCAAATTATGATTTCTTATCCCAAAAAAACCCCGACTACCAAATTTTGCACGAAAATTTTGTCGTCTCAAAAAGTTATTTAAAAAAATCGAAAATAAAATTTAAATTTCAACACCCTGCATCTCGAAAACCAAACATCTGCGGACCCATGTTCATATGAACTTTTCGTCATATTTTCCATTTTTCTTTTTAATTTTTCGAGTTGGTGCATTTATTTCCGGACACCCTGTATATGTACCTACTTACCTATTTTATTTCATAAAGCATAAATTTTAATTCTTCCATCTACACTAACATTAACTGTTTTGTCCGATAAGCACAAGGTACCTACGTAGTCAAACTGTAACATATCAGTTTCAATATTATCGTATATGTACAGTGTGTCCCAATTTGATACTGGACACCTCAGAAATATATGAAGGGCAAGCAAAACAAATGGTCTCTATTTTTTTTTTTGGTAGTCCCAAGGGAGAGTATCTCGCAGGCGGTGGTATTTGGATGGGGTAATTATTTCATGGCCTGCTATGATTTTTTAAAATAGCAAATTTTCAAGAAACCCCATTAGGGATTCTTTTACGACAAAATATTATTGAGAAAACTTGTTCAAAATAAAAAACTGAGTAGATTTGCAAAGTTTTAAAAGTCTAAGCCTACTTTTATTTTTAGCTTTTTCGTCTTTTTCTTCCACTTTTTTCTTAGAAATGTGTCCTTTCTGGAGATTTTACGTCAAAATATTATTAAGAAAACTTGATTATCGTGAAAAAAATAAAATTTTGACGTGAAAGCTCCAGAAAGGACACTTTTTTAAGAAAAAAGTGGGAGATAACTCTAAAAATTAAAGTAGGCCTAGACTTTTGAAATTTTGCGAATCTACTCAGTTTTTCATTCCGAACAAGTTTTCTTAATAACATTTTGTCGTAAAAAAATCCCTAATGGGGTTTCTTGAAAATTTGCAATTTCAAAAAATCATAGCAGGCCATGAAATAATTACCCCATCCAAATACCACCGCCTATGAGATACTCTCCCTTGGTACTACCAATAAAAAAATAGAGACCATTTGTTTTCCTTGCCCTTCATATATTTCTGACGTGTCCAGTATCAAATTGGGACACACTGTATATGTATTAGCGGCCTTGACTGATTGCTTGTTCATACTTTGATCCCCTACAAACTTTATTAGGTCATTGTGCTCTAAAAGATTTTTAAGGGACCACTTCTATTGTTTAATGCCATGGCGCAATTCGTACCAGGAGTTCGATGTGATCTTTTGGTTGGACACTCAGGAGGCAGTCCCCAAGCAACCTGAAAAAAGAATCCTGTTTGGAATTTTTGTTGCGACCCCTATAAACAGAGCACAACTTTATTAGGCTAGAATAGGTTATAAACAAAGTATTTAGTTTTTTTTCAATATACTTACTCCGATGCCACCTGTTCAAACTTTTAAAAACTGGAATGTTATAAAAGAGTGAGTTTTATAGGGTTTTCCACACAGGGTTCCCACTCCCATGCCTCTTTTTAGGTATCTCTATATTTACATGAACTTTTTTATGTGCAAGGAATCTGTTCAACAAATAATATAAAATTATACATTTATTGAAGAAGATTCATGTCAATGTCATCATTCGTTGACACAAAGGAGAAAATTATACTTTTCCCTTTGCATGTCTCCTTTGCATGTAATTGGTTATTTACAAAGCATCAATTTATAAATTTATTAGCAAATGTAGTGTCTTCGTTGACTGAAGTATAATTATATTTAAACAAATAAAATTCATTTTAAGTCATATTTTTATGTGGACAGGACACAATGGATGCGATCGAACAATTTACAATACCTAGGTGCTAGGTGTATATTATAATAAGATAAGTATTATGTAGATTTACATTATAAATCATGTTTCAATTAGTAGCTTCATTTAAAATTAAGATTACCTTGAATTCATTATTTAAATAAACGAAAATAATAAGAAATCAGGATATACATTCCTTATAGGCAACAAAACATCGATTAATACATACAAGAATTAAATTTGACTGCTCTTGAACTTGTTTTCCTGTTTTGAAGTCAATATCTAATAATATTCTTTGCTTTGAAATATATCGACAACTATGAAGTTGTTGTACTCTAGGGTTTATGTTGGAATTACCTATCGATTGAAACTGAATTTTATAACAAAATGTAAACGTTTATGTAAAAAATGTTTATTATTTCATATAATTTATTTCAAAGTAGCTACCCTGGAAATAATAAAACTATAAGTTGCAGAAATGCACGAAGAAATTAATTATGCTGAATAAGTCGTTGAACTTGATAAATTTAAAGTAAAACTTTTGCTGGATAATAAACTAAAAAATGTTTCGTAATGATTCTAAACAGCGTGTCAAAATCTGCCGTTATTTTATCAAAATTAATCGGTGTCGAAAGTAAACTGTCACGCGACCGGTAAGCAACTATTTATGGCTTCATCGAACTTGAACCGTATCCACTAATCGACTTACAGCCTATTAAAAAAGTAGACGAAGCTCAATTAACTAAAGTACTGTTCATTGAATAGAAACACAAAATTATAATTGGTATAAAACATTATCAGATAATTTTTTTTTCTAAACTTAAATTATTGTTTCATTTCACCATTTCACTAGTGCTCCTCATAATGAGGTATTACTTTTAATGTCAAATTAAGTCTTGATTGCAATACAATAATCAATAATAAGTGGATTGTTTTGCATGTTTTTATTTTATAAAAGATTCTGCATTCTGCAACAATGGTGTTTTTAACATTAATCCAACCTGTCGATTTTTTCGTCAGTGGCGATCGCTTGAAACAGCGCTATGCTCTATGCACACTATGCACAGGTATTTAATATAGTGTTGGTCTAGGTTCTCGAGAAAATCTAGTAAAACTTATTGGTTTACCCTAAGCATTTAATAACTTTTATTAACAATTATTCTATATCAAATACACCTCATAAAATCTGCCAAAGATTAAGCACTTTCATTTGTTAGATCTATTTCCGGAACACCCTCTATCTCTTCGAGAAATAGAAGAAATCCCCAAATGTATCCAATTTGGCACACCCTGTACATTAGCCTGAACAGCCAATTTTATTTACTGTTGAAACGAATCTTCAGTGGGTACAGAAGACGCGACGCGAACGCAGTATCTTGAACATAACCTATGAAAGTGTGACGAACTAAAATGGTTAATTAAAAAAACAATAATTATTCCCCTCGACACTGAAGTTTCTTTTTATCCTTGAAGACTCATAAATTCCACATTCATAATGAAAAGCTTAATTTCAATTTCTTGATTTTGACATACCTATAAATATCTCACCTAAGTAACATTTTGCACCAAAAACAACAATCGGATCATTTTGATCACATACAAATTTGTTCATCTGCATATTTGCGACGTGCGGAATTAATCCGTATAGAAATTTGCGAACGAAAGAGAAGGCAGTGAAAAGAAATCAGAAGCCCACGCTCGAAAGATAAGTTTGATTTGGGAATTAGCATAAAGCCAGAAATTTCGTAATGAAAGTGAAAGTGTAAGTGAATACAGCATCGTGTTTTATCTTTCCCCCTATAGCCTAGGGATACACATTACTCAAGCGGTCGCCTTTCATTTTATCGGAAGCATATTCCGATATGTGCGGGAGCCAAGTCAAAAATGGTAATTTGCTTTTATCCTAAATAAAATTCGGTGGAAAATGACGGTCAAGGTTAGATTCGTATGCTTGTACCTACGTGTGTTATTTGTTAGTTTGTATTGATAGACCGTTAGGTATCCATGTTTTGAAGCATAGGCGTAGCGTGGACTAAAGCCATAAAATAATTGTGAACATAAAATCTTGATTCAGTCCAGCTAAAAACATGTCAATTTAAAAATTTATTAACAGGCTACCAAGATGTTTTTTAATCAGGCAGACCTAGGGTTGTAGGGCTAAAATTATTTTCTAGCTTGATTGGCAACGCACAGTCAGCTAAAAGCTAGTTTTAGAAAATCAGATCTAAAAGGAATTTCTTTGCAATGAATTATTAATTTTATTACTAATTTAAAAGTGTTCCGTATCTTTTAGGAGAAATTACATTATTTTATTTTTGTTGTAAATTGTACAATTTTACAGTAACTAGAAATTGTATGGGGGCAATGTGGACTTTCCATATCTGAGTAAATATGTTAAAATAATTATTTTATTTAATTCGGAACTTGAAAGATCTTATCTGGTGTCCTTGAGGTTGGCCTTTTATAAAAAAAATTTATAAACGCATCACGAAATATGTTAAAAATAAAGCTCAAAAATACCTTAGTAAATTTTTATATGATCATTTGTAAACCTATATAATACTTCAGTGGAAATTTCAGGGGGGAGGCAATGGTAATTTTTTTAGTTCGGTTTATAACTTTATGTAAGTCGCAATTCGGAAATGGATTTTATTGTTATTTGCATTAGTTACAGACTTTTGCAAATAAGTCAATCACCAGTTTATAGTTATTTATGTACCAAGGCACCGAAGTTCAACTTTTTAGGACTCATGTGGAATTTAGTTGCCGAGGCCTCTGGCCGAGGCAAATAAACCACATGAGTCATAAAAAGAACTTCAGTGCCGAGGTACATATTATATATTTTTTTGAAATCGGAAAAAAAATGTTTTATTAGGCAAGAAAATAATAATAAGGGATCACCCGTCCATGAACCGACTACGCGCGGCGTTGCTTGACTTTGACGATCGCTCTACCTATGTCAAGTATTATGAGACACGGCACCTTCTGACAGAAAAACCAAACTGCTGCTTCTTGTGCAGCCTACACAACAAATCTATTGATTTTCAAATTTACTAAAATATGTATACTGAAGGATTGCGCTTCTATAGGAAACAATTTCGCAATGTGTACGAAAAGTTAAATCAGCCTTTATCGGCACCTGTCAAAAATTTGGCCCAACGAGTGTGGTGGCAAGTCCGTTCCTGACTTCCCTGACGATGTGAAACATCTACGGTAGTATGGTTTTATGAGTCTTTATGGCCAACATAAACTATTAAAATTTCATTAAATTATACAAGTCGGTTCAAAAGTTAGAGCCAAAAAAGTAAATCGCTAAGTACTCTTTTGGGGCCCTGTATCTCCGTTAAGGGGCACAGTAGGAATTTTTTTCCTTTGACAAACTAGGGTTATTTTGACCTCCCCTGTATGCTTCCGAGAGATTATAATAACAATTGTACGTGATATAAAAGCTTGTCGCGAGAATATATACAGGGTGTCCCAGGTTTTTTGATAAAGACGGACATTTTTGTAGAAAAACTCATTGTAAAGCGGGTTACTCATCATATAAACATAATAGGTCCTAAAGTTATTAGTTTCTAAGATACTGGCGTTTAGTTCTCTTTTTGAAATTGAATTATGGCAATATCTTTCAAAATAACCAAGCTGCTGAACTGAAATTTGGCACTTCTGTTTTTTCTAGTCATATTGAATCAGTATATAGTCACCAGTGGCCTAAAGGCCTATGGGTTTATTGCTAGGAACTCACGCGACTTTCGTGACATTTTCACTATTAAATTATTATTCTTTGCTCTTGTATAAACATTTGTCAACGATCTGCAAAAAGGCCAAAGGAAATTTCTCAAATATTTATCTGTCTTACAGGTTAGATAATAGATACCCAGAGATAGGCACGCCGCACAACCGAGTAAACACGGTTAGGTACGTTGAATCGATGTGGAACAAAAACGTTAACGCAATACTCATAAGATTAGACGTTAGTTTCTCGTTAAAATGCCGCCCAGAACAACGTTATCAACAACGTTGTAAATAACTTAAAATATACATATTTATCAACGTCAATTCCGTCGATCAATCATATCACCTATGAAAATTCAGTGTTGTTGCAACCATGAAAAAGAACTTTTTGAAAGGGGATTACGATTACATGCACAAAAGATTAACCGTATGTCAACTTTAATATTAACATCCAAATATAATAATAATAATTCTCACCCTCACAATACTCCAAACTAGGAGTACCCCAGAAGCAACCACCTGCTTGTGCATAATTTTTAAATTCAATTGTTGTTTTCAACCTTTCAAATTAACTGCGAATAAACATATTTTTTGAAGGAAAAATTAAGCTTTGATTCAACTTCAAAAAAGCTATAACAATAAATTCCTTTAGTTCAACTTTTTTAACTTAGTAACAAGTTTTAATATATTAAATTTTTTTAATTATTACACTTAGGTATTTTTATCCCCCTTCTGAATATACAGGATACCCCAAAAGTACTGGGACATAGAGCAACTGGATACATACTTTGGGCCAAAATATGACGATTGAGGTCAATAATATGCCTCATAGAAATGTTGTTTGTTTAAGAGATACAGGGCGTTGAAGTTTATTTTTTGAAATAGAATTATAGCTGCATTTTCCAAACTAATCAAGCTGCCGAAATTTAGCACTGCCGTGTTTTTGGCGATGGAGAATAAGCTGAAAATGTCAATGTCGCCGTATCTCGCAGAGGGCGTTACTTGCGCTGTTTTTGGATCGTGCTTTTACTCCGGAGGGGTCATCAGGTTCTGCAGTAGATGTACAAATTTGTATGCAGGACATCTGCAGTACTTGTGCAGGCCCGTGCAGTGGGTACCTGTGCAGGACTCTGCAGTACATGTGCAGGATTCTGCAGTACATGTGCAGGACTCTGCAGTACCTGTGCAGGACTCTGTAGTACCTGTGCAGGGCCCTGCAGTATTTATGCAGGAGTCTGCAGTACTGGAGCAGGACCACGCAGTACCTACTGATGCAGGACCTGCATATTCACTAGGTACTGCAGATTTCTGCAGTAGGTGTACAAAAAATCAAGTACCTGAAGACCCCCTCGTTTTACTCGTAACTTTTTTGAGGTTATATTTTTGGTCCTGCAGGTCCATCATTTTAGTGCATCTTTTCCTTTTGCAAGAAAATGGTACTTTTGTTTCATAACGATCAAATCAACCGTTTGCGTTGAAATTGCCAAAACGTGCCCCAAAACACCTGTTGACTTCAATATTCGAAACATAAAATTTTCACTTTCGGCTTTCAAGTGTTACAGATCAACTGTACCAATTAAAGTGCAAAAAATCCCTATGAACAATGTATCAAAAATTATTCGCTTTTAAAATGGAAAGGATTGAATTTGACAAAATTTGGACTCTATTTCAAGAAAACCAATGGTGTTTTGACCAATGCCCGTTTGGCATTCTTTTCATCATTTTGATCTGTAGCACTTGAAAGCGGTAGGTAAAAATTTTATTTTTCTAACCCGAACAGGTCTAGTGTTTTGGGGCACATTTTGTCGATTTCAACGCAAACGGTTGATTTGATCGTTATAAAACAAGAGTACCTTTTTCTTGCGGAAAGAAAAGGTGCACTAAAATGATGAACCTTCAGGACCAAAAAGATTACTTCAAAAAAGTTACGAGTAAAAGCACGATCCAAAAACGGCGAAATTGACATTTTCAGCATATCCTCCATCCCCTAAAACATAGCAGTCCAAATTTTAGTTCAGCAGCGTGATTGTTTGGGAGATATAACCATAATTCTATTTCAAAGAATGAACTTCAACGCCATCTCTTAAACAAACAACATTTCTATAAGACATATAGACCTCAATCGTCAGAAGAAGGACCTATGATATACATATAGAATCATCTATATTTTCCCTTAAAATTCAGATTTAGATTTTTTCCGTTCAAGTAACACTTTCTAGCGTGTTTTAAAGCAAAAATTTGACTGTATATCACAACAATATTTTTTACTTTATTTACATGCTATTCCAACCTGTAAATGGTCTTTGCTGTAGGGTTATGTAAATGAAAGTGCCAATTTCTGAGCTTTTAATGACGATTTTGAGACTCTACTGCCGATTTGAAAAAAGTATGTCTTATTTTTTGAATTCATTAGGTACTTTTAGTTGGTTCAATAACTCATAATCCCTTCAAAACTTTCTTGATGCACCGCTGAGTTGCATGATCATTTTTGTTGCTTTCCAATCTCGGTATCTCTTCATATAAATCGGGTTGCTGCAATTTACTTTTGCGATGCTCTTCCTTCTTCCGAAACTTTTACCGTTTCGAATAATAGCTATTCACTTTTGCTTTTTCCAGCTTACGTTGTTTACATTCAGTGCGCCGGTCGTTCCTTTTAACGATCGTTATGGTCAGTGACTCGGGTGATAGTGAAACTGTTTGTTGGCACGTCAGACGGGATAGCTAGTTCATGCTGCACACGAGATTTTAATTACTTGTAGGTAGGTGCGTTTAATGCGACTGATTGTTTCCAGAAATTTTGCATAAAACCTTACGTAAAAAGCAGATTGCTTTATGACAAACTTGCAAAATGTTAATGTTTTCCGAAAGAACAAATTAATTGATTCTGCATCGATTATTTAAATATGGCATTAAAGGAGAAATTGAAGATTTCATTATGCAATTATAGAGGTTTCATTTGTCATTAAGTATACACCTCAGACAAATAATAAACCATAGAATAATAATTCAATACAATACAGACCCTGCCAAGATAAAAAATGTTTGGTAACATTATTTGCCCGAGTCAAGAATAGAAATACAACAAAACAACGCAATGATTGCACCGTTGCCGAACTTCTTCATAAATTTATCATGTACTTACGAAATAAATGTTTAACCAACTTTAAAAAAACATCAATTTGGACAATTAGTTGATCTACAATCTACATATAGATAGTACAAATTTGGGCAGTTATCATTTAACAATAAATTGTACTGATCGTTGCGAATTTGCTTCATTATGCCCCAACAGTTGATCCAGAATTCGTTGAGACTTCGCCGCTTTGTGTTGATGTGTTTTGAGTGTTTACTTTTGCATCATTCTTGTTTTTTGATGAGATTTTGGGGTTATTGAACAAAAGGCATATAGTTAAAATAGTAATTAATGAATTAGTATATAGCAGTGGCGTAACTTCAAAATATTGGGCCCCTTCTTTAGGTTGTAATAAAAAAATTGTCATTAAAAGCTCAAACAAAAAGCTTATTGTACGAATTTTTCTCTAAGTTGGCCTTGGTGAGATTTGAAAACCAAACATCAGACACGGCTTTGTCGCCCATCAAACGTGGCCAGATATTCAAAATCCGGCCAACAAAGTATCATTTAACTTTTCAGCCTCATTGCGGAATTAATAACAACGCAATCTTTCAGTATAGGTAACTATTTTGGTCGGTTTGAACCAATGAATAAAGGACCCCAGGAAGGAGCCAAAGCTCTATAATAAGACTTCTTTAAAAAAAAAATATAATGTGCCCTCGGCATCAAAGTTCATTTTTATAATTCATATAATTTATTTGCCTCGGTCTTACAAGCCTCGGCAACAAATTTCCACATTCGTTATAAAAAGTTGAACTTCAGTGCCTTGCTACACAAATAACTATTAAAACGAAATATACAACACGAAGGAGTATGATGTCAAAATAATGGATGTAATCACTGTAACCGAGGGAAATGCTTGCAAGCAGATTGATGTAGGTACCTGTCTTTGTTTTATATGTAAAAAAAAATAATTGCTCGTATGAACGTCAACTCCTTCGTTTTTATTCAAAGAGTATTAGGTACACTATGAGTATCTACTTGTCTTTATGGTTTAACACATGCTGCTTACTAAACGTCTACAAATTGACACGGTTCTCTCATGACAAGTACTTAAGAAACGTGGTGTTTCCTCATATTCTAGAAATACCTGGAAGGCAACGAAGCCAATAAGCTTAAATGCAAGTTATTTCGAAGCCAATAATGACCATACCAACCGTTCATAATCATAATATTTTGTTCAAAAGAACGGATATAAATTTAATGGATCTAAAGTAAAAAAAATGTTTTGGTCAAATTGCATGAATTTTCGATATGCTGTAACCTCTAGTGTGTTAAAGGAAACCTAAATATAAATTAGTTTGTAGATATACTACTGCAGAAAACGCGGCATTTTGAGAAATACCCCGTATCCCCTAAACTAATCATGATATCGAGGAAGTTTGCGGTACTCAATTCAGCTCAAAATAGAGATCTAGGTCTCTAGCCACTTTTTGTCTATGCATTCGGGAAATAGAGAAACAAGTGCCCAATTTAGGACACCTTGTACAGATTGTTAATAAATTAAAAACATGAAAATGCTTTAAAAGAGAAGTGCCATTATTATTCACATTTCCTCCTCCAACGTAAACACATTGACAGATTTTCATTTTGAATTTACATAAATAATTCAACCTTAAAAAAAAAACAAAAATATGCGTGACCCACTTCAAACAGGAGCGCACCTCTGTAAATTTTGATGTTTATTTTTAAACGATAGAGCACTAAAAACTGTAGGTACTTTAGGGCAAAACAGCACGCACTTTATTTTTTGGTGTCAAAATTGGAGAAATCGTATTAGGCATATTTTTATACGCCACTGGATGGGTATCCCCTAATTTGGGTTTGTACCAAATTTCGTTAAAACATATTTAACGATAAAAATTCTAGAAATCAATGAAAATCACGATTTAAATATATATATTTTACTTGCCTACTCGCTAAATATAAGGTAAAAATTATGAGGTGTGAAAAATGTATTGTAATAACTAGAAGAAAAAAAATAAAATTGAATGATTACCTTAGATACTTTATTGTAATAAAGGAAGTTACAGTTTCAATTGTTTTTAATCCACATAAACTTGATTTAAGCGAGTAGGTAGGTGAAGTAAGTAGTTAAATCGCAATTTTCATTGGTTTCTAAAATTTTGATCGCTCAATATTTTCATAACAAAATTTGGTATAGTCCTCCCTACGGCAGAATGCGTGCGACGTAAGGGGGAAGAACTCGCAAATATTATAGAATTAGTCACAGTTCAGGAGCGTAGCTCAATTTTGTGTAACTCACTGACTTAATTTTCATATAGGTAATTGTTATTTATTTTATTGTTAATATTATTCTTAACGGCAAACCCTTATAACATTGGCAATTATTTCTCGTGCTTGAGAATGCAACGTTCTTCCCTGTTTACTCATTTTGCACACGTTAACTCCCGAACACTGAGCTCTCTGAGCCGGCGGAAAAAACTGGCCAGCGGCCTAAAAAATGAGGTCTGTGTGGTAGACCAAATATGCACTTAACTTTACGTACTATAGAAACAGGCACAAAACGCGTAGGCTAACTGCTTTTGTCAGCCGACTAGCGACTGCTTGGTAGAAGTGCTGTGTTGCCGCGATGGTAGACGCGACGATGTTGAAAAAAATATAATAGGTGTTTTATCACACCCCGTTAAAAATAAATGATAAACCAAAATGGGTAAGTGGTCCCGTGATGCGAGCTTTATTCTTTCGGAATAACAGAGTTCAGAAATTCGGCTTCAATATGATAAAACTTGTATTCGCCAATAAATAACGACTACTCGTATAGGAAATCTCGCAACGTTGCCCGCATTCTTTAGAATCGTTTTCTTTCGTGCTTTGGACTATACAAACCCGTATAAGGGATGCGTAGTCAGAATTTTCTCCAATTTTGACATCAAAGATATGTCGTAGTAGGCGTTGGTTTTTTAAAATAAAATATGCTGTTTTGCCTAAAGTACAGTTTTAGATGCCTGAAAAAGGAAATCACGAGGTTTTAAATTAGTCTATGTAAGATGGATAAAACGATAAAAAATACTACAGAAATGTAAAAAAAAACACTAAGGAATTAAACTACGACATAGGTACATGTTAAATATCAGATAGCATATACCTAGACTTTCTTAAATTATTTAGTTTACTTTAAACTGAGGAAATAGTATATGTCTTGAAGTGGACCGGGAGAATACGACGAAAGGGGCAAACCTTCCAGTCTCAGCTCCACAAACACACTGTTTTAATTTCTACCGACCAAGCCTTTTCATCATAATTATATAAATTTTCGTCATTAGCATACTAAAATTTGACTACGTCTAGAAAGGTAAGCCCCTATTATTGACCAATTTTTATTGTATAACTTCATTACTTTTCCATTCAATTTCCTACCTAATTTAATAGTTATTTATGTACCAAGGCACTGAAGTTCAATTTTTTATGACTCATGTGGAATTTAGTTACCGAGGCCTCTGGCCGAGGCAAATATACAGGGTGATTCAGTTCCGGTGCTCAACATGGGGATCTCGGAAACCGTAACAGATACGAAGTCGGTCAAATGGAGGCAAATTTGCGCCTTTGGGCGCCTAACAATATACAGTTGAGAAAGTTAAAATATTTTTATTGGTTGCTGAGATATTTAAGAAAAACCGAATTTTTGAAAATTAAATTTTATTTTTTCCTGGGGCCATTTGCGATAATATTGAAAAATAAATTATACTTTTTCATTGCAACTTTTTCTGGACTACATCATATTATTTTTAGATTTTCGGGCGACGTTTCGTTTCGATCATCTTCATTTTTTTAAATACTGACCTGGATTTTTTATTGCATATTTCGAAAGGAATTATTGTCCTGAGTACAACGATGTATGACACATGCATAGTTTTTCTCGTTTTAGCTGCTAAAATGCACATTTACTACGAAAAAAATTAATACGGTCCTGGACTACGCATTTTTCACTTTTTTTTCAAAGCTATTCCAATTATAACAGGTGATCATTTTTTTATACCTACTGGATTAATTAAACTCTATGTTTGTCATATTTTGAATTTTTTTTTATACATTAGGTAAAATGTATCCCACTATTGTTAATAATAATAATTATTAATGTTGTTATTTACCTAAAGTATAAAAAAAGAATTTCAAAATATGACAAACATGGAGTATAATTAATCCGGTAGGTATTAAAATAATAATCACCTGTTTTAATTGGAATAGCCTTGAAAAAAAAAAAAGAAAAATGCATAGTCCAGGACCGTATTAATTTTTTTCTTAGTAAATGTGCTTTTTAGCAGCTAAAACGAGAAAAAATATGTATGTGTCATACATCGTTGTACTCAGGACAACGATTCATTTTGAAATATGCAATAAAAGATCCAGGTCCGTATTTAAAAAAATTAAGATGATTCCTCTATCTCAAAAACGAAACGTCGCCCCGAAAATCTAATGAAAAGTTGCAATGAAAAAGTATAATTTATTTTTCAATATTATCTCAAATGGCACCAGAAAAAAAAAATCTAATTTACAAAAAATCGGTTTTTCTTAAATATCTCAGCAACCCATGAAAATATTTTAACTTTCTCAACGGCATATTGTTAGGCGCCCAAAGACGCAAGTTTGCCTTCATTTGACCGACTTCGTATCTGTTACGGTTTCCGAGATCCCCATGTTGAGCACCGGAACTGAATCACCCTGTATACCACATGAGTCATAAAAAGAACTTCAATGCCGAGGAACATATTATATTTTTTTTGAAATCTGAAAAAAAAATGTTTTATTAGGCAAGAAAATAATCATATGGGATCACCCGTCCCTGAACCAACTGCGCGCGGCGTTGCTTGACTTTGCCGATCGCTCTACCTAAAGTCTATCCAAGTTACAGAGGCAGTGGATCTTATTGGTCTGGCCGTCATAAAATGTCAAGTGTTTTCGCGGCGAGCAGAATGCAGGGCCGGCTCTTCCCTCAGTCGAGTTTCCTGCATATTTTAGATCGCATCGCGAACAGTATATTCTGTAAATTTATTTTGTTACTTAATTTAAGGAAATTTATAAAGATCCACGAAAGGTAAAAACACAATTTTTAGAAGTAGTTCAGAATTACAAGCCACTGGGAATCTCATACTAGTCAGACCCTGGTAATCGATCGCAATGCGGTCATGTGACTTTGTTTATATCTACTGCCGCTGTAACTTGGATAGACTATAGGTCACTTATGTCAAGACAAAGCGCCTTCGAACAGAAAAACCAAACTGCTGCTTGTTGTGCAGCCTCCATAACAAATCTATTGATATTCAAAAAGATTGCGGTGCTATAGGTAACAATTTCGCAATGTGTACGAAAAGTTAAATGGGCCTTTATTGGTCGGGTTTTGAATATTTGGTCACTTTTGACGGGCGATGGCTCCGCGTCTGACGTTTGATGTTTACATTTCACCAAGGCCTAGTTATTGAAAAAATCATACCATAATGGACTACTTCAGTGCCGATTTCTGAGCTTTTAATGACGATTTTGGGACACTTCACTGCCGATTTTTTCAAGCTTTGATTTTTCTAAAATGTAACACTGCTGAAGATTAACCCCTATAAGAGGGTTGAAACATATGTCCAGTTGAAATTAAAAAAACTGTGTTTGTGGAGCTGAGACTGTAGGTAAGTTTTGTCCCTTTCGTCTTATTTTACTTTGTTGTACGAGTATATATTTCTATTTATTACTGATATTACCGATACAGATGAAAATTAAAGTGTTTTCAAAGAATTATAATAAAAACATTATAAAAAAATTGTTTTTGGGTAAATTGAAGATACAAAAATAAATACGGTGGTGATCCTTCTAAACTCTCAGTGACTTCACTACGGTGTAAACGAAGTGGCATTGTGGGCTATGTAGGTCAGCTGTTTGCAAGTGATGTCGCCACCGCAGATTTTATGTTTCATTTTGTAAACCGTATATAAATTATTATTAAGTAAGTCAATGAAATTATTCAAGGAAAGTATGTGTAATCTGGACAAAAAGGCAGTAATATTATCAGTGGCGGCCCGTGGGTTTTGGCAGCGGGTGGGCAAGGTGACACCCCCCCCCCCGCAAAAAATAGGGAAATAGGGACATGTTACTCTAGTTAGTCAATTTACTTTTGGAATCGGAAACTCGTTAAGTACGCCGTAAACTGACTTAGGTAGGTACCTATCTATCGCAAACTTTCCAAAAATAAACAGTTCAGCAAGAACCAACGAGAAGGTCAGAGTGTTTTCACATATTAAAGCGCCGATTTAACAAAAAATTTACTATATCACCTGTACCTGTGATACCTGTACTGTTATTGTTGTTATTACTGCTTACCAGCAGCCCCTGCACCTGCAGAATAGTTGCCTCGACTGCTTGGTCTTGGTCGCACCCCCGGCACTCCATTATCTCGATCGCGAAAAAATAGTAGCACCTACGAAAACGACTCCGTAAAACTGAATTAGAATTAAGTTATCATTAGCACGCGGCCACGCGGCCTGGAGCCCGAAAAGAGAGAGATAGCAATAACAACAAGTGCATGCATCGCATCATCTGCATGACAAGGAAGTCGAAGTCGGACGATCCTCCCCCAGCGTTCAAAAAATGGGCTCGCCGGCGCGCCCGAGCCTCCTTGCCCAACTTCCCTATGCCTGACTGCCTGGCTCAGCGGCGCCTATCCCGGCCGGAAAATCAAAAATTCAGTTTGCTGTTTGTTTTGTAATGTACCTAATAAACTAATAAGATTTGAGATTTGAAAAAAAAAAACAAAGGAACGTAAGTTACTAGTTACTAAGTACTTTCAGATTTGATTGATAAATGATAAATGGTAAGTATAAAGTAGGTATAAGTATAACTTTTTTGCAATTCGAATGTAGATCTAAATCGGTTTTCGTTTTCTCTTTGCCCTTTACATTCATTCTAATTCTAATTTATTGAAAATTGGACCGATTATGCGATTGTGATTAATTAACTGAACGTGAACGTGAATATACACGTATACTTTACATACCTTACCGAAATAAAAACGTAGTTAGCAACTGACTGTTAGTTACTAATAGTAATAGTTACACACTTACATAGACATGGATTCATTTTTCCTGAATTTTCGCGACTTAATTTACCTATCTAAATGCGTTTTGACTCTGCAGACACACGGCAGCGTTCGGTCGCCGCTTCCGGCCGCTTGCCGCTGAGTCGGCTCGTCTGGTGGGCCGGCTGGAGTCCCGCCCACCCAAATAACATTTAAATGCAGAGTATGCGTAACCTACGTTTATATCTTCGCGCAGCTCGGGCGCGTAGCTCTCGTCGCAGACGTATAGCTTGGCTTATAAGGCTAAGATTCGCTCGGTACGGGCTGGCCCATCGGCATCTGCATCGGCTGGGAGAGCCGCGCACCGCAGTTTGGGAAATTCCATCGCGCCCTCCCATAATAATTACCAAATTCAAACATTTTGAAGCTATAGCTATATGTCGCAGGCTTATTGTAAAATCAGTCTTATTATATATTATAATACGCCTAGGCTTTTTTAGTACGACTAGGCGCATTGTAATACTACTCAAATAATTAAGAATCTCACAATTTTACTGACAATTTTAGGCGTATTATAATACGCCTGCCGCTTCTTACGTTGGGTGGGCACTGCCCACCCTGCCCATTGCCACGAGCCGCCACTGAATATTATGTTACTTGATGTAAGATTTTTGCAGTCGAATTTTTGATTAATTTCAAATACCTATTAAGAATAATTCTTACCCTCCAAATACTCGGAACTAAGAGTGCCTATCCAGAAACAAATTCTTGAGCGGGGAAGTGGTGGCAATTACTATTATTTTATTGTTATGCGGTGTTATAGATAGTGATTCAGTAATGAAAGCCCATCTCATGGAGCATCTTCATGAGTTGACGTCTTTCCCCTATTAATAAATGTGTTTCACATCCAACCTTTCCTGTAAAGAATAATCTATATAGAGTATCTGGATAAACTGGATTTATGGTCTAAGGATATACCTATTACCAGTAGCATAGCCTAACCCCCCCCCCCCCGTGTGATGACATGATTTTTCACCCTCCAAACTAATAGAATTATTATTAATATTCAAATTATTAATTAATTTATTTATTAATTTTTATTTATTAATTCAACCAAATGCTTATGCGAGAGGAGGGGCAGAGGAAATACTTTCAGAAAAAATAAAATAAGGAATTAAAATACACCATTTAAAAAACTCAAAAAAGAACATATTTGTAGTTTATATTCTGAAAAGGCAGTAATATTATGTTACTTGAAGTAAGATTTTTGCAGTCGAATTTTTTATTAATTTGAATATATTAATAATAATTCTTACCCGGAATACTCGGAACTAAGAGTACCTATCCAGAAACAAATTCTTGAGCGGGGAAGTGGTGGCAATTACTCTTATTTTATTGTTATGTGATGTTATAGATAGTGATTCAGTAATAGAGCGCGGAGTATATATAGAGTGTTAAAAAAAAGTAGATCAATCACTGTACAGAGAATGTGGCTGCAATGAGGCCTATTGTTAGTGAGTGCACATGTTGTGTCACGAGGCGAAGCACGAGGATGCAATATGTATCGCCTAACACTACATACACTATATTTTGTGCACGACCTTGGTTATATAATATTTGAAAAATGACATTACTTGATACAACAGTGTATTTATATATGGCGCGTTGACTGGCAAAGTCACCAATTGTAAAACTGTCAGCTATGACAAAATAATCAACGTTGCGGGTAATTCGTGCACAAAATACAATCTGTTAAAAAAAGTTTGTTAATGTTTTCTAGCTTTGAGTGCTGTGACCATTATCACTTTTTCTTGAATTTACGTATACACTCATAATCTTACATCTTTTTTGTTAATAACTCATGTATATTTTAGATATTTAGTTGAAATTTGGCTCATATACAAACAAAATGAATATTTAACGTCTTTTTAATTTTTTATTTGTTAAACTTTGATAAGTACAGAAATTTTAAGGGCAGGTCGGGAAAAATGCACTTGTTACGCCTATGCAATTAAAATTTTTTTAAAGTGCATATTAACGTCAGAAATAATTTTTTTTAAAACGCTATTAAAACCCCTTTTTCCGACGCTACGGCCATGGGTCCTTGACCTTACCGGGACCAGCTGGAACTGAGGACGGTTCCGGCGGATCCCCCCCAATTCCGCCGTGCAGCGTTGTCAGACGTATAGCTCTTTCACAGTATTTCAGGAATAGTCTTTCAACTAGTTTTTGAACAAATCTTTAATGGTTCTTTTAGCGAATAGCATGCAAAAAAAACTACCTTTCGGATGCCTGGATGATTTTCCTTGCGGGTGTCGTACTCCTTTCTTATGTTATCCAAAAATCCTCTCGAAAATCACAAGAAGCACTAGGTAACTGGTTGCCAGTCGAATCGCTTTTTCCGAGGCTTTTTCGCAGTATTTGAAGAATATTGACGCAACCATGTATCATGTGGACATTAAATAAATAAATAAATAATATAATATATAATAACTCCTTAAAGGTTCTTTTAGCGAATAGCTCGACGAATAGCATGAAAAATCCTACCTTTGAGATGCATCGATTAGGTATTTTCACTATTTTCTTGTGTTTAGATACTATCCAAAAATCTTCACAAAATCACATAAAGCACTAAGTACCTACCTAACTAGTGGCACTGTTTTTATACGATGGTCGCGAAGGTATAACACTTCATAGTCTCTTTTTACGGAAATACGAACAAAACACTTGTTTTTTCTTCACTGCACACTTAAAGCGGCGCGATGCCAAATATTAGGGACGTCTCGGTTTCCCTCAGCTGATTTATTCCAACGGGGACTCGACTAGGTGGATTGTACAATTAGATCCATACCGTATGCGTCTAATAAAACCCGAATTTTCGCGAACCCTTGAAGCTGCTTCTTTTATCCTCGCGCGTAATTGGGGTACCTAGTAGGAACCTATCTATCACTGTTTTCATACGAAGGCCGCGAACGTTTAACACTGCATTTCTTAACGGAAATATGAAAAAATCACTTGTTATTTCACTGCAAATTCGTAGCGGCAATTGCAACAGGTTTGGACATCACTGCTGGTCCAAAAAAATGGCGAACGGATCTGGAAAAATGTACAGAAGCAGGTTCAGTTCCGACGACAGTTCGTAAAACAAAGCAAAGTAACGGAACAATATCGGTTAGCGAGACGCGACGTTTGCATACGCGTCCACGTTTTGGAAACAGAATTGTTATACCACAGAATAGCCACACGTAAGGCATTCTGTATAATAATAAATTGCTTGTTGAAGCTGGCGCTCCCAAAAATTACAGGCGGACGCGGATCGATATCAATCAGCTGTTAAATCCCAAAATCGGACGGACGATCTTCGACTAGCGCGTCGGCTACGGCGCGGCGGTACGGTGACGGAGACGGCGTACGTGCGCACAAGCTTTCCCTCATACCATTCAATACCACTATTCGGTGTTGCCGTTTATGCCGACATGTCCCCAAACTGACTTAAAGTCCCTTAAATCCGATTTTTGATTTTCGCGGATTTATACGGGGTTTCATTCGTTATAAGTTAATCTACTATCTCGTATAATTATTACGCACAAAAACGGGTAAATCCATGTAAAAATCCACTACACAATTAAATTTATACGGAATTAAATTACTAAATCAGGTAAATTTTCAGCACACTTGGCAACATAGTAGCGCCGCCCCGAGAGAAGTAGGGGCCGCGAGCCGCGATTGGCTAATATCGCGCACTAGTTATGAGTAGTGGGGATCACCTGTAGTGTCGATGTCAAGTGGCGCCCCGCGCTTGCGCTCCTCGCCCAGCTGTAATTTAGTAGGTCGGCCGGGCCGGGCGGCGTGGAAATGGAGCAAAATCGAGTGAATCAGTGCCAGTGAATTCATTCGTAATTGTAATTATTGCGCGATTCGGCGCGGCGTCGTTTTTGTGTGAAGTTGGCGTCGGACGCCAGCGCCCGACGCCAACGTCATATGCCCGCGCCTGGCGAATCTCGGCGAAGGAATGTCGGGCAGTAGTCAAGGGCACGCAGAAGCTTAAATTCACCAGGAGGAGTCGCTGTTTTTCGGTTTTTGGGGACATTACGCGACATTTCGCCACCAAGTTTTTACGAAAAGTAAGAGGAATGGTAAGGAATTAACTTGAGAGAGTTCCGAAACGGCAAAGGGTTAAAAAATGCGGAAATGATAAGCACGCCAATTTGACAGTCTTCCCCAACTATTTTCGGAACCGAATAATTTTTTATTTACAACCATGTATGTAATATCGACATTTCTGACTTTTTAGAAGTTTGAAAGTGTCAATTTTTTGACTTTTACTTCCCGCCCTCCCGCCCGGGTGGAAAGTTTACTTTATCTCGAGACACCTCGGTGTGTAATATACTATTAAAAGTAGACAATAGACAGGACAACAACCCTGAGGGGGTTTAAAAGTGGCGCACCATCAGGCAAGGGTAGAAAAATATTAAAAACGATGAACAAATCGGGGCCGCGCGTTAAATTCACATCAAATGACAGTCTTCCCCCACTTTTTTCGGAAACGAATAATTTTTTAAAAGTAGATAATACATAGGACCACAACCCTGAGGGGGTTTAAAGGTGGCGCACTATCGGGCAAGGGTTGAAAAATATTAAAAACTATGAACAAATCGAAGCCGCGCGTTAAATTCACGTCAAATTACAGTCTTCCCCCACTTTTTTCGAGATGATAGGGCTACAGGCGAACACTCGCTAAAAAAAAGTAACGCGCCGCTGCTCTACGCTCTACCCTATGGGTGGTTGTGGAAATTTGCAATTTTTACAGATAATTTGTATTTTAAAACAAATACTTTATTCAGTTGATTGCCGATCAGAAATTTATTATCCCAAGGTGTCCCAAGAGATGGCTAATTATTAGTATAAACAAATTGCGGCCTGAAAATCAGTTGTAAAATAGGTAGGTAGGTAGATACCTACTCCACAAAAGACTTGTCAAAAAATTATGAGTGTGAAATCAGCAATGAGTTTTCTAGCAATGACTTCTCCGAGCGGCGCTCGGATACATTTCTGCTGCCTAGGGACTTAAAATAACAGTAAAGTGATAAAAACTGACGTGTTTGTTAAATTATTGTGTGCGCCTGTGAAGAAAGCAATAAACAGTTCGTCACAGCAACCGACATCATAAAAAAAACGTGGATACCTACCAGCAGTAATTTTCAAAGGTACCTAGGTACCTAATTCTGCAAGCAGATTTATTCCACTCTGACATGCGGCAACGTCGCGGTATTCCCCTTCCGACTCTAACGTTATTCCCCTCCATCTCCTAGGGAGAGGTTAGACCTCCCCTCTAAGCGCTTCTAGTGACGATCCAGCGGCGTGCATTGAGCACGGATAAAGATTGATTTGCCCCATTTTCTAAACATCGATTAAAAAAATTTTTTTTTTCATTTTTCGGTTTTATGAACGTCCCCGATTACGTGGTTAAAATTTCTGTACCTATCAAAGATACACCCTGTATAAAGCCTTTTTTGTGTAATTTTAAGTTTGGTCAAAAAATTTAAATAACAAAAATGGAACAGAATGGCAATGTAGTAAATTTTGACCTCCAACTTTTTTCCGCCTATTCCTATGTTTTATGGATAATTGATATTCGTGTAAAATTTTGATTTAAAATCTGGTATATCAAGCAGAACTTTGATGTGAGTTTTTGATAAACACAATTTTGTAATTTGCATAACCTCATATTAGGCATGCATAGTAGGAAGCTCAGAGGGCAATATTTCCAAAAGCTTCAAACTTAACGCGAGATCTAAAGAATTATTTTGTTCTGATTGTTCTTAGAAATTACGAGGTCATTAATAACATCCATTTCTTTAAGCACCCTCTTTAAACCGAGCGGTGCCTTCGATACATGTTTGAAATAAGTATTTCATACAATTACTAAATAAGAACAAATACACAATATTGAATATTATGATTTTCATTAGGTATTGTTCGATGTATTCTTCTATGCCAAAGGTTCAACTAATAATAATGTAAAGAGTTAAGTAGATTGCATGGTTATTTCGTATTTCAAGTTCCATGGCATTTTATTTGCTATATGCCTTTGTATTTAGGTAACTATGTGTTTGTTTTACGCGTTGAAGAGCTCTGTAATTATCCTCTTATTGTGCAAGCGCGATTTCCTTAGATTTTTCATATCCACTACGAAAAAACCACGTTGGTGTCGCAACTTTGCTGCCAACAGTTACATTAGAAAATTTGCATTGTTCGTGTTGAAACTTCAGAATTGAAACGTTGCAAGGGGCTAAGTCCATCGGTCACGATTTGTTAAAGACGAAAACGATTATTAAGCCATTATCCTAAACAGATGAATCAAGCATTGTTGTCGACTATCAGAAATCGTGCATGCTCTCAAAGACGTGACTGACTGTCTTTTGGTGTTTGTTCCTTGGAGTTTGTCTTTGTAAAATTGTACATATTTTGGTGTCTATTAAACGCTCCCTAATTGAATATAATGTATAGAATGGGTAATATACAATCAGATTTATTCTGATAGGTATCATAGTTTCTAAAAATTTTACTTCTCTAATAATTTAAACATCTATAGTTAATTTTCAATATCATTATATTTTTGCCTATTTTAATTTCCGTTATATATGAATGAAAGTACAACAAGAGGGTATTACTAAATAATTACTCCAAAACGGAAAATTTAGGCTCACATTCGGGGGCCTTATCTCCCTTAGTTCGGACCTGTGCTCGAAAAGAAAAAACAGTTCTATAATTTAATGAGTATTGTGGCAGCTGAGCAGCAATGTTGGGGAGAAGTAATAATAAAAAATGGAAATTCCATACTCGATGTGTTATTTCGTTCCAGAGATAAAAATAAAATATAAATATAGTTATTTTTTTACCGCTTTGTATCTTGAAAACTAAGGGTTTATACACCCATGTTTAACGGAACTTTTTAGACAAAGTGAGTACGTTGTGAGTTAATTCCGTGAATTTGTGAATTAAAAGTAACAGTGATTAAGGGGAAAATATACAATTTACGATAGTAAATTGTTCAGCGTTTGGTTGCAAAAGTAGAAGTGAAAAGCAAGATCCCGGGATTTTGTTACACAGGTAAGGGAAAGTCGCCAAATTTCGGATACTACTTTAAATTTACTAAGTATTTATTATACAGAAGTGTTTTTTATTTATTTTTTCATATAAGCATATGCAACGTGTTATAATGAAACAAAATTTATTTGCAAAAGAATTTTACTACATTTGTTTTTTACAAAAAAACGACGGTATATGAATTCGGTACATTTTGGTGCGACTGAAAAAAGGTTCCTAATTTCGGACACTGTATCCGAAATTAAGAGACTACTTTCTACAAGCGTAAAAACTATATATTTAAACAAAAGGCGCACACACACGTTTTTTCTAGCTTCTTTATTAGCTTGTTTGATGTAATTTCCAATGTCCGAAACAAAATTGGAGACATTAATATAGGTAAGTATCCCATTTGTTTACCTCTGACCTCATTATAATAGCCAGTTTCAATGGATCTGTCACTTTTTCTGAAAATAAATAATTTACTCGCAACCAGCATATTATATTAAGCCAGAATTTTGAGTTTCTGGTATCCGAAATTAGGAACTTCAGACTATCCGAAATTAGGCACCTTTTCACTTTTTAGGTTATAGTAATGCAGTACTGTTATTTTTGAAATATGTTTAAATACCTAGGACGCAAACACAAAATTCTGGAACGATTATTTCAAAGATCGACACAGCTCAAACCGCGACTGAACATAAAACTCCGCCATGCAATTTAGACGTTTGGAGCTGCCATCTAATGGAGAGAGATTGTACCACCACAATATTGCATAGTGGGCTTAATTTGACTTTTTGCATTGTATAGGTTGAGGTTTCAATTTAAAACAACAGATGGCTTTTTAGATAAACCACTATCCGAAATTAGGAAACCATCCGAAATTAGGCGACTTTCCTCTAAATATTTAACAAGCTACCTTTGAAAGAAGCCCTAGAACTTTATTTTTTCTCAATATAACTTCTTCAAATTTCTTCTACCTTTTAGTATGATAAAGTGCACTATTGTTTTGTTTGTAAATAGGTCCAATCTAATTATTTTTTAACATCGTTTTTATTGAAAATTTCTTAATTATTGATTATGATAATAATTTCATAAATTATGGGCTGTTTTCCATTATTTATTTTATTTTGATTGATTCGAAATCGCCACAAATAAATATATTTCAGCACTTTACATCTGGGAAATTATCTGCAAATAAATATCAATATTTCAAATTGCATGTCAGTCAAAATTAACTAACTTTTCATTTTAACATTTTATGATATTGGCTAAGAACGCGTTTCATGCTACGCCACTGGCCTGTCGTGCAATGTGGCAGTCGGTGACACGGCCGTGAGCGCTGTTAAGCGTACTCTCTCTTTCCTTGTCTAAAACATGTTCCCATATTTACCTGTAGGTACACATTGCAGTTCTACTCAAAGTTTGTTTTAGGACAATTTAAAAAAGCATTATTAGTTGCCACATCATAACCCTGATAACCTGATAACAATGTACAATGATTTGGCGCACCTGGTTCTGTAGAGTTTTTCCTGTACTCAAAAAACTGAAACAGATTTAAGTTCAACAAGTTTAACATTAAAACTTTAAAAATATTGAATATTAATTATAATAATAGCTAAATATTCCTTCTCGCATTTATACCTACCTACCTTCTACTTATTTGATTTCTCATTATTACGGATAATAATATATATTCCTATATCCTTGGCCTGGCCTGACGATAGATATTGTAAAAGATTTCTTCGCGCCACTTCCCTAACTGAACCTTTCATAATAATAATAAATAAATCTTCAAATACAAATTAGTACTACCTAATCTATTCATAAAAGAGACTCAGACTTAGTTCGTTTATAGTGTCTGGGGCGGATTTGATATAGTCGATTTTTGACCCCAAAAAGTCAGTATTTTGAGATGGCACAGAGAAAGACACCCTTTATATTTTCTATTGGATCTTTACACACCAACACTATGAGTGGTCTGTTGACAATTCAACTGTTTTAAGGGGATTCCATGGCACACTTGACTTGGCAGATGTCTTTCAAATTCTTATTTTGCTCAACTTTGACAACCAACAGAATGGAACTCCCTGTTTACTTTTTGTTCAAATTAGGTATGTGTGGATTTTAGGGTGCTCTCTAAGACTTGAAATTTTGCACCAGAGTAAGTTTTTTGTGACCTACATTTAGAAAAAACCGGCAAAAATCGGATGAAAAATAAAAATTTTACGGGGGTGCTTCTATTTCAAATGGGCCACCCTGTATATATAATTTTATTTCACTTACAACTTTTCTCGTCGCCTGTACACACATATTCAGTCTAAATCTACAATGGTATAACTATTATTGCACTTCAGCAAAAAGTCAAGTCTTGACTCTTATTTAACACGGAACAATTTAATCACGGGAAATGATAAATTATAAAAATCATTTTTATAATGTTTGAAATCATTATTCGGTTTTATAGGTGTTTTTGCAAAGAAAGTTCCATTTCGTGATAGTCTGGCAACGCCGCGTAAGCAGTTTCAGTTTTTTATACTCCGTTGCTTAAGACCACTGGGAAAATGTTGTTGATTTTCAAACCGACCAAAATAGTATGTACTTAAACTGAAAGATTGCATTGTTATAGGTAACTATTTCGCAATGCGAGGCAATGACGGGCAATGGGCCCGTCTGACGTTTGGTTAGCACATCTCGCCAATGCAAACTGATAGAAAAAATAATGGCTTACTTCCGTGCCGATTTCTGAGCTTTTAATTACGGTTCTGAGACATTTTAGTGCCGATTTAAAAAAATAACAATTTCATAACCATAGATTCAGGGGTTCAACTTTATCTCTAGTTAAAATTTCTGTACCTGATCAAAGTATCGCCCTGTATAGAACGATAGTATAAGTTATGGACAACCCTGGATTGAAGCTATTGTACACTGTTGATAAAAACCCTAACTTCATACTATGGGCTATAATAAAGGTGCGGTAATCTGCCAAACGATATTTTCGATATTTAAAGGGTAAATCGCGGGTTAAGATTTAAGTATCTATGTTTTGTAGACTAGAACGACCTTGGCCAATTGAAAAAAATTGAAATTGCGCATGACCTACCCGCAGTCGTAGCCTACCGAGCCTACACTCTCGGTAGGCTAAGCCGCAATGCACAATACGATATTTGCAAAACCAAAAATTTTGCCTTTTTTGGATAGCCCATTTAATTTGGAACAAAAAGTGCCTCTTGGTATATTTTTTATTTCTGGTACAGTTTCTTCGTAATTTCGGATTTTTTAAACTAGTGTCGAGGTGATTTTGCTGGCATTTAAAATAAAATTATTTGTATCTACGCCGCTGCTCATCTGAACAGGGCCAAATTATTGCACAAAATGACAACCCATAATATGTATAAAATAATTCCTAAACGGGCTAGAAAAAAATTAAAAAATATTTGGAAAAGTTTCAACACTCTGTATAAGGAGAACCAAGCGTTTTTGAGCTAATGTTTATAAAGCATATGTGCTTATTTTAGCGAATTCTACCTTGTGTTTTCGGCTCTGCCTTTAGATGTGACTCACTCTGTATAGAGGGTGTCGTGTGCGGCAGTGACGCATCACTCGCCCTAGACAAAGTTTGCAGAATAAATTTTATTCTGTAAACTTTGCGTTTTATAGCCACGCCAAATTTGCTGTCTCTACTTTACAATAGGAAGATAAGTAATAAAGTTAAGTAAAAAATAAATAAACCGGCAGATTTGGTATCAGGTGTGGGGTACTTCTTATTGATATGAGTATGAGTAGGTACCTTTTATAAGATGAATTTAATCCAGTCAAATAGGGATTCAGCTTCGAAATGAAAGATACTAAGCTATAAACTGGTATAAATCTTTGTTTGGACATTTTATAAGTTATCTCAAAAGTATCATAGACAAGTTGTGGAGCATAAAATTGTCTACAAATTTGATCTTAAGCAGTATTTTATACAGTATGGATAATTTTCAATATACCTATACGCAATTCATCAAATCAACAAGACATCATATCTTCCACCTACAAGTAGGTACAGCAGCTCGGCAGCATAATCCATCGTGTCTATACTACCAGATCCAAACTTGGTTGTGGAAAGATTTAGATTTAAAAATAAATATTTTTTTATCGGTAACTCTTAAACCATTGACTTAAAAAAAATGTAGTAGCAGCATTGGATTCTACTTAAAAAAGTGCTCTAGGAATGTTTTTACAGAAACACAAAATTTTCAACCCGAAAAAAATTACTGCCAGCACTTTTCGAAAACGCACATTTTTGAAAAACGTCCTGTAACTCAAGAACGGTGAATCTGTTACACTTTTTTTTTTTTTTAATCTACAAATGCAGGTTGGGTGGTGAATCTAGAACGGGATTCCAAAATTCAATCTGAGGCAGGCCAGCTAGCCCCAGCCGTGAGGGTCTGGGGAGGAGAACGGTATAACGGTATCCTGAATGTTAAAAGAGAGGGCGCCACCCGCGTCAGCCTCTACGTGACCCTGGGATCCGACACGATAGCGATATCGATGCGGGAGAGGCAGGTGTGTCCGTACGTCGGTTACGAATAAAAGCGCTAGTGATTAGACAAAATACTTATATTATAATTAACACTTCAAACTGCATAATTCACAATTTCGGGCGGTAGCAAGAGAACACTTTAAAACTTTTATTAGAAATTAACTTAACCAAACCTAAAGGAGCGGAGGAGTAGGGAGCAGGTCTGTGTTTGGTCTAGCTGCTGGGTGAACCAGTGCCGGTGAGGAACGCACCCCCGAATGCGGACCGAAATCGTTTGGTGGGATAACCTACCCCTTTTATAATTTGTGTACTTTCGTATTAAGCCTTCATGAATTGTGGTCTAGGGGTTAGGTAACCACAAATAAATACAATAATTTGGAAACTCTGGGCCCTGGGGGCCGTGACGATACTAAACCCTACTGAATCCCCTGACCATTAATCGGTGGCGAGCCGTCGGGCCGTATTACAATACCCACGGGTAGGGCTTGATTGATGATTCTGACTACACCCCGATAGTTTCAGTGCAAGAGTGTTTCAGCACTGGTAACACAAATTTATATTTAATACTGGCAGGCAGGACCGTGATTTGTCAAACTAAACCTAAGGCTTATCTGGCTTTCAATTATCAGATGTCTTCTACTGGGCCCCGCGTCCACTCTGGTAAGTGTATCTAACCTTATACCATAACCATTATTATCAGTTACTGTCCTCTCTCAGGGGACTCGACCATGAAGGGTAGTGGGCCAGCATGCAGCTCGTGCAGGACAGGACATGCACACTACTGTGGGACGGTGATAAGGAAGCCGGTGAATCGCTCACTTACGAATGAGAGGCGAAATAAGAGGCCTAAAATAAAATAACCACTTTGGCGACAAGCAAGCATAGCTAACTCGACTCCATACTAGCAGGAAACACCTCAAAGGTATTTAATTAAACTAAAAACCTACCTAAAGATGTAAGGCGGCCTCTCGGTTAGTGTAGGTGGGAGCTGTGAAATCTGCGAAGGCTATAGGTACCCGTTCCCAACAAAAATCAGCCTAAAGCCACAAAGGTCCAACCTAGCACTAGTTGGCACCTTAAAAGACGGAACGTACCTCGGATTCCAACAAATTTTGCTATATATCATCCACCCATGTGGACAGCTCGACACCTCAAAATTAAGTCCCCTTTTTTTTCTAACCGACCAACTACAAAACGGAGGGAAAATGCCTAGTTACTTTTAGTTTCTCTGCAGAAATATTAAAGGTATACAGAAATAAATATCAAATGCCAGAATTATAAAAGTTGGGCAGAAATGACATATAAACCGAACTGCCAGAAACGAAAGGTAGGCAGAACTGCCAGAACGGACAGGACTCAAACAAAATATGAAAATCAACAACAAATGCCATGGGAATAAGGTAAGTGATGCCACTTTGGTTTTACAAAAATCATTAATTAAATCCTTCCTCATTTAGGCCAATCAACCGGACCATACCTCCAAGGGCTGTTATTATTCGTGTCTGACTGGTTACCTGTTGAACCTGAAAAGCCAAAAGGACCTTCTCAACGACCGGGGACCAATCGAAAGCTATAAGGTAAGCAGCCAGCTTAATATCTGTGGATAAATCAGCTAAATATAACTTAACTTGCAGGACAGCAAGACATGGGCGCAATACAAATATATTTGCTATCGGAGAATATCGTCAATGTTTGTGAGAAATGATTTAACTGTTTTACGCAAAATAAAGCTTAGTGATGAGTTTTCGAAGTTATTCATCTACTAATACCCAATATTAAAAGTGAACCGTAACAAATCCATTTTCAGTTTCAGCCATTAAGTTTATCATCAAAAATGAGCCTCAGACACCGAAATCAGTTGATTGTAATAACAACAGCTTAATTATTCCTCTTGTTAACAAGCACCTACCGGAAATGAAGTTTGTCCATTAGTTACCTCGACTACGTCTCGAGCTGAAAACTTCATGCCTCGTGCAACAAATATGCACTTTTTGCACTGGGTACACAAATAACTATTTTTCTAAGTACAATAGAATTGTGTTTTTCGCATAGCAAAAAGAGAAACTTTTTCACACGGAAAAAAATAGATTTATTAAAATTTCTTTCAAAAAATAAGTAATATCACATATTATAAATTTCATTAATTTTATTAACACAACCTTGTATCAATTATTATTTTTTTATACTAAAAGAAATATATTGACAATACTTTAACCCGTAAAGAAAATTCTAATAAACAAAAAGCCAGTATAAAAAAGTAATATTTAATAACGTAAAATAGTGTACGGGCACTAAATAATATAATTGTATTGTACGTTTTAAAATATGTTTGCTTTTAAAATCAATTTTAAAATATGCACTTTATATGTGCTATTATGTCTGGTTAATAAAATATGCATTTTTACTAAATCTGGTGTTTAACTTGATTATCTTTGGTGCTACTTATTTGAAATAATATCAAATACGGCGCTGCCTTGACCCCTTCGCCAAGACGGAATAAATACAATTTATCGGTGGATTTCATAGGGACAGTTTCGCGAGGTGACGCGCATCATTTTGGTGTATTTATCTGCAATTTTTTTATTAGTTGCATTGATCGTGATAAGAAAAACTTATGGCAATTGACATTGGGCTTTACTACAGGAAGTTTTGTATTTCTATGTATTGCGTGCAATTGTGTTTTAAATGTAAGTTTTAATACAAGACGTATGTAATCAATATTGTGTTTTGTTTTCTGTTCCCTGCATATGAAATAATGCAAAAATGCGACACAAAATTCAGAAAAAATGTGCAATCCACTTAAAATGTTCAAGCACTTAAGTTTTTTGTGATGCTGAATAGGTCTAATAGGAAGTAAGTTTGGTTTCCTTTGGTAACTAACACGAAAAATTTGGGAAATCACTTGCCTCAAAATAAATTAGTTACCACAACATTCTGAATTAAAATTAAAGGTATATTGAAGAAGTTCAAAAATATTTTTTCTTATGTGGCAATATGAACACATATTTATATGAACAATTTTTTCTTAAAAATGATCCACGTTGATCACCTTGTAATATTACATCGTCCTTCAGTAACACCAACGAATTTTCTAAATTATTTTTTTGACAAAAAAATATACCATGAATATTAATTATTATTATCATATGTAATACACCGTATAAAATATCTACATCTATTTTAACAAAATTTTTAATTAAACCTTGTAGACTGTATTATAATGAATTATATTTCTTATTATACTGGCTAATAGAGACTACACAAAAATGTAATAAAAGTTACTGGAGATTATAATAAAGTATATTAAAAGAAATAATATCTATATCTCTCTTTTATTATTACTTATATTAATCCGTAATGGTATTGTTAGTAAACCGTATTAAATAGTATAATAACTGTTTAATATATTTTAACATAAAAAAAATTATATACGTTAGTAAATAGGATAGTAAAATACATGAGAAACGTATAATATCAAATATATAGGAATCCTTTAATATATAAAAGAAAAGATAATATATTTTATTAAAAATGCTAAAGCAAAATTATTACTACTATTATACCAAATGTTGGTCCTATAGAGTATTAAAATTTACATTAATTAATATTATTTTTTTAATAACTTTTATTATCAATTTTTTTCCGTGCAGATTATAGGTGTCTCAAATAATATCCGATTATATCCTTAGTTTTTGAAATAAAGACTAGCTTAAAATCAGAATGATGCAGTTTTCTCTGAGGAATCCGAATCTAGCTTCAGAATTTATATACAGGGTGTTCTCGAAAAGTTAAGGACAAAAATACAGGGTGTCTATTTAAGAAGGGCCACTCGAGAAAATCTTGACAAATATGCATTTTTCTGAGAATTTTATTTGAAAAAAAAAAAAGGTTTTTTGATGAGCTAACTTTGCGTAAAAACAAACTTTAAATCCATGTCCTACTTTCTTCGGCATGTAACTTTTGTGTTTCAAGAGTTACCGAAAAAAATTCTTAATGAAATTTGTGGACAAAACTGATTGCTTTAAACTCGGTTTATCAGAATTTGGAAAAACCTTGGTTTGTTGTGTGCTCTCTTAAAACTTAAATTTTTTTTATTTATAGCTCTTATGCATACCTACTAAAAAATTTAAAATTGTGAAAAATGTGCAAGATACCGATATACCTCGCAAGAAATTTCCAATGTAGTATGTTCGAGGCCACGGCTCGCTACAATAAAATGGGCACATTTTTCGGTGGTAGCAATTGGTTTTGCCCACAAATGACACCAAAAAAAAAGGTAAGATTTAGTGGGGGATTTGTTGGACGAAAATTGTTATTTGTAAAACAGGCTTTAATAAATGGAGTATTGTGTATAGGCGCTTGTAAGCCTGACGTGGTTTCAGCACGGTCACAACTGGGCACTCCTCAAGTTGGTGGCGCTCCGAGGTCTGTACTTGTTCATCATTGTCTTCCTTCTTCTGGTCGCTCAACTTGAATTTCTAATTCACTATCATCTTCGTTGTCTGTTATATTCGGCTGCAAAGCTTCAAGGACTTCACTTTCTTCATCAAGATCATTTGCATATGATGAACTCACTCAGATTCTAAGATTCCAGATCTTTCCATAACTCAAGTTTGGATCTGGTAGCAGACACGATTTATTATGCTGTCGAGTGCTGTCGAGCTGCTGTACGTAGATATAGGTGAAAGATATGTTGTCTTGATTCGATGCATTGCGTATATCGAAAGTTATCCATACTGTATAAAATACTGCTTAATATCAAATTTGTTGACAATTACTACTTACTACTTACAAAAAACCGGTTTTTGCGACGTTGGACCTTGAATATCTTGTCTTGCGAGCACGAGATTCCATGAGACTTTTGATTTAACTTATGGAATGTCAAAACGAAGATTTATACAAGCTTACAGGCGATATCACATTATATGACTGTACTGTTCATACAATTTAACTAGACACGCCGCAGGAATGCCGGCATTCCCCCACTCTCCCCTACAACATTTCGCCTGCTTGAATAATTTCTTATTTTTCAAGTTAAAAAGATGCAAAAGTTATAGGAAATTGTCTGGGCTTAATCTAGAAAAAACTTATACACGATAAAGTTTCCAGATAAGACCAAACTTTAATATGTATACCCTATAGATACTTTATGCATTTTTTAAATCTGCTGTCTATATTAAAAATTTCTATTTCCAAAACAACTATTGGACTATTAAATAAATATGTGATAATGTTATAATATTTTAGGCAAAATGAACAATATAGGTATTTCAAAATGCAAATAATCATAAGAAAAAGGAAACTTATTTCAAATTCGTAATTGTACTTCTAATGTAAGAACTACACCTTAGTATCTTATTTGTTAAAATTTTTTCTAATCTAAAAAATAAATAAGTTAAAGGAAATAGAGGTTTCCCCATATTAAAGTATCCATTTTAATATGGGCATACATTTGAGGTTGCCTGCCATTTTCAAAATGCAAATCCAGGACCGGCTGCGATTTTTTTATACCCCTGATTTTCACGAAAATCATTTAGCGATCTTTTTATTTAAAATATGACCACCCAGCGTTAATCAAAACACCCCAAGACCCCTATATACCAAATTTGAACAAAAAGTATACAGGGAGTTCCATTCTGTAGGGTGTCAAAGTTGAGCAAAATAGGAATTTTAAAGACATCTGGCGAGTCAAGTGTGCCATGGAATCCCTTCAAAACAGTTGCATGGTCAACAGGACTACTCAAAATGTTGGTGTGAAAAGATTTACTATAAAAATATACCGGGTTTTTTCTCTGAGCCATCTCAAAATTCTGAATTTTTATTAAACTTTATACTGGTCAGGAGTGCTTTGGAATCATTGAAATAATATTAATAAACACAAAAGTTATTCAGTTCTTTACAAAATGCCAACCAACAAATAAAAACAATTTAAATTATTGGACCTTTCTCAACAAAGTCACTGTCTAAGATGATACATTTTCTGTTAGTTTCCTGTTGTGGCACATCAGCCACATTAACTGATATGGACTTACTGACTGAAACGCTTCTGTATTTTTTAGATTTAGTGTGTTTATAGTATGTGGAGCGGTTTTGATATACTCGATTTTTGAACCGTATAAATTTCCAAAAATTCAGTAATTTGAGATGGCACAGATAAGAACACTCTGTATATTTTGTATTGGACCTTTGCACACCAATACCTTGAGTGGTCCTGTTGACCATTCAATTGTTTTGAGGGGATTCCTTGGAACACTTGACTTGGCAGATGCCTTTAAAATTCCTATTTTGCTCAACTTTGACACCCTGCAGAATGGAACTCCCTGATTTTAAATAAAAAAATCGGTAAATGGTTTTCGTGAAAATCGGGGGTATAAAAAATCGCAGCCGGCCCTGGATTTGCATTTAGAAAATGGCAGAAAGTTCCAAAGAAGCGGTTTTTGAAGGCCTTTCAAACAAAAAAAAGTTTAGGCGATTATCTCCAAAAATGAAGATTTTACGGATTTGTATACAGTTTTAAAGTTGGACACCCTGTATATGAGAGCATAAACAATAAAAATACTGAAATATTACATAATAAAATATGGTATATTAATTATAAAATTATGTAGTTTCCTTTAAATCCACAAAAAGATGGTAAAATCGCATAATAATACATGGTAACTTACTTTTAAGATTATGTAACTTTCCAAATTTAAATGTTAAAATGCATGTAACAATATTGAAAATCACATAAAAGCACATGATTTTTTACACGATTTTTTTTAAATACCTAATTGTATCTACAGAAATGTGTATGGAAAATGACATAATCATAAACAGAACCTTTACTGGAAAAATTTATGTACATTTTATTACATATTTTGTTATGTAAATCTGTTTTATACAGAGTTATGGAACTTTACACAACATAACGTTAAATTATGTAATATTACAATTCATTTTTTGCCGTGCAGGGTAAAGAATGTTCAGTAACAGCTTTTTAGGTGATGAAGAAATATTATACCGACACCCATTAATTTCCTAACGACTTTGTTTTGTTCTAGATTGGCGGCATGGCTCTTAGTCACCCTCCTGCCCGCCCTCACTTCCTCGCACTCGCCCCTCCACGCGTACGACTCCAACGTGACGGCGTACGCGCGCATGCTGCCCGACGACCTGCGGCCCATCGTCGTCAGGGCCCTGAGGACCGAACGCGAAGCGCTGCTGTCTTACTCCCTGGGCAACTGCTCCGAAGCCGAGGAACCCTCGGCCGCGGTGTGCCCACCCAGCAAGTACAGGGAGCCGACCGGGGCGTGCAACAACGTGAGGCACTCCAAGTGGGGCAACAGGGGCGCGCCGTTCCTCAGGTTGCTGCCTCCGAGCTACGCCGATGGTGAGTCACATATACCTGCATATAAACATATAGGTACCGCTTTTAGACCTACTGCGCACGTCAAGGCGCAGGGAATGACAAGAGATGAAATTCGACGCCATTTTTAAACCTATATTCTGGCGGTTTGAATGGTGGCTACCTTATAGTCCAAGAGCCGGCCGTATAATTTCAACTCCCATAAGCTTATATAAGATGTTATGTAAAATGTAGAGAGTATATTTCTTTACTTGAAGCGAGTATACAGGGTGATTCACGTAAGTGGTTCATTAGATGTTTACGGCGAAGGAGTGCGAATTTTAATTTGAAATTTTGGTTACTTATATAACAAGTTGTAAACTTTCTTTCCAAAATATTTTCAACTTCCGATCACTTCCGGTTATACCGGAAGTCGATAGCAACTTTGTTATTTCAAATAGAACACCCCATATATTATTGCACCATTTGGTTCCCTATTAAATTCCAAATCTTTTTTCTGAATATAATGTGTACCCTATTCCTAACCCTTTTCGAGATATTCGCAAATTTTTGATTTTTTTGAGTGTTGCAGCCATCGACCATAGTGATCATACCTTTGAAATTTATGAATCTGGAAAACTCAAATTTTGGACTGTCGTAGGCGAAAGTCAACTTTATTTATTTACACAATATTTTGAAATGGCATACAGACCATTTAATAAATATATAAATATTGTTCGGGAAAAAATTCCCAATATCAACATCGAAAAATTGAAAAATCTCATTTTTTTCAAATGGAACCCATATATTTTTATTGCAGCATTGAAATGCTTGTGAAAAGACAGTTCAAAAAGATATAACACACTATATGTCTAAATGAAGCGGTTGTTTCGTTATTCGCAAAATACGTATTTTTGCTGCTCCATGTCAAGAAACAACCGACCTTTTCTAATAGAGCTTCCATGGATTTTTCATTTGTGATTGTCATTTATTGTGTTCCAAACAATAAAATATTAACTGTTGACAAGAATGGCTCAAATTAACTATTCTAACGAAGATATTTTGAATATGTTTTACACTCATGGAGAGTGTAAAAGAATTTTAGAAAGGAACAATTAATGAAAGGCATTTACATTTACCACCTTCGACGAAAAGAAAATTCAGAAACTTCGAACGAAATTTCATAGTCCATGGCAAGGTCCGGGGGCGTGCGGTGACATTTTAAGTAAGGGAAGCAATGTTTAAAAACTTACCTGTTTGTAATGTAATTCGATTCTTCGATCACTTTTTGCGAATTCGTCAAAGACGTCATCGTAATAACGTCGATGCTCTAACTTGTTCTGGAGAATTATCTTCTCAATAAACAACAGCGATATCTGCGAAAGTCATTCATTCATTTTTGTGGTTAAATTTTTCATAGGGGGTTTTGCCCTTCCTCTAGAAATTAATTGAAGCTTATCCGCAAAGTTTAATGTTGAAAATCTCTTTATTATTACGGTACACACTACACAATTTATACACACTCTAATTACTTAATTGTCCAACTTTAACATTTTCAACGTCATTCCCGACAGCCGAAGTTGAAGGTATTTGCATGTCCATGTCCGTATTATTGTCTTTCATACGAGATACGACGCGTTCGACGCACCAACGCAGATATCAAAACCAACTAAACTAATCAAAGAACAAAGAACCTACTGCAACGATAGCTTCCACGCACGCTTAAAACACGCGTTCTCATTCGCGTCAGCCAGTGCGGTGGAGGTCGAAAGTTCAATAACCTCTCGACTCTGGAACGCTACAGAAAAGCTAGCGGCCGGCATAGCTTACACTGTACTGTGGCTTGGTAGGATGGGCGCAGTCGGAGTCAACGCCGCATTTGCTATAGGTACAGACCTATTAGCGAAGCTATATAGGTTTGTGCTATATGCATAACATATTGTAGGTTTGATATATGATATATAAGATAATTTTTAGAGTTTTTGATATACCTAGGTAACTAAACTAATTGCTTCCTGTTTAAAAATTCAAAAATTACATTTTATCATTTTACATTGTCTTGGTTTAGGGGAAGCACTGCTTTCCTTGCTTCCATGGACTGCACGCCCCTAGCAAGGTCCAAACAAAGAGAAGCAAATGTAAATACGTAACAGGTAAATAGCATAATATGAATAAAGTGTTTTACTTATATGTAGTTTCTTGTTTTTCTTCTAGTAGGTACCTATTATTATGTAATTGTTAGTATTATTTAATTTTGTATTGTAGCTTCTCAGGGAAAAATATTGTTGTCATATAATTGCGTTATTTCATTTTCCATGGCCCCTATAATGTGACGCTCCTTGAGAAATGGCATCTTTGTTGATACAGAACAGAAAAAATACGTATTTTGCGTAATAACGAAGCAACCGCTTCATTTAGACATATAGTGTGTTATATCTTTTTGAACGGTCTTTTCACAAGCATTTGGTGCAATAAAAATATATGGGTTCCATTTGAAAAACATGAGATTTTTCAATTTTTCAAAGTTGATATTGGGAATTTTTTCCCGAATTGCATACAGACCATTTAATAAAGTTGACTTTCGTCTAAGACAGTCCAAAATTTCAGTTTTCCAGATTCATAAATTTCAAAGTTATGATCACTATGGTCGATGGCTGCAACACTAAAAAAAATCAAAAATTTGCGAATATCTCGAAAAAGGTTAGGAATAGGGCACACATTATATTCAGAAAAAAGATTTGGAATTTAATAGGGAACCAAATGGTGCAATAATATATAGGGTGTTCTATTTGAAATAACAAAGTTGCTATCGACTTCCGGTATAACCGGAAGTGGTCGCAAGTTGAAAATATTTTGGAAAGAAAGTTTATATAAGTGAACAAAATTTCAAATTAAAATGCGCACTCCTTTCCCGTAAACTTCTAATTAACCACTTACGTAAATCACCCTGTATAGGTTGCCTCAGATAATATGGGCCCGATCATTGTTATTTAAGTTGTGGATAATTTTTATTTTTTAATATAGGTACAACCCGTCCCACGAACATATTTACTACTTTTTCGCAAAAGTCTTTTGACAAATTCGAAAAGTGCCGTTCTAAAAATCGAAGAAGATGGTAAATTTCTTAATTTGGTCTGGTAATTTCCTCCAACACTAAAAGAAACCTCGAAAATCTGATATTTAACCAAATTTCCCGACTCCCGATTTCCAAGTTTCGAGAAAGAAATTGACGGGAACCACTCTTTAAAATTGCGATCAATAGGAGAACGTTTCAGATGTTATGTTTGCAGACGACCATTAAAAAATGAAGGTGTCACGTTGTGAGTGACATAGCAACAAAATGTGATTTATTTTTAGTTATCAGGCCAGCTTATACCGCCTCCTAAAATTAACCGCCGGGTGCTAGGTATTAGCGCCCTAGCACCCCCCTAAAACCGGCGCTGGGGTAGGAACTTCTGCCTAGCCAGTCTTTCAAATTGTCAGTCAAAATGGGCCTGCCTCCACGCCCAATAAAAGAAAACTGTCCAGTAAGTGTTCTGAGAAGCTTGACCAAAGACGTTTTTATTATTTTTAATTTAATACTCACATTATAGGATTCGTTTGTTTGAGTAGGTAATAAAAGATACCCTCGCGCCGGCGCGTCGGGCGCGCTAGTGCTCTCTGAAACCATTCAGGCAGTGACTATAGATCTATAGTCACTGGTTCAGGGCAGGGCCCCCCAAGCGGCCTTTGCAGGGGGGCCCCGTGAGATTTTTCTCACTATCTCACCTGTCCAGTCCGGCACTGACGGACTTTGGCTTTTTGGTGACGGGAAATGCCGGCCAATCAAGCAAAAAAGATGCGTCCCACCTATGTGAGTAGTTTTTTTCGACGAAAGTCCTTAATAACTCGAAAACGAGAAATAATTTACCTTAAAGTTTCTTTAAATATGTTGACCTATTCTCCGGCCATCTCGCCGTACCATCAGATCTCCCGAAAAATGCGTTTGAAACAATTTTTTCCTGTGCTTCAAGCGGTATAATATGGCGGTATAATATGGTGTATAGCGGGACTTCGCATACAACTCGCGTCCAGACGTGCCCCCGTCTTTCGCGTCGTATTTAACAGCGGAGGATTTTCAGGGCCTCGAAAATACGCCTATCGGGTTTCTAAAGGACCAAGGGACCTTCTTTCCTATTTTGTTATATAATCATATGAGAGTAGTAGTAGTTATATAATCATATGAGAGTAGATTTGTCTAAAAATTGACCGCAACTTCTTTAAATAACAATGATCGGGCCTATATTATCTGAGGCAACCTACTCGCTTCAAGCGTTGAGTGAATTATTCCTCACTCAACGCTTCAAGTAAAGAAATATATTCTCTACATTCTACATTTTACACAACATCTTATTCTATAAGCTTATGAGAGTTGAAATCATGCAGCCGGCTCTCGTACTATTATGCCTTGTCTAAATTTTCTTATACAGTATAAAAAAATGCGTTATACTTTTTGAAGGCGCCGATAAAAACGTGACATGTTTTTTTAAGAGTTGCGTTTTTAGTTTTTAGTCGCAATTTTTTCTTTATATTTGTACCGTAGATAAAGGATTTATTGTAATCCTATATATCATATTGTATACGCAACTCCATATACTTTTTGAATACCCTACGCTCCCTGCTGTGTTAAGTACAAACTAGACTATTTAAGCGGGAAATTTGAAATCTTTTACAGTTTCTAAGCCACCTTTTAATTTTATAATTCTACATATAGACATATAATAAACTTCTATGTCTATGTCGAGTTAATTTATTAAATTGTGATAAGTGACAATATTAGGTTAGGTATATTGAAAGCAAGAATTATAAGGGAATAATTTTATATATTACAAACATTTTGTAAAATACGTTCACCACAATAATGCTAAACATCACAGATATGTTACATTTTAGTCTTTCTAAGGTTATTTATAAGGAAAGTAAAAAAGAAATGTATTGTTTAAATAGATAAAATCTAAAATCTACATACTTTTTTTCGGTGAAGAAATGTTTCCAAGTTAGTGGAATTTTATTGGGTAATTCTCTTTTATGGTGCACTGGGTATAATACTCGCAGTATCCTAGATATCATATTAGTCATTTATTAAAAAGGTATAAAAAAGATAAAATGTCTCTAAAAAATTACTAATATGATTTCTAGGACTTTGGAAGTGTAAAAAAAATCATAGTAGGCAAGTTATTGAAAAAAAATTGAATTTTTAGAAATCTTTCAACATTCTTGAAAACGAAGCCCGAACGATAAGGTAAATCTAAGGTGGGACAATTTAAAGAAGGCCATGACATGCTAACGTGCCGTTAATTTAACCACTACAGTACAGGAACGCTAAAATTATTCATAACTGCTGGTAGGTACTTCTGTTACATTTTTCGGAAAAAAAATCAAAATAGGTAATTAAGGTGCTGCCGTAGGTAGGTATGCAACAAGAAGGGACATTTGATTTTTTTAAAATTAGGTACCACTATTGTTTTTTCTTTCGAAAAATATATCATTAATTTTAGCATGCATCACTAACTTTAGCATGCCTGTGTGGTAAAAATACTGGCACATACACGTATACCCAGAGTCACAATGTTAGAAGAAATAAACATCATTTGTAATACATCTTACCAATGCAAACTGGTGGTCAAAAATAAAGATGGCACGGCATCCCTCTTAATCCAAGAGTTTGACCATTTGTACGTACAGGGTGATCCAAACAAGATTCCCTCTCTAGCTTTTTCATTTTACAACTTACCTATGTTTTTATATATTATTTGATATTCTAAAAGTACACGCTTTTCCGATTCCAACGATATATATATGTCATACATTTCGCTCAGCCGTTTTCACACAATTTGCCTTCAAATACATCAAAATTTACCTACTTTTGAAAAATCAAGATTGCCATGGAATCGAAAACAGTTGTTAATATTATAATAACAGTTTTCAACTTTACACAATCAACACAAAATGAGACAAAATAATTAGTTATTATATCTTAGCAGGTGCTCCAAGTGGCCCCTACCATTTGCTATGCGAAGAGACTTTTACGTCAAATAATATTGTTTTTTCTCCGATTTATTGCTAGAGTTGCCACGAGACGAGACGAGACGAGATAAGGCCTTGTCTCGTCTCGTCTCGAAATTTCGAGATAATCTTTTTCGAGACGAGACGAGACAATGGTCGAGACGAGAGGAGACAGACGTTGTCTCGTCTCGTCTCGTTTTGTCTCGTTTATCTCGAGTTGTTTTGTTTTATAATAATAATAGTAATAATAATAATAATAATACCTATAAATAAGTCGTTTGGAAATTTACAAATATTTCTGTATGTCCGAGAACCAAAAACTAAGGTCAGATTCGTGTTCAGGGACCTCAAAAATAGGAGGGACGAGCTGGGACGAGCCCGTTGTTTTTAATAAAACTTTTGTCTTAAATCTCCAAAATCTATCGAATTTCGGAAACAGTTTCAGTATTTTCCAGCCTCTGTTTGTAGACACTGAGTGCGTTTTGCGCGTGTGATTATGAAGGCCTCTTGTATTGTTATAGCGAGTGCTGTGAAAAGTGTAGTGATAAGGGTCTCTCGAGTGAGATGCTGAACACGCCAAGTCCAAGGTGTGCTGACACCCTGTTATTGTCATATAAACTAGGTAAATGAATAAACTGAATATTTTTTCGTATTTAAATTATCAATAATTAAGGGCAACGTCGCGGCCGGTGCCATGTGCTGCAGCATAACGTCGTAGTCACATGCGTTCAGGTGCGCCTCGTTACGTGGTATTTGGGATAATTTGCCCCATTATTTAAACATGCAGTAAAAATTTTTTTGCGTTTTTGGCATATTTGTACATTCCTGATGACGTGGTTAAAATTAATGTATTTATGTATAAATCACCTTGTATACAGGGTGTCCAACTTTAAAACTGGACAAATCCGTAAAATCTTCATTTTTGGAGATAATCGCCTAAACTTTTTTTTGTTTGAAAGGCCTTCAAAGACCGCTTCTTTTGAACTTCCTGCCATTTTCAAAATGAAAATCCAAGGCCGGCTGCGATTTTTTTATACCCCCGATTTTCACGAAAACCATTTGGCGATTTTTTTTTATTTAAAATCTGATCCCACAGCGTTAATCAGAACTTCCCAGAACCCTTATATACCAAATTTGAATAGAAAATATACAGGGAGTTCCATTATGCAGGGTGTTAAAGTTGAACAAAATAGGAATTTTAAAGACATCTGCCAAGTCAAGTGTGCCATGGAATCCCCTCAAAACAGTTGAATGGTCAACAGGACCACTCAAGGTATTGGTGTGAAAAGGTCCAATACAAAATATACAGAGTGTCCTTATCTGTGCCATCTCAAATTACTGAATTTTTGGAACTTTATACGGGTCAAAAATCGAGTATATCAAAACCGCTCCACATACTATAAACGAACTAAATCTAAAAAATACAGAAGCCTGCCAGTCAGTAAGTCCATATCAGTTAATGGAATGGAACTCCCTGTATACTTTTTGTTCAAATTTGGTATATGGGGGTTTTGGGGTGTTCTGATTAACGCAGTGTGGTCAGATTTTAAATAAAAAAAATCGCTAAATGGTTTTGGTGAAAATCAGGGGTATAAAAAAATCGCAGCCTGCCCTGGATTTGCATTTTGAAAATGGCAGGAAGGTCAAAAGAAGCGGGTTTTGAAGGCCTTTCAAACAAAAGAAAGTTCAGGTGATTATCTCCAAAAATGAAGAATTTACGGATTTGTACAGTTTTAAAGTTGGACACCCTATAGGTGAAATATTAATATTTCTAACTAACACCGGCGAATGTCGACATTCAGCATGCACTCATATATGGTGTATGTTGAAAATAAACATTTTTTATTAAATGAAAACTTTGATGAACATTTCATGGGACAAGCTTTTTGATTTAAAAAAGTTGTCGCTATATTTGGCATTAAATTAACGAAAACCTAAACTTATCTTTCATTTAATTTTTAATTGGGTTTTGGCTACCAAACTGATTAAAAGACAACTTTTTCAAGTTGCCAGAAAAATTCAGAAATTCTTTATTTTCTATTATTATTTATGTATTATTTATCGCGTCTCGGTATTCGGTTGGTGTATTTTTCATTACTGGTCACTGTCGTTTTCGACATCCACCGAAGCTTATGTGTGTTTGTTGACATATACCGGTAATACCGAATGTATGATAAAATTAATAAATACTCGGTCTTCCACCAAGCATTTTGTCGAATGCCGACATTCATTAATTTCGGTCTTTCACGGTAACATATTCATTGCAAAAAAATAAGTGCTTTCATTATTTGTCACATTAGAGAAGTTGCAACTCTGCAAAAAAGTTTGTAAATAAATATTAAAATGTTGAGGACGAAGTTGGGTATATTGGATTATGGATCTAGGTATACAGATAATTGGTATTGCAGATCACACCATGCGATGTTGTTTTTTATTAATTAAAATTTAAAATATTATTTCCAGTCGTATAATAAGTCATTACAATTTTTCGAGATGTCGTCTCGTCTCGTCTCGAGCTTGTCGCGAAGGATTTTATCTCGTCTCGTTTCGTCTCGAAATTCGAGACAAAATGTCTCGAGACGAGACAAAACGGCTTCGAGACGAGACGAGACGTCTCGTGTCTCGTGTCTCGCGGCAACCCTAATTTATTGCTGATTTTTAGAAACCTAAATTTAGAAAGTGGCTTAGTACTCTAGGTGTCATTGACAAGAACAGCTCCTGCGTGCTCTATTCATTTTGATAAGCAGGATTTTTTAATGCATCACGAAAGAACGCGAAAAGTGGCGATCTACCATCTAGAGACCTAACTGAAAAAGCAGCAGTGTTAAAATTGGTAAGACCAACAAAGGAATTCATTCTCGGTACGACGAAGAGAGCAGCATTTCTGGAGCAAATAGAATTAACCGAAGAAATGGATTCAGCGGCAAGTAAACCTGCGTTAACTGCAGATCACTCCCAGCAAAATTATTGAAGCTTATCAAAGAATAAGTGCGTAATTATAAATCACTTCACTTGATTGCATTTTTGAAGAAAAGATTAAAGTGGTAAAAGTTGAAGTTACCAAGTTTTCTTTTGCTCCGTTTCTCGAATGCATTAATAACCGCGGTACGGTATTTGCCAGGGGAGGTTCGAAGAGGGTAGCTAACTTTTGTCGTTGGGAGGGGGGTCACAAATTTCAAAAAATTGAATTTTCATAAAATATAAAAAATTGAATTGTCATAAAATGTTACCTACGATGTTACAAATTATTATATAATATATGTTGTATATTCTGCATTTAGGGCAATATGAACATACATTTTTATTTTCGTCCAGAAATGCACTGGGGGTGGTCGCCCCACTTGCTCCTATATGTATAGAGTACTCCCGTGTTGTCATAAAACCAACAAAAATCTTATACCTATATGTCGTACTTTCAATTGAAATAATTTCCATTTCGCACAAAATGACAACCAAGACATTACATTATTTGAAAACCATAAATTCTAAAGGGACTAAGTGACAAAAATCTGAAAAGAAGATATTCAAATAAAACAATACTGGCACTGTATTGAGAACTTCTAACTTAAATAATATATTTTTCCTTTAAATGCTATGGCATATAGATGTCAAATAAACGTAGAAGAAAACAAGCATGCCTCCCAGAAAAAATATATTATGAACATGGAATTCCGTAAAAAGATGTAAGTGCCATTAGACATTGCATTCAAAAAGATCTAAGTGCCTTTGAGCTTTAATAAAAATTATCTTCTTGTGTCTATAATATTTTGTTTTCCTCTTCTCTTATTTGCTCAGATTTTTTTTAATTAGATTTTCATAGAGTTCATACTGTTTCAGGGAAATGTACTCTTAATTTTGCAGTTTTATCTCACTTATTTGGTTCTCACATTGAAGTTCGGGAATGTTAGAAATTCAAGTGTTTTGAATTGTTTTTCCTTTTTTTAAAACATTGGTGGTCTCCCAATCTCCATGTCATGTACATAGATGCTGAAATCATCTGCAAAAAATGCCGGTAAACTAAATTTAACATTTTAAATTTGGATAGAATACAAATTAAAGCAGATAAGTTGTAATGTGTTACATTCGTCAGGAGTTAGATATATATAGATATATAGACCCTTACTTATACATTTTCCGCCGACCAATAGGAAACGAGATAAATGCATTCCAAAATTTAAACCCAATTTGGGTTTTGACCTTCCTAACCAACAGTAACAACAAATAAAAAAAATCGGATTTCCCTGATTTTTTCGATCTATCCCCTTTTTGATAGATTTACTGCAACAACTTTTTCCAATATATATTTTTTGAAAAATATTTATCCGGTATTTTTCCCATTAAAATAACGCTAACGAGAAAATAAAGGACGATTCCTTAATGGTACCACCCCAAATGGGCACACATCGCACGTTTGTTCCTGTTGTACAAGCACTTTGAGAAAACGGATATTTTCCCCAAGTGTTGCAAATTATTTTTGCATTAGGACTCGGAGTATCTTACGTACGTGCAACTGAATTCTCAACTTCTTACTAAAAAGAATCCCTTGGATGTCAACTTTTGTTATTCAGTCATAGTTGAATAATTCCTTTTTGAAATGCTATGATGATATTTTGTCGAAAGTCCTAACTTTCTACAATAACTATTACTCCTAGGTACTACAATCTTATTTCATAATAATTTCAACTTTTGCTAGTGATTTTCGCCAAAAAAAATTAAAAATGCCCTTAAATTCGCCCCCTCCCCAATTTTCCGAAAACTCATAATTTTATGTGGGACTTTTTCTACTAAAATAGGTTAGCGTTCCAAACATTTCGAGATATATCTCATTTTATAGTGGAATTTTTTTCTATTAGCATAGATATAAATTTTCAACTTTTACTAAACCTTGGACTTTTGTTACTTCAGCCATAGTTTTTAGAAAACTCCATAAATATTTTTATGAAACGCTATTATGCTATGACATTTTGTAGACAGTTTTTAGGGTTCGTTACAATTTTTACATGTAAATCAAAGTTTCTTCGGGTCAGTACATCAACTTAATTATTCCTACTAAAAAAAAAACTGCAAATAAAATTTGTCAAAGCTTATAAAATAGCGTTTTAGAATAGAAAGCCAATACATAGCCGTCAAAATATGGAGATTTAACCACTTGCCTATATGCAAAAATTTTAAAAATAACCCCGTATATTTCTTAAGAACGATTTTGGAACCCATGTTTATAAAAACTTTTTCTTGTCTTGGATTTTATTATTACCATCCATAGGTTTTTTCTAATTTATTTTCCTTTAGAATTTACCCAATGATGTCACATTCTGGAAGCATATTTTTTAATCTAGACATGCAGATTTTGCCTATATTTGAGAATTACTATTAATAGAAATATTTAGGTTCTTACCTTAATTATAATTCCTCGGTAGATCTTACACTCTAATGTGGAAAGGTACTCAACATACCTTTGGGTAATTATTCACCTGGAATGTTTGTATTCTCTCATTTATTTGTTTTCTAGGTATAGTACCTGCTTTGCTATTATCGTTGATAAATTATGCAGGCAATCGTTTGTCTTAATTTAAAACCTATTTTGTTCTTCCTTGCAATGTAAATGCATTATTATTAGGACTCACTTGTTTGTTCATTGTTTGAGACTGTGAAACTTAAGGACGTTCAGAAAAATATGGAGTTGCTGTCCTTTGTGCATATTAGCACGGCAGAAACTTAACTATTGCAGGGTAAACAGGCAATATTTTCTATTGTCCTAGCCATTTCTATAGCTGCACCAAATTCTCTGTTTCTATTTTATATTTATTTCGGTAGGAATTTTAATTAAACCGATTTTATGCTGGATACACGTTTCTATAATGTTTCTATAGACTTAGATCTATAAATTTTGGTTATAATTAGAAATTATAGTGAACCTATCGAGTTTGCAATATTCTTGCTGTTTGCTGTTGCTTATGTTTCAAACCAATCATTTATATCTACAAATGTGTACCTACGATAATCAAAATTTTTACTTAGATAAATATACCACATCATTTGGACAAAATCAAGTGTTTTATAGGGGATTAAAATATTTTTTGTACCGCAGGGACTAAAGTGATCACTTTACTCCCTCTTTTGCGAGACTAAAGTGCGGCATTTAGTCCCTACAACAATGTAAATGTAAATGTAAAATTTTATGTTTCATCCGATTTTAGCCGTTTCTTTTCTATGTCTTCTTTTCTATGTCAGAAAAAAATGCATTTTGGTGCAAAATTTCAGGACTTTTTTTCAATTTGCAAGGCCTACCACGATTTTTTCTTGTAAAAATTAGATTCGGTACCGTCTTACGTTAAAAAATAACAAATGTTAAAAATACTGTGATACAATCAATATTGACTATTTACTTCCCCTAATTAGAAAATTCATTTTTCGTAGGATTGACACCAATTTTTATTTCTACTGTTTAAACCTTTGAATAAAGAACCCCCAGAAGAAGTCGAAGCTATATGGTAGTATAATATACGCGAGAAGGATACCGCCATATTTAGGCTCCAAGTTTTGACACAATACACAATATATAGATATTTGACACGAGGTGTGTGTCAGTGCGTGGTGCTTCGGTACTTTTTCGAGTTATTTTGGTTAGCTGTGCGGCTAGTGGTTCTTCCCTGGCTTCCTAAACTAAAAGTTTGAGAATATCTTTCCATGGGTACCTAATTCTATGATTTAATTTACTTTTAGATACAAATTTATACTATATAGTAGTACGCCACTGTGTTAATCCGAATTAGCTTCTTCCTGGGATTCTTTATTCAAAGGTTCAAAAAATATTACGCATTAAAAAGGGTTCCTATTTAATTTGGCCCACAAGTGTAGGTACATAAAATATAGTTTTTTTGAAATCGGCAGTGAAGTGTATCAAAATCGTCATTAAGAGCTCAGAAATCGGCACTGAAATAACCCATTATTGTACAATTTTTTCCCTAAGAAGGCCTTGGCGAGATGTAAACATCAAACGTCAGACGCGGAGCCATCGCCCGTCGAAAGTGACCAAAGATTCAAAACCTGGCCAATAAATCCCATTTAACTTTTCGTACACATTGCGAAATTTGTTGTATTTTATATGGAGGCTGGACAACATGCAGCAATTTTGATTTTCTGTCAGAATGTGCCGTGTCTCATCATACTTGACCTATGTAGAGCAATCGTCAAAGCCAAGCAATGCCGCGCGTAGTCGGTTCATGGACGGGTGATCCCTTATGATTACTTTTTCGCGTAATAAAACATTTTTTTCCGATTAAAAAAATAGTATGCATCTTGGCACTGAAGTTCTTTTTATGACTCATGTGGTTTATTTATAAATAACTATTATGTACCAAGGCACTGAAGTTCACCTTTTTATGATTCGTGTGGAATTTAGTCGCCGAGGCCTCTGTCTGGCCGAGGCAAATAGACCACATGAGTCATGAAAAGAACTTCAGTACCGAGGTACTTTTTTTTGAAATCTGAAAAAAAAAAAGTTTTATTAGGCAAGAAAATAATCATACGGGATCACCCGTCCAGGAGCCAACTATGCGCGCGGCGTTGCTTGACTTTGACGATCGCTCTTCCTAGGTCAAGTATGATAAGACACGGCGCCTTCGAACAGAAAAACCATACTGCTCCTTGTTGTGCAACCTCCATAACAAATCTATTGATATTCAAACCTACTAAAATATTTATCCTGAAAGATTGTCCTGCTATAGGTAACAATTTCGCAATGTGTACGAAAAGTTAAATGGGCCTTTATCGGCCGGATTTTGAATATTTGGTCACTTAACACAAATAACTCTTATTTGAAATCGGCATTAAAGTGCCTGAAAAATGTCATTAAAAGCTCAGGAATCGGCAGTGAAGTAAGTCATTATTGTACGATTTTTGCAATAAGTACTTAGGCCTTGCAGGCCTTGGTGAGATGTAAACAAACCAAACGTCAAACGTGTTCATCGCCAGTAAAACGTGGCCACATAATATTCAAAACCCGGCCAATAAAGTATATCATTTAACGTTTTAGCCTCATTGCGGAATTCATATCTATAACAATCTTTCAGTAATTATTAAGTATTTTGGTCTGTTTGAACATCAATATTATTTCTATGTAAGCTGCATGTGATGCACCAACTTGGTAGTTTCTTCAAGATGCGCCGTGGCATTTCGTTATAGCCGAAAACCTACCTAAACACTGATATCGTGCTTGATCATGGATGGGTGATTTCCCTTTTAATTATTTTATCTAATAAAATTTTTTTTTTTATTTAAAAAATATGTATATAATAGGTACATTTCACACGAGTCATAAAAAGTTTAAATTTAGTGTCTTGGTACATAATAGTATATTACATAGCGAGAGTTGTAAATAGCTTATTACGTATGAGTGGAAAAGTTGCGCACGAGCCGCGCAGCGGCGAGTGCTGTAATTCCACGAGTGTGTAATAAGCTTACAACTCGAGTTTTGTATTATAATTTTTCTTCGACGAAAGAAAAACTATTATAATAGATAACCTATATTTCTGATTTACTGACAGGCAACAATTAGTATGTTGGTTAGTTGCTATTGGGACGCAGATGCCGCGCTAACAAGGCACCCGTGATAATTGCGTTTTAATTAAGAACAGATACGTATTTTTTTTATTACGTGTCAGTCATTACATGTCAGTCATTACGTGTCAGTGTTCCTAACAATGGACTTACAGCATAGGAGTAGAAAAATAAATATTATCTAATGGCTTATTGGACAAATTATTTTTGGTAACTGACAGAGTGAACCAGCATCCATATCTAATGTATTGCATGGTTACATGCTGAAACATGCTAGAAACAGTTGACTGTTTCGTTCTAACCCACCTTTGAACGATTCAGCATGTAACCACGATACACAGTTAACGGTTCTCAAGGTTCCTGCATTCTGTTTTTGGATTATTGATGTGAAATTGATAATTAACTGACGTATGTGAGTCCGACTAATTTCAGGACTATTTTTTATAAGTTGGACGCGCTTTTGCGCTTTTGTCGAAGTAACGTAGGTGCTCAGAAGAGTTTAGGTAATTTTCATTCTCCTAGATGCCAAACCGTTATCCTTATATCTTGCATATACCTCTAACCATGCAATCCATTAGATATTGGATGCTGGTTCACTCTGTCAGTTACCGAAAATATTTGTCCCATGAGCCGTTGAACTATATCTAAGTATTTTATTGATTATATCGCAGTATTTTTAATAATTGTTATTTTTTAACTACACTTGGTACAAACCCCTATTAGATAGTCCCAAATGCAAACAAAAATTTAAGTAGCCTTTAATATTATATTATTAAGACCTGAAATTTTGCATCAAATACAGTTTTTTGGGGCCCATCTTTAGAAAAAAAAAAGATTGAAATCGGATTTTAGGGGGTACTTCCATTTCAAATGGGTCATCCTGTATAAGGCTATACAAATAACGATAATATAATAATATGATATGCATATGGCATAGCTCTGCTAGATACCTAAAAATAATATAGTTCAAGAAGTTAGTTAATATTCCGAGTGGGTTTCAAGGATTAAATCACATTAATCCAGTCACATTCCGTATTAAGTAAGCCAATGGTAATAGATGCACGCCTACTACTATTTACTAGCACTAATAATTACATATTCGATGCAGTTTTCAGTCTCAATCTAATTATAGACACACATATTTCAGTGGCGTAGCTTCAAATTTTGCCCCCCCCCCCCGCCAAAATTAAATTTGGCCCCCCTCAAATTGGTCAAAAACATACATGAAAGTGAAACTATCACAAACTTTTATTTCTTAGTAAATAAAAACAAAAAAGTTTTTATAACAAAAATATATTTACTTAGTAGATAAAATAACGAGTTTTGCAGCCAGAAAGGTATATATTAACTTCTTTTTATAATACCAAGCTTTCGGTCTACTTCGTGACCTTCATCAGGGCTAGAAAATTATTTAAATTATTAGAAAATATTGAAAAAAGGTTGAAATTTTTCTCACAATTATGTTGAAGTTTTTTACCAATATTAAAACCAGATAGATTTTAGGTTTAAAAGGGCCAGAAAAAGGTTTTTACATAATTTCGTGTGAAAATTTATACCGTCAATTTTGTTTGTAATTGTTTTTTGTTAATAAGGTAATTTAGTTTCAAAAAACAAAAGATAAATTTATAATAAGAAAAAATGTTTTTTAGGTTATCATCAAAAAGTGTCAGAAATCTTGGTGTGATACAAGGTTAGAAATAACCTTATCTAGTTGATATAAGGTTATGTTACAACATTCTGGAAATCCAAATTTTTATATATAATTATTATAAGATGTAAGAGTTACAATGAAATATTAATAGATGTATTGTTATTATAATTATTTAAAGATAAAATAAAACAGTATATGGAACTTAAGTCTTTGATGTCTGTTTTTTTATTAATAGACTTGTTATCATTATTAATTTCAACCATTTCAAGAAATAACCTTTTATTAAGATTTTTTTCCTATGTAATATCGAAACATTGTCAAATTTAAAATGATGACCTGTTATAAAAGCATGTTCACTTAAAGCAGTAGTAGTTTTTTGTAATTTGACATCACTTTTATGTCCTGAAATTCTATTTTTTAAATTTTGTGATGTTTGACCAATATATGAATTATTACAGTTGTTACAAGGTATTGAATAAACAACATTAGATTGGTTATTTATAGGTGTCTTATCTTTGAATTTTGTGTATAAACTTCCAATCGATTTAACATTTTTGAGAGCTATTTTAACATTTTCATTTTTAAAAATTTTAGTTATTTTAGGGGTAAGTTCTTTAATATAAGGTAATGACCTATAAAAGAAATGATCAGGAATATTATCAACCTCTTGAATTGCAGTAATATTATCATTATTATCATTATTATAAACATTATTTGAAATTTCGTGGGGACGTGTATTGAAAAGTAATTTGTTAAGGAATTTTTCAGGGTAAGAATTATCCAAAAATATAGATTTAATTTTGACTAAATTATTATGCAGTAAAGTTGGATGAACTAGTTTTATTATTCTATTTTTTAAAGCCAAGACAAGATTCGTTTTCATTTTATTGCTATGATAAGAATGATAATTTAAGTATCTATTAGAGTTAGTCGGTTTGATATACCAATCAGTAATTAGAGTGTGATTAGCAAGTTTAATAATTTTAGTGTCCAAAAAAGGAATAGTGTTGTTTGTTTCCATTTCTATTGTAAATTGTAAATATTGATTATAATTATTGAATATATCTAAAGTTTCTTCAATTTTATTGAAAGGTATACAACATATAATATCATCTACATATTTTTTTAGAAAAATAACGTTATATGAAAGTCTTGAAATACAGTAATCTAATAAATCATCCATAACATACTGCGCAATAATAGGAGAAATTGAGTTACCCATAGGTGTACCAAAAATTTGTTTGTAATATTGATTGTTAAAAGAAAAATGGTTAGAGTTAAAAATAAAATTCAAAATATCAATAAATTTTTCTTTGTTGATTGTACAATTATCTTCAATATTGTCCCAATGTTTGTTAATACTGTTAACAATTAAATTTATTGGAATGTTAGTGAAAAGAGATTTGACATCAAGACTAATAAGAACATGATAATTAGGGATTTGTTTGTTATTAATAAATTCTGCAAATTCAAAAGAATCTTTAATATAGTAATCATTAGATTTATTGTAAGAACGTGTCAAAATATCACATATTAAGTCGGTGATTTTATTATTAGGTGATTCAATGCAGGAAATTATAGGTCTAAGAGATAAATTAGGTTTATGTATTTTGGGTAAACCGTAAAATTTTGGGCATGTAGAGTTATAAGTTATAAGTTTTTTAGCAAAATTAGCATCAATCATGTTATCTCTAACTAAATTTTTAATTAGTTGATTTGCACAATTTTGTGTTGATAAAGTTGGATCCCTGTTAACTTTCTTATAAAAATTTTCATCAGATAATAAAACATTAGCCAATGTCATATATTGTTCTTTAGAAATAATTACAGTTACATTACCTTTATCAGACCTAGTTATGAAAATATTTGGATTGTCCTTCGAAAATTTTTTAGTTTTATAAAAAAGTTTATTCATGAATTGATTACTATGCTTATTATGATGTAAAAAATTAGTAATCGTATTATTTATTATTATTTAGATATTTTCAATATCTGCAAGTAGATGTGGAACAGAAATATCTTTTATATAAGGAGGTACACAAAATTTGAAACCTAACGCAAGAAAATTTTTAATATCTTCAGGAAAAACAATATCAGTTAGATTTTTAATCCAAGAATTTTTAACTTTGATTTTATTATTAAATTCATCTTTTAGAAAGTTAATTTTTTGAATATTGGTACGTTTATTTTCAGAAAAAAGTCTGTTATATACTCAAATTATTTTAAGAAGTCCTTACTGGGACTGTCAATTGGTAATTTCGATATCCTAAGTTGGCATCAATGCAGCAAAAAATGCAACCGGGTCATAAGTTCAGGTCAGTAACGAGCCCATTTGCACTAATAACACGAAAAGTAACACAAACAAGAACAACATAGATGACGGTAAAACTCACGAAACGTAGAAAACCCGCGAATATTTTCATTACCGAATGTTTGAACCAGTTTGAACGATCTGGAAAACCTTCACTGTCACTTTGACACACCGAAGCTAAATTTGCCCGAGTCCGCCCCTAGACGCTGCCAAAAGCAGCTGATTATTACAAAATACCAAAACGACAGTGTTTCCATGACGTTTGAAATTATTATTAAAATGAGTTGTAGTCATAGTTATTTTTATTTGTAGCGGCATAATCGTGATTGCAATAGGGTTTTTATTTTATTATGCTCTTTTTTTCGCATCACTTGGGTAACTTTTCACATCATAAATCAATGAGTGACGTCATTAACTGGTTGTGACAGATATACCAATGTTATACCCATGGTTAACAGAAAATTCCTAGGGTTTTTGTGGAGAATGTCATCTGACAAAATCGGGACTTCTTACAGTAATCGGGGTATATCTATGAGTTTCTCTATTATTGAATTCTAACCAAACGTTATTTGTCAAAATGGAAGGTATTTCTGTTGTTAGGTTAATAATAGACTTGTCAATGTCAGACAGATTGTCATGTGTGAATTTAATTTCCATATTAAGAATTTTATGTATAATATTATTTTTAAAATTATTAATTTCATTGTAACCCTTACCGTTTACAGGATTAAAAAGGTTAAAAACATTCTTCATTCCATTAATAATGTGGTTAGGAAAAAGTCCAAGTCTTCTACATTCTAACAGGAAAATCTTGCGATTTGATGTAGCTGCTTTTTGTTTAAGGAGTTTGCTGTAATTCTTCAGTTTCAGAACAGTTTCACGGCCATGAATAGCTTCAATTTCTTGGAAAAATGCCATAAGACAGTAGATACAGGGTGTAACTTTGATAAGTACAGAAATTTTAAGGGCAGGTCGGGAAAAATGCATTTGTTACGCCTATGCAATTAAAATTTTTCTAAAGTGCATATTAACGTCAGAAATAATTTTTTTTAAAACGCTATTAAAACCCCTTTTTCCGACGCTACGGCCATGGGTCCTTGACCTTGCCGGGACCAGCTGGAACTGAGGCCGGTTCCGGCGGATCCCCCCCAATTCCGCCGTGCAGCGTTGTCAGACGTATAGCTCTTTCACAGTATTTCAGGAATAGTCTTTCAACTAGTTTTTGAACAAATCTTTAATGGTTCTTTTAGCGAATAGCATGCAAAAAAACTACCTTTCGGATGCCTGGATGATTTTCCTTGCGGGTGTCGTACTCCTTTCTTATGTTATCCAAAAATCCTCTCGAAAATCACAAGAAGCACTAGGTAACTGGTTGCCAGTCGAATCGCTTTTTCCGAGGCTTTTTCGCAGTATTTGAAGAATATTGACGCAACCATGTATCATTTGGTGTATGTGGAGATTAAATAAATAAATAAATAATTTTTGGACAACTCCTTAAAGGTTCTTTTAGCGAATAGCTCGACGAATAGCATGAAAAAGCCTACCTTTGAGATGCATCGATTATTTTTACTATTTTCTTGTGTTTAGATACTATCCAAAAATCTTCACAAAATCACATAAAGTACTAAGTACCTACCTAACTAGTGGCACTGTTTTTATACGATGGTCGCGAAGGTATAACACTTCATAGTCTCTTTTTACGGAAATACGAACAAAACACTTGTTTTTTTTTCACTGCACACTTAAAGCGGCGCGATGCCAAATATTAGGGACGTCTCGGTTTCCCTCAGCTGATTTATTCCAACGGGGACTCGACTAGGTGGATTGTACAATTAGATCCATACCGTATGCGTCTAATAAAACCCGAATTTTCGCGAACCCTTGAAGCTGCTTCTTTTATCCTCGCGCGTAATTGGGGTACCTAGTATGAACCTATCTAGCACTGTTTTCATACGAAGGCCGCGAACGTTTAACACTGCATTTCTTAACGGAAATATGAAAAAATCACTTGTTATTTCACTGCAAATTCGTAGCGGCAATTGCAACAGGTTTGGACATCACTGCTGGTCCAAAAAAATGGCGAACGGATCTGGAAAAATGTACAGAAGCAGGTTCAGTTCCGACGACAGTTCGTAAAACAAAGCAAAGTAACGGAACAATATCGGTTAGCGAGACGCGACGTTTGCATACGCGTCCACGTTTTGGAAACAGAATTGTTATACCACAGAATAGCCACACGTAAGGCATTCTGTATAATAATAAATTGCTTGTTGAAGCTGGCACTCCCAAAAATTACAGGCGGACGCGGATCGATATCAATCAGCTGTTAAATCCCAAAATAGGACGGACGATCTTCGACTAGCGCGTCGGCTACGGCGCGGCGGTACGGTGACGGAGACAGCGTGCGTGCGCACAAGCTTTCCCCCATACCATTCAATACCACTATTCGGTGTTGCCGTTTATGCCGACATGTCCCCAAACTGACTTAAAGTCCCTTAAATCCGATTTTTGATTTTCGCGGATTTATACGGGGTTTCATTCGTTATAAGTTAATCTACTATCTCGTATAATTATTACGCACAAAAACGGGTAAATCCATGTAAAAATCCACTACACAATTAAATTTATACGGAATTAAATTACTAAATCAGGTAAATTTTCAGCACACTTGGCAACATAGTAGCGCCGCCCCGAGAGAAGTAGGGGCCGCGAGCCGCGATTGGCTAATATCGCGCACTAGTTATGAGTAGTGGGGATCACCTGTAGTGTCGATGTCAAGTGGCGCCCCGCGCTTGCGCTCCTCGCCCAGCTGTAATTTAGTAGGTCGGCCGGGCCGGGCGGCGTGGAAATGGAGCAAAATCGAGTGAATCAGTGCCAGTGAATTCATTCGTAATTGTAATTATTGCGCGATTCGGCGCGGCGTCGTTTTTGTGTGAAGTTGGCGTCGGACGCCAGCGCCCGACGCCAACGTCATATGCCCGCGCCTGGCGAATCTCGGCGAAGGAATGTCGGGCAGTAGTCAAGGGCACGCAGAAGCTTAAATTCACCAGGAGGAGTCGCTGTTTTTCGGTTTTTGGGGACATTACGCGACATTTCGCCACCAAGTTTTTACGAAAAGTAAGAGGAATGGTAAGGAATTAACTTGAGAGAGTTCCGAAACGGCAAAGGGTTAAAAATGCGGAAATGATAAGCACGCCAATTTGACAGTCTTCCCCAACTATTTTCGGAACCGAATAATTTTTTATTTACAACCATGTATGTAATATCGACATTTCTGACTTTTTAGAAGTTTGAAAGTGTCAATTTTTTGACTTTTACTTCCCGCCCTCCCGCCCGGGTGGAAAGTTTACTTTATCTCGAGACACCTCGGTGTGTAATATACTATTAAAAGTAGACAATAGACAGGACAACAACCCTGAGGGGGTTTAAAAGTGGCGCACCATCAGGCAAGGGTAGAAAAATATTAAAAACGATGAACAAGTCGGGGCCGCGCGTTAAATTCACATCAAATGACAGTCTTCCCCCACTTTTTTCGGAAACGAATAATTTTTTAAAAGTAGATAATACATAGGACCACAACCCTGAGGGGGTTTAAAGGTGGCGCACTATCGGGCAAGGGTTGAAAAATATTAAAAACTATGAACAAATCGAATCCGCGCGTTAAATTCACGTCAAATTACAGTCTTCCCCCACTTTTTTCGAGATGATAGGGCTACAGGCGAACACTCGCTAAAAAAAAGTAACGCGCCGCTCCTCTACGCTCTACCCTATGGGTGGTTGTGGAAATTTGCAATTTTTACAGATAATTTGTATTTTAAAACAAATACTTTATTCAGTTGATTGCCGATCAGAAATTTATTATCCCAAGGTGTCCCAAGAGATGGCTAATAATTAGTATAAAAAAATTGCGGCCTGAAAATCAGTTGTAAAATAGGTAGGTAGGTAGATACCTACTCCACAAAAGACTTGTCAAAAAATTATGAGTGTGAAATCAGCAATGAGTTTTCTAGCAATGACTTCTCCGAGCGGCGCTCGGATACATTTCTGCTGCCTAGGGACTTAAAATAACAGTAAAGTGATAAAAACTGACGTGTTTGTTAAATTATTGTGTGCGCCTGTGAAGAAAGCAATAAACAGTTCGTCACAGCAACCGACATCATAAAAAAAACGTGGATACCTACCAGCAGTAATTTTCAAAGGTACCTAGGTACCTAATTCTGCAAGCAGATTTATTCCACTCTGACATGCGGCAACGTCGCGGTATTCCCCTTCCTAATCTAACGTTATTCCCCTCCATCTCCTAGGGAGAGGTTAGACCTCCCCTCTAAGCGCTTCTAGTGACGATCCAGCGGCGTGCATTGAGCACGGATAAAGATTGATTTGCCCCATTTTCTAAACATCGATTAAAAAAAATTTTTTTTTTCATTTTTCGGTTTTATGAACGTCCCCGATTACGTGGTTAAAATTTCTGTACCTATCAAAGATACACCCGTATAATATTCCAAAACCAGAGTTAAAAGAGAAGGTAAATGAATGTTTGGTAATGTAATCCAAATGAAAGACGTAGTGTATGAATTTTCTTGAAATTCTTGATGGATTGTTTAAAAAACTCAATTTCTTCAATAAATAGCTAGTTTACGGCTGTGTAGTTTTACTTAGTAGATAAAATAACGAGTTTTGCAGCCAGAAAGGTATATATTAACTTCTTTTTATAATACCAAGCTTTCGGTCTACTTCGTGACCTTCATCAGGGCTAGAAAATTATTTAAATTATTAGAAAATATTGAGAAAAGGTTGCAATTTTACTCACAATTATGTTGAAGTTTTTTACCAATATTAAAACCAGATAGATTTTAGGTTTAAAAGAGCCAGAAAAAGGTTTTTACATAATTTCGTGTGAAAATTTATACCGTCAATTTTGTTTGTAATTGTTTTTTGTTAATAAGGTAATTTAGTTTCAAAAAACAAAAGATAAATTTATAATAAGAAAAAATGTTTTTTAGGTTATCATCAAAAAGTGTCAGAAAACTTGGTGTGATACAAGGTTAGAAATAACCTTATCTAGTTGATATAAGGTTATGTTACAACATTCTGGAAATCCAAATTTTTATATATAATTATTATAAGATGTAAGAGTTACAATGAAATATTAATAGATGTATTGTTATTAGAATTATTTAAAGATAAAATAAAACAGTATATGGAACTTAAGTCTTTGATGTCTGTTTTTTTATTAATAGACTTGTTATCATTATTAATTTCAACCATTTCAAGAAATAACCTTTTATTAAGATTTTTTTCCCTATGTAATATTGAAACATTGTCAAATTTAAAATGATGACCTGTTATAAAAGCATGTTCACTTAAAGCAGTAGTAGTTTTTTGTAATTTGACATCACTTTTATGTCCTGAAATTCTATTTTTTAAATTTTGTGATGTTTGGCCAATATATGAATTATTACAGTTGTTACAAGGTATTGAATAAACAACATTAGATTGGTTATTTATAGGTGTCTTATCTTTTAATTTTGTGTATAAACTTCCAATCGATTTAACATTTTTGAGAGCTATTTTAACATTTTCATTTTTAAAAATTTTAGTTATTTTAGGGGTAAGTTCTTTAATATAAGGTAATGACCTATAAAAGAAATGATCAGGAATATTATCAACCTCTTGAATTGCAGTAATATTATCATTATTATCATTATTATAAACATTATTTGAAATTTCGTGGGGACGTGTATTGAAAAGTAATTTGTTAAGGAATTTTTCAGGGTAAGAATTATCCAAAAATATAGATTTAATTTTGACTAAATTATTATGCAGTAAAGTTGGATGAACTAGTTTTATTATTCTATTTTTTAAAGCCAAGACAAGATTCGTTTTCATTTTATTGCTATGATAAGAATGATAATTTAAGTATCTATTAGAGTTAGTCGGTTTGATATACCAATCAGTAATTAGAGTGTTATTAGCAAGTTTAATAATTTTAGTGTCCAAAAAAGGAATAGTGTTGTTTGTTTCCATTTCTATTGTAAATTGTAAATATTGATTATAATTATTGAATATATCTAAAGTTTCTTCAATTTTATTGAAAGGTATACAACATATAATATCATCTACATATTTTTTTAGAAAAATAACGTTATATGAAAGTCTTGAAATACAGTAATCTAATAAATCATCCATAACATACTGCGCAATAATAGGAGAAATTGAGTTACCCATAGGTGTACCAAAAATTTGTTTGTAATATTGATTGTTAAAAGAAAAATGGTTAGAGTTAAAAATAAAATTCAAAATATCAATAAATTTTTCTTTGTTGATTGTACAATTATCTTCAATATTGTCCCAATGTTTGTTAATACTGTTAACAATTAAATTTATTGGAATGTTAGTGAAAAGAGATTTGACATCAAGACTAATAAGAACATGATAATTAGGGATTTGTTTGTTATTAATAAATTCTGCAAATTCAAAAGAATCTTTAATATAGTAATCATTAGATTTATTGTAAGAACGTGTCAAAATATCACATATTAAGTCGGTGATTTTATTATTAGGTGATTCAATGCAGGAAATTATAGGTCTAAGAGATAAATTAGGTTTATGTATTTTGGGTAAACCGTAAAATTTTGGGCATGTAGAGTTATAAGTCATAAGTTTTTTAGCAAAATTAGCATCAATCATGTTATCTCTAACTAAATTTTTAATTAGTTGATTTGCACAATTTTGTGTTGATAAAGTTGGATCCCTGTTAACTTTCTTATAAAAATTTTCATCAGATAATAAAACATTAGCCAATGTCATATATTGTTCTTTAGAAATAATTACAGTTACATTACCTTTATCAGACCTAGTTATAAAAATATTTGGATTGTCCTTCAAAAATTTTTTAGTTTTATAAAAAAGTTTATTCATGAATTGATTACTATGCTTATTATGATGTAAAAAATTAGTAATCGTATTAGTAAGTTTAGCTCTAAAAATGTTTTTTTTATGAGTATCAAAACCAACTTTATCAACACAAAATTGTGCAAATCAACTAATTAAAAATTTAGTTAGAGATAACATGATTGATGCTAATTTTGCTAAAAAACTTATGACTTATAACTCTACATGCCCAAAATTTTACGGTTTACCCAAAATACATAAACCTAATTTATCTCTTAGACCTATAATTTCCTGCATTGAATCACCTAATAATAAAATCACCGACTTAATATGTGATATTTTGACACGTTCTTACAATAAATCTAATGATTACTATATTAAAGATTCTTTTGAATTTGCAGAATTTATTAATAACAAACAAATCCCTAATTATCATGTTCTTATTAGTCTTGATGTCAAATCTCTTTTCACTAACATTCCAATAAATTTAATTGTTAACAGTATTAACAAACATTGGAACAATATTGAAGATAATTGTACAATCAACAAAGAAAAATTTATTGATATTTTGAATTTTATTTTTAACTCTAACCATTTTTCTTTTAACAATCAATATTACAAACAAATTTTTGGTACACCTATGGGTAACTCAATTTCTCCTATTATTGCGCAGTATGTTATGGATGATTTATTAGATTACTGTATTTCAAGACTTTCATATAATGTTATTTTTCTAAAAAAATATGTAGATGATATTATATGTTGTATACCTTTCAATAAAATTGAAGAAACTTTAGATATATTCAATAATTATAATCAATATTTACAATTTACAATAGAAATGGAAACAAACAACACTATTCCTTTTTTGGACACTAAAATTATTAAACTTGCTAATAACACTCTAATTACTGATTGGTATATCAAACCGACTAACTCTAATAGATACTTAAATTATCATTCTTATCATAGCAATAAAATGAAAACGAATCTTGTCTTGGCTTTAAAAAATAGAATAATAAAACTAGTTCATCCAACTTTACTGCATAATAATTTAGTCAAAATTAAATCTATATTTTTGGATAATTCTTACCCTGAAAAATTCCTTAACAAATTACTTTTCAATACACGTCCCCACGAAATTTCAAATAATGTTTATAATAATGATAATAATGATAATATTACTGCAATTCAAGAGGTTGATAATATTCCTGATCATTTCTTTTATAGGTCATTACCTTATATTAAAGAACTTACCCCTAAAATAACTAAAATTTTTAAAAATGAAAATGTTAAAATAGCTCTCAAAAATGTTAAATCGATTGGAAGTTTATACACTAAATTAAAAGATAAGACACCTATAAATAACCAATCTAATGTTGTTTATTCAATACCTTGTAACAACTGTAATAATTCATATATTGGTCAAACATCACAAAATTTAAAAAATAGAATTTCAGGACATAAAAGTGATGTCAAATTACAAAAAACTACTACTGCTTTAAGTGAACATGCTTTTATAACAGGTCATCATTTTAAATTTGACAATGTTTCAATATTACATAGGGAAAAAAATCTTAATAAAAGGTTATTTCTTGAAATGGTTGAAATTAATAATGATAACAAGTCTATTAATAAAAAAACAGACATCAAAAACTTAAGTTCCATATACTGTTTTATTTTATCTTTAAATAATTCTAATAACAATACATCTATTAATATTTCATTGTAACTCTTACATCTTATAATAATTATATATAAAAATTTGGATTTCCAGAATGTTGTAACATAACCTTATATCAACTAAGGTTATTTCTAACCTTGTATCACACCAAGTTTTCTGACACTTTTTGATGATAACCTAAAAAACATTTTTTCTTATTATAAATTTATCTTTTGTTTTTTGAAACTAAATTACCTTATTAACAAAAAAACAATTACAAACAAAATTGACGGTATAAATTTTCACACGAAATTATGTAAAAACCTTTTTCTGGCCCTTTTAAACCTAAAATCTATCTGGTTTTAATATTGGTAAAAAACTTCAACATAATTGTGAGTAAAATTTCAACCTTTTCTCAATATTTTCTAATAATTTAAATAATTTTCTAGCCCTGATGAAGGTCACGAAGTAGACCGAAAGCTTGGTATTATAAAAAGAAGTTAATATATACCTTTCTGGCTGCAAAACTCGTTATTTTATCTACTAAGTAAAACTACACAGCCGTAAACTAGCTATTTATTGAAAAAATATATTTATATAGTACAGGGTATCCAACTTTAAAACTGTACATACAAATCCGTAAAATTGAAAAAATTCTTTTGACCTTTTTACCATTTTTCAAATGCATAATGCTCCGATTTTTTATACCCTCGATTTTTACGAAAACCATTTACGTTTTTTTTTTAATTTAAAATCTGATCACACAGTGTTAATCAAAACACCCCAAAACCTCTATATACCAAATTTGAACAAAAAATATACAGGAAGTTCCATTCTGCAGGGTGTCAAATTTTAGAAAAAATAAAAATTTTAAAGGCATCTGCATCCATGGAATCAAAACGGTCGAATGGTCAACAGGCAACAGGACCATTCAAAGTGTTGGTGTGCAAAGGTCCAATACAAACTATACAGGGTGTTATTATCTATGTCATATCAAATTACTGAATTTTTGTAACTTTATACTGGTCAAAAATCGAGTATATCAAAACTGCCCCAGACACTATAAACGAACGAAATAAAAAACTACAGAAGCCTGCCAGTCAGTAAGTCCATATCAGCTAAGGTGACTGGTGTGCCAACACAGGAAACGCACAGAAAATGTATCGTCTTAGACAGTGGCTTTGTTGAGAAAGGCCCAATAATTTAAATTGTTTTTATTTCTTGGTTAGCATTTTGTTCAGAAATAAATTAATTTTGAGTTTATTAATATTTTTTCAATGATTCAATGATTCAAGATACTAAATTTAAACTTTTTAAACTAGCATTCTTGATCCGTATAAAGTTTTTTTTAAAGTTCTTCATTTTGGGATGTCCCAGAGAAAAATACCTTGTATATATTTGTATTAAATATTTGCACACCAACATTTTGAGTGGTGCTGTTGACCATTCAACTGTTTCGAAGGGATTTCATATCACACTTGACTTGCCAGATGCCTTTAAAATTCCTCTTTTGCTCAACTTCGACACCCTGCACAATGGAACTCCTTGTATATATTTTGGTATATGTTATGATTAACCCTGTGGTTTTAAGTTTTAAATAAAAAAATCGCTAAAAGATTTTTGTGAAAATCGAGGGTATAAAAAATCGTAGCCTGCCCTGAATTTGCATCTTGGCATTGGTAGAAAGGTCAAAAGAAGCGGTTTTTGAAGGCCTTTTAAACAAAAAAAAAGTTTAGGAAATTGATGCACAATGAGATTGCCACCTTAACGTACAAAGAGTGTTTAATATGATATCATAGTCTTTTTAATTAATTCGCTTTTAGCCATTGCTGCAGCTTCTTCAGCTTCTATAGAAAGTAATGCTAAATTACTTATTCTGTCTTGGGAATAACAATTTCTCAAATAGTTTTTATTGATTTTAATTTAGAGAACGACCGTTCTGAAGAAGCAACAGTTACAGGAAGGGTTAAAAATATAATATCAATATCCGGCTCTGCCGCGGGGTTTTGCAGTATGGTAGCTACGCCACTGACATATTTACAAACATAGTAATAATTATTATTGTTTGTTATGGGCTAATTATCACTTAGCTAGGTATTGTCGAAACGACCCAAATTGAAAATCAATTTGTCTTGATCTACTTTGGTTTCTGTCTAAAATTATGCCTCAGTCTATTATGGCGATTTTAACTGAATGGTCATAAAAATGAAATCAGCCACTAGTGAGAAATACCTGCTTAGTGTATGGCGAGAGAAATTTTCGTAGGGAGACATAAACACTATCTCAAAATGATCTCACCTAACCTGTTGCGATATAATATTTCTTGAAATGCGAGTAGACATGCCATTTCAAAATAATAAAAGAGACTCCACCCTGAGTGGAAAGAAAGCTACCATCGCCTCGTGAAAGTCGCGCGAACGTGTTTTTGTAACAAAATCGCCGATTTTTTCGAATGCCACCTTGCAAAATTAAAAGCGTAATATTGATGTAATTGATAATCTAGTAATCTTGTTAGCCTTTAGAAAGCGCAATTACCCAAACAGAGTTAGAAGTATTTTGAACTTAAACAATATCAAAAGGTGAAGTCATTGCTAGCAGGGCCGTAGCTAGGGGTTTTCCATGGGGGGGGGTTAGGTTTAAGGTTAACTTTTTGAGCATTATCCTCATATATACAGGGTGAGTTTTTTCGATGACCACTATGGGGATCTCGGAAACTAGCAGAGCTAGAACAAAGGTTAAATGGGGAAAGAATTGCTGTTTTGAATGCTCAATGTAATGCCCCTTTTGGATTTTTCAAAAAGTTCATGGCTCACTAGATATTTTGAAAAGAGTGATTTTTTGCTATTTCGTCAGATCTCTGTAGCTCCGTTATTTCTGACTATACAGAAAAACTGTAGAGACAAAACTTGTAGATAATTTTGGGCTTAAGCTAATCTTATCCAATTTTTTTATGTTGTTTGTGATTTTTTCAGATATGACATAAACTTTTGTTTTTTAAAATGTAAATCATAGTTGGCTGTGGCCTTATCAAATCGGCCATTTTTGAGCTTTCCAAAGATATAATACTCGGCATAGTTATTATAAAAAATAAAAGAGCTGGCAAATTTTCTGATTTTTTTTTTAATTTTCACAGTCAGCCATGGAATATTTTCATAATTACGTTCTATTTTATAATAAGACATACTTCAAACTTTCAAATATTATATTTTTAGCTCGTAACAAAATGTAACAAAATAAAACAAAAATTAAAAAACTCAAATTCAAATTATTATTATTTTAAAAGGTCACCTTTTAAAATAAAAAATGTGTTCAAACAATCCACTATTATTTATGCAAATATTGCATCTTTTTAAAACTGAATTTGTCGCTTTCCTTAGAGAGCGCCTGTCAATACTGGCACAAAAAGAAATCCAAAACAGACAGGCTGCCAGGAAATAGGTCTATTTCTCCCTATCCAGATTTTGATAGAGCTGATCTAGGTAATTTCTTACGGGCAAATAATTATGTGGTATGATAATTTTTGTTTTATTTTGTTACATGTTGTTACCAGCTAAAAATAAAATATTTGAAAGTTTGAAGTATGTCTAGTTATAAAATAGAACGTAAGTATGAAAATATTCCATGGCTTTCTATGTGAAAATTTAAAAAAAATCAGAAAATGAGCCATAGCTCTTTTAATTTTATAACAACTATGCCGAGTATTATATCTTTGGAAAGCTCAAAAATGGCCGATTTGATAAGGCCACAGCTTGCTATGATTTACATTTAAAAAACACAAGTTTATGTCATATCTCAAAAATCACACACAACATAAAACATTGGTTTGGATTACCTTATAAAGCCCAAAATTATCTACAATTTAAAAATCCAAAAGAGGCATTACATTGAGCATTCAAAACCGCAACTCTTTTCCCATTAATTAACCTTTGTTACAATCATCCAAGCAGTACAATCGGCCAGCACGATTATTAATTTTTCCATTTTGGCGGGCGCCGGGCGTGTTAATTAATTTTATATATACCATCATGGGGGGGGGGGGTTGAGCCCCCTAAACCTTCCCCTTATATACGGCCCAGATTGCTAGTATTATTACCCCAAACACATGGGATTATTACTGTATACGTATAGGAATATGACGTAATGTATGCATTTTTTGTGTGGAAATGACAGAAACTCCTCTTGCGTTTCTAGACTAAAAATGTAAAGGTATGGTTGACAAATAATTTAATCCTGTTGACTGTTGATAATAACAATTTTATTAATAAGATTATATTAATTAAGTACCTACGCGATAAGCAAATAAAGTAAATGAAAATCTGTGATTATTGGAATTTGGCAATAATTGTAACAATGGAACGTTATGGCAAAGATATGCACATGCCATACTAAAATTTATTAATTTAGGGTTAATAAAAGTGGCCAAGTGATATTAAAATAAAACTACAAAATGCTGAATTAATTTATAAAAATCCTTTCTTTCATAACAGTGGCAAAACCATATATACCTACCGCGCCAAGACACTTCCGACTGGAGAATATTTCGCTGCCATTTTATACCCTAAATGAATCAGGTATTTTAAAATGGTGTACACAGGATTGTTCTATACATTGAAATGCTTGTGATTTGATACAAAATGCAAAATAGGCGTTAAAGAAAATGCTTTTCTGTTTGGTATTTTTAGAGACAGTTTGACAGCTACTGGTCACAAGGTTCCTTCATTATAGTGTAGGCAAGTTAGACTTTTTAGAAGAAAAAATTTAAATAGTTTTGAAATATTGGTAGTGAACTCCCAGTAGGAACCCGAATACAAATCCGAAGAGTTCCCACCCCCCCCCCCCCCCCCCGGGGGGAGCTTCATCCCCTTTTGCCCAAAAAACCACCCCCAAACGTGACCTTGACGGTGTTTTTTGCGTTTTGCACGTAAACCGTAACTCTGACGAGAAAAAGTTATAGGACTTTTTAAATTCTCCATTAAATTCTCCACAAAAATGGTTATATATTTTTTTTGCTTATCTCCCACCCAACTAGAATAAATGACTTTGGAAAATATGCATAGTTTTCAGCGCGAACAAAAAATAAGCCTTGCGCCGTATTTTGCGTCGATTATCTCGAAAAGTAGTAGCGTGAGCAAAAAAATGTATAGAAGCAAAATTGTAGACCAGTTCTTTCTCTACAAGATTCATATTGGATAAAATATTTTTGAGAAAGTATTAGTGGACATATGATGATTTTTTATACCTGTGTATTCTGTACTTTGAGCGTGTTTCCACACCACCCATCACCCGCTCTCGGTGCGTTTTTTTAAAGTGGTTTCCTCTATAGGCCTATTCCACTAATGAAATATAAATATTTAATCAATTGCCTCTGCAAAGTGGTCCTGCTCGATGGAATTTAAACAACTCTGCCCAAGACAATGAGAACACGTTGTAGAGCAGTGCAAGCCAATCTTTGCACATGTACATACAATGCTTTCCACAGCCCTTTTTACAGCCGCAAGATATGAGCTGCAGAATTGAGGCTGGAGCTGGTGCTTGAGTAGTGAGCACTGGCATTAGAATGTTGTTAGTTTTTCTACAGCCCCATTCAGTTGCTCTCAAATCTCTTCCTTTCCACAAATGAATTTGATGAAAAACGCGAGAGAAATGTTGTCTTACTGCACCAGGACTTACAAAACTCGACAGTTTTAAAATATTGCAAAGATAATATTTTATTTGCTCGTATGCGTTTAGTGCGGCTGCGACACCATGTCTGCTTTCTTTGGCAAAGGAAAATCACAGACCGTATGCCTAATAAATACAAGAAAGGATTTACAAGAAGTGGTCGCCGTATTCAATAATCCTTCATTGGCAAAAGATGACACCTAGACAAGAGACATTTTTAAACCATTGTCGCTTTATTTTATTTAATAAGCTTGTTGGCCAGTCGAGTAATGCAGTCATTTTGTCCAGACTACCACCTACATCTGATGCAGTAAGACAACATTCCTATCGCGTTTTTCATCAAATTCATTTGTGGAAAGGAAGAAATTTGAGAGCAACTGAATGGGACTGTAGAAAAACTAACAACAACAACATTCTAATGCCAGTGCTCACTACTCAAGCACCAGCTCCAGCCTCAATTCTGCAGCTCATATCTTGCGGCTGTAAAAAGGGCTGTGGAAAGCGTTGTACATGTGTAAAGATTGGCGATTGGCTTGCACTGCTCTAAAACGTGTTCTCATTGTCATGGGCAGAGTTGTTTAAATTCCATCGAGCAGGACCATTTTGCAGAGGCAATTGATTAAATATTTATATTTCATTAGTGGAATAGGCCTATAATCGAGGAAACCACTTAAAAAAAACGCACCGAGAGCACTACCTGATGGGTGGTGTGGAAACACAATACTTTCTCAAAAATATTTTGTCCAATATGGATCTTCTATATAAAGAACTGCTCTACGATTTTGCTTCTATAAATTTTTTTGCTCACGCTACTACTACGACGCAAAAGACAGCGCAAGGCTTATTTTTTGTTGCCGCTGAAAACTATGCTTATTTTCCAAAGTCATTTATTCGCGTTGGGTGGGAAATACGCCAATAAATACGAGAATTTGGAGAATTTAATGGAGAATCTAAAAAGTCCTATAACTTTTTCTCGTCAGAGTTACGGTTTACGTGTAAAACGCAAAAAACTCCGTCAAGCTCACGTTTGGGGGGTGGTTTTTTGGGCAATAGGGGATGAAGCTCCCCCCGGGGGTGGGAACTCTTCGGATCTGTATTCGGGTTCCTACTGGGAGTTCACAACCAAAATTTCAAAACTTTATAATTTTTTTCTTCTAAACGTCGGTTTTTTATCTAACTTGCCTACACTATTATTGAAGCGGTGGCTTCCAACTACAGCGCTTCCATATTGTCAGATAATTCCTTAAAAATCTGTAAAAATTTGCAAATTTCCACACCTCCTATGGGGTAGGTACAGCAGCGGCGCATTAACTTTTTTTAAGCGGGTGTTCGCCTGCAGCCTTATCATCCTCGCCTATCACAGAAGCACTCAGCCACAACCTTCTCAACTTACAAGCCCTGTGCAAACATGTGGCAACGCCTCAGCAGGACGGTTCAACGGGTCTATGCAGTATAGAGCAGTCTGCACTTTGGCTTAGTTTATCTTTCCTAATCTTTCAACCTTCTTTTTAATTATAATTAAATACATTTGTGAACTTTGTTTCATTAATAATTGGGTACCTAAGTAAATGTCTGTTTAACAGACAATAAAAGCAGTAATAAGTAACAAAATATACACAGAAAGTATAATTATTTATAATAAGTACGATTCCTGGTGTGGATAAGTACATTTTCGACAAATAATATGGTAAATTTGGGCAGATAGGGGGGGCTAAATTTTGTTGTAAGTCGAATTTTTGTGAGACTTTTTCGCAAAATGCGCGATCAGGCAAATGATCTATCTTCCCTTATGGTTAAATTTTCATAAAAATACAAACAAGCGAACAGAGAACAGCATGTTGTGAAAGAGAGTAATCTCTTCTGATTGAAATGGCAGTTAGGGTCAATTTCATAATACATTCAACTAAATTATCTTATGACTTTAACACTGGGTAAAGAAACTTTTGCAACAATACTAAACAATGCTTGGATTGTTAGAAAACTCCTTTAATTGTAAAGGGTACTTTAGTTTGCCCATGCAATTGGCTCTTAATCATTTTATTCTTAAATTTTGGTCCTTTGGAAAGCCCAAAATGAATACAAGTTGACCGCTTGTCGTCAAGCAAAGAAAATCTAGCTACTTCAAGCTATTATTATGATTTGGCTTAATTACAGCGAGGTATATTCTAGCTTCCCTCGACGGTTCTAGGCATCTTGAGGCTTGAAATTGTAAAGGAACGATTGTTCACATCGAACTTTTAGAGAAATCATTCACTTTTGCACAAACAAAACAAATTTATAAAACAGTTGTAGCGAGCACTTCGGGCTGTCTGTTTCCACCCAGAGACACACTGCATCGTCGTAGCAATCTGGCGACGATAGCACTACCCGCACTACACAAATGAATTCTGGTAAATTTCTTGTAAAATCAACTGACAGGCAGTGTCAGGGCACGCGACGTGGACCCGCATCTCTTGTTGCCAGTTTTTTCTACTTCAGGGCTTCTCGTAGAGTCAGCTGTGACTCAGCATAACTTAGTGATAATCACATTTACCACTTCACTTCACTCCACGTGTTAACAAAGTAACTTTTTCACACAAGTTGTTCGAAATATCGTCCTCTATTCCTAATACAAGAGCTTCCACTCTTCGCTGCATAGATTTTTTATTGCAATATCGTGGCTATTTTTAATTTAATTCGTAGCTACACACCCGACGGAGCAAACAACTTTTATTGTCCAGCAAGAACAAGTAACATTACAATAATTATTATTCGCCTTCAAAATCCCCCAGGAACGGACGATTTCTCTAATTCGGAGGTGTGAACTTTTGTGACATTCTTTTCTCTTGGCGACCACCCATGGAAGACAGAGGAGAGTGATACGCTATGCGCTGGATTCCGAAAGATTGTTTTTATATTTTTGGTGATTTGGTGACTATTAAACAAAGTCACACCCTGTATTACAATTCCATATCCAGTATCCGCAAGAGTTTTTTTTGTAGAGAGGTTGCTACTTCTAAAGGCGCTTTCAATAGGATGCAAGAACGGGATTTTATCTAGTTACCACTTTGTTGTGGGATCACTGCTATCATAATTTATTGCTCTAAGGCAATAAATAAAGAATCCCAGAAAGGATCATGTTTGGGATTAACGCGCGACAGGTATAGTTCCTGCATATGGCGGGATGCCGTTTCCAGTTTCACAGTATCATGCACCTTTGAGTGGTTTCAACAATCAAGAATCGAGGCAGAAATCCTTATTTTTTGTAAAATCAGTACCTACATTACATGCCAAAAATTATAAAGCACGTTTATGTCTTTAAGTTGAGGAATCCTTGATAATACCGCCATTCTAATTTTAAATTTCCAATTATGAAGAAAACATTTATTTTATAAAACATTTATTTTATAATATTCAAGTGCTTTGAGTCCTTCCTGTTTTTTTTTATTCATTGCTCCAAGAACATTTTTGACATTTGTCTAATTCTCACAACTATTGACTGATAATTAATATTAGCAGAAAAACTGGTCTAGTGATGAAGTTAAAAAAGCGATTGCGAAGAAAAAGACGTGGAAACATTTAAATAACGTGTATAATTATTGAGTTAAAGTTTGCCCCCACTAACATTTCAAAACCATCTTTATGAACTGAGAATAATCTGGGTACTTAAAAAGTTTGGCGGTTGAATTTAAACCAAACCAAACACGAGTACATATTTATACTGTCAATATATTTTCTACATTAGGTCGGTAGGTACTTACTGAATAGGTACTAAAATTTTTACAAAGAGCCTAGGTACCTAGTTAAAACAAATCCTTCATACGGAAAAAATCCAGCCACTATTTTCTTCAAAGACTATTCGTACTAGGAGTTTCTATATGCTAATAATATTGTAGCCGATAAAAACATTTTTATTCACATTCTCCATTTTTCATTACAATAATATTTGCTCTTCCTTTACATTTTCATACCTAATTCATTTTAATAACAATTCGAAATAACAAATCTTCATGTAATATTTAATTCCTAGTAATTTGTTCTGATTATTCTCCTTCAAAAAATGCTGATAAATATGATAAATATTTTATTATAAAAAATCATATTTTACTAACCAAAAGAATTTAATCTCACAGTCTGGAGGTAAAAACTTCTTAGTAATTTTTAGATCATTATGAAGCCCAATTTAGCACAACATGCAGAACACTGTGAATCCTCGACAACAACTAAACATAAACTAATAACTTGTTTTTAGTCCGAAAATGAACCAAAAACGCAACATGAAACCCGAAATATTCTTTGAACCGGTCATGGAGACATTCTTAATTTCTCGGATAGCTTTCCAAATATACAAAATTCAGTGTCTGCCAGAAAGTTGGTCACAAATGGGAATTTTCTTTATTTGAAGTTTCTCAATAAAAATTATTCTTGACAAAAGTTGAGTGCTTGTGCTTAAACTCAACATCCACCCGAATTTTGAAATTTCTAATCGTATACAGGGAAGGTTGAAAAATATGAAAATTCCTCAAGAGTAAAGTACTCTTATTTTTAGAACTACAGCAGAATGGCACTAAGGAAAGTTGTTTGGAATCCCAAGGCAATGTCGAATATGAATTCACAGCTACCTACTCAAAAGAAGAAGAAAAATCACCCTTTCGCATTTTTTATTCATCACGCTGTATAATATATGTATTTTGAGGCACATCTTCGAGCATGACAGTACGATACAATGATTTTTATTTACGTTCAACTAGCATCTTAGATCTTAAAAACACTTAATAATTGAAAGTTCTTCAAAGTTTGTTTTTTTATGTCCAGGTAAAATACTCCTACAATTTCAAACATAACATAGCAACTAATCTGTGGATTAGATGTTACAAAACGTACATACCAAAATCAACCGATGAACAATAGTCCGCATAGAAAAGGAAGGGGCACATGTAGAGTAGTCACTGAAATGTTTTTGTTGTGATATTTTTATTGTTGAATTGTCATTTATTAAATAACTCTTAAATTGTTGCTTTATTAAAATATTTTTATGTTACCTGGACACAAAAAAATACAAACTTTGAAGAACTTTCAGTTATTAAGTGTTTTTAAGATGCTAGTTGAACGTAAATAAAAATTATTGGTATCGTACTGTCATGCTCGAAGATGTGCCTCAAAATACATATCTAACATTATGGATTATACAGCGTGATGAATAAAAAATGCGAAAGTGTGATTTTTCTTCTTCTTTTCACTAGGTGGCTGTGAATTCATATTTGACATTGTTTTGGGATTCCAAACAACTTTCCTTAGTGCTATTCTGCTGTAGTTCTAAAAACAAGGGTACTTTACTCTTGAGGAATTTTCATATGTTTCAACGTTCCCTCTATACGAATAGAAATTTCAAAATTTTTACGGGTGGATTTTGAGTTTAAGCACAAGCACCATCTTTTATCAAGAACAATTTTTTGAGAAACTTCAAATGAAGAAAATTCACATTAAAATTTGTGTCCAACTTTCTGGCAGACACTGTATACTGTATATACCTCAATAATGAAGACTCGCTTATTTTTGACACATGTTTTAAGGAGGCTTCTGTTGCGAAGCTATTTTTATTCTGTGCTTGTATCATGAAAACTGTAGCCCATAGAAAAAATATTATGAAGAAGTGTAATAATCATTTTATCACCATTTCTGTGACACTGCCTATGGAATATCAACATTCTGAAATTATCAGGGTAGTAGGTCCATCTAAAAATTAATTTCTACCCCATTGTCTTTGTCCTTGATGTTAAAAATGCAGAAATGAGAAAACTTAAAATGTGGAGCAATACAGAAACCTATAATTTTAAGGATCGATATGATACCAATAATAAGGTTTCCAATCAAAATTAATTAATAATAACATTTAATGTAATACCTATACGACTTTTAGATGTATACTATGTTTTGATTGGAATTATTTTTTTATTATTTATTTATATATAATCAACTATAATGTTAGGTAAAATAAAAGTACATGTTTTAAAGTTTAGACTTATAAGTCGAAACTTTAAATTTTCGACTTATAACTCGAAGCTTTGAAGTTTCGTCGAAATTTTAAAGTTTCGACTTATAAGTATTTTAAAAAATTGAATCTGATATGTAACAGGAAACGGTTATTTATAGAGGAAACTTCATCTTGCAAATATCTAGGTATGTATGTAGATCGTTTTTTGAAATGGGATGAACACGCTAACTTTTTAATAAAGAAATTGAGATGTATGGTATATAAATTTAAAACACTCAGAAACATTTTGGGATTATCTCATTTAAAAACCATATATTTTTCACTGGTATACGTACATTTACAATATGGAATCGAAACATGGGGAGGAGCGTATAATAATGTGATAAAACAAGTTGAAATCTGCCAAAAGATATTTATTAGAATAATGTTGTATAAGAAACGTACTTACCCCAGTGACAACTTGTTCGAGGAGTGTGGTCTGCTGAACATTAGACAAATCTTTGGTCTAAAAATTTTAGCCTTACAACATAAAAAAAGAAGACACTTAGTGACAATAGATCATAATTATGGCACTAGACATAGGGAGCAGAAAGGGATAAAAACAATAAAGTCATATAAAACCTTGGGGCAAAGATATTTTAATTATATAGCACCTCGCATTTATGCAGCGCTGCCTGAGCAAATAAAAAATGAGAACAGGATAAAAAAAGTTTAGAAAATATCTAAAAGCATGGCTTCTTAAGCATCCAAGACATTATATTAACAATTTTTTATTTTGAATTCCAATACTACTCACCAGTAACACTAAAACTGAAATTTTCCACTTACTTTACCATTTCGTTGTCGTTTATCTTTGTATTGCACCTACCAAAAAAAAATTATTAGATTACATTCCACACACACGCAATATTCTTGCATCTGTGGAGTAACCATGATTTATTTATATATTTATATTATAATTAATTTTGGGCTATCTAATTCCTTTGTATCATTCTTGTGTTTGTATTTTATTTGTTACATATACCTTATATTGCTTGTTACAGATGTATATACATATAAATAAATATTATTATTATTATTATTATTATAAGTCGAAATTTATGCTTGTAATCTCGTTCTAGGAAAAATTTTACATTTTGAATAAGTTTTGAAGTACCTAGGAAGCGTACCTACCCTGTTTTATTCGGTCGTTAATTTCGTAAATCATCACCTGGTTTCCGATAGCGGATACGCAGGTGTTTCGAAGTTTGAAAAATATTAAATCAGCAGTAGCATTTTTATGTTAATTCGCCGCGTGATACTGCTAGGCACCGGGAGCTATCGAAAAACACATTTCGCAAGCTGGGGGAGGGGAGTTGTGGGGGGCGGGCCGACGGCTCGTGTGCCCATAAGCACACAATCGCGGGGAATCAGCGAAACCGATTGTGACGTCACCGTATGCAAGAATGCCGGCCGCCGCCGCGCCGGATTCACTTTCTCTTACGAAACGGGCGGCGCGCGCCGTCGGAGAGATGCGGGCCACTGACGCAGAGCCGGACTTAGCCGGCTTTGAGATTTGGAACTTTTTCTACAGCTTGTTAAAAGTGTGCAAATTTTGAAAAAACGAACAAAAGGAATGGGCTTAGTATAGGCTAGCATCGACGAATTAATTTTTTTGGTGATATCTAATCAATTATTCATTTCCACAAAATACTCATCGTCATAGTTGTCATAGTCATAGTTGTTTGTTGTTAATACCATTTTCATATTTTATGTAGAAGTTTTGCAGCTTTTGTTTTTGAGAATAGAGAAAGGTTTTTACGAAGTTGTAGAATTTTTTAACCATATTAGGAATCTGTGTCAGGCAAAACAAACGAGCACGCAGAAGGAAATATCATATTAGAATTATTAAAAGTTGCTAGATTTTTGAGATCTTATAGAAATACTTTTATAATATCTATTTTACTTTGATAATTTCGCAGTAATCTCAAAAACCGCAACAATTTAGAATTATATTTTCTTTTTTAAAACAAATATTTTTTGTTACTGCAAGCTTCGTTTGGCATTTATCACAAATTCAAATTAGGATATATATTATTTAGTGTAATATTTAAAAATAAAATACACGCGCAGAAATACTTGAAAAAACTTGCAGCCTTTTTGAAGTGTAGAGCATATTATAGTCAAAGATCATAGAATATCATGATCTTTGGCATAATACCTACAGAAACATAGAATTTTAAGGATCGATATGATATTAATAATGAGGTTTCTAATAAAAATTAATTAATAGCACATTTAAAGTAATATACAACTTTTAGATGTAGCGTAAAGGTATTATTTAGTATACTTAATATTTAAAAAAAAATACATGGGGGTTTCTCTCAATTATATTCATCTTTCTGTTTACCTCACTCAAGAGATTCTTCAAGCGTCTCCATCATTCGCTGGTTCTTAGGTTCATAATAGGTCTCTTGCGGCAGATTTTTCAAGCCATACCTATAGTTTGAAACTGTCAGGGACATGCGCAGTTTCAATTTTGACGTTTCAAAAACCTACTAATTTATCCAAACTAGCTTCTCTTCCTGTATCCAGCATCGCTAAAAAGTTTTTCCTTGAAATGATTACTGCTTCAGTAAAATATGAAAATAACAAAAATGACGCCCGCCTACTATGCTTTTACGTAATCGTCAGTATCAATGACTTTAAATACCGAACAAAAAAGTAATTTAATTATTTTCCAGACAAACTATTAAGATAATGAAAAAATAAGGAAAGTAAAAGAATTTTCAAAGTTAATTGATACGAATGTACGTACGCAAAAATATGATTTTTTCTTTTCCGCTGAAATCAAAAATTGACTATGGAACTACGTTTTGAGGGAGGTTCAAAAACTTACCTAGCTCAAGAGTAAAGTACTCTTATTTTGCGTTGTAAAGAACAATGGTATATATGAGAACGTTTTTATCATTAAGTAGTTGCAGTTTTCTCATTTGCCCCTGAAGGAGATTTTACGCTATTTACGCCAATACCTACCAATCCTTGGTACTGGCGTTTATACTGAGTGTCGCTATTTGATTGGCAATTTGAAAAACTCAGAGAACATGTTGAACACCCAATTTTTTTTGTTGCCCGATATACGCAAAATAGTGTCCAAGTTTCACAATACTTTGTGAACGGCTTTTTACATATATAATAAAATTCTGCAGAATTTGCTTGATATGGTACTTTAAATTAAATCCGCCGCTTAAGTCGGATTTTTAGTTTTTAACTGCAACTCATACCAAAAAATACCAAATAAGGGTAGGTATACTTTACTCTTGTGCCCCGTTTAAGTTTTTGACTCTCACTCGTATACCGAGATATTTGCGTGAAGTTTTTCGGGCCCTATTTTCTGATGTAGACTAATAATCCATTTTTTATTTCGGCACAAAATATAAAATCCTGTTTGTTGGGTACATTCTGCCAGTCACTGTATAATGTGGTATATTTGCCTCGGCCTTGGAAGCCTTGGTAACTAAATTTCACATTCGTTATAAAAATTTAACTTCAGTGCCTTGGTACATAAATAACTATTTTTTACTACTAACCTGAGAAATCACCATTATTTACCTCATTCCTTTAATGAGAAGTAATATTTCTCTCCCTAGGTAAATAATAATGAACCATTTTCTATACAGGGTGTCCAACTTTATTACTGTACAAATCAGTAAAATCTTTATTTTTGGAGATAATCGCCTAAACTTTTTTTTGTTGGAAAGGCCTTCAAAAACCGTTTCTTTTGACGTTTCTGCCATTTTCAAAATGCAAATACAGGGCCGGCTGCGATTTTTTTATACCCACGATTTTCACGAAAACCATTTAGCGATTGTTTTATTTAAAATCTGACTCCACAGCGTTAATCAGAACATCCCAAAACCCTTTTGTACCAAATTTGAATAAAAAATATACAGGGAGTTCCACTCTGCAGGGTGTCAAAGTTGAGCAAATTAGGAATTTTAAAGGCATCTGCCAAGTCAAGTGTGCCATGGAATCCCCTCAAAACAGGTGAATGGTCAATAGGACCACTCAAGGTGTTGGTGTGCAAAGGTCCAATACAAAATATACAGAGTGTTCTTTTCTGTGCCATCTCAAATTACTGAATTTTTGGAACTTTGTAGGGGTAAAAAATCGTGTATAACAAAACCACACACTATAAACGAACTAAATCTAAAAAATACAGAAGCCTGCCAGTCAGTAAGTCCATATCAGTTAAGGTAGCTGGTGTGCCATAATAGGAAACGCACAGAAAATCTATCATCTTAGACAGTGACTTTGTTGAGAAAGGTCCAATTTTAAATTCGTTGGTTGGCATTTTGTAAAAAAATAAATTACTTTTGTGTTTATTAATATTTTTTCAATGATTCCAGAGCACTCCTGACCAGTATAAAGTTTAATAAAATTTCAGAATTTTGAGATGGCTCGGAGAAAAATACCCTGTATATTTTTGTAGTAAATCTTTTCACATCAACATTTTGAGTGGGCCTGTTAACCATTCGACTGTTTTAAGGGGATTCCAAGGCACACTTGACTGGCCCGATGTCTTTAAAATTCCTATTTTGCTCAACTTTGACACCCTACAGAATGGAACTCCCTGTATATTGTTTTGTTCGAATTTGGTATATGGGGGTTTTGGGGTGTTCTGATTAACGCTATGGGGTCAGATTTTAAATAAAAAAATCGCTAAACGGTTTTCGTGAAAATCGGGGGAATAAAAAAATCGCTGCCGGCCCTGTATTTGCATTTTGAAAATGGAAGGAAGGTCAAAAGACGCGGTTTTTGAAGGCCTTTGAAACAAAAAAAAGTTTAGGCGATTATCTCCAAAAATGAAGATTTTACAGATTTGTACAGTTTTAAAGTTGGACACCCTGTATATAATTTAAAAATTATTTTCATTTTGTCAGGTTGACAACTGAACTCTCAGGCTAAATCTATTCAAATATGTAAAATATGGCAATATTTCAATGTTAGTAGGTACTAAAAAAAATTCTATATACAATTCGGTTGAGAAGGCCATTATTTACCTCGCATGCTCGGTAAATAATGGCTCACTTCTCAACCTAAGTGTAGAATATACTACGAGTATTATACTACAGTAATAATAAACTTTATTATTTTTATTCGGAGCTCCGAGTTCAAATTTGTAAGTTAGGCATGACGTCATGCGCTTTCTTACTTTTAAAACACTATGAGTAAAACCAACTTGCTATGTTAAATTATCTAATTATTATTAAAAAGCTTTTTTTAATTCAAACAATCATTAATTTCAGAGTTTTTTAAACATTGGAAACACCTTATCGTGCCATTTAGCATTTCATGGCAAAGAGTTCGGAATGTTTCTACTAACGTTAAAGATGGCGCAGAAATATACACGGTGTTATGAGCTAAAATTTGACAAGAATAAACAAAAGGATGTATTTTTGTACTTGTAATCGAGAGGGATGTTTTTTGTGGCATGGCAGGCAAATGATGGTAATCAGTTGAAAAAAATTCACTCCAACCGGGATTCGAACAAGAGACTCCTACTGGGGCATTAGGCATTTAACCAACTAAGCTACCGGAGCATACGGGTTCTATCGGTTAGGTGGTATTTGTTACAAGGTGTTTAAAAAACAGTGTACAGGTTTCTAGGGCTGAAAAAACATGAAAAAATAAGTTGAAAATTCATGTAAAGGTGGGGAGGAAAACGCATACCTACCTAAAAAGATACAGGGTGCCAAAATTTAAATTTTGTTTTATATTTTTCCAAATAAATTTCGCACGAAATCTGGTAACTGGGGTTATTTTGAGGCGAGGAATTCAAATATTGGCATAGCTTTGATGTGATTTTATAGGGGGCGCCATGTACGGCACTAAAACGATTTTAATTGTTTGTTATTTCTAGACCAGTATCGGTCCAGTATAATAGTAGTAGTAGTTTTGTCAACATACAATAATTATTATTGTATGTTGACAAAACTAATAAAAACCTGAAAAATTGTGTATTAAATAACAAACAATATTCAGTTAAGTCGACTAGTAATCTACGTGCGCTGCACAAAATTGAATTGAATTTATATTGTCGTTGTTATTTAGAAACACTGTGTTCTTATGAAATTTAATTCGGTGTTCACTGCACAAATGAACCAATGGAGAAACGGCCCCTGCTTTTGGCTAATAATAATAATAATAGCTAATAGGCGAATGTGCATTTTTCAATAGTCGTCTAAAAAGCGTTTTTCAAGTTTAACAAGTTGTGAAAAATAAAAAATAAATTTTTGAAAAATTTTTGGCGTTTTAATTAGCATTAAATTCTGCAACATTCCCCAAAATAACCATATTTTAGCTCTCTATAAAAGTAACTATTCTATGTTCTTGTGGTTGGGCCACCATTTAACAATCCAATCCCCGATTGTTGCAGGCAAGTCGCAACCGCGCCAGTCCACCTCCAGCCACTCCCTGCCCAGTCCGCTCGGCGTCGCGTCCACGCTGCAGACGGCGCCGGCGGCGGCGCACGAGTCGGTGACGGCGCTGCTCGGCGCCTGGGCCGAGCTGCTGCTGCACGACCTCGCCAGCACGGGCAACCTGCGCAGCCAGGACTGCTGCAGCGAGGCGGCCGACCGGCACGGCGAGTGCTACGGCCGCCTCGGCGAGGGCCAGTGCAGGGAGTACATGCGCACGCTGCCCGCCATGGACCCGGACCACTGTCGATTCGGTGAGCGGGATATGTGGTTGGGATATTGAGATAGTATGCAACGAGTTTTGTCAGCGTCCAGAGATATACTTACTAATAAGTCCGGGCAGTCCGGGCACTCGGCCTTGTGTAAACAAACGTTTCCCTCTTGCCCTCTCCCGCTCCCCTCCTCATCTAGCCGATTGATATCTTATAATATAAGAAAAATAAGCTGCAGTGTAGCTGAGAGCGGTTCGTTCGCATTGTACCGGATGCGGGCAAAATATTATCGCAAATTATTACCGACCGACCGTGACTGTGTTGTAGTGATGCCTAGTAACGCTTTTTACTGCAGTGCGGATGGCTGTAAAACCAGTTCAAAAGACTATATTCGTTGACTGAGCTATTAATAAGACTTCCCACGGATATAGCTTCATGTCCTGGAAAATAGATGGCGATTATGGTCAACAATGTATTTTGCATTGTATTTTGTCTCCGGGAAGCGCATGGTGAGCCAGAAAACTGTCAAACATGACAGCCGTGAGCAGTCTTTATTAATACGTCAGTCAACGCTATATTACCTTTTTTCATTTCCTAAAGACCCTGAAAGGTAAGATTGAGTTTGAGGTACCTACCTACAAAAATTAAGACATTTTTATCTGACATTTGAATACTTAGGTATTAATTGAAGAAAAATATATAGTAAGGGCAGAATGTAAAGGCGAAGTCGGCCATAAAATCGAGAGAGATGGGCTATGATTTTTCTACCTGCTCTCCCTTATGTTTTGGAGCCAGGAGTTCGGCTTAAAGAACCGCAAGACCCACTTTTTATTGCTCTGTCCTTGTCTGATACATTACGTTAATAAAGATAATAATATTCAAATGGGAGTACGCCTATAAAACAGGGCAGTAATATTTGGTTTATTTTGGTGACAGACTTCTTGTAATAACAATGCAGCGTGAAGTATTCAGTGCCCAAAGTAGAAAATTAATATTAAATGTGCATCGGAGGCTTTACAGATTAGTACAAGGGCCATTTCACGAATTAGGCAAGAAGGCATTAAGAAGAAATAAGAAGTTTGATTTATGACATGACAACTAACAAGCAACACTTAACTAGGGAAAAAATATGCGAAGAACTGGAAAAAAAGGGAATTTTGAGCTGCAGCAAATCAACGTTAAGTCTAATTTTAAGGAATCTTGGATTTAAGTACAAAATAAACGATGGAAGACAATACTTAATGGAAAAGCCAGATATAGCATCAAAAAGAATCCAATTTCTACGACAATATAGAACATCCAATTTATTTACAAGCTGCCCTCTAGACGTAGTGTTTTTAGACGAGACCTGGATTTTTCAACACGGGGCGAATATGAGAACTTGGCACGACAAAAATCCAAAATGTGTGTACAACAAAAAAGCGAATGATGGCTAAAGGTTTATAATTGTTCATGCCGGTAATAAGGACGGATTTATTGAGGCAATGCATAATAATAACACGGTAATGTCTATTTGGAAAGAAGCTCTCCAGGAAGTCACTAAAGAAAACTGGTCCAGTTGTATAAAACACACCGAGAACATTATTAAGGATTGTCTGGGAAAAGAAAAGATATTGGACGTTGACATAGACCCAATTATTATTAATTTAAATGACGATTCATATCCGGATGATAGTATTTTATATTCTGACTAAAATTCATAACGAATTAAATGTATATTATTATTATTTGTTTATTATGTATATACTGACTGCTGGCTATGTAAAGTTTATTTTATGTTGATATTTAATTTGTAACTAAAAATATAAATATATATATTTTTTGCCCAACCATTACAATAATTATTTAAATACCTAAGACCTACTTTGAATTTCAGGATCATTATCTTTTAATTGCCAGTCTAAATTACGGAATTAATCTTAAAAAATTACAATTGAAATTACAACAGGTACCTAAGTACAAATTTTTAATCCGTCCGTTCACATCAGGTAGTAAGGCAATAATTTATTCTAGGCCGACCCTGCCTGCCTTAAACAATCAACTAGTAATACAAGACAAATACTAGGTTTTCTATCCCTCTTCCTTTCATGAAAGGTGCTTAGCGAATTTTAAGACGTACATCGAATACAAATTGGAGGAGGAGACATGAGTGTAATTGTGCGAGTGCAAGTAAAGCAATAGATATAGCGCTCTCTCTTTGATGATTTATTGCCGACTTCGCCTTTACATTCTGCATTCTGCCCTTACTATAGATGTAATATTGAAAATTTGAAGGTGCCAGCAATGGAAGAATGCCTTAGGGTTCATCCGTGAACATAAATTTGCGAATATTCCACCTGAAGAGGCATATAAACCTATAAGAAGTTGCAAGGCACATTTTGATAATCAGTCATTCACTTCGTCCGGAAAACTTTTAGTAAAAACTGCTGTCCCCTGGGCTGTCCCATTAAGATTATTGCCAGAAGATTGGTAAGACGCATGCTTGTGTAGGTACGTATATGCGTAATTTTTGTTCTGTATTGTTTATGTCGATTTAAATATCAAAATATTTACTACAGCATGAAAAAGTAGATATGATTAGTTTAACTCTTTATCGTTAAATATTTATTTGTTATTTATGTTTTTGTCTGCTCTATGTTTTGTTAGGCTTTATTAAAAATGAACGTAAAACATAAAAAAATGCATTTTTATTCATGTTCCAACCAAAGTCTACAGATATACCTACTAATTATGTAGATTCTGGTAATAGCTACCTTGTATTCTAATTTAACTGTACCTACCAAAAACTAACGGTACACATACTTACACAAATAACGTTGTAACAAAGTCTACAAATAGGTATACTAATATTTGTAGACTTACTAACTAGCTTGACGGCGATTTCGTTTAGTCGCCCTAGTAAATGCGAAGAGTGCTAGGTCACGCTGATTTACGACCGGTCGCAAACAATTGTCGGCTTTTCCGAGAGATCAAAGAAGTGAGCCGACTTTAGTATTTCTAGACTTTGGTTTTATATTAGGCCCTGTCCGACGGAAATCACGAACCGGCCATAGTTAGTAGAATTTATTATATTCTCTGACTGTTTCTGATAGTCCAAGAGCCCAGAACCGCCAGACCTAGGTACGTCATTTTAATAAACCTGAGATTTTTTCTATAAACGTGTACTATGCAGGTAAGAATGCAGGCGCGGCTCGTGAGTTATTGTAGAGGTGGGTCAAATCGGGGTGGATAGTCCCACAGTCTAAAATTTTTTGGAGTGCTACGCGCAAACTAACTTTTATGTATTTTTTATGTTTTTGACGTTTAAATAGAGCAAATAAAAGACATATACCTTGAGATATCCATTAGACAATTAATATGAAAAAAACTAATGTTGCTAACTTACACAAACTAACTTGCACAAAAATTAAATTTGAAAAATATTACTTTAAAACGTAATTTATTGCCATTAAATGAACCACAGATCACAAAAAAATCATTTTTTTATTTTTATGTAATAAATATAAGCAATTAAAAACTGCATAATTCAAATCATTCTTGTAACGCGCCCTCCTTGGTTGTGCTACTTGACGTCACAACTTGTGACGTCAAGTAGCACGAGGCGCCACCACTATGTATAAACTAATATGGGCGGCATATGTAAACAAACTACAGCACCATGCAAGCTTTGTTTAGAAAGACCAAACGATAACGTCCTATCCTTGTCTGTCCGTCTTGATATTGTTGATAACGTTTGAAAAGTGCGTGCTGAATTAAATAGTTATTTACATTGCGAGATGCGTAAGCGTACTAATTTTTTGTCCTGAGCAGCAAGTGTCACGTTTCTGACAGCAAATGAAATCCCACGTACCGAGACCTACATCAGAGCCCTCTGTAAATGGGTCGCCGAACTGTTTATTTTAACGTTCGATTTCCATTCTTATCTTCTCTAATTCTGTGTAGCTGTCATTCCTGTCACTGCCTTCTGATCGATCGAGCTATTTGACGTCACGACGATTCCCGCGCTTTTTGTATCGTTTCAAATGAATAGCTCGCGGTCACAACTTTAATTATTTATTGCAAATTAAATATTGCGAAAAAAAAATGTTCAAGTTCCCCGTTCCGAGGATAATTCACTCACCTTTTAGAAATTCGGTAACTATTTCCAATGGTGTAATCCGCCCCAGATTTTCTTGAAATTTTGGCTACCTCCCCTATTTCCGAGGTCCCTGAACATGAATCCTGCCTTGGTTTTTCCCGGTCGGACGTAGCTTTCGAGAAAATTAATTATCAAATTTCATTTTGACATCCCGGATTTTATGACGATATTTGTGGTTGTAAATGAGATTAATTTTTACCTTATGCAGCTCAAATTAATCACCACACTATTCTGCACCTTTTGTAACATCGAAACTTCGCGAAAACCTGCGGAAAACCCAAAATTTTGAAAGATTTTTGCCGTGTTTATGTACGCTATTTTCGCCCATGAGCGACATTCGGCGCGCGCCGACGTAGGTACTCTTTCTACTCTACTTTATTACTCTCTACTCTACTTACGCCTATGGAGGCGGTTACACAAAGCACTCGACTACGATTGCAGTGACTGTTTGGAGGGCGTGGTTCGGCTGCCAAGCGAATATCGATGTGATCGGAGTACACTGTGTTATCGCAGATACTGTTGTAACAAGAAATATTTATAATTTTCAGATAAAATTTTTTATCATCTAGGTAATCGAATTATATCGATACAATAAATGACTATGGGACATTTAAAGTCACCTCAATATATTATGGGAGAATAAAATTTTGAAAATCTCCGTCTATTGTTAATATAATTCAGTAAAAACGTGGTCTGCTTTTCAACCAAATAACTTTTCTTCATATATTTACGTGTAATATTTAACATTACCTTTTTTAATCAAAAGGCACATGATAGCAAACACTTTTCTTTTATTCGGCGCCATTTTGTAACTACTACTATCAACACACTTTTGCAAATATTGTGAAACACAACATAACAGTTCGGCTCTAGCAGTATAAGCCTCGAAGCCTCCCCGAACGAACAGTTGAACTGCGATTGCAGTTAACTGCTATGTGAAACCCCGACTTAAAGCATACATTATGAGTGGTCGGCCGTCGACGATTTCGTCATCTACTTGTCTCTTTTCGGCTTCAGAGCGGGCGCGTACGTTGTTGTCTCTGTCTCACTTGCAATGCATTTATCCTTGTGGTTGCCATATTAACCAGTGAGGCCAATTTAAAATACGGCCAGGCGGCAGCACATAGGAATGAATCATCACTAGACATTAATAATCTTGGCTCCATTAGTAATAATTGGAGAGTTTTTGCTTGAATATGTAATTGAATTTTTTTAAAGATGGTTTATTATTAAACATTTAAAAAAATTCGAAATAAATTAGGAGGGTTATTGACCAAATGACCTTATGGAGGAGCCGCGCCTAGGTAACAGGTACCTTCTAATGGTACCTACATAAAAATGATATTGCGCTTCCACGTTAAAATAATAAAGATGATTTTTGCATATGTTTCATAGGATATTAACCTATACCTTCACTACTGCCAGACACTTTCCGCCAAACGCTTTAAAGTTCGATCAAAAGAATTGGGATGGCTTAGTAAACACTTTGGGAGCGGCCCCTTAAGAAAAAGTAATGTGGAAGTAGTGATTCCATTAGCAGCGGTTTTTAAATTTTTAGTTGAATATGTTTCTTATACAACATGCAGTGATCACTAATCAAAGATACCTACTAATGAGGATCTAATCCAAATTCATACATATAGAGTGTGTATCGCTTTAACTCTAAACAATTCATTATTTTTTAACAGGTTGAGCTATTGTCAACAATTTTTGTCCTATAATACAGGGTGATTCAAAACTCCGTGCACAAATTTTAATGAAATACCTTTGAGACCAAAATAAGTCATTAAAATTTGTGCACGGAATTTTAAAGCACACTTTAGAGTACTCCAAAATTAGGTTTTCTATGGCCTGCTATGATTAAAATATAGTACCAAAAATTACGAAAGTATATTAGGCACTTATGTAAGGAAAAAATACATAGTGCTGTCGGTTTTGCCCAGGCGCGGTCATATCCATTTGGGAAGGGAGGGGGCATACCTGCATATATGTACTTCTTTAGGCGGTTTTTAAGTACCTACTATAACAATAAAACTTCCATATATATTCCTCACATAAATAAAAAAATAAAAAAAATATATTTTAAATAAAAATTATGTAAACAAAATTTTTTGCATGTGCGTTGGTGTATACAGTATATCCACAGATTGAGTTCACATAAGTTGTAAATAACAATTAATTTTCGAGTTGAAATTTGAGGTTCTGGGGATCAGCCTTGCTTGGTTTTACCTAGGCTGTTGGAATTTTTCACACCTATCCAGTTTTTCATTGATAACAAGTTTTCTTAATAACATTTTGATGCGAAAACTACACAAAATGCACTTTTCTGAAAAAAGTCGGAAAATGCCAAAAAATCAAAGTATAGACCTAGACTTTCGAAATTTCGCAAACCTACTCAGTTTTTTATTCTGAACAAGTTTCCTTAATAACATTTTGCCGCAAAGAGAGCACTTTACTAATGTGGAGAATTAGTTTCTTCATAATTTCCAAGGTAATTTTTCGAAAGTAAAATTATGTCACAAATTATAGTTTTAAACCAAGCAGCGCTGAAGTCCAAAAGCACAAATTTCAACTCGAAAATTTTTTGTTATTTATGTGAACTCGAATTTTTTTTTTGTTATTTATGTGAACTCAGTAGACACTGTAGGTTAGATAATATTATAATATCTAATATTCGTATCCATTTTTTATTTAGTATTAGACTAACATGATTTTTAAAATTTTTCTAATTTTATTGTATAAGACAGAGCAACGAGACCAGGGGAATTAATACTTTAGGTCAGTCTTCATCCAGTAACAAAAAATATTTTTGAAATCCTCCCTTCTGTTCATACAAGGCACTGAAGAAAATCGGATTTTTGCCATTTTTGCATATTTCGTGTAAGCTCTGGTATTGAAAATCGGCATTTGGGGTTTTGAGGTATGAAAAAATAAACTGCATTATTAATTTTCTCTTGAAATAAGTGCCTAATATACTTTCGTGGTTTTTGGGGGTCTTATTTTAATCCAGAGGCGGATTATCCATAAGGTAAACTAGGCACGTGCCTAGGGGCGCGAAGTTACAAAGGGGCGGCGCGGGCGTGGAATTTAACAAAAATGTAGACGCAGTAACTTTTAATTTTGAAATAAATAATTCATAACTTTAATTTTTTATTTATCAAATATTAATAAATTATTTTAGGCTTTTACATAATTAATTATAACACACCACCATCATCATCTGTCAACACACATACACAGTCAGATCTGCTTCACAGAGAGACATCATGGATTTCCACATTCGTTCTGTCCCTCTTGCTTTCTTCACTCTCATCACATATTTCATTCTAAGGGTAAGTACACGTGTCCTGTCCTACCTAATTATCCCTACTAGTATTATCTTGGAGTGACCAAAACCGTGTCAATTGATGTCCTTCAGTGGTTCACATATACCTAATAGTATAATCACCAACTACCAGCTATGCCATGAGACAATGGGGAACTTGCACAAAAATTGAATTTGAAAAATATTACTTTCAAACGTAATTTATTGCCATTAGATAAATGAACCGCACAGTTCACAAAAACTCATTTTTTATTTTTATGTACAAAATATAAGCAATTAAAAACTGCATAATTCAAATCATTCTTGTAACGCCCTGCTCCATTCTTGTAACGCCCTCCTTGGCTGTGACGTCAAGTAGCTAGTTGGTGGTGGCCAAGAACGGTAGACGCACAGGATTGCTCGATCGGGCAAATCTCTCCGCCGGCGTGACGTCACCGCTAGACTGCTATCTGCTAAGCGCGCCGGGAGCTACCGTTTAAAATATAGAAAGGGTGGGTTTTCTGTGGATGTTCAGTGTTTTTGAGCTACTTTTGCCAATCCTTTGATTTTTATACACTATTAAGAGTACAGAGAACTTTTATTTTTTACTTAGAATGTATCAAGACTAAGGGATTAATTTATAAAATTGCCAATATATGGAATAATTGCATACTGAAGAAAATTTCGAAAATAGTTATTTATGTACCAAGGCACTGAAGTTCAACTTTTTATGACTCATGTGGAATTTAGTTGCCGAGGCCTCTGGCTGAGGCAAATCTAAAATATTATTATTATACAAAGTATTTTGAACTTTTGAAAGACGGTAAGTATGATACTAATCTTTTGCGATATTATTTTATAAATTAATATTAAAAATAATGTATGCCAAATTTTAGTTTCAATTTATTACGAGTATACTCTTAATAAACACTATGAAAATTATGTTTCACAAAAGGTTCGATAAAAGGCGCTTATAGGACTTGACATTTGGTTTTATTGCACCTGTACTGGTACACACTCTCTGATGCCTGTTTTACATTGACAATTTCTTCATGAATTAATTCATGAAGTCACTTCAAGGGCAAATTATTATAAAAAGTCGTGTATTACACTGGCAATTTCTTCATGAATTTCTTCATGAAGTTACTTCACGAATTAGAGCATGTCCTATTTTCCGTCAAGTTTTGCGTGAACTTCAGGAGTACTAACATTGAAAATTTGAACACAAGGAAGGTTATATTTTGATACTAGTTTTGTTTGAGGCATTAGACGAGAAAGAGGAGAGTACATAGTTTTAAAGATAATATACTTAGATAAAAAGTGTGTGAAATGTTACAATATGTTTTATTTATGTATTCCGCTGCCAAGGCACAGCTCCCTCATTCACGAAATAATCACAAAACTCCTCTTGGGCAGCAACGCAAGCATGTCTTGGTGAGCATGTTTGGTAAAAAATTCCAAATTGAAATATATAGTCTTTATCAAGCTCTTCTAGGATGGAAGTAGGACATTCGGGTCTCCAAAATTATGTAATGTGCAACATGCCAATGTTTGCACTTTTTCCACATTCAAATTAATTTTAGTCAAAAAACTCTAAATCGTTTGGCTAAAATGCCAAATGCACTACTCTTCTTGCCAGATTTAATCTGTAGTTAAAGAAGCTTTGGATGAAGATGGAAAGGTTAACCTCTTTTACCTAGCAGTTCACTCTGTAAATCTCTTACTAGTCATTTTCCGTAAAATGACGAGAACAAATATGACTGTTATTAGGGTTGAAACTGTCCATTCTTTTACATCTTGCCACCCATGCTCTCCTAATCGTTTGTGAAACCATATCTTTTGACTTGGGGAAGGTATGGAACATAATATTTTCGCCTGCTTTTTTTAAAGCGTAAGTTGTATTACAACCATAAACATCACACCTCGTTCCTGTCATAATGTATTCTAAATAAATAATAAAAATAAAGTATAGAGTAAAGTGTATTTAAAATGATAAAATATAAGTACCTACCTATTAAATAACCCAGTACCTACAAAAAAATCGAAGACAATGACGAGGAGATCTCAAATCTAACTTCTAACCTATAATGGCACAAAACATTCGATATTAGAGAGATAATTTGACAAAATATATTAGTTCTTACGTTTTTAATACTAAGCAAGATGGTACTAATTTAGTATAAATATTCAATAATAGATTGAAAACTAAAAACAGGTTACATAAAATAAAAAAACACAGTCAAAACCCGCGTCAAAACCCGCACCGCTGATGTACAAATAACACCGTTAGTCTAGCGCTGACGTCACACCCATCTGCCGACTGGCGAACATTACGCTTACGAGATCGAGCAATCCTGTGCGTCTACCGTTCTTGGGTGGTGGCGCGTCTGGTGGGAGGAGGCACCATGTATAAACTAATATGGGCCGCACATATATAAAAACTACAGCACCACGCAAGCTTTCTTTAGAAAGAGCAACGAGAACGTCCCATCCTTGTCTATCCGTTATTATAGTCTATCTATCTCAGTCTTGATATTGTTGATAGCGTTTGAAAAAAGTGTGTCAAATAGTTATTTACATTGCGAGATGCATAAGGGCACTTTTTTCGCCGAGGGCCCGTGTAGCCTCGGGTCTTAAAACTCTCTCCGAGGCCAAAAAGGGCTTAGGTATCGAGCAATGTATTACATTTTTCCTGCTACCGACAATTACATATTAGGTAGATATATGTAAGTACTTTGAATTTAAATACACTATGGAGTAGATTGTGAGTAATAATCTTCATAATAACCATTGCCCAATTATTACTAAAAATGATATTCAGTGCTAAATATAAGAGGAAGAAAACTTCTTGTGCGATTGAACCCGGGATCTACGAATTACTAGTCACCATTCAGTTAAAGAAGTGCTTGTTAAATTTAAACTTTTAGGGGATTCTTATTTTTGACCTACGTCAGATCCCCTTGGAAATGGGTCGCCGAACTGTTTTTTTAATGTTCAATTTCCAGTCTTCCTTCTCTAATTCCGTGTAGCTGTCACTCCTGTCACTGCCTTCCAATCGATCGAGCGGTGTGACGTCACAACCATTCCCCCGCTTTTCGTCTCGTTTCAAATGAATAGCTTGCGGTCACAACTTTAATTATTGATTGCCAGGGGCGGACTGGCACCTAAAAACGGCCCGGGCGCTTTGTATGAGAGTGGCCCATGGAGTGGAACTGGATGCAGGGGTTCCGTAGGGTTCCTTGTAGCCAAAGTGCAAGAGACGCCATACGCCAGAAACAGTTGGTTTCCAGATTTTTTTTACTTTTAGGTACCTATTTTTAGATTTTGGGGAGGACCAAATTGTCGAAATCAGTTTATGTCAAGGTTTTTATTTCAAAAGAATAGAAAGAAAATAAAAAATAAAAAAATCAATTATTCTTAAAAACAAATAAAACCAAGTTAAAATAAAAATCACTCTTCATCTGTTGCAAACCATTTAAAAAATTAAAAACAAAACATTACGTATGCCTTTGCGATAGTTTATTAGATCATCATTATCTAATGAAATTAAAATACCTTTTTCACAAGCCATTAACATGAAAGCTTCCAAATGGTCTTGGGTTAAAGAACTTCTTAGCCGGTTCAAGATTATTTTTAATTTGGATCTTTCACATGATGCTTGTGAAATAGACAAAGTTGGTAAATATTTAAATGTCTTCTCCAAATTATTGGGGTAAGCTTCCAAATACAAGTCGCGGCGCGCTGACTGCGTCCAAGTGCGTCGCGTACGCGTGATAATTATTATTACATGCTTTTATTTACTTCACCTGTTAGTGTGGGTCGAATCTTGCAAGCTGAATAATTAGAACCACTTCCTGACATCCGATTGAGCTGAAATTAAATTTTGCATACACCTTTAGTTCCGGTGACAATGCAGTACTCAATATTGTAATATTTTCAAAATGACCACAGCTCCAAGATGGCGGTTGATGTATTTTTTGTCAACCTCCTTAATATGGGCACCAATTGAAAGGGCTTGAAGAGTAGAAAACGAAAAAGTTAGTTACATCACACTAAATTCAATATAGCCACCACTCCAAGATGGCGGTTGATGTATTTTTTGTCAACCCCCTTAATATGGGTATCAAATGAAAGGGCTTGAAGAGTAGAAAACGAAAAAGTTAGTGACGTCACAATAAATTCAATATGGCCGCCGCTCCAAGATGGCGGATTACATTTTCTTTTCAACCCCCTTAATATGAGTATCAAATGAAAGGGCTTGAAGAGTAGAAAAAATAAATTTAGTGACATCACACTGAATTCAATATGGCCGCCGCTCCAAGATGGCGGATTACATTTTCTTTTCAACCCCCTTAATATGAGTATCAAATGAAAGGGCTTGAAGAGTAGAAAAAATAAATTTAGTGACATCACACTGAATTCAATATGGCCGCCGCTCAAAGATGGCGGATTACCTATCTGATACCCAACATGGGTAGCAAATGAAAGGGCTCAACGGGTAGAAAACAATGGTTGGCGGAAAAAAGGTCGAAAACATTTGGTCGAAAAACAAAGGGTCGAAACACAAAAGGTCGAAAAACAATGGGTCGAAAAAACAAAAGGTCGAAAAAACAAAGGGTCGAAAAACAAAGGATCGAAAAACAAAGGGTCGAAAAAAATTATACAGGGTGTCCTCGATTTTTGTAGACAAACTGACTCTTGGTAGAAAAGGCCATTTTGCTTATACTTATTTAGTTACTTAGTTTTCGTTATTATTATTTTTTAAATATACAAATTATTATTATTCACTATCATTTTAATTTATTATTCGCTCTGTGTATTTTTATAAGCATTGTATAGTTCCACATTGCATCGTTTGGCAATAAGTTTATAAAATGTTCAATAGTTATGTAAACATCCAAATTAAATAATTTGTTCAAATCCTATACATTTCTAATGATTTGTCTTATACTTATTAATTTGATCTCTTATTAAGGCCACCGAAAGCTTATTTTATATAAACGAAAATTATTGTCAGTATTTGACTATACGGGTGTTTACTTTTATCTTGTACACTATAGGGATCTGTGAAACCGTTACTATCTGTAACTCAAAATCTATTACTCCTAGAAAAATTTTCCTAATTTAACCGACCGTGTCAAAGATCCCTATAGTGTACAAGATAAAAGTAAACACCCTCTATATGATTGACTTCAGGTTAGGCCAGACGTGAGCGTCGCAGTTTTTTGAGACACCCTGTATATTTTGCCGGCAAAATATACAGGGTGTCTCAAAAAACTGCGACGCTCACGTCTGGCCTAACCTGAAGTCAATCATTATAATAATATATAATATACCTAGTCAAATAATGATAATAATTTTCGTTTATACAGGGTGTCCCAGAATATGTGGGAAATCTCTCTGATTTATACATAGGAGACCTTAAAATAACATGACAAGTTCCTATAAAAATTTTCCCCAGAGGGCCCACCTACGGAGATACAAGCTCCTAAAGGACGCCCCTGAAAATCGTTTTTTTAATAACTTCTAAAATACATATTTAAGACTCGTTAAAAAGGGCCCATGAAAACAATTTTGGCTTATATGGTTTGCCAGGGACGGACTAGCTGTAGCACATTAATGTCAATTTTTTTACACCCTTTACGACAAAGGCACAAAAATAATATTTTGTCTACAAAACCCGAGGACACCCTGTATAATTTTTTTTCGACCCCTTTTTTCGACCCTTTGTTTTTCGACCCTTTGTTTTTCGACCCTTTGTTTTTTTCGACCTTTTGTTTTTTCGACCCATTGTTTTTCGACCTTTTGTGTTTCGACCCTTTGTTTTCGACCTTTTGATTTTCGACCTTTTTTCCGCCAACCGAAAACAATAAGGTGAATGACTTCATACGAAATCCAATGGCCGCCCCAAGATGGCGGACTAAATTTCTTTACTACCCTCCTCACATGGGAATCAAATAGGTACTAAAAAGCACAAAATAAAATTGAAAATAGAAAAAACCTTTTTAAAAACAAGCTTTCATTTAAGCCATGTACTAAAACGAATAAAATAAGTTGAGGTTTTCGTTAAGATAATTCAATTCCAAATTGCGACAAGTTTTTGCAAATTGAAAAGCTTGTCGCGCGAATTGTAAAGAAAAAATGCAAACTTTGGCAAATAGGTACTTGATTATCAACCAATTACTTTCCGATAAAATTAACTGGTACCTACTTTCATCAACATTTCGCGCGACAAACTTTTCAATTTGCAAAAACTTGTCGCAATTTGGAATTTAATTATCTTAACAAAAACCTAAACTTATTTTATTAATTTTAGTACATGGCTAAAATAAAAGCTTGTTTTAAAAAGTTTTTTATTTTCAATTTTATTATTACGGTGTTGCCATAATGCCTATAAGCGAAGGCGCGGCGGCGGCCGGCCCATAGCGGCCCATAGCGCCCGATCGCCCGATGGCCCAGTCCGCCCCTGTTGATTGCAAATTAAATATTACGATTTGAGGGCTGATATTTGGTATGTGCCCTTTCTATAGGTAGGAAAATATATTAAAGAAATAAAAAAAATTGTTCAAGTTCCCCCTTCCTCGTTCTTTGGAACTCTCACACCGGGGGCGCCGATGAGGTGCTTGCCTAGGGCGCTCTCGACATTTAATCCGCCTCTGTTTTAATCATAGTAGGCCCTGGAAAATATAGATTTCCAAATATAGCATACAAGGATGTGAAGGTCTTCTGGAGTAGCTATCTACTTACTATATTATAGGAAAAACATTTGAATAGACAATAGCTCAAACCGTTATAAAATAATGAATTAAAGTGATGAATTTTACTTAAACTCGAATTTCAGAAAGGCTGTATCCCCAAGCTGAACTTTCAAAGAATAGAGATATAATGCACTGTTCAAACGTTCAAACTATTTTTACTTTCCTACACATGCACCATTCTTGTATTGTTGAAATAATAAATATGTGTACATATGGGTATGGCCTACTACTCTCCCAAGTTTCACTGATGAGCAAGCATATACCTACCTATTTGATTTTATCATAGATCTATACAAAATAAATTAAGAATGCCTCAATTATTTGGACAGGAATTCTCATTCACAAAAACTTTCCCAAGATTCATGGCAATACCCTTATCTTCTATCATAATAGGTACGTTGTACGTCACTATTTGTTTGTCTCTGAAATTAATCGTGGAGAGTTTCATGATACAACAGCATATTGCCTACCCTGTATAATTATCAAACAAACATATTTACCTATTTATTGTTTCAAGTCAACCTTATTAATTACACGACAAAGTGTGCTTGTTTGCTATACTATACAATAATTTATAAACGAATAGAGGTGATATCAGGGGGTATTTTTTTTATTGATTTAACAACGAACAATCATTCTTTATAAAAATCCTGCTTCTCGAAAAAATGACTTTCCTTATAAAAATCTTAGATCAGATGTATAGAGTGTTATCAGATTAAGAAAACATGAAAATAAAATGTTTTAAAACCTTACTCGAATGTCTTATTATTTCGTTGTTTGCAATACTATTTAACAACTACCAAGTGATAATTTGATATTTGTATATTTGCACTTGTTATAGCAAATATGATAACATTTCATTTAGGTAGGTACCTTTGTGGTATGTGATATTCAGGTTGCCTCCTAGTAGTATTATTATTCATTCTAGGTATAGTATTCCGTGTTCAATAGTTGTTGATTATGTTGTTTTTTACTTCAGTGATTGACCGAGATGTTGAGATTCAATAATACGTACCAATCTTTGAAGAACGGTTTAGCAGAAATCAATAGCTCTTTGTGAACAACCTTTCATATCTCCATTACATTCATCGCAATATATCTGACCTAGACAACGTTAAAAATTAGTTTATTATATAATAAAAGGTAATTCCGCTGGGGTTATTATTAAACTCTCCGCTGTTGATACGGTTAATTGAGTTGCATTTACAAAGTTCAATAATGCAGATCGGACAAACAATGAAAGCAAACAAAATTAATTATACGAACGTAGCACGAGTTTACTCACCATTGAATAATAACTACAATTTGGTTTTCATTTTTCTCTGAATACCAGTTATTTATAGCATGCGGACTACTGTTTAGTGTATTTACAAGCGCTAGATGTTTATTGAATGCATTTTGCATTTTCCTAGTAATACATACACCTACAGTAATGCACCAATAGCTCACTCATAGAAATAATTATGTTAAATTAATAGAAAAGTATGATTACATGAACATAATAATTGTTATGTTATCCAACGTTCAATAAGTAATATTAATTTTATAAATCCTATGTGTTTAATAATTGCACATTATTGTCACAGTAAGTACTATAATATCTACATTTTGTTGTGATTTATGTGATTTGATAAAAGGAGACAATACTATATTTTGATCATAATGTAACTAATAGAGGTGTTATGTAAGTACGTAGGTATAATTTCTATATTACATAATATATCATTATTCAAAAATTAAAAATTTCTATTCCATTAAACTTATTACACTTATTGTTTCGCTCCAATATTTGCGTTATTTAACAAAACTATCATTTAAAAGAATCGTGTGTACTGACCGAAAAAAGTAGGTACTCAGCTCTGGGTGATACACTCGATTTATTTCGTTTTTTTTTAATAAATTCATGATTCAAAACTCAGTCTATGCAGTTTTTCCAAGGAATATAAAACAAAAAATTTGTAACCATGTAACCAAATTTCGAAAAGAACAAGATGGCGAAATTTTTTTTTTTTTTGTATTAAGGGATGATAAAAGGACTAAATATAGTAGTTAATTTTTTTAATCTGACTTTCGCTTTAGACGGAATAAGTGAGTTTAAAAACTAACTATATTTTCATGTTTTGTTCTACTAGCATCACGCTTTCCGCCAACTGGATTTTAAAAAAATGTTTTTAGTTACAACTTGGAATGTTTTTTTAAACTGGATCAGATTCCTTCGAAAAAAAAACTGCATCAGACTGATTCTTAAGACTCAATGTACAGCACGTAGGTACGTGGTGATTCAACATTTTGACCCATAAAATGGCTTTTTTCGATCTGTAGCGAGCAACACGCATAATTTTAAACTTTTGGTCGATACAAATTTTAATGTAACACTCTCATTTTGAGACAAACATTATTTATAAATATTTATTACAATGGCAGCTATTAGGCTTATTGAGCAAATGCTAATAACGGCCATTGTGATCAATATTTTTAAATAATTTTTGTCTCAAAATGTGAGTAATTACTTAGATTAAAATTTGTATTGACCAAAAGTTTAAAATTACGCGTGTTGCCTCTACAGATCGAAAAAAGCCATTTTATGGGTCAAAATATTGAATCACCACGCACGTGCTGTACATTGAGCCTTAAATCATAAATTTATCTAAAAAATTACGGAATAAATCCTATGCCTCATTTAAACTAAGTACATATATTTATGGTCTTTAATATTTCTAAAAAAATTGTCTGCGGCGTTTAATATGTATATTCTTCCTTTATTCAAGCCCCCTTCTTGACAAAATCCTGGGGGCGCCACTGCTACCTACTACGCTGTATATATAAATATTATGTTTTTGTTAGGGTACGAATAATGTCCATGTTCGAATTCTAATTCTAATTGTACTCCTTTGTTCCAGACTACCGTAACCAAATGAACCTAGCGTCAGCCTTCCTTGACGCGTCGGCCGTCTATGGCAGCACACCAGAACAAATGGAAAAGCTTCGCACCTACGACGCTGGACTGGTGAACGTATCGGCGTGCGCCGCTTGCTCGTCAAACGCTCTGTATTCCGCCATATTGAGGGAGCACAATCGAGTCGCGGTCGCCTTGGCCAGGCTCAACCGACACTGGGATGACGAGTTGCTATTTTTGGAAAGCAGGAGAATTGTTGCTGCCGAGATACAGCACATCACCTATGCCGAATTCTTGCCGATTGTTCTCGGAGAGGTAAGATATTGTTATGTTTCTAAGGGATGTTCGCAAACATAAAAAAAAAAGCCAAACTAAATCTGTGGAATAGAAAAGAAAACTTTTGTAGACCAAAATTAATGTTGTCCATTAATTGCCAACTAATTTTCTTATATTACATAACCAAGAAAATGTTACATAGCGGCATTCATAAACAAATAAAATAGGGTTATACCACAAGTGAAGCAATTGCTATCTTTGACAGTTCATTGGTGCTGAAATATCGTGAAGCCAACGCCAACCATTGTAGAAAAAAAATTAGTTAAAACACTATGCACAATTAATTGTAGTGTCAAGATTGTATTCAAAGATAGATGGCGTGTCCTACTGAGGAATGTGACAGCTGTTGTTCCTTTTTAAGAATGTCGCTTCAAGGACAAATTAATGTGAAAAATCGTGTCATACAAGTGAGGTTATGTTTTATATTAATAATTAATAGACGGCACGACAATTATTGTCTTTGCACATTTCTGCCGTCTAAGCGTGTAAAACAAGAAAACACAACACAACTGTTTCTTGCATTTTTACATAACTACAAAAAATTATTTTGTTATTTGTTCTCGTGTTGGTAATCGTTAGAATCTGACAAAAGGTGTCAAAAAGATTACCAATTTCCAATTTCTTCATCAGTGTAAAACAGAATTGGTCCTGAATTAATTCAAGAACTTATTCATGAAGAAATAGGTAGTCAATGTAAAAGAGGCTTTTCAAAAAATATTTTACTCCTTTTTTGGATAATAGTCCAATAGTCCAATACTCAGAAAATGTTGTAAGGAAAGAGAGATCCAGACACTGTCTGGGTCGTATACATATAGGTACCATTAAACAAATCGGTAATCTTTAAAATTCCTTAGCATCTAATATTTATTTTCAATAATCTCTAAAAGCAAATAAACATAGACTACGTAAACAGACCCGCAGCATTATTCGAACCCTATGGAAAGTCGTCAAATTACTTTGGAATGATTTGCTAACAAAACATTTTCCAGTAGGTAGGTACAGTACATGTAAATCCGCAGCTTTATAAAGAAGAGTTATTTATTACTTTATTTTTCGTTCTCACAATGTATAAGTATTTAAATATTATATACTACTTAGTATTTAACTCGATTTAAATGCTCTTGGTCTTTAAATAAAAATATTTAAAAATTTAAATAATGAATTTAATATTTGTAGATACTACAGATATTTAAAATAATTTGAAGTATTTAAATACTTAGCGGTATTTAAATACTTTATGTATTTAAAATACCTAAATATGTTTTTTAAAACAAAAGTAGTAGTACTCGTAGGTAGTACTATTACAATATTTTGTGGCGTGTTTGTTAAGAAGCACAAGTAGGTAACTTACGAAAGGTATGTTATAAGAGAAAGGGAATTAATAGTGAACAAAACAATTTTTTTGGAGACCGGCGCGAATTCATTTTGTAGTTTCAGGAAATTTGCTGCTATTTTTGGGATCGTAAACGTTTGTCGTTATATCTACTGGTAGGTTTAAATTATAATTTTATACCTTATAATTAAATACTTTCGCAGTATTTAAAATACTTTTGCATTATTTAAATACTCCAAAAGTATTTAAATACCTTCAGAGTATTTTAAGTGTGTAAATATTTAAATAAAAAAAATTATTTAATACTAAATACTTTATGTCAAATACAAATACTCAATTTACAATTGTATTTAAAAGCTGCAAAGTATTTAAATACCAAAAAGTATTTGTGTTGACAAATACTTGCCCAGCTCTGAGTAGGTATATCTAGTTTTAAACTCTGTTCCAATTTAACACACTAAGTTCAGTAGTGCAGAAAATAGTATACGCGTAGCGTGTATTTTCTGTGTTTAGTAGCTTTATATTTAATAATAGGTACCTAATACTTGCCAAATGCGTTTGCACCATCGATTGAATTGTATCTAATGAACTGATGCCATAACAAAACCAACAGTGTTGGACCTTCAAACTTGACTTAGATAAGTACCATGAGTTTTCGAGGTTGTTAAAACAGAAAAGGCTAAAATATAATGCACTATCATTTTTTATTTTTTCGCATTCTTCCTAATTGCCAAATTCTTGAGCAACAACAGGCATCACCATTTATTTGTGTTGTTTTATATAGACACCAATGAACTAGTTGGATTTTGAATTTGAATTATTTAATAATTATGTATGGTCCCTATTTCATAACAAAAAAAATGCAGTTTGATGGAATGAGAAAAATGCTACAGATATATTATATGATAGGTGATAGGAATGTGTGAAATAAATAAAGGAATTGTATTTTACAATTAAGAATGTAAGTCAAACCGTTAACTTTCAGCTAAAATAATGGAAATTTCCTCATGCTATTTTATTTATAGGCCCCTATTTCCCACTAAAAAAGTTATAAATAACGATACTTATTAATAGGACCGAATAGAATAGAAGCAATAGAGGGATGTAATACCCTTTTATCCCTAACAATTTTTAGCTGTAGTAGCGTTTATTTTTCTTAATTTATAAAATTATAAAAGTTTGATGTATAGGATATGGTAAAAATAGTCTTTTAAAATAATGAACTTAAATTTGGGTTTTTTCCAAACGCAAACAAATCGTTGTTAGCTATTATCGCTTATTCTTAGAGTGTACGATGGTCTAAAAATGTAATAGTTCAGTTATTTGCGTAGTCGGAAAAGTAGGTATACCCTTTTGAAATACCATCAGAAAATATGTACCTACTTAGCAAGGTGTAAATTATAATTTACTGACAAAGTGTATGCTTACAGTACCTACATATTGACCTTTGTCGTTTTGTTATTTCTAATTTCTACCAGATTATACAAGAGTGTTACCAAATAATACAAATATTTATATTATAATAATGTATGCTTTCCGTTACTAAATATACATTTCTAGTACATCTAGATTGATTTATACTTCTGTACGAAGTAGATGTAAGTAAAGATATTGCCCCTTTATCAGGAGAGTCGGGTAATAAAACGTCAAAGTGATATCCCACTGAATTTTGAATAAAACCAATCTGAACCTCGTGGAAACATAGGCTTCCGAAAAAGAAAATTTTACAGGTTGCAACAGAATTTGAAAACATTTGGGAGACGTAGTAGTAAGTGGATATTACAATGGAAAATTAGGAAATATTCGGAATTGTTGAAAAGTTTAATTTTTTAAAATTATTTTCAATATTTTCGTTGATATTTTTGCGATATATTTTGTTGTTCAAGATCGGTGTAATTATTTAGTGAAGATAAAATATGATATAAAAATATGAAATGTATAATTTATTTTTCTGAAATACACCTAGATACCTAAAATTGCCAGCAAATGTAGGTAAAATGTTTTTGCAAGAGTTATACATCAGATTTGGATGATTTTTTGTCCAAATATGCCTAATATAATGTTGTGTTTGGGGTGCATTTGGTTCTTGGAAAATCTAATAAGAAACAAAAAAAAAACATCTTTTTAGCGCCGGTTGTCCCGTTAGATAGAAAAATATTGTCAGTTAAAAGATAGCAGCACAGAATGTCTAATTTTTTGTGATAGCAGAATATACTTATATAATATATTTTATTCATAAGTTCCCAGAATCTCGATGTAAACATTTTCATAATGATATTCTTATATTTTTTTTAATTTTTTTAGTGTTCCTCAGCAAGTTAATAACTTATTCCCGATCACAAAAAAATAACAAAAATTACACCTTCTTTTTTAAGAATGTAACTATTATTGAAAACTTATAGTATTTTAAATTTGTCTTATTAAAATGTAACTGCGCTGATATGGTAGTTAATGCAATAAAAATCGTTTCTTATTTCCACAAAAGAGTTTTTATATGAACGCTACATTAATAGTTTATTTTCAAAAAGCTTTCCACGAAACTACATTATCACCATTCATAATTTGTTTACAATTGTAAAATTTCCTTCTGTTTTCTGGGTAACACTATATAACGATGAAGAATCACATTTTTTATACTTCCGTGACTTTCTGATGTATTAATTGTTTTATTTTTCTCACAATATTTTTTTTACAGGAAAGCATCATAAATTCTGAATTGGAATTGAAGACACACGGAAGATTCTCGAAATACTCAAGTGCTAGGAAAGCTGGAGTATACAATGAAGTCGCCATGGGTGCTTTGCCAGCACTCTTGTCCTTGCTTCCAAACAGTTTGGTAAGTGGTTACGATAATTAAAATTTTTGCCTTCCTGCGAAAAAAAATCTTTTAATTTTTGTACTCTTACTGCAATAACCACTGTTAAGTCAGCGATTTTGAAAAACACCGCACAATAATTAAAATATTCGTGTTCCTTATGGTAACTCAAGACTTCACACTATATAGATTATTATTTAACCTTGCCATTCACCGCCATGCCAAAGATTTTATAATTTAGCTTATTATTTACATTTTTTTGCCGCTTTCAACAAGTTTATTATGTTAAAATATCTCAGGAATTATTACTATATCCACCTAAATGTTAATATAGAATTATTTAATAATTTTTAACTAAGGAATTCCTGAATATTATTGAATACGCTAATACGCTCCAAATTTTAATATTGCCTTTGTAATATCTCAAAGAAGCCAAATTAAATAATGGAACCAGTTTATACGACTATTAAGGTTAAATGTCTTGCATGCCTTGTATCTTTTGAAAAATGGGTCACCCGTAGGTATGCCCACTTTTACTTTGCGACACGTTATCTGAGATCTATTAACTTTTCAACACATAATTTGATTTAGGTAATACTATCTGGTATTAACTGATTCAATGTAACTAACACCTACTTGTTCTAAAGAATCGTATCATGTATCGGAACAAAAAAATCGGGGTTCTCAAATAAAAATGAAGAGTGTTGTGAAATGCATTTAATCGATAATTGCTGTAGCTTTCCAGAACTTTCAAAGCCTTTTGCCAAGCCTTTCTAAATTTTCATTTATTTCTCAAAAAAAATTTAGGGATATGTAACACTTGTGATATATCGCATGAAAGTGCATAAAATAGTAATTTTTTGACGCTATGGCCTGTTAGAAGTGCTAAGAGAGCACCCACTAAACCGCTAAATGTTTTAAAATTCTGATAGTCTTAAAGCAATCAGTTCTGTCCACAGAATTCATTAATAAACTTTTTCCGATATGTCGAAGAAGTTTCGGCAATTTTTCGGGGTTTTCAAAAATCTCTCAGAAATTAGGCCATGAATCTCGAATGTGTTTTTACCCAAAGCTAGCACATCAAAATAGACATCGGGCCCATGCCTACAATTTTTTTATTAATTCACCGATGAGTCTTTCTCTGTGTTCTTTATGTACACTTGGACGATGTCTGACATAAGAAAATTCTCAGTGGCGGGGCGTTTCAAACTTTTAAGGGCGTTCTGACAATTTTTGTCGGACAAGGTTACCACTTGATAAAAAAAAACGCTCCTCCACCGAAATTGCCCAAGAAGACAAAGAACGCACCAATTTAGAGGGAATAATGGATATAACTTTTTAAATACACCTTGTATAAAAAATGTTTCAGACAAGAGTTTTTCAGTTGATCTATCTGCATATTTTGGTGACCTTGAATTTTTTTGGGAGTCATTTCGTTGCTCTGGCAACCAACTTTGTTTTTTTTAATAGCACCATACACTTTTCTGTTCAAATTTGTAAACATGTAAAATTTCATTGGGGTTGCATAAGAAAACTTTTGAGAAAAAGTAGAATTTCTGCAAGTATGCGCCAAAATTTAAATTCTAGAGCATTGCCTAAAAAGTAGGCCATGCCTAAAGAAAATTTTGACATTTTTGCATGTAATGATAACTAATGGTATCTCTGACAACCGCATTATTGTTCCATTTATTATAAATGGTAATTTGACTGGCGAAAGGCATTGGGATCTTTTGCAAAATAAGGACATTCCTGCCCTTGGTATGCCAATCCAGGATATCTGGTTCCAGCAAGATGGAGCACCGTGATCGTGATGTGCGCCGCTATTTAAACCAACTCTTCCCACAATCTTGGATTGGCAGAAGAGGGGCCATAGAACGGCCTCCGAGGTCTCCCGATCTTACCCCGTGTGATTTTTTCTTGTGGGGACACCTAAAATCCAGAGTGTATAAAATCGTCCCGAAAATATAGTTGAATTAGAAAGGCACATAAGAAACGAAATAGCATTGATTCCTCCAGAATGGATTAAGAATGTACTTAGTAGTTTTTTACGACAGACTGGGCCATCGTCTCGCTGTGAATGGAGAACATTTCGAGCATTGGATTAATTGATTTTTAGGCACCATTGATTTATTGTGCCTATTTATTTATTAATAAACACATTTTGCAAGCTTAACATGATTTACCTGTCGTCGGTAAGTTATCATTACATCCAAAAATGTCTAAATTTTCATTAGAAATGGCCTACTTTTTAGGCAACGCTCTTGAATTTAAATTTTGGCGTACTTGCAGAAATTCTGCTTTTTCTCAAAATTTTTCTTATGCAACCCCAATGAAATTTTACATGTTTGTATGCACAAAAATATGAGCTGATTCCAAATTTGAACAGAAACGATCACCAAAATATGCAGATAAATCAACTGAAAAACTCTTGTCTGAAACATTTTTTATACAAGGTGTATTTAAAAAGTTATATCCACTAGTTCATCTAAATTGGGCACCCTGTATACAAAGTCTCACCGGTGAGGTAATTTTTTTTGTAGGCCCGAGGATTAAAAAGTTCATTTTTTTCAAACAGAATTTTCCAAAAAGTGCGTATTTGTCACGATTTCTCCAAGTGACCCTCCGTCAATAGGCTATAGGAATAATATAGTATGTAGATTCTAAAATTCCATTTTGTTGGTAGGTTTTCTTGTAAATTTTTCTGTGTATAAAAAACACTTACAGTTTTCAGAGTTGGGAGGAATTATAATAAACACTTTTTAATGTATCCTTAATTTTATCCAGTAATATTTGTAAATTAGGGAGTGAAAAAGTAGGAACAATAAAATATGACAAAAAAATAAGTTACCGGAGTTTCATGTGAGGAATCCTATATTGATTTTGTTTTCTCCACTATTATTTCGGTCAAGTTTCTTACTTATATTCAAATATAACGTCCAATATTCATAATTATTTTGATATTATTTCCAAATTGTGTTGCTGTGAAGACATCGAATAATTACAACTAATTTTATGGAACCACAGTGTGACGTAATTAGATACTTCCTAGTCATTGTGTATGAGATAAGTAATGCTTCTAAACCTAAAAAATAAAATGAATTTTAATTTCAGTTGATAACAAAACAAAAAAAACATGACTATTCAGTTTTCACTGAACTGCGACCATATACCACAATCAGAGATGTGTTGTTTACCCAACATTTTCTTCTAATATTTCTTTCTTTTCCATAATACTTTTTTTTAGATTTAGGTTATCTTAATTACCTAGGAGAATTAAAATTTTTCGAACAAACAATAATAATGCAGTCTGCCTCTAATTTGTAAAAATTGAATAATTAACCGCTTTCCATGCAACTCTTGAACGTGAGTTTTTCTGGCAACTATTGAAATTAAAAATAAGTATATACAATATACTTATATTAAGAATATTAATATACAGTGTGTCCCCGGATTATTTGGGCGACTCTTGTTAATGACAAAAAAATGTCAAGTTCAAATTTGACCCTTTTGGTTTCAGCCCTGTTTGGTGTCCAACTAATTTGTTACATAATTCTACTTTCAAGAAAATATAAGCCGTGGAAATTTCGAAAAACTAATTTTTCACACTAGAAATTACCCTTTTTGACGGTTTTATGACAAAATATTATAAAAGAAACTTGTTCAGAATGAAAAACATTGTAGGTTTGCAAAATTTCCTTTCCAAAATTGACCCTCTTTATAAACACTCATCTCCCCCCGCGTGATCAGATTTCGGATACTGCTCCTCAGTGTACTGGTTGTCACTTCTGTTTAGATTCGTAATAATTATTGTTTGTTTAATTATTTATATGGGTTAATTCAATTAAATATAGAGTTATGTATATATTTAGGATAAGGAAGAAAATATTCGAATCGGTCAAATGACAATACAGGCAGTCAAGCCTAGGCTATGCGACCTTTTCTATCCTAATATGTTCACAAATACTTCGACAATAAATTAAATCAATCAATTCAAAAGTCCGGGCCTACTTTGATTTTTTACCTTTTTTCCACTTTTTAGGAACGTGTCCTTTCTGTAGCTTTCACGTCAAAATGTTATTAAGGAAACTTGTTTATGATGAAAAACTACGTAGATGTGAACAATTTCAAAAGCCTAAACCTACTTTACATTTTGTGCTTTTTATTTTTTTAGCAGAAAAAATCAAGATAGGACTAGACTCTTGAAATTGTTCGCACCTACCCAGTTTTTTTTATCATGAACAAATTTCCTTAATAATATTTTGACGTGACAGCTACAAAAAAAAACACTTGTGAAAGTGAAAAAAAAAGTAAAAAATCAAATTAGGTCTAGACTTTTGAAAATTTGCAACTATCTCAGTTTTTCATTCTAAAGTTTTTCTTCATAACATTTTGTCGTAAAACCTACAAAAAGGGCACTTTACTGGTGTGAAAAATTAGTTCCTTCAAAACTTCAAAATCATACTTATTTTTTTTTTAAAGTAAAATTATGTCACAAATTTCTTTCAAATCATGCATACTGAACCCCATAAGGTCAAATGAGAACTCGATTTTTTTTGTCATTTAAAAGAGTCTGACACTATTATGTTTATTTTTTGCAGATGAACGAAACAGCCGAATCGTTTGCCGAAATGGTCGACATCCTAATTACCACACCAGCTCAAGTTCCATCAATGCACATAACGGTACCACTTAGAAAAGACTGGGACACTGCTGCTTTGTACGTCCACATGGGAAGAGATCACGGAATTTCTGGTTACACCAGCTGGTTACAATATTGCAGCAACAGAACTTACGCCACCAATCCTAAATTCGAAGATCTTGAAACCGTTGGAATTAGACCAGAATTCATCAAAGCTTTGAGATATCTCTATGTGAATCCTGAAGATATTGACTTGATCGTTGGAGCTATTCTCGAAAGACCTGTACCAGGTTCTATCGTTGGACCAACTTTTAACTGTCTTCTGAAAGAGCAGTTTTCTTTGCTCAAAGAATCAGATAGGTTTTGGTACGAAAACGATCTACCACCAAGTTCTTTGACTACTCAACAACTCAAAGAAATAAAAAAAATATCCCTTGCCGGACTTCTCTGCGTAAATACCGACGACTTAGGTAGAATCCAACCTAAGGCTTTTGTACAAGAAGACCCTTACCTCAATGCAAGGATATCTTGCAACCAACACCCTCTGCCGCAACTCACAGAATGGGTGGAAATGGATCATATGACTGAACTTTCTGAAGATTTACTTATGGACGCTTTAGCGAGAGCAGAACAGGAAGTGTTGGAGAGGCGAAAGTTGGAGTATCGTGCTTGGGCTACGAACGGAGGAGCAGATCCTAAGAGTCCTGTCGGTGTTGCTGCTTCTTTCAGTTCGGCTAATAAAAATGCTTTGAAACTTGCCAATTCTTCGTTATTGTACGAGTTTGCGTCAAACGAAATAATGAATTCGTTGTTGTAAGTTAAATCGTTTTTATATTTTCTCAGACAGGTGATCAAATATATGTCTTAATTTCAGGAATAAACGTAGGAGGAGGCGTCAAGTATTCGATAGTCAAGATCTGGCTTCTGTATTTAGAGATGAGATCACAGACGGGCTTCAGAATGTCGATGTGACATCGTTGTTACCACCTTATTCTTTGGATGTAGACTTAAATTGCGATGATACTGGTCCCTGTGATTCCTCAACACCTTACAGAACGTACACGGGACATTGCAACAATCTGCGAAACCCCGGATATGGAAAGAGTTTGGCAACGTTCAGCAGGTTGTTGCCCAGTGCTTATGACGACGGTATGTGAAATAGTACAGAAATTTTAAGATACAGAGCTTAATAGCTATTTGTTATTATTTACCAGGCATCGAAGTAAATTATATATCTAGAAGTTACCAATCACTGACAATTCTCTCTTCAAATTTATTTTCGCCAAAAATATCCAGCGGCATGCACAGGTCTTTTTAATATAGTGTTGGTCCAGGTCACATTCATTAGCTGGCAGCATGGTATTTCAAAAAATGAACTTGGATTGAGCCAAACATTTTCTCCCATATGCCCCAAGCCATTTCTTTTTAATAATTAGGGTATAATAAGGTAATTTTATTATTTATCCTTTTTAGGTATTTCAAAACCAAGGTCAATCGGCGTAACAGGGGCTTCCCTTCCAAACCCTAGACTAATTTCCATGATTATCCATCCTGACATAAGCAATCTACACTCTAGATATAACTTAATGGTGATGCAGTATGCCCAATTCTTAGACCACGACCTCCAGATGACTCCAATCCACAAAGGTTTCTTCGAATCCATCCCCAACTGTAGGTCTTGTGACAGTGCTAGAACGGTACATCCAGAATGCAACCCGTTCCCGGTACCATCTGGAGATCCCTATTATCCAGAAGTTAATATCACCTCGGGAGAGAGGATGTGCTTCCCATTCATGAGATCTCTACCTGGGCAACAGCAGCTCGGCCCCAGGGAACAAGTCAATCAAAATTCAGCTTTCTTAGATGGGTCTCAAATTTATGGCGAAAATCTTTGTGTGGTTAAAAAATTGAAAGGATTAAGAGGAAGAATGAATGTCACTGTTCATCCACAGAAAACTAAGGATTTGTTGCCGAGATCTGACAGTCACCCTGAATGTAAATCGAAGTCTGGACTTTGCTTCATAGCTGGTAGGTGCAAAGTTTGTAGCAAATTAATTATTATTAGGTGAAAACCTTAAAGTTAATTAAAGGAAGTTTTGGATACTAACAAATAATTTCATTTCTTCAGGAGATGGACGTGCTTCAGAACAACCAGGAATCACAGCTATCCACACAGTTTTTGTAAGAGAACACAACAGAATTTTGGACGGTCTGCATGCAATCAACCCGCACTGGGATCACGAAAAACTCTTCGAGCATGCCAGAAGAATAGTCATCGCCGAAAATCAACATCTAACTTACAACGAACTACTACCAAGAATCTTGGGATGGAATGCGATGAACCTCTATGGTTTAAAACTACAATCACAAGGATATTACAAAGAATACAATCCAAGTTGTAATCCTTCCATAGTCTCAGAATTTGCGGCCGCTGCGTTTAGGATAGGACATTCGTTGTTGCGACCTCACATTCCTAGGTTAAGCTCTTCATACCAAATCGTGGATCCTCCAATTTTGTTGCGAGATGGTTTCTTTAAAACTGATTTCCTGATGCAGCCAGGCATGATTGACGAAATATCCAGAGGTTTAGTTTCAACTCCAATGGAAAATCTTGATCAGTTCATTACTGGAGAAGTAACCAATCACCTATTCGAAGATAGAAAAATACCCTTTTCCGGTATTGATTTGATTGCCCTCAACGTCCAAAGAGCTAGAGATCACGGAATACCGTCCTACAATAACTACAGAGCGTTGTGCAACTTGAAGAGGGCGACTACATTCGAGGATTTGGCTAGGGAGATTCCTCCAGAAGTTATCACGAGGTTGAAGAGGATCTACGCAACCGTTGACGATATTGATCTGTTCCCTGGTGGAATGAGCGAGAGGCCGCTGCAAGGTGGTCTTGTGGGGCCTACGTTTGCTTGCATTATTGCCATCCAGTTCAGGCAGTTAAGAAAATGCGACAGATTTTGGTAAGTTTATATAAAAGGCAATAATAATTGTGGCAGTGAGAAGTTCACATATTTTCAGATACTCATCCCAATTATTTTACGAGATATTAAAGCCAATAATCAATATTTTATACTCCGATATCTCATGTGCTCTTAAGATAAACTATTAGTAACTAATAAACTAATAGTAACTAATAATAGATATAATAATAGTATATTATACACTTAGATTGAGAAGTGAGCCATTATTTACCAAGCATTTTTATATCCTGAGGCTCGTAGCGCCGAAGGATATAATATGCGAGGTAAATAATGGCCTTCTCAACCGAAGTGTATATAGAATTTTTTTTACTACTAAAATTGGAATATTGCTATATTTTACATATTTGATTAGATTTAGCCTGATAAAATGACATTTATTTTTAAATGTCATATAGAAAATTTTTCATTATTTACCTAGGTATTTTTTTATCATCATTATTTACCTAGGGTGAGAAATATTACTTCTCATTAGAGGAATGAGGTAAATAATGGTGATTTCTCAGGTTAGTAGTAAAAAAAAAAGATTTATTTAGCACAGGGGCTACTAATTAGACAATTATATATGTCATTAGACCATTGTGTTTACTTAACTAGCCGCATTGAAATTTAATTATCATTCTTAAAAGTTGGAAGTATATATGATAGCTGTCATTTAGGACGAGCCTTTAGTTTTGAATATATATTTATTGTGATACAATAGATATTTAACGATCAATGTGTTTCCTGAAATTGTATCTTCTAGTCCTATATTAAATTTGGTACTGTGAGCCAAGGTTAGTTTATAGGAAGGTTAGGACATTCGACGTCTTGGAAGGGAAGGGGGGCTGAGAGAGGCAAGGGGACGAAAGCGTGAATTAAGTTGGTAACATATACCTACACGTGAATTGACGATTTAGTAACTCCCTAAACATTTAACGCTTCCAGCCGAGGCACACGGGATAGAAGGCCTGCAGCCATCAGCCATCCCCTCCCCTCCCCTCCCCTCCGCTGCAACGTCACACTGTCAGGCTCATGCCAGAGAACAACCAAGTTGTTGTCTGCTCATGCCAAACGCCTCGTTCACGCTCTCAGTTCTCAGTCGAGGCGCACCGAGGCACGCGGCTTTACTGCACGGTGTTCGTGCATATACAACTACAAATTTTTATATTCAGTTATCCTTTCTTATAAGTATAGTGTGTAGCGCAATTAAGGTATTCAGGCCGTATATCATCATTTAATTGAAAAAAAAAACAGGGGCAGTAGGTACCTAATTACAGATGTGCGTTAAACTACTGGAAATTAAAGGCTGAGAGAAAATTAAAGAAATTAGCTATAGTAAATAATATTTATTATTTTCATTCATTATATTATATTTATTTCTACGTATACTTAAAGCAATTTGCACGTGTTTTTTTTAATTTTCATTGAGCTTATTACGTTTGTTTCTACGTATTATCACTTCACTGCCTCTTCATTATCATTAATAAAAAGATAAATGTTCATAAGGTTGCTTGTTGCACGAGGTTTTTATGCAGTTTTCATTTCCTTAAAATTTCATTACTATCTCACTAGAAGATAGCCCACTTTTATCTTTGCACTCTGCTGTAATATGCTCTATAAAATGATAATGGAGTGATAGAGAAGCGATAATGAGTGCTGCATAAAGCCATCTTCAATAATTGTTGAATTTCATTGAGTTTATTATGTTTATTACTACGAACTTTCGGTTTCTTATGGTATATATTAACAAATAACCGGGAAAATAAAAAGAAATGGCTCTAAAACTCCCCAAAATACCGCAACGCATAGAATATCTTAGTTAGAATCGGCCTGAGTGTGTGACGTCATCGGTTCCAGCCATAGGCACACACAAACGTTTTTGGCATATTAATTTGACGCTTGCAGTCAAAGGAGTGTTTCGCGGGTATTTTAGTTTGCGCGTAAATATCGCTTTGGCTATTTTTCCTCTCAGAATGTCTCGGTATTATTTTTGCTTTCGACTTTCGATACCTGCGTTTCCCCTTTGCCACCGGCATGCATCAAGCATCAAGTGAGAAGAAGAAGAACAGTTGTTGGACGCGGCACCGTAGCGCGATGTTGCCGGTGGTGGCGGACAACCTTTGCTTTTGTTTAAGAGTGGGGGAATGTCCTAACCTTTCTATAAACTAATCTTGCTGTAAACAAGTTATCTGGTTACCTATCATCAGTTTTAGGTGCAACACTAGGTATTAGTTTGGTGTATATAATTAGAACATAAAAGAGTTCGATACCACTAGGTAGTGGTATTATCGCTGAAATCTTCACCTGATTGGTTAATACTCAGACAAATAATAAACATAGACTAATAATTCAATACAATACAGACCCTGCCAAGATAAAAAATGTTTAGTAACATTAGATATTTGTCTGAGTTAGTAACAGAAATCTAAAACAAAACAATGCAATGATTGCACTATTGCCAAACTTCTTCATAAATTTATCTTGTACTTACGAAATAAATGTATACCACGGGGGGCGCGGTGGCGTCACTCGTTTTTCTGCCTTCGATCGACCTTGGTTCGAGGCAGGCACATGCACATGTCTTTAAAGAAAAACACCGCTATGGCCAAGAGCACTGGACAAATGTGGGTTCACGGTATTGCTCCTAAATAGGCTTTACCCGTGTGATTCACTAATTGTCCTACACTCACTGGGATTACTACGGTTTTCTAGGGTTTTCCGTAGTACTTTACCGAATGCTATCCTAGTTCTATCGGGAAAAAAGTCGGCCCTAGCCGCAAATGGTAACGAAGACAAAATAATAGTAATTGCCCCCCTCCCCGCACAAGCATGTGGTTGCTTCTGGGGTACTCCTAGTTTGGAGTATTGTGAGGGTGAGAATAATTATTAACGTTAAAAAACATCAATTTGGAATAATTGGTTGATATCTACAATCTACATATAGTAAAAATTTGGACAGTTATTTAACGATAAATTTTACTGATTTTGGTCCTACTTGGTCTATAAATAATATCCTTAACAAATTGCTTATTTTGGCTAACGTGGCAACGTTGAACGAGTTCTTCGCTTTATTATCAAATTTGTTGATTTTGTTTTGAGTAGACATTTTTATGTTGGCTGATTACAATGCAACCTTTAGGTTAGTCTATGTTTATTATTTGTCTGAGGGTTAATAATATTTCACAAATTATGCCCATTTCATTGGTTAATATTGTCAGGCGAATTTCTGAATCTTCGGTTACAAATTCTGCTTCCTATTCCTCATTTTTACCTGAAGCATATTCTCTTCTTTTTAGGTACGAGAATGAAGACCCATCCGTACGCTTCACTGAACAGCAGCTCGCTGAACTGCGCAAGACGACGCTGGCCAAAATAATCTGCGACAACATGGACGGTGACGTCTACATGCAGCGCGCCGCCTTTGATCTCCCCTCTAACTTCCTAAATCCGCGCGTTTCTTGTCGCAGCATGCCGGCCATAGACTTGAACGCGTGGCGGGAAGGAACGTCAGGAGGGGGATGTAACATCGCTGGACGGAGGGTGCGGAGTGGACAGTCTGCGTTTCCCAGTCCGTGCACCAGCTGTGTTTGTACTGAAGAAGGGGTAAGTAAATATGAGGATATTTTTATTTTTATCATTTATATTTGTGAGCTAGCATTAATTCGGAGCTTAAATGTGCAAAGAATTATTAGTACTTTGGCAATCTATGGTAAATAGTGACTTGGCAAAGACTTGCTGTTACGAATACTTGTAATGGCTTTCCCGCTCTAAAATGTGGCGAAAAAGGGGCGATTTGTTAGACTGAGTTCTTCGCGAGGTGGCCGCGAAGCCGCCGACGGGCTGTACTTACATACCCTTGAAGCTCAAATATAGGTACGTGGGACAAGGGCGTAGATAGCTTTTTCTTCCGGGGGTGGTAATGGTAATACCTAATATTTATAGTTCGTCTCTTCCCCAATTATTAGGTTTTATCGCAATTTTATAGGTGGGTATGGGTAGGTATGCATAAGTAAAGACTATTATAAAGCCAAATAAAACGAACACTAGTAATATATTGAATAACAAAATGTATAGGTACTATATATTTAAAACAAAGAACAATGAAACAAACTCAACATAAAAAAATGATAAAAAATATAAAAATAAAATATATACTTTTTCTTTGATGAAAACAAACAAAACAAAAAAAAAATAACAAGAAACAAAATCAGTCTTTAAAAAACCTAATGTTAAAAAACATTTATAAACTAAAAAAAATCAGTCAAAATATAAAAAATATATCCACACATAAACCAGTTTTTATAGAACTAAATCTAAAATCCTTTTGTTACTATTATTGGCAAATCTGTTTGGCACTGCTTCAGGGCAAGGTTTTATATCCCTGTTAATATGTAAAAGCGTCAACCCTACAAGCCTCTCTTGTCCCATAGTGGACCTCAACCAATTTTTAAGTCTTTCTAAAGATGAAAAACTTCTTTCGGCCGAGGCTACCCTTACAGGCAGTGTACAGAGTGTCCCATTTTGGGTGTTTTTGGGTGTTTTTCTCAAAAATCTCGGTTATTATTAAAGCTAGAGGGTTGTGGTTTTCACGTCACTGTACTACCTTTTTGAGAGGAATTTGGTGGACTAATCAGATTTTAGATAAGTTTTATAGTTTCCGCGCATTGGCGCAGGACTTAAATATATATACCGACAAATTTAATCAACTATTTTTATAGATTTTTTGGCGTGGTAGCGTTAATAGTTTTTGAGATATGAACCAAAGTTATATTTTTTTTAATGGAAACCATAGTTCATATCTCAAAAACTATTAACGCTACTAAAAAACTATTCCATTCGATTCTACGCCAAAAAATCTATAAAAATAGTTGATTAAATTTGTCGATATATATATAAGTTGTAGCCAGGAGAGAGGTTTCCAAAAAATCGATAATTTCAGTCCTGCGCCAATGCGCGGAAACTATAAAACTTATCTAAAATCTGATAGGTCCACCAAATTCCTCTCAAAAAGTAGTACAGTGACGTGAAAACCGGAACCCTCTAGCTTTAATAATAACCGAGATTTTTGAGAAAAACACCCAAAAACACCCAAAATGGGACACCCTGTACACAGAATTTTCAAAAGTTCATATATTTTTGGATATATATTAGGATCACACAAAGGTAATGTTTCAGAAGCCGAATTTGGCAGACTTTCTTTGGTAATTTTTTTTGCGTTTTTTACAGAGTTCATTATAAAAATTAATAATAGAATAATATTTTTATTTTCTATTATAGACGTGTTGTGGTAATAGCCCAGTGGTTAAGGTTCTGGTTTTCTTGGGGGGGGGGGGTAATTACCCCTCTACCCCCCTCAGGTATCTACGCACTTGACGTGGGAAGCTTTGAATAAAGAACCCCAGGAAGGAGCAAATTTGAGCTTAACGCTCGACTAGGACAGTCTCTGCATGCTGTTTCCGTTTTTACAGTGGTGCGCACTTTTGAGTTGTTTCGACAAATTAATTGAAGCAGAAATCCTAATTTTTCGTGAAATCAGTACCTACAATACAAGCAAAACATTATAAGGCACGTGTATGCCTTTAAGTTTAGGAATCCTTGATAATACAACAATTCTAATTTTAAATTTCCTATTATGAAGAAGTAGCTACCTACACAAACGTTTTGTCACAAATCACAAAAAATATGGAAACAAATTAAACTGATTTATTCCATTATGAACGTAAAATACAAAAATATTATACCCTAAAAATAAATAACTATACCTAAACGCCTTTTCAAACTGAAAAACTGTTTGGTAATGTTGTCCAAATCCAAGCTGCTAGCCCTTTCATTCTCTTATCGATAAGGGAGGGAAGTTAGTCTTTCGTTAGCCATTTTCCATCGCAAAAATGGCTTTATTAGTTTTAGTGTTGAAAAAGACCTTTCTACGGTTGAGGATGAAACAGGCAAACTCAATGATGGTAAACTTAAGAAAAGGCGAAGGGCAGCGAACAAATCCAGTAAAATATTATTTGGGTTGCGTTGAAACCTCAAAAAACAAGATCCTGATCTATTCCCTACGCTTTTTAAATACCTGACATTTATTTCAAGTACGATTAAATAAATTTAAAAAATCTAATTTGCCACGAAACGGCGATAGATACAAAAATAAGTCAAGAAACACTTTTTGTTCAAAAACAAATGCTCCTTCCAAACCTGCTACCTACTTTAATTTCGTACAGGGCCGTTTTATCTTTCTTCTTGAATTTAGCCAAATATGATGTTTACCAAATTTGGTTAAAAAAGCTCTACAAATAAATAAGTTATGGGAAAAAGACGATTTTTTTAGAGGATTTTAACACCTCTTATATCAAATTCGAAGAATTTTTGGACACATGTTTATATGAACTTTTTTCTTAGAATTGGCTGAGGACCATCTCCCTGAAATCTTTTAACACACTTAAGTTACACCCTGTTGTATATCTCTGCCCTAGCTCTAACCTACAACCTAACGTATTTGTGATTTGTGGTTGTGGTCCTAGTCAGAAGGTTGGTTACACACAGAGCAACGACAATGGTAAAAGAGATAATAATGAGCAGCGAGACAACGAGTGTACTACTCAGTGGCGTTCCTAGATGTTTGGCCGTCCGTCTGCAGAATATAATAAAAAATTTCTTTATAAAGACTTAAAAAATCTTGAAAAGTCTTTTGTCATTACCTACGAGGTAATGGGTGAGTCTGAAATAACTGGCATCCTTTTTTGGGTAAGAGAGATGGTCATTTTGGACAAGTTTTCTTAATAAATTTTTTTCCTATCCCCGAAATTTTTCTCTAATTTACCCACCTAAAATGCCCCTCTATGCAGACACGGCACTGACGAATAGCGTAAAATCTGTCTCAAAATACTATACTAGTTGATGATTTACCATTTTCTACTCGGTTGTTGGCAGGGCGCCAGTGCCGGGTTTTCATGTGGGGGGATTTTGAGGGGATGAATTATAGAAAAATCTCGAGGCTAAAAAAAAATTATTAAAAAAAGTGGTTCAGAATGACCATCTCTATTACCCAAAAAAGGATGCAATTATTTCAGACTCACCCTGTATATTTATAACAATAAAATACCGCAGGCAATCGGTCTTATTATAATGAGTAGATAATAAAGTTTTGGGTCTGGTAGAATTTCCAAACTGAAAGGAACAAGGTAAATGTTTCTTTAAAATAAAAAATGTTTTAAAATATTAAAACAAAAATTACAAATAAAACATAAAACATCACTTACACTAGAAAAACAACTTTTTTAAACAAAATACAAATGCATACATAAAATTTAATATCTAAATAATTTTCTAAGAAAAAGAAACTAAAAATGTAGAAATAATTAGGTTTACAAAGTAATAATACAACTGAAAATAAATATGTTTTGCATTGGAAAAGAAAATTACAGGTACTTGTAAAAATAAATACAACATTTTCTTCTAAATTAAACAAAAAAGTAAAATATTTTTAAAATATTGGGGTTATCCCTTAGGTACAAGGCACAAGATACAAATGAAACGAATAGTACTTTTCTCGCTTTAACACTGGCAAACTCTGATATTATATCACTGATATTATTTATTATATCTATCAAGTAGGATACATTCAATGGAAATTATTGCTAAAAATCGTTTAATCTCTCCCGGCTCATAGAAGACCTTAGATAGTTTTTTTTTATAATTTTTAATTTGGAAAATGATCTCTCCGCGGATGCTACGGTAACTGGCAAGCACAAAAGTATTCGGAAGACTATTGCGGTGTTCGGAAAACTATTCGTGAGAGAAGTTTTGAACATGTACTCTAAAATAGTTCTTGGACTTGCAGTATATTCTGATGGAAGAAAGATATTTAAATTTTTTAGCTCACTATACAGGTGTGATGCGTCGATAATGTCGATATCCTCTACGAAATTTGCGGCCTATACCAACGTTACGTCGCGCCGCGCAGTTGCCACAGAGCAAAGACCCGAATAGAGGAAGTGCCGACGGCCGACGGGTTACGGGTTCATATCAATATGGTGTTGTTGCATTGTTGACCATATTCTTTTTGAGGGCGAATGCAAGTAATGTAGAGATTACTAGCTTTTTTCTGAAAAAATATGTTTTCGCCACCGAAGGGCGGCCTGTGGCCGCTCCTGGATTTGGCCGCCCATCTACGACGCAGACCTCTGCTGCCGGCTCAGGTCGCCCCTGGTACTACTACTGATAGGTGGAGCGGTGCCTGAGATTTCCCGATGATTTTTTGCTGTGGGCCCCGGGGCCCCTGGTAACATGTTGTCCCCCCCCCCGCACCGCGGGGTCTACGGGTGTGGCTTCCATGCCACTGGCATGGACTCAAAAAGTTAATTTAAATTGCAAAATTACTTACCAATGGATTATTATCCTCAATCATTTTAGTTTTGGCGGTCAGGAAAGTGCCACAAGCCGCACAGCTAAGCATAATAACCCGAAAAAGTATCTAAATACCACATACACCTATCGCCGTGTCAGATATAAAAATATTGTACCAAAACTTGGTTAATACTCAGGGCGATTTCCGTCTCACGTACCTATTTTATAATATACATACAGCTTTGACTCCTTCCTGGCATTCTTTATTCAAAGGTGGGAAGCTATGGTAAGTTTTGGTCTTCGAGACGTGCGGTAGAGAGTCCAATACAAATCGGGTGGTACGGTTTTGAAAACTGTCTCATCCGAGACCGCGGCGGAAAGGAGATATAATTAAGAGATTTGCCATTTTCTGCGATTTTCCAGGATATCAATGCTTTTTCTCGGAAGAAATTGTAATGTATTTCTGTATCGTGCTGTCTACCGCCTAAATTTTGAAAATTATTCCGAAAATGTCCGATTTTTTTAGGTGTCTTTAGCGCCTCCACAAAAATCGAGAAATACTAAAAACCACGCAATTTCCGGGAGTGGTTCTGGAGAATTTGCGGTCTGATTTTTTCTTGATTGCCCCTCACTTTTGCATTTTCCAACTTTGACGGAAATACTCGCACCCCATTGGTCTATAGAGGCAGACGGGGTACGAACATAGCCGCGCTAGCGAAGTTAACGTTGTTCTACTATCATTTTTAGCGGGCGTTTGTTTCATTTTCATCCCATTAGTCCGGAGATTAATACAGTATGAATATAGCTGCAATAAAGAGCTTGGTTCTCTCAATAGAGATGAAACTTTTTTGTTTGGCCAAAAAAAATTTTGTTCTTGCTGTAATGGAGTGGCTACGGGGAAAAATAAAATTATGTAAAAAAAACTTGTCTTCAAACTACTTGATTTTCATGACAACACGTGCAACCTTTTTACCTGCAGAGGTAGAGAAAATAGAAAAGTCACGCTTACTGTTTCGACACACACTGTATATTTTTCCCGAAAAACAAAATACATCGGCCTACTGGATTTTAGAGAAAATACGGCCAACTAGGATTACCAACCGTCCTTCTTTCGGAAAGACCGTCCTCCTTTATAATTCATTCTCCTATATTTCTTACTCCAACAACTATCTCTTTCTTGCTACTTTAGAACATATCATTTTAAGCATTTTGAAAATATATCTTACCCACCGAAAATTCAAATTTATGTGTAAATTAAATATGAATGATTTTTTCAACACAGTATCAGAAGTGTCAAGGTCAAGGTATCAGAAGTGACAAGAAGACTTGAATACCGTACATATACGTGGTGGTTAATTTAATAGGTCACAAAAAAGTCTTTTTACTGTGGTGCAAAATTTCTAGTCTTAATCTCAATTTTCTATAATAGCGATAATCTTAATCTGACCAAACAACGTTAATCAGGACACCCCAAAACCTCCACATACCAAATTCGAACAAAAAATATACAGGAAGTTTCATTCTACAGGGTTCCAAATATAAGCAAAATAGGAACTTTAAAAGCATCTCTGGCGAGTCAACAGTTGAATGATCAACAGGATAACCTCAAATTGCCCCAGACACTATTGACGAAGTAAGTCCAAAAATACAAAAGCCTGCCAGTCAGTAAGTCCATATGAATTAATGTGGCTGGTGTGCCACAACAGGAATACAGGAATAATCTTAAAAAGTGATTTTGTCCCCACAGAAAATGTATCATCTTAAAAAGTGATTTTGTCGAGAAAGATGGTTTTTTATTTGTTGGTTGGCATTTTGTAAAGATATCAATTACTTTTGTGTTTATTAATGTTTGTTTTTTTCAATAATTATAGAGCACTCTTGACCCGTATAAAGTTTAATAAATATTCAGCATTTTGAGATGGCTCAGAGAACTGTATATTTTTGTATTGCTGTATATTTATGTATTATGTATTTAAAATTCGTAGTATGTCTTGGAAATTGAGATTACGACTTGAAATTTTGCACCAAAGTAGAGCTTTCTATGACCTATCTTCAGAAAAAAAAACGACTAAAATCTGTTGAAAAATAAAAAATTTACGGGGGTGCTTCCATTTCAAATGGGCCTCCCTGTAGTAATACAGTGGCTTGACTTTACAATTTCTCAAGGATCAGAGTACAAACCAAGGTTAGTTGGTACAAACATTTTTGCGACTAAAAGCCGGTCCACACGCAACCAGGTATCGTACGATTTGCATGCGCAAGTAAATCGTTACAGATAAATCGTTACAAATTCAGTGCGTCCACATTATAACAACTTATCGTAGTAAAGCTGCAATTTTCGCTTGATACAATAATCATGGAGGAAGGGTTTTTGGAGTATTTTGATGTTTTGTTTAAATGTTAAAAGGAATAGGGAAATCAGGAAACGTATAAATAGAACTAGATGGTCTAAAGCATGGTTATTGAAACGAAGTCTATTTTACCATTGAATTCTATTATAAAATTATGCGAAATGGTCGACATATTTTTAAACAAATTTAAAATAAATCAGTTATTGTTTTAGTTTTAATTAATTTAATAATTTCCGGACTAAAAATAGGTAGGAGTCAGCTACCGTCGCACCTAAAAACTGTACAAATCTCGGACAAGCGTACACACGTTACGATTTGCATGCGCAAATCTCCCAAATCTATGCTTTTCGGATCAGACTTTCAACTCCGACGTCCAACTTTGCATGCACACAGTTCTAAATTTTGTGAAAATCTGCTATACACACGCAACGATTTATCTGTAACGATTTACTTGCGCATGCAAATCGTACGATACATCGTTGCGTGTGGACCGGCCTTTACACCAATAAGTAGCACAATTTATTTATACCTTTTAAAGATCTTCACTTGCATTTTCCATTTTCGGAAAGGATTTTTTCTGTCGGTTACGAAATGGAGAGAGGAAAGAAACCAATGTAGAATTTATTTATGCTAAACTTCTTATTATTATTTGCGGTAATTTAAATTTTGTAAATTAACCTTGATCTTGTTTCCAGGCGAACTGCGCGTCACTTCGCGTCACCGACTGCTCGCGTCTCCTGCAAGAATGGTCCAGGGACGCCATCCTGAAGGACGACGTGTGCAACGCGCAGTGCGGCTTCCACCTGCGCGGCGCCCAGTCGGGCGGATTCGGGCTGACTGCTCCGCCGCAGCGCAGCGTGCGGTCACGCCCGTTCACCCGCTCTCCCCCCCTCAGGTCGAGCTCGTTCGAACCGTTGGGCGGCTTCAAGTTTCCCGACCTATCGCCGTTCATAGCGAAGTGAGTGGGCGTGGCCGGATGAGCGAGGGGCGTGACTTGGGTGGAGGGGAGTGACCGGTTGGGAAAAGGGCGCGTTCAACTGGAAATTTTGTTTGGCAGCACAATAAAAAAAGTACAATTAAAATAAATGGTTGCTGATAATCTTTTTGGACTTCGCGATAATTTTACTTCTAGTCATAAGTAACTTTCGCAAAACTAATTAAATCATATCTTGAGCGTGCCCAAAGACTGTTTTCCATTAATGCAATGAAGAAAATATCGAATTTGTTGACTGAAGGATATTAAGGAGAAAAATTTTAGGAAGTTCGAATTGTGTTTATAAATGTTATTGTTCGTGCTAAAATCTGTTGTTAACTAGTTTTAATTTTAGAATTAGGTATAAGATTTTGGGTATACACAAAATTTCAATCAAACTTTGTCATTATTACCCAAATGTACCTATGCTTAGTTGTATAGAAAAATTGCTCAGAGATCTTATAAACAGTTATAGGTATTAAACCATGTAAATAATTATTATATAGGTAGTGTTGTATGTATAAATAATAACTATATAGATATAGTTTTAATTATAATTTTGTACAGTTTTAGTGAAGATTTTAACATAAATATCTCGGAGTAATTATTGTAATGCATGTCTATACACCTATTTACTGCCTGATATGTGTGTAAGCATTGTGGATACTGAGTCAGATTGCATCTTGGAAATATTGTTGTTATGTACTTTATTGTATAGTCTTGTTATTCTGCATATTATTATATCCACTGCCGTCTGATATTACTGTCATACCACTCAAGAAACTTGTGTATTCAGAAACATTAAAAATAAAGACTAGTTTTGAGACAGCTGCCTTATTTATTGTACATATTTCTAAAAAGCCTATTTACATTTGGCAACGCTGCGCTGTGTATCTGACACATTCCGCCAAATTTAAATTCTGGAAGGAAGGACGTTGGCGGTGTCTCGAACCTCTCTGGCAATATTGCATATTACACTTACTCGATTCCTACATTTCACGTTGGCGTTGCTATATTATCATTACGTTTTTTTAAGTGAAAGAAAATACTTAAAACTACATACACTGATCGTCCATACATTTCATGTTGGCGTTTCTATAGGATCATTGCGATTCTTAAGTGGACGAAAATCCTTAAAACTACATCCACTGATGTTGAGAGTCTGCCCGGGGTAACCATTGTAAAAATTCCACCCCACACCTGACACTATGTGTTTGTTTCTTGTCGCAAGGCCATTGTTTCTCTCAACCCGCTCTGGCAATAATGCATATTATGCCTACATTTCATGTTGGCGTTGCTATAGGATCATTACGTTTCTTAAGTGGGCGGAAATCCTTAAAACTACAACCACTGATGTTGAGAGTCAGCCGTGGGTGCATATTTACGTTTCCTATACGGTCAACGCTACTCGTTGGGGCAGCCACCTAGAAAACGTAACGCATTCTGATCGCTTCCGTTTCCTAGACGGCAAGCGAAACGCTGCACCTGCAAAGAAGGTGGCACCTAGAAAGCATGCAAAGTACTCGTTTGCGCTAGCCGTATAGGAGACGGAAAGCAGGTCTCGCCTCCGTTTCCTACACAATTAGCGCAGTCGGTTGCGCTAGCCGTATAGGAGACGGAAAAATGCGCCCGGGGTAATTATTGTACAAATTACACCCCACACCGGACACTATGTGTTTCTTTCGTGTCGCAGGGCCATTATTTCTCTCAACCCGCTCTGGCAATAATGCATATTATGCCTACATTTCATGTTGGCGTTGCTATAGGATCATTACGTTTCTTAAGTGGGCGGAAATCCTTAAAACTACAACCACTGATGTTGAGAGTCTGCCGTGGGTGCATATTTACGTTTCCTATACGGTCAACGCTACTCGTTGGGGCAGCCACCTAGAAAACGTAACGCATTCTGATCGCTTCCGTTTCCTAGACGGCAAGCGAAACGCTGCACCTGCAAAGAAGGTGGCACCTAGAAAGCATGCAAAGTACTCGTTTGCGCTAGCCGTATAGGAGACGGAAAGCAGGTCTCGCCTCCGTTTCCTACACAATTAGCGCAGTCGGTTGCGCTAGCCGTATAGGAGACGGAAAAATGCGCCCGGGGTAATTATTGTACAAATTACACCCCACACCGGACACTATGTGTTTCTTTCGTGTCGCAGGGCCATTATTTCTCTCAACCCGCTCTGGCAATAATGCATATTATACTTACTTGGTTCCTACATTTCATGTTGGCGTAGCTATAGGATCGTTACGTTTTTTAAGTGGACGGAAATCCTTAAAACTACATCCGCTGATGTTGAGAGTCTGCCCGGGGTAATTATTGTAAAAATTCCACCCCACACCTAACACTATGTGTTTGTTCCTTGTCGCAGGGCCTTTATTTCTCTCAACCCGCTCTGGCAATAACGCATATTATACTTACTTGGTTCCTACATTTCATGTTGGCGTTGCTATACGACCATTACGTTTTATAAGTGGACGGAAATCCTTAAAACTACATCCAGTGATATTGAGTCTGCCCGGGGTAATTATTGTAAAAATTCCACCCCACACCTGACACTATGTGTTTGAAAGTTATACAATATTGAGTATTGCATATTATTAAAAGAAATGGTTTGTGGCATATGGGACAAAAATGCTTTGGTAATTGGCAACACCAAACTAGCTTCCAATATCTAATGGAAATTGTGTATGGGTCCTTCGGAGGTGTGCAGACCACGACAGGTACCTGTTTCAGGCAGACGCAGCGCACCTCAACCGAAAAGACCCAGACACGTTCGCTAAGTGGAAAAGGAACTAGTATAATGCGGTGAGCATTTACCATCCAACGCCATCTAGCTGGTACTGCCAAAACCAAAGCAATGTGAGTGTGTATATATCGACCGGTATATAAAAAGAACTCGGCAAAGCGGCGCGGCGCGGTGGAAAAAAACAGAAGAAGCATACATACGGGGGCCAAGAAACTCGTTTGATTCATCACCGAGTATCTTCTAATATATAGAAATCAACAAGGATCGAATCGTGAGTTTCAATCCTCGTGTGTTTACGTCTATAGCCAAACGATGATTAAACAAAATGAATATTTAGTGTCCCCATTATAATTTTAAAAGAAATTTCTTGTGTCTGGGTCTTTTCGGTTGAGGTGCAGTGCGTCTGCCTGATGAGGGCCAACAAGCCCGAAACAGGTACCTGTCGTGGTCTGCACACCTCCGAAGGACCCATACACAATTTCCATTAGATATTGGAAACTAGTTTGGTGTTGCCAATTACCAAAGCATTTTTGTCCCATATGCCACAAGCCATTTCTTTTAAAATTATAATGGGGACACTAAATATTCATATTGCATATTATATTGTCGCCAGAACTAAAGTTGTAAGCAAAATTTTAGCTCAATCGGATGTCAATATGTGGTTCTAATTCAGCTTGCAAGATTCGACCCACACATTCATATTGTAACGAAAAATGCATCTAAAGTTATTATCAGCTTTCAATGAGCCTGAGGCCCCAGGGCCCCATTTTCTTTTAGTTTTCATTGTTTTCCCTGTAGAGCTTCAATAACTTTCTAGAAATTTGCTAGAACTTTATGATTTGTGCATCTATCATTGGTCAGGAATATTCTAGAGTTCCAGTCTTCCATTTGAGTATATAAGCCCTAGGCATTGGGCCTGAAGTAATTAAAACTTTTATTTGTTAACCTTTTACTGTAAAAGGTTATAACGCGATTTTAGTGCGAGTTTGAGACCTGAAGAATATTCTTGGCCAGTGACAGAGTCTGACAAGTAATATTTTGTGAAGGCTACAGTAAAGGTTGTAACCAAGAAAACGCGCTATTGTTATTGTTTAAATCTGGTACAATACATACTAACAGGGCAAGTTAAATAAAAGCTTGTAAAAATTTAATACAATATCTATAATACTATAATAAGGCGGATAGAAAAGGATAGGACGTTCTCGTTGCTCTCTCTAAACAAAGCACCAGAAGCGCCACCACCAACGAACTGCTTGACATCACAACCAAGTACAGCGCGTTATAATAATGATTTGAATTGCTTACATTTATTACATAAAAAATAAAAAATGGTGAACTAAAAACAAGGTGAACCATTGACAACAATAACAACTAAGCTTACTATAGTCTATCCAAGTTACAGAGGCAGTGGATCAAAACATTGGCCACCACGTGACCTATTCTCTTATTGGTCTGGTCGTCATAAAATGTCAAGTGTTTACGCGGCGAGCAGAATGCAGGGCCGGCTCTTCCCTCAGTCGAGTTTCCTGCATACTTTAGATCGGATCGCGAGCAGTATATTCTGTAAATTTATTTTGCTACTTAATTTAAGGAAATTTATAAAGATCTACGAAAGTTAAAAACACAATTTTTAGAACTAGTTGTTAGAATTAGTTCAGAATTACAAGCCACTGGGAATCTCATATTAGTCAGACCCTGGTAATCGATCGCAATGCGGTCATGTGACTTTGTTTATATCTACTGCCGCTGTAACTTGGATAGACTTTAGGTTTGTTTGGAACATAATATTGTTCAACATCAGCGTAGCCATGGTTCATAAAACAAAACAATAACTATTTGCAAAACATCAGTGTAAGTGACAATGCTGGAAGCTGCATTTTTATTTTACATTAATACCTAATAATTATTGTTATTTTTGAACGTTTGTTTATTTATTTTACATAATTATATCATGTTTTTCTTCTTTATAATCTGCTCGAAGCAACTATCAAAAGATTCGTTTCATTTCATAGCGAATTAAAATCTTCCAAATTAATTTTTCATAAATTCTCGCGTGCGGGCTCTGTATAGCCTTAGTAAGATGTGTTTATAGAAAATAAAGTGCACTGTGAAGACAAACAAAACCTAATTATTGGGTATAAAAAATATATTACTTCATAAGTGCAGATGTACAATATAAAAAATGAACACAGTAACAAGTTGTAAGTATTTTGATATAAATACATACCTAATATTCGATTACTTTAAATAGCCTAAATATAAAATCTTTCTTGGGTAGATGTCCACACACAAAATATTCATGTAAGTACCTAATCATAATAACCAGGAGCCAGAGCTGCAAGAAATCCATGTATTAATTCATATTTTGATTTAAATCGATTTTAAAATTGATTTTTAAATAATATACTTTTAAATCTTTTTCCTACATGGTTATTTTTGATTCACGATTTAAATACTTTTCTTGGGTGATTTGATTGTATAATAGCCCAGTCAAATGGTAGTTTTCCCGTAACAAAATTGCGGAAGTTTGTTTCTGGGTGGTTCTATAAGTTTTTTGGGGTGCTGAGTCCGAATTTGAAGTTTGCCGCCATGTAGGAGGTAGGCTTCTTAACGAAACAAGCGCAAAAACTCAAAATAATCACTTTTTTTCAGTTTTCCGCCTATATCTCGAAAGCTTTGCGATTTTTGAAAATTATCATTCATCTTAAGTACAGTTTGTTCAGCGAATGTTCGGCCCTACGTCACAACTCCTGTCCTTGTCTGGCTCGTGAATATACGACCGATATCCGTCGTATAGTCATGAGTAAGACGAGACAACTGTAGATAAAATTTTGTACAAAACGCACTGTCAACTTTGACTTTATGTTGAGCCTTATCGGCGCTAGAGCGCGGTGAAAAACAGCGTTTTTTTGGCCTTCTACGAAAACATAACAGACGCCCGCTCCCACCCCCTACAACTCGAAAAATATACTCGTACATGAATCTACAAAAACCTTTATATCATGTTAAAGTACATTAAATTTCCTATAAGAGACGTCTCTATAACATTCAATTTTTTTCATAAGGGGGGGAGGGAGCAAAGCGAACATTATGAAAAATGGCTTTTGCGCCCTACAGTCTCATCGGCGCTATACTTTTGATGTATTTCGCTTTAAAAGATATTGACCAAACCAGATGTACAAGGCCCAAAATTGTTTTGATAATTTAATTTAAATTTTTTAGAAATAATGTCCAAATTACAAAATATATTAAGGCATTTATCGTCAAGATTATCAACAACTACTAAAAAAACATTTTTATCTTTACAAACCCGTATTTTCCTGAATTTACTAAACAACAATAATAATAATAGTTATGTGAAATCAACTAAACTACCGATTAAACACTCAGTGCCGGTTTAGCCAAACTTCGGGCCCTGAGCTCTATAGATTTAGGGCCACTTTTAATAGTTTACCTTCGGTCACCTTTTTACAAATCAAACAAAATTTAAAGTTTCATTTTTTATTCGAAAATAGAAAGAGATATTTTTATTTTTATCATTATCATTATAATTTAGGATATTTTTGACAAAAATACAAAACTATTCAATTTTTCATTATTTCCCCAAAATTTTTTATGTGGCATCCCACAAAATTGACGTTTTCAGCGGTAAATACATAGTAAAGTTAATTACAATTCCAATAGTTTTTATAATTTACGTTGTAAAGACAGTTACAATTTTGGGTTTCCATTAGTTCGACTGTTAAAACATTGTAACACTTACAATATTTTTGCCTGGAAAAACCACAAATTTTTTAAAGGTAATGGCATTTACAATGTTCTTACTCGAAGTTTTATCGAGACAAGATACGTTTACAGTCGTTTTTGAGATATTATTAAAAAAACCGTTTAAAAAATTAACTATAGTACCCTGTATCTTTTCTATAAAGCATCTCTGGACCCATGTTCACATGAATTTTTTGTTCAAAATAAAATTTTCTATTGTTTATTTCAAAATTGTGGTTTAAAACTGGGACACCCAGTATATTTCTAGTTGTAGGGGGTCGTAATTGGCGTTTTTGACGTTTTCGTAAAAAAACGATGTTTTTCAGCGCGCTCTAGCGCCAATACCGATCATTAGAAAATCAAAGTTGACTAGTGCATTTTGTAGAAAATTTTATCTACGTTAATTTTATATCTTCGAAAAACATAGTTTTCGAGATATAAGCGAAATACTGAAATAGTGCCAAAATTTTGAGGCTATTTGCATTTCTCGTTGTTGTGAAGCCGACGTCCTACACGGCAGAAAACCGTTGAGAAGATCTTTTCAAAAGATTTAAATCATTTAGACAGTATTTAAAGACTTCAAAATAATCTAAAATCAATTTGGGAAATTTAAATCTTAAAAGCGACTTAAATCTTTTGTTTGTTATAATTTAAATCGTTTAGAAATATTTAAATCTTAATAAATTATTTATTTTCATCAGAGTAGTAATGCTTTTAAATCATTTATTATTACATTTTTGATAAAAATGGTGCAATACATGAACATGGTACAAGACAAACAAATTTAATGAAGACAGCATAAAAAGTAAATTTTGGAAAAAAGTCAATATTACATAATGGAATCCAAATATATAATAACTTAATAAAGCCGTTAAAAATGACATCAAACATGACCAAATTTAAAAAAGATATGTCTCATTGAAAAAAGTGATTTGTGATTGATTTAATTTCATTTATTTTTTTTAATTCTTTTATTGGATTCTCTATAATGAACTGTCAAGTTGGTTGAGAATAATAAATAAATGAATGAATTTTTATTAGCAATGTAAATCATTTCGCGTTATTTAAATTTAAATATTTTTTATGAATTTATCGACCTTGGTTCGAATCGAGGTAGATTCGAGGTGGATTCACGGTATTGCTTCTTAATAGCTTTATCAGTGTGATTTACTAATAATTATTGTCCTACACTCACTGGGATTACTGCGGTTTTCTAGGGTTATCCGTAGTAGGTACTTGAGAAAATGCCATCCTAGTTCTATTAGGAAAAGTGGGCCCTAGCTGGCAACGAAGACAAAATAACAGTAATTGCCCCCCTCCCCCTCACAAGCATTCAGTTGCTTCTGGGGTACTCCTAGTTCCGAGTATTGTGAGGTTGAGAATTATCGTTATTATTATTAATTAATTTGTAATAATTGTTCTTCCCATTCTTAATGATTTAAATCATAAGTTCATAAATATTACGAAAAATGATTTAAAATAAATCTTCTATTTAAATCAGTTGACATTAAAAAAAAAAGTTTTTTTACTTAAATACTTTTGAAAATGATTTGTTGCAGCTCTGCCAAGCGCAAACTTATTTTAAAAGGTAGATACCGGAATGCCTACTTAATACTACTTTATGTCTTTTTTAAATTTTGCTCCGAGATTGTACATACCTATTCGATATCCCCAGAGAATTCAATTTTACTGAAAGAAAGCACTTCATTTGGAAAGATATGGAGTTAAATCTGGAAATTTGAATCCTCCAAAATGTCCGAAGGTTGGCTGTTCAAATGAAGTGAATCTGGAACGCACACTTCTTCCAGGCGATGAAAATCCAGATGGACCACCATTTCTAACGTGGAAACCGCATTGGGCGGTGCAGACTTCGTCTCTGAGGATGGCATCTCTAGACCATTCTTCTAATAGTCGTTCGCAGTCGGTAACTCGGAGTGAGGCACATTTAAGCTGTAACAAAATATCATTTTTTCAAAACGTTTTTATTACATATGAAACTTTGTAAACACAAAAAGCGATAATCGCTTTTCTTGTAAATACTTTTACACTCGTTAATCTTATATCCTTTTCATAGACAAATCTAGCAAATCGATTTTCACCCACTTCTAATTGTCGTATCGATCTAAAACTTACTCAGTTTTGGTGACAATACAATATTATGGCACCGTTAAACTTTTAGGATGATGGAGAAGAGATGGCCCTTAGGGACCCCTCAATGGTTCCTTGCAAATAGTGACGCATTATTAGCAGAGATGGAGAGCATGCGCGAACAGATATCCTAAGGAAAGAGTTAGGTTCTCCATATTAAATACCTGATTAGATTTGGATGTAAAATTCCCTGTTGTACTCTAGATCCGTAAAACTTTCAAGTTCAAGTTTATTTAAGAATAAAAAGTTAAAATAAAAAATTAATAAGTACATAGTTTAAAAAACTGAAAAACACGCGTTTCTTGTTGACTAAAAAGTAAAAAATATTTGATTTGATAATAATAAGAGCTTTGGCCGCTATACAGGGTGGTAAAACTTTTATGAGCAAAACTTCAAGATTCTATGGACAGCATCAAAATAAGTAGATTTTGTCATATAAACATGTATCGGAATCTAACGGTTTTCGTTATACGTCAAAATTCAATTTTTCTTCAAGTTTCTTTTTATTTTTCCTAAAGCAAGAAGGCTAAGGCGAACATATTTGGTACAGTTTAGAGTCACATTAAATGCTATAAATTAAAATTAACTTGGCCTGCCCCCCTCCACCAATTGCGGACAGGCGGGGGTCAACCAGCACATTTTGTAATAAAAAAATGATTCGCCACTAGAGAAACTATCTTTGTATGCCTTCATTAAATTTATCAATCGATTATAAAAAAAGCTATTCTTGACTAAGTTTCGAAAAATTCATTTTAAAATTTAGTCTGCACGTCATATAGCCCCATGTTGACATCGTTTGCACTTAATGTTTTTAATACAGCCATAATATAGAAACTACCATATCTTTAACAATCTATTACCAAATCAAATATCCACACATTTAATTTACTTACAGCCAAATGGATTTGGCAGTGCAATACACAAGATAAATATTCACCTGGCAGAATAAATGGCCAGATTAAAATTTGCCACCCAAATATTTTTTTGCAGATTTTCAAAATACAATGTACAACATAAATTATTATTGATGTGGACTCGTGCTAATGTTCAGAAACCTTTGAAAAATCGTCTAGCCTTGGTATTACCACAGAAAATACAATATTCAGAACAGAGGGCTCCTTAAAGACAGCTGTGAAATCGACTCCAACTTTTAGGCTTAATATTTTCCAAGTGCATTGATATTGAGGTCCACTATTAGATGTTGGCTAATCTGGCTAATCTATAAATGGAAAGATTATATTTTAGGAAAATATCATTTTATAGGAAATGCAATCTGCTTGTTTTTGAAGTCTGAAGTTGGAGTCCATTTGACAGGTATTGTGAAGGAGCTTTCTGTTGCCACGAATGCCACGGAGAGACGATGTTAAAATGAAGACGGGTTTTGGTAAACCGCTCATTCAGACTTGGGTATCAAAGCAGAATAATAAAAAGTTATTTATGCCCGCATTTCCAGCCACTTAGCTGCAGACCCAAAGGCAATTATTTGTACCCACTACTTTGTTGCAAACCAGTGTAGGCGTCGATTACGGATATAAAATCGTATTAAAAATAAGTGCATCGAAGGAAAAGTAATTATGTACTTAACTTACGGGATCGGAACAAGACCTTTTTAAAAAAATGCAAAGTTTTTTATTGGCAACTAGTACAGAGTCTGATAGTCAAAAGTCGAAAAATGTGGAGCGCGATAGTTTATATAATTTAAGGAAAGCAGAATTGGCAAGATTTCAAGGTGTTCGAGAGTCCATCTAGACTCTGCTGAGTTTGTAGTTTCTACGGCGTAATTTCTATGATGAGGTACCAACTTCTAGAACATAACTCCTCCCGCCTTAAGTGGAGACTTCCGGAGTAAACAGGATGGAAGGCGACGTTGTCTTCTCTTATTTCTTCAAAATTTTGAATTTATTTTTCATTTTCCAAATAGTATAGGTGATCAGGATGATGACGATGCTTCCTACGGTGATCCATAATATCCAATCTATCGGAGTTGAAGTATCGATGTCGACTATGCTGATCGGGTTTGACGCTTGAATTTGTTTTTCCAATTGGTGAATATCTTGAAGGTTTACATTTTCGATTTTCAGGGGGCTTCTTCTTGTTTCGATCTTGATTATTGATGGATTTTGAATTTTAGGTATTAATAAAGGATTTCCAATGGTTTTTGTTTCTTTGTTACCAATTTCATAAGATTTGTATTGAAATGTACAGTTGTAGGGTATCTGAAGTAAGTTGTTGCCTTGTAGAGTATGAAACTTCTTTTCTGGACATGTAGAAGTGGCTTGAATTTCTTCTTCGCTGATTATTATGAAATATTTATTATTAATTTTATTGACGATAAATTTTGGTGGTACGATCGGAATTTGGTTGCATTGATTTGGATGACCATTTATTAAGGTGGTTATGCAGTCATTATTTTCTTGAATATTTTCTAGGTTACAGATGTATATTTCGTCAAGTTGCGGGCATGGTTCTTCCATGTATTGATGAGCCTTTTCTTCTAGGGCCAAGTAAGGTTTTGGGGGTACAATAATTAGGTTTTTATCCGTAGGGATTGGAAATAAATGAAAATATTGAAAGGTACTAGGATGTATTATAGGGAATTCCATGGCAAATATTATATTATTTTCCGAAAAATGGCAATTAGTCTTAATTATTGAATACCAAGATTCTAATTTTATATTAAGAATTTCTTGTTTTTTATATTGATTAGAAAGTTCGTTCAAAATATCCACAAGATTTCGCCTTGTCAAAATGTCGGGGTGTGCTACATGTAATTTTGAAAAGGTGACAGCATTCTCTAAATTATCTAGTAAAGTAATAATGATATTAGTATTTATAAAAATTTGTTCAACTATCGACATGTAGGTCGTATATCGGTAAAATTCATTGGTAATATTGGAGATATTGTTTTGGATTTCATTAACTAACTTTGCGATTTTCCTTTGATTGGAATTAATGTCTTCTATAATTTTAGATTGCTTTTGCATTAACTGTTTAGAAAGAGACATTTGTAAATTAACTTCTGAGACAATTTTTCCTTGATTAGATTTTAGTAATTTTAAAGCATTATCATAGCGTTGACCGTCATTAGCATCCAGGGTGCCAAAAAGCCATTTTTGTACAGTGCCTGCTAAATTTACAAGACCTCGTCGTTTCCGTTTGTGATTAAAATTTAAATTTTCATATTTTTCGTTAAGTTCGATAATTAAAGGATATAAGTGTTCTGAAATATTACGAGAATTTCTAAGTAGAAAATTCCAACTTCCAAAGTCGAGTGAGGAATTAATGTTTTGAAAAATGTTTGTTATCCCATCAATTTGAGTTTTTATGTCTAGTAAATTTATATCATATAAGAAAACATGTTTACTTTTTATAACGCGAGCTTGGCCTAATTCAAAGGGGAGAATTCCGGGAGAGTTGATTTTGGATATTTCTATTTTATTCTGAAATGTCACTATTATTTGCAGCAGAAGTAGAAGGATTCTCAGCTTCATTTTCCTGTAACAAAGGAGGTTGTTTTAGCTCCTTCATATGAATTATTTCTTCTTTATTATTATTTTTGTTTTTTATTTTGAATTTATTATGTTCTAAAATTTCGATAATTACGTATGGACCTATAAATTTGTTGCTCTTTTTATTTCTGTTAAGGGGATTTTTCTTAAATACAATTTGATTAATTTTAAAAGTAGGATTTGTATTGCCCTTTGCATTTTTCGTATTAACAATCTTTTCTTTTTCTTTTATTAACCTCGTTTGGACGTCACCATATACGTGTTTTAATTTTTCCGCGTGATTTTCGACATAGTTTGAGAAGAAGTGTTTAGGAGTAAAAATTTCGGGGTTTCTTAAGTCTGTATGACCGTATACTAATTCAAAAGGCGTGAATGTCGTCGAACTGTGTATTGAGCAATTATAACCTAAAACGGCGTAATTTATTAAGTCGGTTTCGTTAGGGAAAGATTCTTTTAAAATTCGCAGGTGTTCTATTATTTTGGAATGGAAACGTTCTACTATACTGTTTGACTCGTAGTGGCCTGGTGTAGTGAAATGAATATCTATTTTATGTAATTTTAATAATTCCTTAACCGTTTCATTATTGAATTCACGTCCATTGTCTAAAATGATCTGTTGAGGAGTACCAAAAGAACAAAAATATTTTACAAGAGCATCACATATGGTTGTAGCGGATTTTCCGGGAATTAATGTAGCTTGCGCGAATTTCGAGAAAGCGTCAACGAAAGTTAAATAGTTTCTGGTGTCATAATAGAACACATCGACATGAACTAACTGGAATGGTTTACAAGGAGTTTCAGTTAATACTTGAGGTACATATGGAGGGTTTCTACCGTATTTGGTTCTCTGACAAATTTCGCATGCATTTATATATGCAGTAATATCGGACTTCATATTTATCCAAAAATAGTTTCTCTTTAAATAATTTAGTGTTTCTTGTATTCCGCGATGATTCGTTTTTCCTAAATGGTGATTTTTTATTAGTAATAACTGTTCCTCTTTGTCTTTTATGGTATTAATTAATTTTGTACATATTATCAGTTTGGGACCTAATCGATTGAAATGCTCTGAGTAAATATTTGAAAATTGTGTTATAAATTGCGAATGATTAAAATAAATGTGATACGTAGTGTTTGGTCTTAGATATTGTTTTAGAAAATCTAGGATTAATTGCTCATTTGAAATTAAAGGAATTTTGACTGTCATAATTTTTTGGTGCAAGTAGTTTTCTTGTTCTACTGAAAGTTTATCGACGTTATTTTTGAAAATATGTATTTGATTCGTTTTATTATTGATAATTTCGTCCAAAATAGGTAAACTTTCATTACATATTTCTTTTGAGAGGGAATGGGCAGTTTCGTCATCACTAATTTCAATAGGTGCGTCATTTAATATTGTAGGTCTAGGTTTATCAGGAGGTCGGATTTGTATGTCGGAGTGAATTATTATCTTAGGTTTCGTTCGCGGGACGGGGTCAGCTGTGTGAGTGTCTGGCGTTAATGAACTTGCTTGGGTATTGTTTACATTACTGTTAGAAATTTCTTGGCTTGTACTGGGTAGTTCAAAATTTTCTGGGTTTTCTACATAGTTCCTTAAAAATTCGAAAGTTTCTTGATTTATATCTCCTGGATTATTGATAACAGATTGGGTTTCATGAATATTCAAATTTATACGAGAGAGTGCGTCGGCATTGGAGTTTAACTTTCCCTTTTTATAAACAATTTTGTAATCATACTCTTCTAATTTGAGACGCCAACGAACCAATTTCGAATTGGGTTCTTTCAAATTAAAAAGCCACGTGAGGGGGCGATGAACGGTAACTATTGTAAATTTTAGACCATAGAGGTAGGGACGAAAGTACTTACAAGCCCAAACAATGCTCAATAACTCTTTCTCAATAGTACTGTAATTTTGTTCACTGTCATTTAGGGTGCGTGAGGCATAGGCAATAGGTTTGTCTTGTCCAATGGTGCCTTGGGATAATACTGCGCCGATAGCGATGTTGGAAGCATCAGTAGTTAGAATGAATTCAGGATACTGTAATATCGGATCATTACACAAAATTTTCTTACATGTGTTGAAAGCTTCTATGAATTTTTGACTATGAGTAACTTGAGCGTTCTTCTTTAAACAGAGAGTTAAAGGTTTAGTTATTTTTGCGAAATCTTTAATAAAGCGGCGGTAATATCCAAGTAATCCAAGGAATGATTTTATTTCTTTTTGAGTTTTAGGAATGGGGAATTTTTGAATACAGGAAATTTTTTCGGGATTGGGTTTCACTCCTTCTGATGTAATAATGTGTCCGAGGTAAGCAACAGTTTTTTGTAGAAAGTCGCATTTGTCAAGTTGTACTTTAAAATTCGCGTCACGTAGTCTGTCGAAAACTTTTTTGAGATTAATTATATGTTCTTGGAGAGATGTACTGAAAACTATTATGTCATCTAAATATACGAGACAAATTTCGTTTGTTAAACCACGTAAAATATTATCTATTAATCTCTGAAATGTACTGGGTGCATTTTTAAGACCGAATGGCATTCGTAAGAATTGATAATGTCCAGAATCAGTAGAAAATGCAGTTTTGGGTACATCATTTTCGTCAACTTCAATTTGATGATAACCGGAGGCCAAATCGAGTGTTGTAAAGTAATTCGCACGTCCTAGTTTGTCTAATATGTCCGTTATGTTTGGAAGGGGATATTTGTCACTAATAGTTTTGTCATTTAACTTACGATAGTCGATGACTACTCGCCATTTCCTTTTTTTACTAGCGTCGAGTTTCTTTGGAACGATCCAGATTGGACTGCTCCACGGGGATGTGGATGGTTCAATAATTTTTTGTTGTAACATTTTATCTATTTGGGATTTTACTTCTTGTCGATGGATTTCGGGAAACCTATACGATTTAGTAAAAATAGGTTTTTCGTCTGTGAGATTAATTTTATGTTTGACTTTATTTGTAAAGCTAAGAGGTATTTTTTCACAGTAAAAGATGTCCCTGTATGAATAACAAAGTTTACGTAAAGCGGACTTTTCTTCATAATTGCAATGATCAAGTCTAATATTTTTTAAATTTTGTTTTAGTAGATTATCTTCAGTTTCTGAGAGTTCCGAATTATCTTCGATTTTGTCGGTAAAGTTAATCTCATTAGGGTTTAAAATTTCAACGTCTAAAGGTTCAGTAATTATGACTTCAAAGGGTTCTAAATTTGGATTTATAATTGTTGTTGTCGCGAAATAATTTTGAATATCAACTACAGCACGAGGGGATTCTAAATTGTTATCAAAATTATTGTAATCTAAAATACCGAGGCCATTTTTATAGCATACTGGAACTTTAACTATTTTTTGAGTTCTAGGTGGTATAATTAAAGAGTGATAACATTTTTGGAAATTTTTCTGTTGTTTTGAATTGGAGTTTTCCGAAAGTAGAGGTATTTGAACTTTGGGAGTCTTTAGTAATTTATTGTCGAGATCTATATTTGATCGTAGTCTTTTCAATAAGTCCATGCCAATAAGACCGTGATATTTTGGGGAAAAATCATAGATATAAAATTTATAAAATCGATTTACGTTAAAAATGTCGAAAAGTGGAATTATGGCAATTTCATTGTGAAAAGTAATATCGTGAGAGGTCTGAATACTAAAATCTTCATGAAAAATGCAATTACTGTAAAACTTATAAGCTACATCGGGGTTAATTATACTACGGGAACTACCTGTATCTATAAGGAATCTGGCATTAATTTCTGGAATTTCTATATACGTTAAATCGCTCTTATGTAGATGATTTAAGTCAATTATTACGTTGGGTTCTGTGGATTCGAAGCCTGGGAAAAATTTTCAAAACTTTCATAAGTTTTGTTCGGTACGAAATTTTCATCGGAGTTTTCATGGTAAAAATCGGGAAAAATTTCATCGGGATTTTCCGGGTTTTCGAGATTTTCATCGAAGCTAAAATCTGCCTCTTCAATATTGTGGAGTTGTGGAGTTTGGTAATTTTTTGGAAAATTATTTCTGAATTGAGTTTGTATAGTAGGAATTCGTGATGTAGTAGACATCGGTTCAGGTTTATGTTGCGGAGTTATACCGGTGGGTTTAAAAACATTTCTGGAAGTGTTAGGGGCTCCAAATACTTGTTTATTGGTAAAAAATTTAGGGGAAGGCATATTCTGTCGAGGTTGGATGTTTATAGGTTGAGATGGGAATTGAGCTCTTTCGGGAAAATTTTGATTTTGGGAATAATTTTGATTTTGCGAAAAATTGTTATTATTTGGCGGAAACATTGATTGTTGTCGTGGTGTTATAGCTTGTTGATTATTATAAGAATTCATTTTTGGAAAGTGTTGAGGATTTTTATTTGGTAATGTTGAATTTTGGAAATTACTTGTTTGAGACTTTTGAAATAAAATAAAGTTTTCTTCTTCAATAACATACGATATTGCGAGTTCTAGACTGTCAGGATTTCTTAAACGAACCATATCTTGGATACGTCCAGATAGACCTCTTATAAAGGTTTTTAGTGAAAGTTCATCATAATTTTTAATTTTAAAAGCACGTTCTTCGTTAGTCATTTCCATTGAAATTATTTTAGAAGCGATGGAACTACGGCACTTTTGTAATCTCTGCCCAAAATTACGAAAAGATTCATTTTTGAAGGGTCGCGAAACAAGCATTTCTTGCACTAAGCAATCAAGGTTTCTTTGGTCACCGAAACTTAGTCTTAATAATTCTTTTAAATTTGCCCAATTTCTTACGTCAGGTCTACTACCAGCAATAACTAAAGCGTGTCCTGTTAATTTTCCAATAACAGCACGTATTAGGAAGGTATTTATGGGATCAGCGGGGTTTGCATTGGAATATGTGGAAATAAGAAAATCACAATGTTCTATAAAAATTTCGAGAGTGTGTGGGTCTCCATTAAAATTTGGAATTGTATCGACATACAATCTAAGCAGACTATAATTGATTTGTGCAGGTTGAGGTTGATTATTCATGATTTCTTCTTCAATTGTACCAATACTATCACTATCACTATCACTTAAATCTAGAGAACGGAACGAGTTTGAAATATCTTCGAGTGAATCAATTTTGAAATTTAAAATTGAAACTTAAAATGAAATTAAACTTCTTAACCTAACTTAATTATATCTTTTGAAGTATTATATGCTCTAATATTTCGCAAGACGCAATCTTATGAATAGATTCAACTAGAAAAACATATACACTGGATTTCTAGGGACCTAAGACTGACCTGTTTGCCACAGAAAGGACAAGGGAAAGGAAACACGGATTGGCCCTTACCTTGGTCTCTTCCTGGCTCTGCAGCTTCAATCGGATCTTGAAGTTCTTGTTTGTTGGGAGTTCGATACTCCAGAAGCGCGAGACCGATGGCGCCACGCAACTCAAACAATCCGCACGACTGCGCCACTTAACTTAAGTTTTTTTATTGGCAACTAGTACAGAGTCTGATAGTCAAAAGTCGAAAAATGTGGAGCGCGATAGTTTATATAATTTAAGGAAAGCAGAATTCGCAAGATTTCAAGGTGTTCGAGAGTCCATCTAGACTCTGCTGAGTTTGTAGTTTCTTCGGCGTAATTTCTATGATGAGGTAGCAACTTCTAGAACATAACTATGTAAACATTTTTTTGCTGGCAGTTTTTTTAAATAAGCAAGGTATCTATAGTACTTTTTACCAACATCTCTGATAGAAATCTACGAAGGCGTAGAAGGGCCACTCAACCAAAATTTTTTTTTAAAGTTTATTCCGACTTACTAACTAATTTTGACTTACTATCTCAGAATTCTGCGTCAAAGGTATGTTGTACAGGGTGTCCCAAACTCGACGCCCAGGGTTCTTATACGCAAACAAAAACAGCGAGTAAAAATTTGTTTTGTGGATTTCTCGTAGGACTACTCAATTCACAGATGCTCGGACAGATGGAAAAGGAATTAAGATTTTATTATTATAGTTATAATATATGTACAGGGACCGATAGAAAGTTGGACACAAAAATTTAATATTTTTAAACTCTGATAAGTCTGATTTCGATTAATTTATATTCCTAGCTGCTAATCGAACAAGATTAAAGTTCAGTAGCAAATTCATGAGTTATCCGATGATAAGTCGCGATTGCGGTATTTTGTTACAAAAAAAGGTAAATTTCTTTTCTTTTGACTAGGTGGCTGTGACTTTAAATCTGACATCTGACTTTGATTACAAACAACTTTTGTAAGTAACTTTTTACCGTATTTTAAAAAATAAAGGTACTTTACTCTTGATTTATTTTGACATTTCTGAATCTACCTCGTATCCATAAATAGATATTAACATTTTGATATGTGCGTTTTGAGTTTTAAATAATGCACCAACTTTTATCAAGAATAAATTTTTCTGAGAAATTGATAATAAAAAAGTTCTCCATTTGTGTCCAACTTTCTGTCGGTCACTGTATATAACTGTTTATGAACGCCTTTTTAAGAAAAACTGTTATTGGTGTTATTTTTCTATTAAATTATCAATATTCCGGGATGAAATTTTGTAAACAAGGTTTTCCAGAAATTTTCATAAATAGAAATCTAATAGTTAGGTCTGGCGAACTTTTCTGACCATTTTATGAGGCCATTTATCCCAATCCATTTGTTTCCAAACTCATTATGTAGAAATTCTTTTTCAATGTTGGCATTGTGTGGTGGAGCTCCGTCGTCTTGAAACCACATGTTTCTTCTTAAATGCAATGGCACATTTTCCATGAGAACTGGCAATTGTTATTGCAAAAATTAGAGATTATATTCGTGTAATACAAAGTATGAAAGTATACATATTATATCCTAAATCAAATTAGCCTTGGCTTGATCGGGTATCCATGGAAAACAATTGACAGTTGATACCTTGATAACTAATTGTAGATTATTCTCAAATTCTTTCAAATTTGACAAGTAATTTTTGTGTTATACGAATCATTGATAGGGCCGTAGCCAGACACTTCAGGCGGGGCTAACGACTTTCGTCTCAGAGCAATACCTACATATTTGAGAAGTGAGGGATAGAATACTTTTTCTTTCATAAAAGAAACAAAACTGGTAACAAAGTTAAACAAATTCAGTTATTGTCATATTATCAATGACAACACTGATCTCCCTTAGTGATATGTAACTAAAAATAAAAGTAAGTGCTCCTAAAATTTATTGTGACACCCCAGACACCCTATAAATTATCATTTACATTATATCTATAATTTTCTTTATTTTTTTCTGACCACTGTCGTATAGGTAAATTGAAATTTGTTTGAAGGTGGTCCCATCAACATTACCTATTGTTTTTTACGCGGGTATTAAAACCAGTAGAAGTGTCTGTCGAAATTTTTTTTAGAAATTTTACGAACAAATTTACTTTAAATCAAATTACAAAATCATGTCTTTTTTCCGCGTTTTTTCTCTTGTCTACGGCCCTGGATAAGTTAACAGTGAACCTGCGGCTCAGACAAGGCAAACATTTTGCCGCAGGCAGGACATTGCCCTGTCTGGTCCCCACTAGCGAGGGCCCTGTTTGGAAGACTGTGCATTTAACCGTGGAGTTGGATCGTTATATAGAAGGATCCGGTTCTCAACCGGTCATTATATTTCGGCATCTCGGTTGCTCGGGCTTAAAGCGCATGTTGGTCATATATCTTGTATTTTATTGAGTGTAGTATTAGTGCCTGCAGGTAATGTCTTTTCTTTTATTGATAATAATTTTCCTATTTTTTGTTAATGACAGTTATTTAAATTGCGCTATTTTTCTTCATTTTTTTTAAATTTTCCATAAGTTTTTTCTTCTTAAAAATGATCAATTTTTCAAATATTTGCTTATTCCATGACCTTCTAAATTGTCAAATATTTTCTAATACAAAATTACCTGATTTAAGCATAGTAGCAAATGCTTGGAATGCCACAGAACATTTAAATCTAAATTTAATTATTGACAAAGTAAGTTTACTTAAAATAAAATTACAGGAAACAAACTTTGATAAAAAGATATTTATCAGACGTGCTGCAATAACAAAATATATGCTTTTTAATTTCTTTAATAGAAAGTGTTAATAGTTAAAATGTATAGATATTTAAAAATGTAGGTATGTAGGTAATTACATCCTACGGCAAAAACAATTGCTTTTAAACTAATCAATTTTGCTTTTAGTATTGTGTATATACTTATTAGACTAATATAAATATGCTTACTTTGCTTTCTATGTCTATTTCACTTTGGTTAAAAGACTTTTCTTCAAAAGAAAACACCAGGAAAAATTTAATTAATAACTGTATAAACAAAAACTTGCCACCATCTATGTCAGAAATAGAGAATTGCAGTTTAGCAGGTGAGTTATTGTAAAAAATTGTTAGTTGAGTTTTATAAAATATTTATATTTTATTTAATCTATTAATCATCTCAAGGTACAGGGTTAGGCAGAATGAAGATCTATTTTCTATATACTGGTATTTATTAATGGTTAAACTTTAATCAAAAACTGAAACAAAATGTTCTTTAGTAAACATGGCAATTCTATTTTCTGAATATCACATCAGTCAAATGACTGTGAATTAGGCAGAATAACCTATCCATTTTTGAACTACATTTATTCAATAATGTAAAAAAATCTAATTTCAAATCAAGTCACCATGTGTTCCCGATACATGGCAATTTATGACAGTTGCCAAACTGTTTGCGAGAAACGTCAGTTAAAAGCTAATCGAACTTTGGAACAACTGAAGCATAATATTCGAACCGAGATTAACGCAATCCCAATTGAAATGTTGCAACAAGTGAAGAAAAATGTTTGAGCTAGACTTCAGGAGTGCCAGCAGCGAGGCGGAGGTCATTTAACTGATGTGGCATTGAGAAAATAGAATTGCCATGTTTACTCAAGAACATTTTGTTTCAGTTTTTGCTTAAAGTTTAACCATTAAGAAATACCAGTACATAGAAAATAGATACTTCATTCTGCCTAACCCTGTATAAAGATCAGAGTTATTTTAGTATACAGGGTGATTCAGTTTTATTCTGCGACACTTCAACATGTGATAGAAAACCAAAAAATAACCGCACTTTCTTCTATAAACTATATCATTTTAAGGCCTTATTAACAAGTTACAGGGGGTTAAAGTTTTAAGAAACATGTGGTCTTTATTGAATATTTACCAAACTAGTTGAGATATTTAAGTCATATTTGGTACACGTTATAACGCCATGGGTTAGCATAAAACCTGTTAATATCAAACACCTTGAACAACCAGTGGCGTAGAGGTGGGTAATTATTAGTATAATATTGTTCCTAGAAAAAAAGGAATCACCTTGTATAGCATTAAAATGTATTCAATTTCTTATGTAAATTTTAATTTTAAACAAAAATGCCCTCTTGGTAATTTTTTGTATGTCATGGTTTCGTGGCAAATTTGATTTTTTGTATTATTTCGGGGTATTGCTGAAAAATTATCTAAAAAATTTGCTCCATAAGAATCACTTAAAGTGGAAATAATGTGTTTGCTACTTGAAATAAAGTAACTTTTTCCAATAAACTTACCTATTTAAGGCTATACTTTTGAAGATACAGGGTCTAATACATTTAAGGAAGATACAATTAATGTTACGCTCTGTATCTTGAAAAGTAAAACCTTGAATGGGTAAGTTTATTGGGAAAAGTTACTGTATTTAAAGTAAGAAACACATTTTTTATGCTTTGAGTGTTATACTTATGGAGCGAAGTTTTAAGTTAATTTTTCAGTACCCCGAAATAATACGAAAAAATCAAATTAGCTATGAAACCATGACACATATGAAAAAATGCTAAGAAAAGGTTTTTGTTTACAATTAAAATTTACATAAGAAATGGAATACATTTTATTGCTACACAAGGTGTTTTTTTTTTTCTAAAAACAATTATACTAATTACCCACTACTACGCCACTGGTTGTTCAAGGTGTTTGATATTAACAGGTTTTATGCTAACCCATGCCGTTATAACGTGTACCAAATATGACTTAAATATCTCAACTAGTTTGGTAAATATTCAATAAATTCCACGTATTTCTTACAACTTTAACACCCTGTAACTTTTTTATAAGGTCTTAAAATGATACAGTTTATAGAAGAAAGTGCGGTTATTTTTTGGTTTTCTATCACCTGTTGAAGTGTCGCAGAATAAAACTGAATCACCCTGTACATACAACTATTATTATTTCACTCAGGAAATATTTCTTTTGTTTTTAGAGTCCTACTTTCCTAAGTTCATGTTGTAAGCTAGATATACCAACACACCTATGGCCTAAACATTTACGAACAAATTCTCATATACCACAGTTTTCGCCCACTGTAGGATCGCAAGCCATACCTACTACAAAACTACCCGTCGCCAGTACACCATTAGATTTAAAAGCATTTGGGGACGAAATTATGTGTTAATTTATTAGACGAATTAAACAGCAGCATCCGAAACATTCCAACCTCAAAGCCAATGTCGAGTTATATGGTGTTTACTTCTCATAATCACTGCAGTCAACGGACGTGCAATTATTTGGAACGCCATTTGAAATTGATTGTTGTCAGGGCTGCCAACAAACTTAATCAATTATATAAGAACTTGTTTATCACAATTAAGGAAAAAGCTGACGAATTATTATAGTAGAGCGATAAGCGGGTAAGAGCATTACATTTTATTTTCCAGGGATAACTGAATTTTTAATTACTATTTCAGGTTGGATTCTAATACAAAGCCTCCGTTACGTGGATCAGCATACATAGAAGAACTCAAAATCGGCCATCAACTTAGAAAATAATAAACTTTATTGGTTTAGATGGACAATGGTATCTGCAGTGTGTCAGCCTTCAGGAAAATCCAACGGACAGAGGTTCTTACCTAGACTTTAGAACTTTTTTAATTTTGCAGTTATAAAATTTACTATGTCAATTTAAGAGTTATTCAAAAATTTGAGGACCAGAATAACGCATTCATAAATGTGAGCGGTATAGAATTTTTTTAAAAATAAAACAAACCGGTTTTGGAGATTGTCCGGCAGTTATATAAATTTATTGTTACACTAGGAAGGCATCGGGAATTATTATTATTGTTGTATAAAAGATCTTGACAAATTTGTATTCTCACAAATATCCAAATATAAAAACAAAAAAGCGTTGACTAATATATTATTAAAGACTGCTCACGTCACGTCTGACACATTTTTGGCTCACCATGCGCTTTCCGGAGATAAAATACAATGCAGAATACATTGTTAGCCATCAGAGCCATCTGTTTTCCAGGACATAAAACTATAGCCGTGAGAAGTCTTTATAAATATGCCAGTCAACGAAAAAAGACCTTTGCGATAGTTGTTTACACGATTTTAAGACTTGATATATTGAAAAATTTTTTAGTTGTAATAATCATATGAAATCTTTAACTTTATTAGAACCAACTCAATATGAAAATCTCTCAGAATGTTACATTTGTGAAAAACCATTTGGGGATACTCACAACTTAAAAAAATCATAGATCATTGCCATTGGAGTTGAGACTACCGCGGCTTCTGGCATTCAATCTGTAATTTGCATTTTAAATTTGTTCCTGTCATTTTATACACTATAAAAAACTATGATTGTCATTTGTTTGCGAAATCATTGTGCTACAATAAAGAACGTATTGATGTGTTGCCTCAGACTAAAGAAAAATATATTTCTTTTAGTAAACAAATTCTGATAGATAAGAAAAGTAAATTACGGCTGAAACTAATTATTTAATTTTTATTTGTGTTTTATTTGGTTTCAAATAAATACCTGTCACTTTAATGTTTTCATTTTTTTATTCATTCGAATTCCTATTTTTTTATATAATTTGACAATGAGCCCCTTTTGCAGTGAAATAACATAATCTTTTTTTCTAAAGGTTGGTTTGGTCATTTTTTTACAGTATGAAATACAGTCAAAATTAGTTAATGAAAAATTAACTCCCAAATCGGGCAGAAATGTTCTTTTTTCTTCACATTATTGTTTTATTTTGAACTGAGATCAATAGCAGAGCTATTTAGGATTGAATGGCAATAATAAAATCTTAGAATATTGAATTCAGTAGCTGTGGCACTGATTTTCACGAAATATTAAAAGTGTCAATATCTCGAAATCTAACGATCATATTTTGATTTTTTGGCTAGTCTTGAGCTGGTCTGAGGGACACCCTATATTGTAAGGTAAGTAGCAACTATAATTCTTTATCAAGATATAAAATACAATTTTGATCAATTTAATACTTCCAATTACCCCAAAGAAAACTTTTATGGCATTCTCCAATATATTTCAATTATTGGTAAATTTAAAAAGTGCTGGTGAACCCTTTCAGTGTTTTTATGGACCAGACGCTAAAAGCATAATGCGTATAAAAACTAACGAAACTGTCTAAAAGAAAGCTAAAGGAATTAAATAGAAAACTGACAGGGAACAATTAGATCTTTCTCATTAAGTAGATTTTGGAAATGGCAAAAAATATTCATAAATATATTGCAATATGTATGTTTTTAATATTGTAGATTGTAGATTTTCTCGGGGTCGTTTGGCCCTAATGGCCTTTCTTCACTGTGACCTATGTAGATGTTTTGTGAGTGACCCTACTCTAATAGATGCCGAGGTCACCTAAGCTTTTAATAAAGCTCAGTATTTTCCTTGGGGCCATGTTGCCAATTTCGTTTGGATTTATATCAATCTTTTCGAAGTGTTTGAGTCTGCTTCGGATTAAGAGGGGACACTCGCAGAGTATATGCTCGCTCTCATCATGTTCGTTGCAGAATCTACATAGTCCATTATCTGTTTTGCCCATTTTTTAAAGATGATATCCTAATGGGCAGTGTCCAGTAAGGATACCTGTGATTAGTCTTACTACATTCTTGTTTAGAGTGAGAAGCTTTTTGGCGTTCTTAGGCGAATAGGTCAGAAATCATTTCGCTTGTCTTTGGCCCGGAGTGTTTTTCCAGTAGATAAACATAATATGTTTACAGAGCTAATAAATAAGGTAGCATCGTCGTCGAAAGATGACAAGTGATATCAAATACCTGGAACCACAAAAACATTGGTGTGAGGTCACAAAGACATACCAAATATCATGGCGAACGAAATTGTAGAAAAACACTTGACGTTTTTTAAATCTTTTAAACGAAGATTATGGACAAGAACTTAAAAACCAATGATAGAATAATTTTATCGCCACTATTTTTTGTTTTTGCCTTCTAAATACAACATAACTCTGAAAAAAAAATCAAATTTTTTAAATCAACCTTTTTTCTCCCAATTCGAAAAATACAATTTTTACGAAATTATTGTACTTCAGATACTAAACGACTGCACCACATTTCACTTAAATGGAATAACTTACGCAGTTATTACGAAAAGTAGGTATGTTTTTCAAACTGTATCTTTATCATCCTGTAACTTTTTATTATGCATTTTCGGACCCATCTTTATAGGAAACATTTTGTTCAAAATAACATTTTCTACCCATCATATTACGTTGGCACCATAACCTGAACATTTAAGCTACAGCATGAGTTGTCCTTTAGAGCAACCTTTAGACACGTCTAGTGCGTATAAGAAAATTAGTTCGACAAAGTGTAACAATAGAAAATGTACTTAGTGTTCTATTACGAGTATATATATCTTTTGTAATTGTGTTTTCAATTTTTGCAATAATTGTCTACATGAATAGTAATCAATACTTAATTTTTGTAATTATTATATTGTACTTTAATCTCCTGCATACTAACACGTTTAATGTATTTAGGATATTTCTATTTGTTGAAAAATTTTATTTTACTTATAATAAAAAGTAATGAATAATATGCTCCTGTTTTATTTTCCAAATATTGCCAAATGCACAGTAAAAAATACAAATTATTCAATATCATCTACTTTCATTTTTCTTTTTCTTCTCGTTAACATTCTTCACTATCACAATTATCATTATCTTCATGATCATAAAAAAATACGAACAACAGTGTATTGATATCCAAAATTTGCCAAGCTTTATCGATATTGTGCCAATTTGCACTAAATATTTCTCCGAACCTAATGTATCAAGAGGTGCTAGCTGTCAACGCACAGATTTTTGTTCCCTTATAACTTTTAACATTGTTCAATAGATAAAATTCTTCCTCGTCAAAGGATAGCTTCGATATCGGCATGAAATGCCAAATCGTAAAACTGTTCTTTAAATATTCTACAAAAATTATTTGAAATCTGTACTTTTTACTTCTAGATGATACGTTGCGTAAACACGTACTATCGCAGAACTGCTGAATATTGTCCCAAATAAAGTAAGCATGTGGAAAAGGTGGGGATATATTTCATTTCCTTTTTGCACTAAATGACCACTTCTGAGTTAGATTTTACAGCGCGAAGTCGATCATGAGTTTTCTTATAGTTTTACTTGCTCTGGTTGATAATATTATGTAAATTTATACCTACCAAAGGTGAAAGAGGCATGTTTGTCTAAGTGTTAATATAATTGAAAACGTTCCTCTGTGCTCTAGACCTATACAAAGACGAACATAACAGTTTTCCCAGTTTACCCAGTTTCAACATATACAGGGTGTCCCAGGGTGTCGGTAGTTCAAACGAATCATATGTGGATAGGATGACCTTAAATTCTATATGTATACAGGGTGATTCAGTTCCGGTTCTCAACATGGGGATCTCGGAAACCATAACAGATACGAAGTCGGTCAAATGGAGGCAAACTTGCGCCTTTGGGCGCCTTTCAAGTAGCAAAGTAGCTGTATTAATTTGTTCTTACCGAACGGAAAAGTTTTATTAACGTTTTATACGTACTTAAAAATAGTTAATTTGCTGTGTTATCGTCTCGAGTATTACCATTTTGCTGTGTGCAACTAATTTGTTCTGTAATATAGTTCTTAGAACGTTCTTTCAGCTAAATTATAGAACGTTTATAAAATAGTTTTTAATTGTTCTATAAACGTTTATAGTACTACGTATACGACTGCTACACGTCTGTTTAGCGGTTACAACTAAATGGTTCGGTTAGTTTTGCGTATATAACTGTTTTATAAGAACATAATTAAGCACTCTATAAATCAGCTTTGTAAGAGTTTGGCAAATCACAGTTCAGTTCCTTAAAATATATTTTTACTTCCAAAGATGCTTTTAAAAAACTATTTTATAGAAGTACTTACCAAGTATTTAAATTAACAGCATTGAAGCAAGCATAAATACCAAAAAGCGCGCATTGCAATCATTACAGAACGGTTTAGGTGTGCTCTCAACACCTAACCTAAAAACGTAGGTACATTAAAGCGTGTGTATGATGTCGTTTTCAAGGGAAAATGGGTGCATTTCGTAGAAAATTAAAGAAGAATTATCATTTAATTCAGCAAAATATTTAATCGGAAAATAAATACCTATAATAGCATTGCCAGTAATGCTAATGATAAAATCACTTCCACCAAAGAAGATTTAAAATCAAATACCGACAACTCTTTCAGCTGTGTTGTATATGCTGCTGATGATTGTAATTTTCACCAAAAGTCTTCAACGTTCAATGAAACAGAGAAAATAGAGTTACGTGAACAGCTGAACTATCTTATACATCCTAAAATAAAATAAAAATATGTTGTCTATATAGCATAGATAAATTATAGGTACATACGTAGAAAATGAAATTTTATCATGTAAAAGTTTATTCATTGTGTGCAAGATTTAAAAAAAATACTTATTATCACGCTCAATGTTAAATTAAATGTTTAAAATACGTCTAGTTGCCTGTTTTATATAAGCATCGCAAGACCAACTGAAATATCATATAAGTGCTGTGTGTGTGACTAAACTCTTTTATAAGAATTTACGCCATGTTTGGTGTGGTTAGCTTACGTTAGATCAGCGTCTCCTTTTCATAAAATGTAAAAAATGCATTTTATAACAAAAAAATAATACTGTATTAGTTGACGATGTTTATTTTGTATTTAAAATTACATCCGAAGCAATAATAACAGATATTTTTAATTAAAAGAAAAACATTTATTTTAATTTTTAATAAAAAAATCATCGAAATCGATGTTTAGAAGAGGCCCTTAAAAATTTCACCATGTAAATAGCAGGTATACATTTCACAATAAATCTTAATTTGCACTAAAAATTATGTCACCCCACTATGCCATAAGTAAAATTAATTATTCGTTGGCACAATACTCCGCCATTCTTATTGCGTCGTCCTTATTTCATCAACATTACAAAAAGCAGCTTAAGAGGTGCATGTATGGTATTGAATAGTCTAATAGTCTTTTTAACGTAGTAAAGCACAGCAAAACCGTTTTTTTTTTCAAAAACGCTTAAAGAGTAAAAGAGCTTTCATGATAATTTGCACAGGTTGTTTGGTACAACATTTGTTTCTGCTGTGTAAAGCCTCTGTAAACGTCTATAAAATGGTTATATAAATGTGTTTGTAGCTTTTATAGAACTGGTTATAGAGCGAAAACGTTGTATAAATTTGTGCCCATTTTAGCTCTATAAGGGCTCTAAGAATGCTGTAAAAACGTTTATCGGACTTCAGATGTTTTAGCTAACAATATGCCGTTGAGAAAGTTAAAATATTTTCATGGGTTGCTGAGATATTTAAGAAAAACCGAATTTTTGAAAATTCGATTTTATTTTTTCCTGGCGCTATTTGCGATAATATTGAAAAATAAATTACTTTTTCATTTCAACTTTTCCTGGACTACTTCATAGTATTTGTAGATTCTCGGGGCGACGTTTCGTTTTTAAGATAGAGGGATCATTTTAATTTTTTAAATACGGACCTAGATTTTTTTATTGCATATTTCGAAATGAATCGTTGTCCCGAGTGCAACGATGTATGACATATGCATAGTTTTCTCGTTTTAGCTGCTAAAATGCACATTTCTACGAAAACAATTAATACGGTCCTGGACTACGCATTTTTCACTTTTTTTTCAAAGCTATTCCAATTATAACAGGTGATTATTTTTTTTATACCTACTGGATTCATTAAACTCTATGTCATATTTTGAAAATTTTTTTATACTTTAGGTAAAATGTATCCCACTATTGTTAATAATAATTATTAATGTTGTTATTTACCTAAAGTTTAAAAAGGAATTTGAAAATATGATAAACATGGATAAATTGTTGTCCTGAGTACAACAATGTATGGCACATACATATTTTTTTTTCGTTTTGGCCGCCAAAATACACATTTACAACGAAAAAAAATAATACGGTTCTGGACTATGCATTTTTCTCTTTTTTTCAAAGCTATTCTAATTATAACAGGTGTTCATTTTTTCATACCTACTGGATTAATTAAACTCTATGTTTGTCATAATTTGAAATTATTTTTTATATTTTAGGTAAAATGTATCCCACTATTGTTAATATCTAATTATTGTTGTTATTCCGAGTGTTATTCACCTAGAGTAGGTATAAAAAGATTTAACAATATGACAAACAGGGAGTATAATTAATCCAGTAGTTATTAAATGGTCACCTGTTATAATTGGAATAGCTTTGAAAAAAAGGAGAAAAATGCATAGTCCAGGACCGTTTTAATTTTTTCTTAGTAAATGTGCATTTTAGCAGCTAAAACGAGAAAAAATATGTATGTCATACATCGTTGTACTCAGGACAACGATTCATTTTGAAATATGCAATAACAAATCCAGGTCCGTATTTAAAAAAATGAAGATGGTTCCTCTATCTCAAAAACGAAACGTCGCCCCGAAAATCTAAAAATACCATGACGTAGTCCAGAAAAATTTGCAATGAAAAAGTATAATTTATTTTTTAATATTGTCGCAAATGGCGCCAGAAAAAAAATAAAATCTAATAATTAGATTCGGCGCAGGAAACGAAAAGCGATGAAATCCTTCGCCATTTTAAACCCTATATTGGCAGTTTGAATGGTGGTTACTTTATTCCTTGTTTAATTTTTTTTTATGCTGTATGAATGAAATTGCATTATACTTTTTGAAGGCGCCGGTAAATTCATAAAATCCACCGTGACATGCTTTTTTGAGAGATGCGTTTTTAGTTCTTAATCGCGATTTTTTCTTTTATATTTTGTGCTGGTACTCACCCCTTCATCACTACAGACACAGCTGGTACAAGGAGTGGGGAAGGCGGACTCCCCAATCCGCACCCTCCGCCCCCCTAAGTTGCAACCGCCTCCCATCGCCCCCTCCCGCCAAGGAGTCAAGTCTATGGCCGGCATGCTGTGGCAGGACACCCGAGGGTTCAGGAAGTTCGACGGCAGGTCGAACGCCGACCGCTGCATGTAGACGTCGCCGTCCATGTTGTCGCAGATGATCTTGGCCAGAGTGGTCTTGCGTAGCTCGGCCAGCTGTGGCTCCGTGAATCGGACGGCCGGGTCTTCGTTTTCGTACCTGTGGAGGAAAGGGGTAGGTTAGGCCCCACATATTTTCAACGCCTCATTAAAATTTACAATGATAGTATTCACGGGCGTAGCCAAGGGGGGGTTTCGGGGGTTCAAACCCCCCCCCCCCCCCCCGAAATAAGCAAAATATTACCTAATATTATACCGAAAAAATACGAGGAGTGAAGAGTTAAATTATTATTACGTTTGAATATATGTAGTAATAGTAGCGCCTAGCGCCATCTTTTGACGAGAGGCAGACGCAGTTGCAGCCGAACTATTTTGTATTGTAGGGACACTTTGCGTTGTTTCTCGATTATTCGCCACGCCCCTCGGTCGAAATGAGCGGAACTTTGTGGAAGTTCGTGGAAGTTTCTGGACGGCTACTGGGCTGCTATATAAGCGGCGCGTGACCGCGCTTACGGCAGTATTGTTCCATGCGAACTCGAAGCGAATAAAAGTGAAAAGTGGAGAACGAATAGTGAAGAAAATTAAGTGCATTTTAATGCACTGTTATTCGATGACCTTGTTGAGGATAGATACGTGAATCATTATTACTGTCGTAAAATGGAGGGGAAAAAAAGGAAGGGTGATAAACCTAAAGGTATGGACTACTGGAAAAAGTGGTGTAGTCAAGGTCAAGGGGTTTCTAATAAAGAAACTAATTTGGATTTAGCTATCAAAGCTTCAGCTACCTTGCATGCTGATAAGAAGACTGCCTACCCCGAAATCTAGTTTGGAATGCCTAGATATGTGCGATAAAAACCTTTATCCTAATATTTACACATTACTACAAATCTTCGCTACCATTCCTGTATCCACTGCTACCCCAGAAAGGTCTTTCTCGAGCCTAAGGAGACTGAAAAACTATTTACGAAACACTACAAGTGAAAACAGACTTAATGGTTTGGCTCTAATGAACATTCACTATGGAACAGAAATTCATGCAGATGAAGTAGTGGATATATTTAAAAGAAAAAGCCGAAGATTTCTTCTCGATTTGGCGCAGAGGAACGAAGTTAATTTATCCTTTTCATTTAAAGTTAAGAACTTTATAAATAATAATAAAAAAAGGGTCCCTTAGTCCTTTAGAAATCCGATAGGCGTATTTTCGGGGCCCCGAAAATCCTCCGCTGTTAAATACGGCACGAAAGACGGGGGCAAGTCTGGACCTCGGGGACGCGAATTGTGTGGGAAGTCCCGCTATACAGCCAGTGCCATATACCGCTTGATGCACAGGAAACAATTTTTCCAAACGCGTTTTTCGGGAGATATGACGGTACGGCGAGATGGCCGGAGAACGGATCAACATAAGTATTTAAAGAAACTTTTTCAGTTAAATTATTTCTCGTTTTCCAGTTATTAAGAGGGGGTTGCCAACAGCGAAAGTGACGTTAGATTTCGTATTTTTTAAGTTGTATAGCATAAAATCTAATAAACATTTTACCTGGCAAAAATTTAGTACAAACAACTCTTCATTTTAATCATAAGATCTTACAAGCAGCGTTTTGTTTTATAGGTTATGAAAACCTTGGGAAAAATAATAATTCCAGTGCATATGCTTTTAAGATCTTATAATTAAAATGAAGACAGAGATGTTTGTACTTAATTTTTGCCAGGTAAAATGTTATTAGATTTTATGCTATACAACTTAAAAAAATATGAAATCTAACGTCACTTTCGCTGTCGGCAACCCCCTCTTAAGGATTTTCGGCAAAAAAAAAAACGACCAACACAGGTGATACGCATCTTTTTTTACGTGATTGGCCGTCATTTCCCGTCACCTAAAAGCCAAAGTCCGTAAACTGTCAGAAATTGCCCTTTTTACTCTGAGCTACAGCTAAGTTATTTCGGCTCAGGGCTCTGGGGTAGGAATTTTTAAAGCTTCCCTCAAGTCTTCAGGTGAGGTGCAGATGTTTCCGGTGCCCCCGAAAAATTAAAAAATGAGAAAAACACGCATTTTATAAGAGCGGTTCCTCAGAATTTCCCGTCAATAATTCTACAGCCGTCCCGTTTCTCGAAATTTGGAAATCGTTAGTAGGGAAATTTGGTTAAATATCGGATTTTCGAGGTTTCTTTTGGTACTGGAGGAAAATACAATACCCAATTAAAAAATTTACCATCTTCTTCAATTTTTAGAACGTCACTTTTCGAATTTGTCAATAGACTTTTGCGAAAAAGTAGTAAATATGTTCGTGGGACGGGTTGTACCTATTAAAAAATTAAAAATTATCCACAACTTCTTTAAATAATAATAATCGGGCCCATATCTGAGGAAACCTACTCGCTTCAAGTAAGGAAATATACTCTCTACATTTTACATAACATCTTATTCTATAAGCTTATGAGAGTTGAAATCATGCGGCCGGCTTTTGGACTATATGGTACTATAGTGTAACAATCCTTAACAAATTTTAAATTAAGATTGTTGTCCTTTCAAACACGCAGTGAAAGAATAGCCCATTGCATTGTTTTTAATATATAGGTAGGTTCAGTCATTATGTAAAAAAAATGTAACCACAAGTAAAAAGATAATTTCTGCACCGCAGTGACTAAAGTGATCACTTTACTCCCTCTTTTGTGGGACTAAAGTGTGGCATTTACTCCCTTGGGACTAAAATATTTTAGTCCCAAGAGTGTAAAAAATTTTAGTCCCTTGGGATTAAAAGTAAGAAAAACAATAGAAACTATGACCAAGTGTGTACTTTATCCAACAACATTAATTAATTGAACAGTAACGAAACTCAGTAGATAAAAGGTGCTATAAAAATAAATTCAGAGTGAACTATTTTTGGATGTACCACCAAAGTGTGGTGGCAAATGAGATGATCTTTTAAATGGAACACCCCTGCATATTATTATATTTTAGGATTTTAAATTCTAAACACATGTCGTTTTTTTTAAATTAGTAGGTTTTGAGCTATGAACAGTTGAAAATAGGCATTTGGCTACTTTGCACCGTTGTAGCGACAAAACTGGTTGAGATGGAACAAAATGAATATAACATTCCTATATTAACATTTCAAGAGCTATCCTGGCGCGATCTATTTCATAGTATATACCGCGCTCTGCTACTGGTAAAAATACCAGACTTATCAGCAGAAATCATCCGTATAAAATCCAAAGGTTTTTATGCGGTCGACGTCGACCTAGTCAAGGAGGCAGTCAATAAGAAAGCGAGCGTAGCGATTTGATTGGTCGGCGTTTCGTGATCCGCATGGAGCAGGTGTCGACGTGGGCCAGTATAACCAGTGCCGTGTACGGAAATAAGGATGTCGCTTTATTTTACGGATTTTGGTTTTGTGTAGGGGAAATCCGGCTGTGATGGCATACTGGCTATGATGGCATACTGTCATTTTCTCAAATCCTATTGCGTTAGGAACGACACAATAGGCAACCAACAATTCATTTGGTTAGTTTCTATTCAATGTTCAACGGGTTCGTGTCGTTGCCCCTGTTTTTTTGAAGGTAAACTAAAAAACGTATTTATCAGTGATTGGAAAACATATTTTTGGGTAAGTAAATATCCTATTATTTGATATAGCAATGGAAAAATTTGAAGTTTTCGTGATATACGGGTAAAGTGATATCCTAACCTCAAATTGCCATGTGGCAGCAAGCGTTAGGTGTGTTCCATTTTTTTGTTTGGTGTGGTTTGTTCAGGCATGTGGATTTGGTTATGATGGCACACTATACCAACAGATATGATGGCATATAGACGAGTGTGCCATCATACACGGAATAATATATTTTTTAAATTTATTCTTTTTTTTTTTCAGATAAAAGCTTCAAGCTATGGATTCCCGTGACGGGCAAAGTCGAGGACAACGTCAAACGTGGTCTCAATTAGATATGCAGCATGCCATCGAAGCAGTGGTGTCAAAACAAATGGGTTGGCTCAAAGCTGCAAAAACATTTAATGTCCCAAAAAATACGCTAAGAAGACGAGTGCAAAATAAAAATAAAATATTAAAAGGAAATAACGTCGGTTTTTTTGGGAGGTTCTGTACCGGTATTTTCAGAAGATATCGAAGCTGAGCTTGTTGGGCATGTTAAAGCTCTAGAAACTCGTTTTTTTGGGCTGACTTCCCGGGATCTAAGAAAACTTGCTTACCAATTGGCCAATAAATTGAATTTAAAGCACAAATTCAATAAAGAAAGTCAAATGGCGGGATGGGATTGGTTGCAGGGATTTCTAAAGCGAAATCCTACTATTAGTATTAGAACGCCAGAAGCAACGTCGTTGGCAAGAGCCCAGGCGTTTAACAAAGTTCAAATAACAGCCTACTTTAACAAACTTGAACAAGTCCTAAGCGAATTCAACGAACACCGTGCAGTCCAAAATGGAGAAAATCTTGGCAACAAAGGGTCGAAAACAAGTGGGTACTTTGACAGCTGCAGAAAGAGGACAACATTTTACTATTGTGTGCTGCATGAATGCAATAGGCAATTTTCTTCCGTCGGCTCTTATTTTTCCCCGGAAAAACATGAAGGCTGAATTACTAGATAAGGCTCCAACTAGTTCTGTGGGCTTTGCCCAAGATAAAGGCTATATGAATGGAGACACATTTTTATTGTGGGTCAAGCATTTCGTGAAGTATGCCAATCCAAGTCCTGATAACAAAATTCTGCTATTATTGGATGGTCATGGTAGCCATAAACAATTAGCAGTGTTAGAGTACGCAAAGGCTCATATTATTTTGTTTTGCTTTCCACCACACTGTACTCACCGAGTACAGCCATTGGATATAGCATTTTATGGACCTTTGAGAACCTATTACAACCAGGCAGTGCGAAGATGGTTATCGGCTCATCCAGGACGTGGAATTACTCATTACCAAGTCGGTGAATTATTTAACGAAGCTTACTCTAAGGCCGCTAGTGTTTCCAACGCTCAAAGTGGCTTTTCAAAAACAGGAATGTCCTTTTAATAGTGATATTTTCATTATTTGCGAAATATGCGTTTAGGTATTTATGATTCTATTAGGTTGTTAAATAAAAATATTGGAAAATTTTAAAATTAGCATATTTTCTTAGGACCTACAGAACTAAGATGGCGTACTAAAATACAGTATGCCATCATAAACAGACGTGCATGCCATCATACCCGAAGGTCTGGTATGATGGCACACTAAGGTAAAAAAAAATATATGTTGTTTTTGCAGTTCAAGTTTATAAGTAGCGTATTTATAAACGCTACACATAAATAGTACAGTAAGGTTCTATCACTATGTTGTTTTAAAAGTTTCTATCTTTACTTGTTTTTAAATTATCGGCTGTTAAAAAAATGTATGCCATCACAGCCGGATCTCCCCTATAGATTTTTGTGTGGTGTTGTTTTGTGTGCAACAAAATTATTGGGTTGATTTGGTTTAAATTATTTCAATTCAAAGTTTATTTTATTCTTTTTTAGAGCATTTAAATAAAATTTGTATAGGTAATATTATTAAGGGCCGCGCGTCGCCTGACTCGGTCTTGTTTTACAAAGCAAACGCCGCCCAAGCGTTTTCACGCTGTTCCAAATGAGTTCATTTATACCATACCAAGGTACCAACTTTTGGTACCATGGTACCAATTGGTACCAGAGCACCATTAGGTAGCCCTTGAAAAGTTAAAATGGAATTAATTTTCATCTATCTCAAACAGTTTCCTCGCTACAACCGTGCAAAGTAGTAAATTGTTAATGTCGAATATTTCTTTTTGCATAATGTCTTGTAAATTTTTAAATTTTAGTTCCTGCGTTGCAAAAATAGCGTATGTAAAACATGGAACTAAAGTGACTCCCAATTTCTCGAATGACTATGTTGCAACAATCTTCACTCTTGGAATTATAAAACGCACTTTATAGCCCCTTGGTACATAATATCCTATTAATACGAATCAGAAATTAAAAAAATTCTTAAGTCAACCGAACAAAAATTAAAAAATATTTTCAGAAACCCCTTGTTAACGGCGCACTCCTAGTTGGCTGGTAAGCTGGCGCATCAAGGCTGGTGCGCAGTTGCCAGTTGCACAAAATGTCGTAAATTTACTTATTTTTTAATGTTTTCACAGAAATCTCTAAAATGTCAAAATATTGGGAAAAAATCCTAAAAGGTCGATAATTGTATGTGGTTTTAAAATTTTTAGGAAACATTGTTCTGTTGTGACAATAAAAACACGTTGGTCTAAGTTAATTTATTTTCTTTTTGACTCGTTTTTTATTTTCCAATCTGAATCCTTTTCTTCTTTTGTAAATATCAATGTAATTGTATAAGAAATCTGTTGTGACTCAGTAATATAGGTACCTAGTAGAAATAAGCCGGCATATTATCAACCGATCTTGCTTGCAGTGGTCTCAAAATGACGAGGAAGGCCCATATTATTTACTTTTGTGTTGGTGGCATTATTCCAACATTTTTTCTACAAAAATAGATAACATTGGAATGTTAAATTTTAATAAATTTAGAAATTTATTGGATTTTAAAAAAGCGGTAATTTTAAAGTTTTCTGTCAACATTCTGCTCGTTTCTACAGACAACGAAGCCTCGTTTTTTAAAATCGGTTGATAACCAAAGAAATTATGGACAAAACAAAAAATGCAAAATTTTTTGGCTCACTCGATATATGCCGCAAGTGTATGAGCTTACCAGAATCTATCACATCTCCTTAATTGTCTGAATTGGATAGCAATAATACAAGCAAACGTCGGTCCCACGATACCCCCTTGCAGTGGTCTCTCACTCATTCCCCCAGGAAACAGATCGATATCGTCAACACTTGCGTAAATCCTCTTAAACCTCTCTATGATATCGTGAGGTATTTCCCTGGCCAAATCATCGAATGAGGTTGCTTTCCTCAAGTTACACAACGCTCTGTAGTTGTTGTAGGATGGTATTCCGTGATCCCTGGCTCTTTGAACATTGAGGGAGATCAGATCTATGCCAGAGAATGGAATTTTTCGGTCTTCGAATAAATGATTGGTTACTTCTCCCGTTATGAACTGGTCCAAGGTCTCCATTGGAGTGGACACCAACCCTCTAGTGATCTCGTCGATCATGCCAGCCTAAAAACAACAGTTCACAATATGTGTGGCTTTATGTTTGAAACTGATATATTACCTGCATCATAAAGTCAGTTTTGAAAAATCCGTCTCTAAGTAAAATCGGAGGATCCACAATTTGATAAGCAGAGTTCATTCTAGGTATGTGAGGTCTCAAAAGCGAATGCCCTATTCGGAAGGCAGCTGCTGCGAACTCAGTCACCACAGCAGGGTTACACGAAGAATCATACTCTTTGTAATATCCTTGAGGTTGAAGTTTTAATCCATAGAGATTCATGGCGTTCCAACCAAGAATTCTCGGCAAGAATTCATTGTAGGTTAGGTGCTGGTTTTGGGCGATCACAATTCTTCTAGCGTGTTCGAACAGTTTTTCATGGTCCCAGTGGGGGTTGACTCTGCGCAAACCATCCGAGATTCTATTGTGCTCTCTCATGAAGATTGTATGCACGGCAGTGATGCCTGGTTGTTCTGAAGCACGACCGTCTCCTGAAAAAAACATTAAAGTGTCTAAGGGGAACCGTTAAACCCATCTCAAACTTTTCGTTATAAATAGATCTGGCAATCCCGCACTGTCGCAAATCTAGGGTCATTTGGAAATTTAAATAGACCACTAATAAGTGAATGTTCGGTATACACTGAAAAAAGAGGTCCAAGTGCACATTGTACTTGACACTATTTTAATTACAACAGGTAAGGTTTTATTTACTGCCATATTTATTTATTTATTTATTTATTTAACTTACTTCACCCTACAGCCAAGGCCATTTAAAGGGTGGAATAACATGTAGATAACAAACATAACATAGATCATTAATAATTACTCCTAACTAAGTATTAACAAGAAACAACTTAACACTAGAAATAACTTAACACTATGCTGTTGCTTGAGATAAGAACTAGCGAAAAGTTGAGGTGCTCATATAATAAAACACACATTCAACCACTTCAACTCTTAATTGACCTCAATTAACTTCACCTTACTCCTGCATTCGAATAGAGGAAGTGACCGAATTTATGTGTGATTTGAATATGTCGACACTCGAACAAATGGCGTTATAGTTGTTGCAGATATTGTGCATTGGCGAGAACTTCAGCACATTCAGCCTCGGCCTACCTGGGTAGAAGGTCTGGTCCTTGCGAGCTGAGATTCGAGGCACGAGAAAATTTAAGTTTGCCAGCAACTGAGGGCTGTCCACGACATTTGATATTAATTTATGAAGAAACACAACCGAGTAACCAGACCTTCTCACCTGCAAGCCTGTTAAATTGTGTCTAGACAACAGTTCGTCGCTCGGCGTACCCATCTCCGGGTACCTGTTATCTAACCTGTAAGACAGATATTTGAGAAATCTCCTTTGGACTTTTTCCAAATTATTGACAAATACTTATGGTGATGCGGCTTGTTGTTAATAAAAGCTTTTACTTGGAACGTAGTTTCATATGTCAGTAACGGATTGACTTGCTATAAATAAAAATATCCTAAAAAACTATGTAGCATTAATAGCAAATAATAGAAATATTAACTGTTGGTGTCGTTATATTTGTGCAGAACAGTGCAAAAAAAATAGTAACAAGCTAATAAATACAAATATGGCATTAAGTTGTCACTATTAATAAGTCGCTTACTCCAAATGCTAGAGTACTTGCGAAGAAATCCGAGTTAGGCCGAAGGTTGTCGAAAGGCGCAGACGTACCCGCGCAGGGGACGCGTCGTCACAGTCCCGTAGTTAATGCCGAAGCGTGAAGGTGTGTGAAGTCATGGAATGCAGGGTGTTATTGAAATACTGTTAATACTGTAACAAACTACACATATGTGACCCTATACTTTCATTATTAGGTATATCAGAAATACTATTTATAATAACTTTATTTTTGCCAATCATTCAACGCCCTGTATCTTTCTTGGAAAGCATTTTAGGGGTATGTTTAGGAACTTTTTAAATTTTTGGTTAGTTATACCACCACGTCAAAGTTTCTTACAGAATTTCAATACCCTGTTTCAAGTAATGCATTTAATTGTAACAACTAATACTGTGAGAATTGTCACAAGTGGTATATTTAATCATAGTAGTTAAACCCACCTTTTGTCATAAAAGTTTCCATTGATAGAGGAAAACAAAATTCATATTAATATAAAAAACCCGAACACTTGGTACAAGTTACTATCATTTGGTATGATTAACTGGTTTAATAGACCCAGTTAACCAAGTCAACTGTCATCAATAAAATGACACTTACAGGAATCAGAAGGTGGTGCTTTTGTTAAATACTGGGCACATTTACTATAACTGGTGTACTACTGGAAATTACACTTTGGTATTTGGGCCAACTACCACAATTTAGCAAGAAAATTTACTTATTACAAGTGTTCGGTTCCAAGTTACTCATTTTACTAAGAACAAATACATGGTTCATTTCTCCTCTATTTAGCTTGCCATTTTAATTGTGGCATTTAAAATTTTAATTGCCAGAAGTAAACTTTTTTCTCCGTGTAGTTATCTTCATCGATATAGTAGAATTTTACTGAAATCGTAATAGTGTCCGGCAGGATAAAATATTTATACAAAGGAGGCCGAAACCATAATTCAGAGCATAAGCATAAGCCGGACCCCAGGGAAGTAGTTAAGCTTAAGGGTCTTGTATACCTATTGAAAACGTGCTTCCACGATAACTCTTTATTTATTATTAAACTTGGCAAAGCTTTTTTGGCTCTAGACCATCATCAGTGCTACCTGTAAGTAAGGTGAATGAAATTTAAAAGGTTGATCCACATAGGTACAGGGTGATCTACATAACATTTTACAAATAATGGGAATTATAGGGTAGCCAGGCCCATCCATTGGTTTACAAACTCATTTAACAATTTTTATATATTCGTATATATATAGGCAGTACTTGCAGGCAAAGGCGCGCACATGGGGAGTGCATGGGGACCTTGCCCCCCCAATACTTCTAGCGTTGACTGAAATAATCTTCACCCAACGCTTCTAGGCTATATGTCAAACTTATAATGTAGAATAAATAAATAAATCGTTGACTGAAGGGTGAATATCCAACGAATAAATATTGTCTCCATAGAACTTATAATATATAGTTAGGTACATAGTTTACATAGACGTTTGGAAAATTCAACATTTTAAACTATTATCTACACTCTCAATAAAAAAATCACGCTATTATAATATAATTAGTGTCACAGTTTGGTGGTTCCGTACTTCTCTCTTGCCTTTCTATTTTTCGCGTTGCTGCAAACTTAAGATTTTTTTTTTCAAAATGTAAAATTTTTCTTCAACAGTTTACTCTTTTATCTCACCTCGTATATCAACATTCTGAAGTTAACAATCCGTTCAGTCGGTAGTGCCACATTTGTTGACAAAATTATAGGTGGGTACCACCAAATATTCGTAAATACCTTAGAAGAATTTTGGCATGGTTTGATTTTATGCAATGTTTTAAACTGCTAAATGAGCTTGCAAACCATTGGATGGGTCTGACTACTCCATACGTGTCATTGTTTGTGAATTTGATGTAACAAGCTTGTTGAACACCTGCCAAGAAAGTTACATAACCTCTAGTTGTCAATTGAATTTTTCGATTTCAATCTTTTAAAGTTTATTATTTTACATTACTTGCAGATGGTAATGATGATGGTCTGGAGCCGAAAGAGCTCTGCTACGTTTATTTTTTAATTGGTTTAAATAATTTTATTTATTATAAATAAACTTTCAAGTAGGTACTATGCAAAAACTTCTTTCAATTTTATTAAATCAAGTTTCGTTATTAGTCTTACTCTTTTTAATTATAGGGTAAGGTGTTTGGAAAATGTTGCAACGGGGTCTAAGCAAACCTCATTAACAAATAATTTAATGAATTTTCGTCACAGTAGGCTTATGTGAATTTGCCATTTGCAAAGATGTATACAACCTAGCAAGCGCTGATTATCCAACCAAATTGATAATTGGATGCCACTAGATGCGCCACTGATTTAGGCAAAAATCCTCATTTTTCAAACATTGTAAGGCACGTTTATGTCTTTAAGTTTAGGAATCCTTGAAAACACAGCAAATCTAATTTTAAATTGTCAGTTATGAAGAAGTAGGTATCTACACAAACGCCTATACCATTTTGGTGTATGGCCTCAAAGTTAATTTAAATTACAAAATTACTTACCGCAAAAACTTAAAGCAAATATTGTGTCAAAACTTAGTTCCGTCTCACGTATTTTATTATACCTATCCATAGAGTTTTGACTCCTTCCTGGGGTTCTTTATTCATTGTTGTATATTATATCTTTGCATCAGGAAGGCAGAGGTTAGCAAGCCTGCACGGTGGTCCTATTCGTTTTTAATAACAATTTTCCAACTTACCGGCAATGAAGCAAAGACCAGAGTGTGACTTGCACTCTGGGTGGGAGTCAGATCGAGGTAGTAGGTCCTTGGTTTTTTGGGGGTGGTATGTTACGTTCATTCTACCATCCAAACCTAAAACAATACGTATAGGACTTCTTGTCAAAAATAACCATATTTCATATTTTCATATTAGGTCGAGAAGGTAGGTAGTCTTCCAGAATAAGGCACAAAAATGCTTGAATGCGATCTCAAATTGTGTTGTCATAGGCACAGTGAATTGTTGTAAGGTGCCAACGCCCTAGAAATTTGAAAATAAGAAATCGCTAATTTTGCTCTTTCTGGTCGAATACTCGATCTTTGGTCTTTGGTTGTTTATGTACAGGGTGGCCCATCCCAGCGGAAAAAGTGTGCTACGTGGAGACACGTTAACATAAAATTGTCATTCAAAAAATGAGATTGTGGTAAAAATTAAGGGGAATTCGAGGGTGTACCCTAATTTTGTATACGGGGTCGGTAAAAAAAAAAATTTTTTTTACCTACACATCCATTAGAGAACCTTTAAGTAGTATTCCCGAATATTCAGTTTTTTAATATAGCTTCCGGTTATAGCGGAAATGAAAGTGGTTTTCTCTATTTTACAACACTTACACATTTCTCTTAACCATCACAGGATTCCTTTTTTAATTCTGAATCCATCGATATATAATTTGACCTATTTATCTCCAACCGTTTCCGAGATATTTATCAGAGAATCTCCATCAAACTAGATACATGGTCTCATGGTCGGTGTCTGATGTTCGATCTGAGTAGGCCAAACAATAAAACCAAATTTATGACAAATCTAGTCAGCCATGATAATAAAACTGACAAGCGAGTAGGCTGTCAATTCAATATTTCTATTTACGTGTCAGATTAGTCTAAAATTTTGTTGCTGAAGCTGTTAGTAGTTGCAGTTTAAAAAATGTTTTTGAAAGAAGAATGCTGTGATATTTTAGAGATCTTCATCAAAAATGATAAAAGATACGTAGAAACTTTGAGGGAGTATTCTCGTAAATATCCAAATAGAAATGTTCCGAGTGCTTCATTTATATGTAAGCTGTATCGAAGATTCAGATCGACAGGAAGTGTGATTAGCAAGAGAAAAAAAGGGTTTAGAATTAGTGAGGACGAGAGAGAACGAATTTTAAATTATTTCAGTAGAAATAACGAAAAATCTCAGAGAGATCCAGCGAGAGACTTACAAATTCCTCGGTCTACAATACAAAGGGTAATGAAATTAAGCAAATTTAAAGCCTTCAAAATATTACCTGTTCAAAGGCTATTTCCTGGAGATGCTGCAAGAAGACTGGAATATTGTCAAACAATGTTAAACTTTTATTTTGCAAGAGGTGGAGCTGGATTTTTTAAACAAATTATTTGGTCCGATGAAGCTACATTTACAACGGCGGGAATATACAACCGGAAAAATAGTATATTTTGGTCTGTTGACAATCCACGGGCATTTAGTGAAGTTGTGAAATCCGGCAGAAATTCCGTGGGTGTTTGGTGCGGAATTTTGGGAAATTTTATAATGGGCCCTCTATTTTATTCAGGAAGTATGACAGGTAGGAAATACCTACATTTAATCCAGAACGAATTGGAACAATACTTTGACCAGTTGCCATTAATATTTCTTAACCAACTCCAAGAAAGACAATTAATATGGCAGTAAGATGGCGCTTCCTTCCATAACTGTCGGCTCATAACGGAATTTTTGAACAATTCGTTTGAAAATTGGATTGGTAAACCATGGTAAACCGATAAGGTGGCCGCCACGTAGTCCAGATTTAACCCCTTGGATTTTTTCTTGTGGGGGCATTTAAAAAATAAAGTTTATAAGAACCGCCCCGAAAATGTTGAGGAGATTAAAAGACGAGTAAAATTAGAAATTGATAGTTTAAACAATCGTCCCTTAATCTTTGAAAATGTCCGAAATAATTTCTTAAAAAGATTTAAGTTATGTGTAAATAATAATGGAAACCATTTTGAACATTTAATGTAAATGAACTTCTAACTAATTTTTAATAACTAATCATATTGTTGTTGTTATAATAAATATGACAGTAGTAAAAATAATAAATGTTTCATAATTTCCACGAGATTTTTAATTAAGTTGAATGCAGTTGAATGGCTACAGCCACTTTAACATTCAGCATACTCGCTTGTCAGTTTTATTATCATGGCTGACTTGATTTGTCATAAATTTGGTTTTATTGTTTGGCCAACTCAGATCGAACATAGGACACCGACCATGAGACCATGAGACCATGTATAGGTCAAATTATATATCGTTGGATTCAGAATTAAAAAAGGAATCCTGTGATGGTTAAGAGAAATGTGTAAGTTGTAAAATAGAGAAAACCACTTTCATTTCCGCTATAACCGGAAGCTATATTAAAAAACTGAATATTCGGGAATACCACGTAAAGGTTCTCTAATGGATGTGTGGGTAAAAAAATATTTTTTTTATTTTGCAAAAAATGTTTTTTCGCGATAACTTTTTTACCGACCCCCGTATACAAAATTAGGGTACACCCTCGAATTCCCCTTAAATTTTACTACAACCTAATTTTTTGAATGACGATTTTATGTTAACCTTTCTCCACGTAGCACACTTTTTCCGCTTGGATGGGCCACCCTGTACCATGTGATCACGTATATTTTTATTCCCCCTTATTTTCTATATTTTTGAGTTTAGGAAAAAAAGATTCCGATAAAAGTTGTAGAAGCCAAAGCAAGCTTTCTTCAGCGTTTATATAGTTTTATACAGGGTGCTCAGAAAATCGGTGCCAAACAAAACTTATGTTTTTTTTAAATGGAATACCCTGTATATTTTTAGATATTTGAAATATGCTCATTGTCACAATTTCAATGAAGTAACATGTAATGGGTTTGTTTCAAGCGTTTGGAAAATATTCTATCTTGACACTTTCAATTTTGCACTTTTGATGTTTACTTTTTCGAAAATGAAACTTTTGCGGGTGTACCTTATATACCTATAGGAAAAAAATCCATAAATGATGATGAGTATTCACCCTTAAAATATGGATGTACTTTAGAGTGGTTTAAGTTCAATGAAATTTGTTTACTGATTCAACAGGTTGTATGCAAATTTGGACTATGCATGGGGAAATGCAACCATATTTAAGGGCGAATACTCATCATTATGTATTACATGTTTTTCTATATAATATTATACCCGCAAAGGTTTAATTTTCGAAAAAAAGTGACATCAAAATTGCTAAATTAGAAGTTTCAAGGTCAAATATTTTCCAAACATATTACAAGTATACATCATTGAAATTGTGACAATGAACAGATTTCAAATATCTAAAAATATACAGGGTGTTACATTTAAAAAAACATAAGTTTGGTTTGGAACATACTGTATAAAACTAAATAAACGCTGAAAAAACTTGCTCTGGCTTCTACAACTTTTATCTGAAACTTTTTTCCCAACCTCAAAAATATAGAAAATAAGGGGGTATAAAAATATACGTGGTATCTAATGAGTCCACTTATTTTACCGCCATTGTATTTTTGCGATGTGCCTTCTATACAACTACGCTAACAGACATGTATTGGGTGTTCAAACACGTGCTGTCATGATTTACGACTTTGAATGCACAATTTATTTTATATGGCTGTTTTGATACCCTGAGGTGGACAATAGTTACTTTATATTCTGTTCAGCTGCTTCCAGTTATTTTGTAGGATTAAAGAGAAACAGACTATAATCTTAACAGGAGCCATCGCATTCAAGCAAACAGTTAAAAGTTTGGCAACATTCGTATTTTTTTATAATTTGCGGAGGTCTATAATATCATTGTGACAATATTTTTTTATATAATTATTTCCATTTCCATATTTTCCATTTTTTTAGACTATTATTAACTAACCTTTTAGCTTGTTCACCACACACTGGTTCTCCCCGTACACCTGCGACGCATCCAGGTAGGCCGTGTTCTGGTTGACCTGCTCGCGCGGTCCCAGCCTTCTCTGACCCGGAAGCGAGCGCATGAACGGGAAGCACAATCGTTCGCCGGAGGTGACGTTCACTTCCGGGTAGTACGGGTCGTCGGATGGCACCGGGTAGGGGTTGCACTCGGGATGGACCGAGCGCGGGCTGTCACATGGCCGGCAATTCGGAATCGACTCGTGGAAACCTATCGAAACGAAAATCTTGGAAATTCATTGAAGTATTTTTGTTATTATGCGTTTTAAATGCGAAATTGCTTTGGGTAGTGACAATTGACCTACCCCTGGAGCCTTTATTTTTCAAGTTAGAAAAACATTACTTAAATGAAAGTTGTAGGGTACCAAGGTGTATTGTCCCAAAAATAATGGATTGACAGAAATGCTCTTGCCTAAGTTGAATGTTTTTCCATGGCAACCTTGATTAAATATAAAGATCGTATTTATCTGCAATTTGGAATATCATGCGAGTGCTTAGAGCACTCATATATAACATATTTGGAATCGGAAAAACGCGTACAATTCAAAAATCCACAAATATACAGGGTGTTCCATTAAAAAAAAGTAAATTTATATTTTTTTTATAAATTTGCAACGCTCATTTGTTTTATTTGGTAACAGATCCTAGCGGTTCAGAAAGAACCCTACAACTTTCATTTAAGTAATTTTTTTCTAACTTGAAAAATAAAGGCTCTATGGATGGGTCAAAATATACGGGAACACCCTGTACGTATGCCCATTTTGTAGGTATATCGAGAGTGTATCTTCGTCATTATATAATAGTTATTAAGAATTTAAGATACAAATGACTTCATATATGGTAAAAATATATAGAATAAAATTTATTCGCAAAAGGCGATGATCTGATTGTCGTAAATGCAGTAATTAACATTGCAAAAAAAAGTTATAAGAAAATTAAGAGTTACTTTTAAGTTGCTGTGAAAATTTAAATACTACACTCTATTCAAACCAATGAATAAAGAACCCCAGGAAGGAGCCAAAGCTCTATGGGCATTATAAAATACGTGAGACGGAAATCGCCCTGTATGGAGACTGAATTTTGACAAAATATTTTTATATTTGACAGTTGTCACGGTGGTTTGTGCTATTAGATATTTTTATAGTTCTTCGATAAGTACTTTTTGGAGATCTATTATGGTCAGCTGTGCAGCCTGCGGCTATTCCGTGACTACCAGAACAAAATGTTTGGGGGATAACATTCCATCGGTATCGGTAAATACTTTTGTAAACCGGAAACGGCATGCCGCCATATGCAGAGACCGGACCGGTCCAGCGTAAAGCCCAAATTTGCTCCTTCCCGGGGTTCTTTATTCATAGATTCAAACTAAACGCAAGTGAAACATGAGCACAAGTTGTTGCAATTGCTAGAGCGTGATACGCACGTGATCGGCTTGCTATTGGCTAGCCGGCAATAAAGTCGGGCCCGGCGGGCGAGTGCAGCGAGTCGGTGTTTCTTACAGAGGTGTATTGAGTTGCAAGTGGACCTTTATTTTTTTCCGATATAATTCTTTCGCTGTTTATTAATTGTTGGAGCTACGATTTGTGTTAATAGTAGAAATTTGCAGGTAAGTGAATGACTAGGTGTACCATAACAGTTTGTTTTTAAGGTTCTTAATACGGGAGAGGTATAATATTATTTTAATATTTGATATTTTAAAATTCATAGAGATCGTCCTTAGAGCGGTCCTGCGTCGTATTAGCCCTCAGAATTGTTCACGTGCTTCCATCGTGTAAATATTTACGCAGCACTTACATTTAGTTTGAATAGGGTATAGATGAAAATAAACGAAACTCGTGCAAAATATACTCACAATAACCATCCCTAACTCCAATCCCATATATATACAAAACTTTTCGTTTCACTATGTTTTTATACACTTGGCGCGCCTATAACTTCTATATATATACCATTGGAATTATGCATATACCTAGTGTAAGATGTTGTGAGTCGAGCCCCACATTATTACAATATTTATTAAAAAAACTTTTTTTTTTGAAAATTATAAAGTTTAGTATTCATGTAGGTATAGTATTTGTAAAGTCACTTGAAACAGCATCTAATTGGCGCCACGAAAAGAATATAGGAAATAAGCGTCACGCCGTTTTCAAAAATAATATACATATATTATATATTCTACAAGCAACATAATATTTCAGTTTTAAAGTGTGTCGTCAAGCACAATGCAAAGGTTAATGCACCATATAATATTGTCAAAGGGTCTCTAAAAAGCCATATCGATTATAACTATTTACGCAAGTATATCCTAAGATCTGTGAAATTATGGTACGGCTATGCACCGCATTTCGTTGCACAAGTAGCTGGCCGTCGAACTGTGTAATCCATGCAAGTATTGGTGATATTATATTAGGCGAGCATGCAGTCACTCTTGTTTTTACTACAATATCTATCTTCTCTGTCTCCTTTATCTCTTTTTACTCGTTAAAAAAGTGTTTTGTCTCGTATTTTATTGCCGATTGCCGCGCCTGTTCTCGAGCTACCCTGGTAAAATATAAATGAACTCACTTGGAACACAGTGGTATATACGGAGCGCGATGTATTTAATAGCATTTACCACGCCCTGCTACTGGTAAAAATACCAGACGTATCAGCAGAAATCACCCTTATAAAATTCAAAGGTTTTTATTCTGTTCCCATGCAGTAACTTCATTTATACCATACAACCATGGACTTTTTAAACATGGCACAACAAATACGGCGTCATTCCCGGTTAAGTCCTTCATATGGAGGGTAGAGGTAAGGAGGACCATCTCTGTGTAATAAAATTGTCCGTCAAAACCATTAAATTAAGATGGCGCTGCTGTTGCCCCCGGGTACCAAATCTACCCTCCGAACTTTGCTACTTTCCACTCTGCTAGAGATGTGTCAATCGTGAATCACTGTGATTCGATCACTTTAAAGTATTGATTCACGAATCTCAACATATCGAAACGATTCAATCATGAAACAGTCGGTTATTACCGACACTCCACAGTGCACACATCGAACGATCGAACGAACTAAGACCGAACGAAATGATTCGATCTTTTTTTAAATAGATCGATTCGGTCGTAGTAAAATGAACGAATTATCCATCTCTACTACAACCGCTAAGTTCGGGTCATACCCGGGGGGAACACGAGCGCCAACCTTATTTAAAGCTTTTAGACGACAGCTTTTGAGCCGAACACCCATATAAGATGGTCCTCCTTATACCTCTACCCCCCAAAGTCCTTCTCCTTATCGCTTATAGAAAATATCGAAATCAGAGAAAAAAGTAAAAGCTAACAATAGGAAGTAAAGGCATGAACCTGGAACAATCAAGGACAGATGAGACGACGAACCTCACAAGGAAAATCGAGAAGAACAAAAGACCGATATATCAAGTTGCTTGCAAGCGCTTCCTTCGCTCGGTAACGGTGATTGCACCCAATTATTATTTATTTGACAGTTTTTGTCAAATTCGAAACAACACGTTGTTTTACAAATATTTATTTATTTATTTATTTATTTATTGCCCAACAGAAAAATCCATTCACAGGACAACATACAAAGATAAATATAAAGGGAACATAGCACCACAGAAAAAATAAAGAAAACTGATTATAAAGTAAGCACAGCTCAATCAATATAATCAACATAGTATAGGGAGCCCCACGCAGGGTATCTACCCTGTACAGTACAATTATCAGCGGACTAATACTAATACTACCCAACACATAACGTGAAATTATGAAAAGCACTCAATGGCACACCTCAAAAAGGAAGGCTTGGAGCAATCAAACAGATCACATTCATCAGGCAACATATTATGGAGACTGGATGTAAAATAAATTGGCGACTTAAACATTATATTAGTACGAGCATAGGGAACGTAAAATGTAGATGTTAGCCGTGAATTAGGTCTTGGTACTCGTATGTTTAGTCTAGAAAGAAAAAAAGGAGAATCTATATTGTTTCGGATACAGTTATATAAAAAGGAAACACCAGAAACGGATCGGCGAACTATCAATGAACACATATTAAATTCATTAAGAAGTGCCTGATGGTCATATCCACGAGGAGGGTACATGCCGTGAGTTTTATAATAAAGAAATTTAAGAAATTTTCTTTGAACATACTCTAATTGCTTTTCATGGGTTTCATAAATTGGATGCCAAATAACAGAACAATATTCCAGTTTGGAACGGACGAGTGAAAAGAACAGAGTCTTCAAAGCCGCAATATTTGTGAAGCCTCGACAGTGTCTCAACAAAAAACCCAAAGTTTTGTAGGCAGACATCGAAATATTATTGAAATGCTCATTGAACGACATGACACTATCAAAGCGGACCCCAAGATCATCAACACTGTCCTTAGAAGCAAGACTTGTGTTACCTAATTTGTAATCAAATGTTATATTTGACTCTTTTCGAGAGTACCTAACCACACTGCACTTGGCAGGGTTTAAATCCAGGTGATTAACGACACACCAAGCATCCAATTCACAAAGCTGCTTCTGGAGAAATAAGCAGTTCTCTAAGGATTGTATTGAACAATAGATTTTTAAGTCGTCCGCGAACAAAAGTATACCACATTTGAGATTATCAGTAATATCATTGATAAATAGAAGGAATAACAGAGGCCCCAGATTGGAACCCTGAGGAACTCCAGAAGTGGCAATATATTTGTTAGAATTAAAGCCATTGTAACATACGGACTGAGGGCGGTTCTTCAGGTAAGACTCAAAAAATGAAACGAGGCTATCACTAAAACCAGCCAGCGAGAGTTTGTACAATAAAGTGGGATGATCGATCCTGTAAAACGCCCTCGAGAAGTCCGTATACACCACATCAACCTGCTCCCTGTCATCGAGCCTCTCACAAATGAACTGGGAGATTTCAACGAGATTGGTGGTCGTTGAGCGATTTTTCATGAAACCGTGCTGCGAAACTGATAGTTGGTTTCTGAGCTCCGGATAGATGCGGTTATACACGCACATCTCAAACACCTTCGCAAAGTTAGGTAAGATGGAAATCGGCCTATAATTAGATACATCAGAAATAATCCCCTTTTTATGAACAGGACACACCCGAGCAAGTTTCCAGCAATCAGGGAACGTTGATGTTTTAATTGAGAGATTAAATAAAAAAGTTAATGGCTCAGCAAGAAATGGAGAACAATCTTTAACAATAAAACTAGGAATTAAGTCATGACCAGACACAAGTTTATTTTTAAGTTTGGATATTGCCTGTTTTACATCTGCAAGTGAAAACATTGATATATTGATAGTATCAGTCAATTGATTAGAGAGGGTCTGACTGACAGCACAAGAATGGAATGGTAACTGGTAGGTGCTAGCAAAGTATGAAGCAAAAGCATTCACAATTGTATCCGGATCAGTCAACTCGCCCCGGTGTGACGTCAATCTGCCTGGAATTCTTGTAGATCCTTTTTTATTGTGAACAAATGACCACAGCTTTTTAGGATCAGTGACAATAGAGTATTCAACACTATTCACATATAAGTTATAAGCTTCATGGATAAGATTCTTTAACACTGCTCTGAGTCTTTTATAGTCATTAAAGGTGGAGTTGCTTTTAGATGTTCTGAATTTACGCCAGTAATGCTCTTTAAGTTTAATCATGTAACGAATTTCACCAGTATACCAACTCGGAAACCTACGACTTAATTTATTTCGGTATGTAGGAACATATCTGTCAAATATGGTATATAATAAGCCATAGAAACAATGGCAAGCCTCATTAACATCTGAAAAATTATGAAGAATGCTCCAATCAATCTCCGAGAGTGCCATGTACAGTGCTGGATATTGAGCCTTCCTAAAGTTATACATCTTTTGCTCATTGGAAACATCAAAGCGAACATTGGATGGTGAGGCAACATTTAACAAAATACTCAAAGCTGGGTGATGTAAACTCTCCCTTATAAAAGGACAATCTTCGCGCTTTAACTCTGCTGACATGTTAGTAAAAACTAGGTCCAAGATTCTATCATTAGAGTTTCTAACATAGTTAATTTGTGATACATCCAAAAAATTCATAAAGCTAAGCGTAATCTGCGATTTATTATCATCAATATTATTATTAGAAAAGAAAGGAACATTGAAATCACCCATAACAAGGAAAAACTTATGTTGACAAACTTTAAGAGAGAATAATTCGAGGAAACTCTCATATTCCGCAATTGTTAAAAAATAAAAGTAATCATTAACACTTACAACCAACAATATCTATAATTGGAAAGGCAGCAAGGAGATCACCTAGATTAAGTTGTTCAGCCTTTATATAATTTTTTATCGCAAGTAGTGCCCCACCACCTCTGCTTAAATTAACCAAGTCATATCTTCGGTCACATCGAAACACAGTATAGTTGTCCGAAAAACATTCAGAGTTCACAATATCGCTAGTTAAGTTAGACTCCACAAAACCAATGCAGTCAAACTCCCCAAGGGACACTGACGAATAAATCAATTCAAGTTTCGAACGTAGACCCTCAACATTTTGAAAATAACATAGCAAATCAGAAGTTGGAAATCTGTCGGGCACTGTTAGTTTTCCTGGACAATCTTCTGTATGCCTTGTACATACTTGATTTTCAAATTGATCTCGCCACCAGACTGTCTCTCCTGAAGTTCCCGACGTAAATTGTTGTAATGTAAAATTTGCTTAGGAGTACGGTCAAATGATACATTGACTTGCTTATAATTATTGCTGGATTTCAGTTTATGGGCGCTGCGTATTATCTTGAGTACAGAGTCATAACTATCAAGGGTGATTTTCAATGGTCGTTTATTGGCTTTAGTGGGATCAAACTTTCCAAGGCGAGAAACAGTTTTAATATTGCAATCAATGCTTAGATAGTTAAACATCTGCGACGAGAGGTTTTTATCCTTAATATCCCTTGCTGCACCACCGGATTCAGCAGATTCCGGAAGGCCAAAGATAACAACGTTGCACTTTCTTCTTTCGCGCTCCTGTACCTCATTAACAACATCCTCAAAAGTAAAACTGACGAGGTCCGTAGATGATTTGAGTTTTTTTAACTCAGCTACCTCAGTTGTCAACGCCATTACGGCAGCTTTGAGTTCGTTAATGTCAGAACCAACTTGAAGACACAGCTTACATGTCCAACTAAGATTCTTGTTCTGCTTCAGAATTCTTGCTTCTGAAGCCGACAACCCAATACAGGAATGCAAGAAAGTTTTCCTGCATATGGCACAAGAAACCAGCTTATGAGCATCAGCAGTCACCCCACAGCAATTGCATTCAGTCATGATTAAAAGGTTAGGCCGCTTTTCTGGCCCAACGCTGCTATAGTAGGCCAGGTATTAATGGCCACCACACAAAAAACAAATCAAAACAACGTCTCACCATCAACAAAAATGCAGTACCTACTAAGTAGGCCAGGTAGCTCATATAGGGGCACACAATACAACCAGGTGTCCAGTTAAAAGTTGAGCCAGTGGAGCTGCACAGAACACAAATTATTTCACCAAATATTAAAAGATTAAGCTGATTTCTGAATATCATGAACTAATTAGTATTTCTCATTTTATGATTGAAAAACCTATAAATAATAAGAACATATTAAGAAAGAAGTATGTAAACTTCGAGATTTACTAGCAAATAAATACGAAACAACTTCAAGTGGTATTTCTTTGTATGTACAGGGTGATCATTTTTAGACGCCCAGCCTCTGTTGGTGGAAAACGGTCAAAGATATGGAAATATATATGAAAATATAGTTCCACAACAGAGAGCTCCTTAACAATAACTGTCAAATGGACTCCAACTTCAGACTCCGAAAACAAAGACATTGCATTTCTTATGAAATTATATTTTCCTAAAATATAATCTTCCCAATTTATAGATTAGCGATCATCTAATAGTGGACCTCAATATCATTGCACTTGGAAAATATTAAGCTTAAAATTTGGAGTCCATTTGACAGCTGTCATTAAGGAGCCTTCTGTACTGGATATATATTTTCGGTGATATTATATATGGGAGGTGATATAGGGTGTATAAAGGAATAAATTGGCCCATTTAGCGACTCTTTGCAAATACGACGCTAGGCGTCGCGACGGCAAGAAACATTTTTTCCCACCAACATACCACTTTTGTTACATTGTTTGAAAGCCCTAATTTTTCTGAACATTTTTCATTAATGCCACTTTTCTTTATTCTCTTCCGTTAAAAAGTTATTATTCAAAAACGCATTAAAATATTAATTTTTGTTATCGCAAATGACGTAGTTTTCAATGATTTTATTTTTGTGGATATTTCCCGACCCTTTATTTGTTTGAAAGATCTTCAAACCGTGTCTTTTGACCTTCTTACCGTTGTAAACATACAAGTAAAGGACCAGCTACAATTTTTTATACCCTCAATTTTCACTAAATGCATTTAGTGATTTTTTTTGTTTAAAGTCTGACACCGCAGCGTTAATCAGGACACCACTGAACCAGCATATTATACCAAATTTGCACAAAAAGTATACAGGGAGTTCTATTCTACAGAGTACCAAAATTTAGCATAATAGGATTTTAAAGGCATCTGGCGAATCAAGAGTCAAGTATACCTCAAAACAGTAGAATGGTCGACAGGACAATATAAGGATCTATTGATGTGCAAAAATCCAATAACAAATATACAGGTTGTTTTCTTTGTGTCATTTTAAAGTGCTAAATTTTTTAATACTTTATACGGGTCAAATGCACCCTGGAATTATTATTAGTAACTAGTAACAGTTTCAGCAACAAAATTTTAGACTAATCTGACAGGTAAATAGAAATTGAATTTTCAGCCTATACTTGATTGTCAGTTTTATTATCATGGCTGACTTGATTTGTCATAAATTTGTTTTATTGTTTGGCCTATTCAGATTAAACATCCGACACTGGCCATATATGAAAGGCCATGTATCTAGTTTGATGGAGCTTTTCTGATAAATATCTCAGAATTAAAAAAGGAATCCTATATAATACTTAAATGAAATGTGTAAGTTGTAAATTACAGAAAATTACTATCATTTCCGCTATAGCCGGAAGTTTCTTCAAAAAACTAACATTCAGGAATAGGTACTAGTTAAAGGTTCTCTAATAGGTAATTTTTTTTAAATTGTAAAAAAAGTTTTTCGCGATAACATCATTACCGATCCCCGTATACAAAATTCGAGTACACCATCGAATTCCCCTTAATTTTTACTACAAACTCATTTCTTTAATGACGATTTTATATCCAATACACGACGGTATTCTAATGAAGCGTCTTTCAATTTACCTCTAATAACAGTTCTTATTATAAGGACTATCAAAGAACTATGTCCCTAATTATTCCGTAACAAGAAACGTCACACCAGACATTTACTTTAGTAGAGCAATATCTTCTTCAATATGATAATTAATTAAAAAGTAGGTACTTGCATCATTTTCATCCTATCTTTTTTCTCACAGATCAGCTCTATATCTACCATTTTCAGTGAGAAAAATCCTTATGAACAATGTAAACAAAAGTTCGTTTTCAAAATGGAACGGATTGAATCTCGGCAAAATTTGTCACCCTATTTCAAGAAAACGAATGGTGTTTTGACCAATGCCCATTTGTCATTTTTTCTTCATTTTTAATTTACAGTTGATCTGTTGAAATCGGTAGGTTTATGTTGGGGCACATTTTGCCAATTTGAACGCAAACGGTTGATTTTATCATTATGAAACAGTACCTTTTTGTTGCAGAATGAAAAGGTGCACTAAATGAAGGACCTGCAAGACCAAAAAATAACCTCAAAAAAGTGAAGAGTAAAAGAACGATCCAAAAACAGCGCAAGTGGCGCCCTCTGTGAAATACGTAGAAATTGACATTATTCGGCTTATTCTCCATCCCAAAAAACATGACGGTGCCAAATTTCAGTTCAGCAGCTTCATTATTTTGGGAGATATAGCTTATACTTCAGTAACCATTGAGAGTTGACAGTTGATATTTTGGCACAAAATATATGAAGTTGCTTTATGTACCATTATTAACGGGACATCCTGTATATCGTTGGAATCGGGATAAAGCGTAGATTCCAAAAACGGAGTAATATATAGGGTGTTCTTTAAAAAAAGTTTGGTTTGTACCGCTCTTACGGAACACGCTGTATCAATTTCAAAGATACCATGGAAACGCCCACCAAAAATTCTAAAACTTTAGTCTAGGCAATTTTCGCTTCGAGAATCAGATCTATAGGACAGCTACGACTTTTTTTTATAACCACGATTTTTAGGTATAATTTTCTAGCATCAGATCGCCACAAAACAATCATTAACATTTTTATGGAGATATGGAAATATACCTACATAAATAGCCTAGGTAAATTTTTTTTACTAAAGATGCGATATACGTTGGCATTCATTTAAAAATTTATTTAAAACTCAGATGGCATATCCGCAAGAGGCGCCCTCTATCGGCTACAGTAAACTTAACTATGTCAGGTCACACACGATAATTTTCTACCAATCCTTGCCAAACTTGAAATAAGTCAATGAGTTCAAAAGTTATAGCGAAAAAACTACATTTTGGGCCCCTCTTTAAGCGGTTGTGATTGATTTGATGCAAAGCGCAAAACAGACAAACACAAACGTAATTTGTTGTGCGTTGTGCTTATTGCGTTGACTGGCGTATTAATAAAGACTGCTCACGGCTGTCATGTTTGACAGTTCTCTGGCTCACCATGCGCTTCCCGGAGACAAAAAACAATGCAAAATACATTGTTGACTATAGGCTATAGGCGCCATCTACTTTACAGGACATGAAACTATAGCCGTGAGAAGTCTTATTAATACGTCAGTCAACGCTTATATTGCGGCTATATTACACTCATTTCTGGAACACCCTGTATTCAACTTAGGGTGGTTACGTATATTTAAAATTCCTAGAAAATTTGTAATAATTATTGTTGTCAGGTGTTTCGCTTTTTATCTTAACTTGATAATTATTTTAATTACCAAGCATTGTGTGTAAAATCTTTGTTAAATTAATGAGTCGAACAAATTAATACAAGCACTACTTACGACAATAATTGTTTTCCGCCTTCTCTTACCTTTATGAATGGGAGTCATTTGCAAATCATGATCCAAAATTTGAGCGTATTGCATAACCATCAAATTGTACTTTTTATGTAGATTGCTTATATCCGGATGGATTACTCTTGAAACAAGCCTGGGATTTGGAAGTGTCATTCCTGTAACCCCAATTAATCTTGGTTTAGAAATACCTAAAATAACAACTATATTAAGTATCATTTACAAAAATTAAGGTGTTACAAACCATCATCGTATGCACTTGGAAGTAGTCTTGAAAAAGTAGTCAAACTCTTTCCTAAATTTGGATTTCTCAAGTTGTTGCAATGTCCTGTATAAGTTCTGAATGGAGTGTGTGGATCGCAAGGTCCAGAATCATCACAATGGATATCAGCCTCTAAAATTTCAGGAGGAATCAACGAGGCAATATCCACATGTTGGAGATCTTCCGAGATTTCTCCTCTGAACACTGACGGAATTACTTGGTTATCGAAAATTTGTCGTTTTCTGCGTTTTCTTCTGCAATTAGTTAAAAAATATTAGCACAAAGATAATTGATCTATAAAAAGTCAATATTGGTAATGAATTTAAGAAACTTTTTGTAAATATGAGTCTACACAATCAAAAGGCAAGATAAGACACAACATAGGATCAAGAAGAAAACACAACTTAATGAGTAGATACTTCAACAAAGAGCTAGGGGATAATAAATATGAGAAGATAATGAAGTGACGAGGGGTAAGTAAATGGCTTAATATTTAAAAAATACTGACTGAATCAAAAGCAAGCTAGCGGTCCTACTTACACTAGCGAATTCACAATCTCATTTGAAGCTAGTTCAAAAAGCAGCGAAGAGTTAGCTATCTTCAGGGCGTTCTTGTTTGCTGCACTGAAAGATGCTGCTACGCCAACTGGACTCCTTGGGTCAGCTCCACCAATTTCTGACCAAATTTGATATTCCATTTTCCTCCTTTCCAGCACATCTTGCTCGGCTTTAGACAAAGCGGACATCAACATTTCTTCAGACATATCCGCCATGTGATCAACTTCCACCCATTCTTTTAACTGCGGCAATGGATGCTGATTGCAAGAAATCCTGGCATTTAAGAAGTCGTCTTCTCTTATAAATGCGTTTGGTTGAATGTAGTCCAAACCGTCGGTGTTTGCACAAAGGAGGCCAGCTAGAGTTGACTTTTTAATTTCTTTGAGTTGATGGGTGGATAGAGAGCTTGGCGGAAGGTCGTTTTCATACCAAAATCTATCTGATTCCTTTAAAAGTGTGAATTGTCGGCTGAGTATGCAGTTGAAAGTGGGTCCAACGATAGCACCTATAGAAAACCATAAGAATCATAAGTGAAAAATTGAAGTAACTGTTTCAAAACGAAAACTGGGATACAGAGGTGTTATTTGCAAATATCAACTAGACTAGAGCTGTTTGAAAACAAATCAAAATCACCTCAGCATCAAAGGATTTAATAAAATTATTGCCCAATTTAAATAACTAAGTATCTAATATTCTGAATTGGCTTTGATGAAATTATAAAGAAAAAACAGAGGTCCCGTACCTTTGTCAGTAGAAAATTGAATAGCAGTGTTAAGGACAACAATTTACAGTGTGCCCTAAGATAAGTGAAACAAGAGGTTGAAAGACAAACAACTTGTTAGTTGGAATTTGACAATTTGGGGTCCCGTCCAGCTTGATTTGAAAGTAATGTATGTATTATTTTTTCCTGCCTAGGTAAAGTGGCTTTCTGTGAAAGACTTTACTAAGAAAAGTTATTCAGAATAGAATATTATGCTCTCGTACAAAGTTTGAGACTACTCGGCCTTGCTTATTGGAAAATAAAAAATTGGTAAAATTAGAAAAAACGAAGTATCAAGAAACTACTTTCAAATTAAGCGGGGCAGAACCCCAAAAGGTCAAATTCCAACTTAACCTTTTTTGTCTTTCATAATCTCTTGTTTCGCTTACCTGTATGTATCAATAGCTGCAATTAATGCATTACCTGGTACTGGCTTTTCAAGTAAGGCCCCAACCATGAGATCGATGTCCTCCGAAGAATCATACAACTCTTTCAGTATTTTGATATGTTCGTTCTTTATTCCAAGTCCTTCCAAATACTCGAACGTCGTGTCTGTGGCAAAAGTGGCATTGCTACAATACTGCAACCAATTAGTGTATGTGGCGATTCCGTGATCTCTGCCCATGTTGACAAGAAGAATTGAAGAGTCCCAATTTTTGCGAAGAATCGGCAAAATATGAAGAGAAGGTGTGCGAGCTGGAGTACTTATCAAAAGACCAATCATTTCAGCAAATGTCTCGGGAAATTCATTTTTCTAAAAACATAATAACAGACTGTTATTGCTATATATTATTTCGGTTGGTTACATCTAACTTCTAACAATGCTTCATTATCTAACTTACCAAACTTTTTGGTACCAAGGATAACAATGCTGGAAGAGCAGTTATGGCCACTGAGTTGAAAATTCCAGCTTTACGAGCACTTGAATATTTAGAAAATCTGCCGTATGTTTTCAGCTCCAGTTCAGAATTTACGATGGATTCCTAAAATGAAAAAAAAAGTTTCAGGTAGTTTTATCTATAGAAGTAGTTTGTAGGAAGATTTAGCAAACTTTTGGAGATAATTCTTTCTGTAGAAAATTTGAAACGATATTTTCTATTGGATTTTCTATTAAGATATACAGTGTCTCTATCTGTTAAAAATGACATAAGAATGCTAAAATGGGCTTATTTGTTAGAATTTTACAAAAGTTTTACTTCTTTTCAATTTTAAAACAAACAAATTTCAATGCTCTATTAATAGACTTAGTTTTTTGTCATTTTTAATTTTTAATATATAGATATATCCGTATATCTGATAATTTTAAAAAGTTGTAACTTCGAAAACGCTATTTTACTTATATCACTACCTTCATCGTGCTATTAACTTTTTGTAAATACTAAACATGTAAATGAATGTCCCGAATGTCTCATTATCACGTTTATGTGGGACGTTTTTCATCTTTTTTAAAGCAAAAGGTTACAATTTCATTGCTGGATGTTACTGAGTTTACATTCCAATAGCTAAAAATATCCGTAGTCACCACCGACTTCCGGTTTTGCTGGAAGCTTAATATACCTATTGAAAACCTACCTCGCCAAGAACTATTGGCAGGAACTCTGAGTAAGTAATATGTTGTAATTCGGCAACGACGATGCGTCTGCTCTCCAAAAATATCAGCTCGTCATCCCAGTGCCGATTCAGTTTCGCTAACTGACTGGCAACACGGTTGTGTTCTCTCAGGACAGCAGAATATAGAGCGTTGGAAGAGCACTCGGAACAAGCTGACACGTTGACTAAGCCACTATCATATGTACGCAAATTTTCCATTTCTTCTTGGGTGGTACCATAGACGGCAGACCCATCAAAAAAGGCGGTTGCCAGGTTCATTTGGTTTCTGTACTCTGTAAGAGAAACATTGAAGCCTCCGGAATACGAAATATAATATGGAATGTGAGGAGCAGGTAATCTATATATTGGCTTTCTATGGCCTTTACCTTGCTGATCCAACACTACCGTTGTATTGGAGGGAATGTAAAATAATTATTAAAGACATGTTTATAATGATTAAATATGGACCAATGTGCATTCTCAGGATAATCACTAACTATTTTCTCTCTGCAGAGCACGCTATAAAAGTAGCAAGATAACTATCTGGCTTTCGAAAAGGGAGGCTTATACAGGGGATATTATCGTAAAATGGGACCAAAATATATTTTTTTGTTTTTAATATGCAACACACTATGTTTTTTTCCCTTCAAATTTTTCAATTTTTGCGGTTTATCGAAAAATTTTATCAGAAAAAGTTGTTCATAATGCAAATTTATGGTCGGACACCAAATAAATAATCATACTAATTTTATAAAAGACAGAGTAAATTGTTAAAAACGTCTTCAACGCAAAGTGTTCCATAAAGGCTATATGAACCAAACTTTTTATTAACACGTAAATACACAATACGATAATTTTTACTCTATGTACCTACCTCAACACATGTTCAAGATGAATTTTGAATTCGTGATGTAGGTACCTTATGAACCATCTTGCCATTGATTTCATTTATCGAGTTGTTAATATTTGAATTATCCTTGTATACCTTTTCTTTTAGATATATCCCCATAACCAAAATCATTAGGGGCCAAATCTGGCGATCTAGCAGGCCAATGTATTGGACCAAAGCCAGTATATAGCAAGATTATAGGAAATTCGAGGACTTGGAAGGGAATGGGGTGAGAGAGGCAAGGTGACAAAGGGCTGAATTTAAGTTGGTAGCATTTACACGTGAATTGGCGATTTATTTTTTAAGAGTGGGGGAATGTCCTAACCTTCCTATAAACTAGCTTTGGATCCACCTATAGTAGCGAAATATCTATCAAGCTAGTCCCGAACTGTAGCAGCTGAATGAGCTGGGCATCCATCACGCTGGTAAATATTTCTATCGCGGGTTTCTAGTGGAAGATCATCAAATGCGACGGCAGCAAAAAAATCATTCAGCATTTGTAGATAGGATACTTTATTTAAATTACTATTCTGTATGAAATATCGCCCCACAATTTTGTCGTAGCTAATTAAGCACGAAACGTTCACAGTTTTGTATTGTTAAGATTTCTAGTATAAACTGTAGTATGTGGATTTTCCTTACACCAAACACTATTATTTTGGGAGCACACTACACCGTTTGTAGAAAAGGTATATTCGTCCGAAAACATTAAGTATGTACGTATGAAACGAAGAATTATCCAAAATTATAGCACCTATTAGTAAGCACAATAATTATTCTAGTCTACGCGCTTCTTCTAATGTGTGCAAAATAGATGCTTTGTATAAGCTTGGTGCTGGTTAACTCGAAGAATTCTCTGCACATGGTTTTTGCTTATACAGGGTGTCCCGAAATTAGCCTGCCATAATTTACCAGCGGGTTCTGCGATCTAAAAAAAAAGAAAAAAGTTCCTATAAACATGGCCTTAAAAATGCCCACTAATGGGGCTATAGCCCCAGAAAGGGGCAATTTCACAAACAGGTTTCTATAAATATTTCCAGAACGAACAAAGATAAAATTCTGAAATTTGGTATGTGATGTACAGTCGCGGACAGTTGGTATCGAACGACCTGAAGAGGTTTCTCGTGGCTATCGTTACAGGGCGCGCGGAGACGGCAACATCGCGCTGGAGTCTGCAGCCGGCCGGTCTGCTAAAAATAGAACCATAAAATGCAAATTACAGCCTCCAGCCTCTCACAGCAAAGGAACAAAATTCGAGGAAAATGCAACTTTGTGCTGGTAATAATTCCAACCCCAGTGTTGGTATTTAATATTTCGTACTATTTTATCATGTTACTATACCGTCTAGTATTTATGATAATGAAATAAAAAAATAATAAATATCAAGGCTGAGATTAGAATCAACACCACAATAAAAGTTGCTTTTTCTCGAGTTTCCTTCCTTTGCTGCCAGCACCCTGTATTAATTAGGAATATGAAATTAGGTAAATCCATAGTCAATTTGAGCCACAATAGAATTCCGAAGAATTTCTCAAAAACAATAATTTAATATACAGGGTGTCTACTTTTAAACATATGCAAATTAATAAAATCTTTATTTTTGGAGATAATCCCTGAACATTCTTTGTGTGAAAGGCCTTCAAAAATCGCTTCTTTTAGCCTTCCTATCATTTTCAAAAGGCAAATCCAGGTCCGGCTACGATTTTTGAGTGTTTTTTTATTTAAAATCTACCAATACAGCGTTAATCAGGATCCCCCTAAAACCCCTTTATATACCAAATTTGAACAAAGAATTTAGAGAGAGATCTATTCTACAGGATGTCAAGGTTCAGCAAAATAGGAAATTTACAGGCATTTGGCGAGTCAAGTGTGCCATGGAATCCCGTCAAAATAGTTTAATTGTCAACAGAACCACTCAAAGTGTTGGTGTGCAAAGGTTCAATACAGGGTATTTTTCTCTGCCCCATCTGAAAATGCTGAATTTTTATGACTTGACTCGCCAGAGATGCCTGAAGAGGTTTCTTTAAATTTCCTATTTTGCTCAATTTTGACATCCTGTAGAATAGAACTCTCTCTATATTTTTTGTTCAAATTTGGTATATAAAGGGTTTTCGACTGTCCTGATTGACGCTGTGGTGTCAGATTTTAAATAAAAAAATGGCTAAATGGTTTTTGTGAAAATCGGGGGAATAAAATAAGCGGCTTTTGAAGTCCTTTCGGACAAAAAACAGATCAAGCGATTATCTCAAAAATTAAAGATTTCAAGGATTTGTATAATATGTTTAAAAGTAGATATGGGGCTCTTAATATTAATTAGAAAATGTATGGCACAAAATTAATGGATTATCGGATTACCTGAGTTGAAATATTTTAGCATAGATATTTATATCTTTTTAAATAGGTATTTATTAATTATACCTACCTGCACTTAATATAACTAAATTTAGGGGATTAACTTAATAATTGTAATATTGAATTGGATGTAGATTTTGAAAATATCGATTATACCTGCTCCTAGCCCTTTGTATAAATACTAAGGTGGGTGGGCTAAAATTATTTAGTCAGTATCCTAATTCGAGAGAGTAACTAACAGTGTTCGTTATGCCTCGTTTGAGTGAATCCGTCAAGCACCGTATCATCGCCAAACTAGAAAATGGTTGGGCTATTTCCCGACTGGCCGAAGAATTTGGTGTATCTAAAAGCACCATTTTCAATATAAAGAAGAAATATGACGAAACCGGAAGCGTGGAAAACATACATAGAGGAGGAAATGTGAAAATTACGTCTGACCAACAAGATGAGCAACTAGCTAATTTTTGCCTTGCAAATCCGTTTAAATCCGCCGTTGAAGCAGTATCTGCAACACAATTTCCAGCAAGTGTTAGAACTGCCCGAAGGAGATTAGATGCAGCCAATCTGAAATCTCGCACGGCCAGCAACAAAATTCAGCTGACCGAGGCTAATAAGGAAGTCAGGTTGCAGATATGCCGAGAGTTTCAGCGTTTACCGCCACATTATTGGGAGAAGGTAATATTTAGCGACGAAAAGATCTTTCAAAGCCATTACAATGGCAAAGTGCGAGTATATAGACCTTCGGTGAGTTCAAGATATGACGAAAGATTTGTGTCACCCAGGAAAAGGAGTGGGCATTTTTCCGTCAACATATGGGCCTGGATAAGCTACCGTGGACCTGGCATTTGTTGGAGAATCGACGACCGCTTCACAGCAGCTCGCTATTGCGAGATACTCGAAGGCGGATTGTTACCAACTGCAACGGAAATGTATCCCGATGGCTTCGTTTTCCAGCATGATAACGCTCCTGTGCATACAGCAAGAATAGTTCGCGAATGGTTCACCGAAAACAACGTAGAAAAGTTGCAATGGCCGGCGAAGAGTCCTGACTTGAATCCCATTGAGAATGTGTGGGGCAGAATGGCGCGGACAATGGAGAACTTCGTACCCGAAAATAGGGAGGCACTTTGGCAGAAGATTCAACAAACGTGGGATGAAGTCGTAACCCATGATCTCTGCTGCCAACTCATAGATTCGATGAGCAGGAGAGTTCAGAAAGTCATCCTATCCCAAGGTGGGTATACTAAATATTAATATACATATAATATAATAATGGAAAATGCATTTGATTTCTTGCCTTTATTTAATTATGTTATAGTCATAAAGATTTTAATGTGTTTATAGTTTTTTCGGATTCTTCCTGTGTCGGTGGTTCTAATAAAACTTCGTAATCATTATATCCAGCTTGTGGAAGTCCTCAATCACCTGAAATTATTTTATTTTATCCAGGTAATCACATTGAGGTCCAGGGAGGTGTGTAAAGCTTGACACGTGTCCCTGCTGTGTGTCTTCTGATGTTATTGATAAAGGTATGCAATTTAAATAATAGAGAGTTATTGCAGAAATAAATAACGTCGCGCTCTTTTTTGACGTTATTTTGACATTTGAGCATGCGCAGTCGTAGTTTGACATAAGGTCGTCCATAATAAGGTTATTTTCCTTTATTTTTGTTTATTGTGTATATCATAATATACGTTATTTTTACCTTATTTGTCACAATTCTTAAAATAAATTCTGATTTGTCAGAAAACGCTAGTGTTCTGTGAAAGTAGGACTTAACCTAAAATGTTCGTTGCTTGTTTGCGTTTGCACCTTGTTTGTTTTCATTAGTCTTTCACCTTGGTGTTCCGTGGTTATTTGGCTGTTTTCCCAGTTTTTTCCGGAGCAAAATTATAAAAGCACATAATATTCTAGTGAAAGTGTAGAAATACAAAACAATAAAGTAAACGTAAACAAGCCCTTAATTTGGATACATAAATTACGACTTGCAATAACTATTGTCAGAATCATAAATAACGTATGAGAGTATTCAAATAAGGTCGTCTTAAATACTGCTTAATGCCAAAAACAGTTTCTGCAATAACTCTCTATTAAGTTACAAGGGTAATTTTATGTCTGTGACCCCCTAATCTCATTTATCTGTTGAAGGGCATTTTATGAGAAACAATGGAGCATTGCAGCACCACGAAAACCAATTTATTAAAACTTCTGACCAATTTCTTCAAAAATAAGAAAAAATAAATAAAAGGGACACCCCTTTTATTTTATAATCATTTATGTTTAGGACTACGAGACCTAACAACTAAATGTTGGAACAAATACTTATTTTGCAAAGAAAAGAATAATTTATGAAAATCCTTTTAATTAACTTTTTTAATTCTAGGGTTATTAGCTAAATATATTTTTAGTGTTACTACATATTTTTTTATTATAACATAAAAATACATTTTTGTTGCAACGCAAAATATTTATTAACTTAATGTCTAAAACCGCTGACAACTATACTTAGTGTATTTGGAAATGAAAGGAGGCCATAAATATTGATTGAGAAGGAAAATTCGACCATTTCAGTGGCGTGCTCTTTTGCTAAAAATCTGATGAGGATAAATACGCAAATTAATATTCGGGCGAGTTATGTAGTATTTTATGACGGACTCTCGAGCCTCTGATAAAGAATTTGCATTTATATTTATAATAAGCCATAAACCTTCCTTTCATTTCCAAATACACTATGTATATACAGTATGTCCACAGAAGAGGTGTTGAATAGGAACACTTTCTTATCTTTAATTTTACCGCAAAAAGTTACTCTTGATAAAAACTTTGCTAACATTTCTTATGTGGAAATAAGTTGCTAGGAAAAGTTGTTCAAAAGTAAAGGATACTCCATACTACCAATTTTAGAAACAATTGGCACACTTTGATTTATTTGAAAAACATTTTTCGCTTTGGCCCTATCACTGCATTAAATATATTTTTTTTATGTAAGTAAGCTTATATAAGCATAATAAATATGGCAATTTTAGACGGCTAGGTGATGTTAAAAAATAAATCGGCATCCATAACCAACTTTTCACGCAATACAAAAAAAAACTCAAGTCGACAAAAATGTGAAAACAAAACTATCAATTTAATTAATTTTTTTTTGATCAAACAAGATCTTTAATATGAGAAAATTTGTCTTTAATTTGAATAACTGTTGATGTTTTTAATTGCTATTTCGACTTCACACTTTAAACAAATTAGCGGGAAAACTAGTACAAATTGTATGAAAATTTTCTTTTGTCAATGTTCTTGCGTGATCTAATTGCCGCTAATCTCCAATTAAAATTTTCCCTCGACTTTCAAAATAAATTGATTGTTTTCAGATTCTTGTTGATTTAAGTTTTTTTTTGGTATTGCGCGAAAAGTTGGCCATGGATACCGACTTCTTTTTTTAACATTAACCAACTATCTAAAATTTACACGTTTTTGTTTCTTAAGATTTTTCAGTAGGGAGCCAAATAACTACTTTAATAAACTAAAACAATGGCCTTTAATAACTAAAACAATGGCCTCAACAGAGCCGAAGAGCCTGTGTAATTTTCAGAAACTATCTGAGCACCCAGTTGCATAAAGCTTCTCAGTGCCATCAATTTTCAATATAAAAGTTTTCTTCGGTATCTTAAAATAAATAGGTATGTTACGGCTATTTAATAATTTTGCTCAATTGGAGGTTTTTTTATATTGCGCGACAAGTTGACCATGGATGTTGATTACTTTTTCAGGGCCACTTAGCTGTCCAAAATTGTCACCTTTTTGTTTCTCATGTTTTTTTTGTAGGGCGCAAAATAAGCGAGGAAATCGCGGTGGTAGTTTAAAAAATCATACTATATACTTGTGAACTGTTTTAATAAATAGTTTAATACTGATTCCTTAATTTTTTTTAACCCTTTCGGTGACATCGGCTTAATCGCTTGCAAAGAATTCTCGGAACAAGACACCCGTTCGAACCATCCGATGCCGAAGGCGCGCGCTGTTGCCGTCTCCGCGCGCCCTGTAACGATAGCCACGAGAAACCTCTTCAGGTCGTTCGATACCAACTGTCCGCGACTGTACATGTGAGATTTGGCATTTACTGAGGTAGCGATAATTAGACATTCTTAATAATAAGCGTCCCAAACTGCGGTATAAATGGGTTAAAAATACCCCTTTTTTGTATACTTTTTTCCAAATTTCGTGCAAAATTATGAAATTTGAAGATATTCTACGAAGAAAAGGTGCTCTTGTTGAACTTCGATAGCATGCACTATTTTCGAGTAAACCCGTTTTGATTTTTTTTGCAGAGTGCCATGAAAATGCCTATTAGAAATTAGCCTGCCATAATTTACCAGCACGTTTTTTGATACAAAAAAAAAGAAAAAAGTTCCTATAAACATGGCCTCAAAAATGTCCCCTAAGGGGGCTATAGCCCCCGAAATGGACACTTTGGCAATCGGTTTTTTCTAAATATTTCCAAAATGAATAAAGATAAAATTCTGAAATTTGGTATGTGATATACCTGTGAGATACCAAATTTCAGAATTTTATCTTTGCTCGTTCTGGAAATATTTAGAAAAAACTGTTTGCCAAAGTGTCCATTTCGGAAGCTATAGCCCTCTTAGGGGGCATTTTTGAGGCCATGTTTATAGGAACTTTTTCTTTTTTTTTGGGTCGCAGAATACGCTGGTAAATAATGGCAGGCTAATTTCTAATACGCATTTTCATGACCCTCTGCAAAAAATTTTCAAAGCGATTTTACTCGAAAACGGTGAACGCTATCAAAGTTCGATAAGAGCAAAATTTTTTGTTGAATACCCTGAAATTTCATAATTTCGCAAGAAATTTGGGGGAAAACACACAAAAAATTTGGGATATTTTTAACCCCTTAACCCATTATTTGGGGCGCCTATGATTAAGAATGTCTAACTACATCTACCTCGGTAAATGTTAAATCCCACTGGTACATCACATGCCAAATTTCAGAATTTTATCTTTGTTCGTTCTGTAAATATTTAGAAAAAACCGTTTGCCAAAGTGTCCATTTAGGGGGCATTTTTGAGGCCATGTTTTTCGGAACTTTTTTAATTTTTTGGGTCGTAGAACACGCTGATAAATTATGGCAGACTAATTTCGGGACACCCTGTATTTAGATCGACACCTCTTTTCGGATATTTTTGGGTTTTGGTGAACAGAAACTAAGACCAGTAGGGTTGCTACATCTTCCGCATCATATTCCTTCCCAACATTTCTTGCGTCTTTAACATCACCGGTTTCATAAAAATAAATTATAATATTTATTACAGCAGGTACAGACCTACAGACAAATGTACAGAGTTATTCATTTATAATTCCCGATTCTAGGCGCCATTTAATAAGAATGATATGGAATAGTTTAAAAAAGTGAAAATGAAACACATTGCTGTACACGTGCTGTAAATTACCTAATGTAAAATGTATTGTGTCATATAAGATGTTGGTACAATCTTTTAAGTCGAAACTTATTATAAGCAGGAATACCAGAAAATCCCAGTTCTTATTCAAGGCGTTAAAACGTTATTTCCATCCTTTTAGATACAACTAAATTGAGAAATCATTTCATAAATAATTAAATCTGCCCAAAGAAACAACTTAACAATATATTTGACAAACACTTTAGCTTCTGCTCTTTCAAGATACTTAGTTTAAATTTATTATAATTAGCTCCGGTTGTGCAAATATTTGGCGCCGATTATGTATGTCAAATCTTCTAAAAATACCTTAGTTTTAGTAGATTCATCTCCTGGTTAACATATTATATTATGTTTACAGTTTACTTTTACTCACCGAAATCGCATTGGTCAGCTGCCAGAGCGGGCAAAGACCTTGAGTACCCTTTACATCGTCTTCCCCTGGATGTCGCAAAGCATTCTGGATCTCCGGCACCACTAGAACAGCAATTTTCATTGTTGGAACTTTCGGTGTCCACAAGATCGTGATAGACTAATTCCGCCCAGGCTCCCAAGAGGGCAGTAACTGACTCATGGGCACTCGATGGTAAATTCTGGAGTGCATTTACAACTTCCACGGAACTCGGAGAAGCTGTTCGTGGCTGAGAAATACCTGTAACAGAGTTTCGACTATGGGTTTATAATTTAAAAGTACTTTACGAAGTTATATCTAATTATTATTTACAAGCAAAAACGTACTCTCGACCAATTTTAAAAAATTAACCGTTTTTGAGAAAGTCTCTTTATAATGTTGAGAAACAACCACTATGTCATTGTACCCAAGTGGGTATGGGCAAAATGACATAGCCTCTTTAGTCAGAGCGTATTTATAAACACGTCTCACGGCTATAGCTTCATGCCCCGGAAAAAAGAAGGCGCATTGTATTTTGATAATTCTATATGAAAAGCAATAAAGCCAAGTTTTCAATAGAAAACCTATATACAGTGTGTTTCACTTCAAGTCGAGATACTTCATTATTTTTTACGGGTTGACCGATTATCAAAAACTTTTTTTTTTAATTATAGTGCTCCGAAAGATCTACATTTTGACACTAATTTTTTTCAGATTCGTCTTTTCCTACCCCCAAAAACTGCAAAAGTACATTAGGCATTTTTCATAACTTATACAGGGCGTTCACAAAATAGCTTCAAACATAACAAAAATACGGTTTTACGTTATTTCTTTGCAGTTTGACTAGGGCTCACATAAGCCATCAATTCCCACGATTTCATGGTCCTGCCTTAGACAGGGGCCCTGTCTAAGCACCCTTTTTTTATTTGAAAAAATTTAAAAATTGATTGGTATCCACGTATCCAAGGTGCTCTTTATTGAAAATACTTTCTAAAATTTAATATTGTTTATGTTTTTAATAGGCATAAGTTAAAATTTCAGAAAAAAATGTAAAAAAACACAAAAAAAAATATTTTTTCGATTTTTGAATTTTTTAATGCGAACACCCTGTCTAAGGCAATTGATGGCTTATGTGAGCCCTAATCAAACTGCAAAGAAATAATTTTAAAATATCTCTCGGTGTTCGTACAGAGTACTCCGAAAAACCGTATTTTTGCTATGTTTGAAGCTATTTTGTGAACACCCTGTATAAGTTATGACCGTGAAACTTGGTATGTGGGGTTTTCGGGTATGGCCAATACGTCTGTGCTATTCATTTTTTTCCTAAAAAAATGCCTAATGTACTTTTGCAGTTTGTGGGGGTATAATTTTGATCGTAGCAGGGCATGGAAAAGACGAATCTGAAAAAAATTAATGTCAAAATGTACATCTTTCGGAGCACTATATTCTTTAAAAAAAGGTTTTGTAAATCGGTCAACCCGTAAAAAAATAATGAATTGTCTCGACTTGAAGAGAAACACTTTGTATACTTACTAGATGAAATTGAATGAACTTTTAAGCCCATTTAAGCAAATTATTTCGATTATCCAATTTTTCCTAATAATAAATTCGATTATTCCTAGAATTTTTCACCATGTTACAACGATTTTCTAAGAAACGGTTGATTTTTCAAAACTGGTCAAGTGTACACTTTTGTCAAAAAGTAAGTAGGTTAAAGTAGATTCAAAATTAAAATAATTAGGTAATCCAATAAGAATATGTACAATTCTTCCAAATGAATAAATATGTTTTGAACCAAATATGGTATTTAAGTAGAAAGTATAGGGGAAACTGGCCTAAAATGCCATACCACTTTGATTTTTGCCTATATATTTTTTAATTTGGATGGTTTAATAAAACAAGATCAAATTCTTGTAGCAAATGTTACATGCTAATAATATTTACACATCAAACGGAAGTTGAAAATAATACTTTTAGTTTTAGTTTAAGTTAATTTATCCAAGTGGGTATGGACAAAATGACATAGCCTCTTTAGTCAGAGCGTTGCCTGACGTATTTATAAAGTCATTGAATAAGGAATACCTTAATGAATGATAAAGTGTTGCCCTAAAGTAGGTACAGTTTTTGATGCTCTGCCGTTAAAAAAACGATCAAAATCGTACGATAAATACAAATTTTATGGCGTTGTTTCAGTTTGACGTGAGACACACCACTGAATGTCATATGGAAGTGTAATTTTTTTAATTTGGTTCAGGATTTCTTTTTTGGGGAAAATCCACTAAAGTCAGACTCTATAAGTACCTAGATAAAAAGATAAGGTTGGGATAAAAAATTAAATGTCTGAATACATTATACTTGAATTCATAACTAACTAATAGAATGTCTAGCTATCCTGTATTAGATTTCAACTCTCGCTCATTTGTTCAGGTTTGACGAAACCGATATTCTAATGTTAATAGGTCCCGATTCTCTAATAAGTATAAAAAGTTTAAAAAAGATACAAAATTATTAGAAATCGCAGATCACCCTAAAAAATATGCATACCAAGAGAAATTCCGATCTCGCTTCTTAAGACAGTTTTTTGCTACTTTCTATTCATTACCCCAAAAAGAATGAAATCCAGGTCCTCGGCATGGAATTATTAATTTTATAAAATTTATGAACCGGGTCTACTATTAAAGCCATTAAAGTGAATAGTGGCGTTTCCTATTCGTGAAGGAATTCGGAATTCTCACCGGGCAGATTTATTACCCTGAATGAGTCATGAGCTAACGTCATTATTGTGGCAATGGCGGCCAAGAGCCACCAGGATTGGGGCACTTTCTCCGTGTGCAGTTCATCAGTAAGTATCTATCTAGTCGAAGTTGGTGCAAATAAAAAATATCTACAGGATCGGCTTTAGCCTCAATATTATCTACAATTTCACACTTTCTGTGTTGCACCTATATTCCATATATACCTTAAAGAGTCGGTAGAGCATAACGCTGGTCACAGCGTTATCGGCAACAGACTGCGCTCCTATTGGTCCGGTGGTCGTAAACTAGGTAGAAGCTACACAACATAATGGAATGCTTATTCAGATTTGTCAATTATTGTAATTCAGAAAGCGCCAGATTAGTTCAACTTTATTATTTTATTAATTAAATAAAGTAACTTTTTCCAATATTACATATTTAAGGCTATAAGTACTTTTGAAGATACAGGGTCTAAAACATTTAAGGAAGATACAATTAATGTTACGCTCTGTATCTTGAAAAGTAAAACCTTGAATAGGTAAGTTTATTGGGAAAAGTTACTGTATTTAAAGTAAGAAACATATTTTTCTACTTTGAGTCTTACTTATGGAGCGAATTGTTAAGTTATTTTCAGAAATACCTCGAAAAATACGAAAAAATAAAATTTGCTATGAAACCATGACACATAGGAAAAAATGCTAAGAGAACGTTTTAGTTTACAATTAAAATTTACATAAGAAATTGAATACATTTTATTGTTATACAAGGTGGTTCGTTTTTTTTCTTCTAAAAACAATTATAGATCTTCACCCAACGATATAGTAATTACCCACTTCTACGCCACTGGTTGTTCAAGGTGTTTATGCTAACCCATGCCGCTAGAACATGTCCCAAATATGACTTAAATATCTCAACTAGTTTGGTAAATAAGTATTCAATAAAGTCCACATATTTCTTACAACTTTAACACCCTGAAACTTTTTTATAAGACCTTAAAATGATATAGTTTATAGAACAAAGTGCGGTTATTTTTTTGTTTTCTATCTCCTGTTGAAGTGTCGCAGAATAAAACTGAATCACATACAAGAAGTTTTAATTTATTTTGCAGAAGAGGGTGTAGGTAAGCTACCAAGAATAAACTTTCGATATAGATTTTTAGAAATGTTCCTCAAAGTTCCCCATTACGAAAAAATGGAAAACTTACTAAATTAAATTCTTCTTATATTTAGCAGATTTTGGGCATTTTTTTATTAATTCGAAATTATTTAATGGATTTTTACGTTATTTGTTGTACTTTATTGTAGGTTCCGAAATGGGGTTGAAAAGTTAAATCGTTAAATGATCCTTGATTGGTCGGGTTTTGAATTATTGAATATCGGGATTTGAATAAAGAATCCCAGGAAGGATTCAAAGCTCTATGTGTATTATAGAATACGTGAGACACAATATTTTGATATCTTTCACGGTGATAGGTGTTAGTATGTGGTATTTAGATACTTTTTCGAGTTATTATGCTTAGCTGTGCGGCTTGTGGCACTTTCTTGACCGCCAAAATTAAAATATTAATCCATCGGTAAGTAATTTTGTAATTTAAATTAACTTTTGAGGCCATGCATCAAAGAGGCATAGGCGCTTGTGTAGGTAAGTACTTCTTCATAATTGGAAATTTAAAAAAAGCTATTTAGGAGCAATACAGTCTGTATTTTGTCGCGAATCGCACAAGAGGGCGATCGAAGGCGAAAAACTCTCGCTTCGCTTTGAATGTCGCCACCGTGGTCACAGATATTATAGTTCTTTAGATGTAGGACAGAATGTACCCATATATTATTGTCCTCATAGAATTTAAATGGATTTTCAGAGGCATTTTTCCAAAGTTGAATTCAATCGTTTAAAAAAGTTCCAGTATAATCAAATTTACCTATTAAATTTAGTCATTTAGAATTTTCCTACTCAGAACTCAGTGATGACGGAAAATATTTCTCAATGCCCTCCTGGTTAAGATTAGTAGATAATGCCAATACCATCTGCCTGAAGCCTGAACCAGTTACAGCGTTAATAGGGAAAGCGATGCACGTGATGTTGTATGTTGCTGACGTAGACGCATTTAAAATTGCATAATAATTTTACGTATATAAACTGTTAAGTAAATTATGCGGTATTTACCATTAACAACAAATTCGCGCATCCTTATTGAGCATTTTACTGGACATAAAACTGACTAAGTACTGAATCTTTCTGGGAGATAAAATTATGATGACAGTAATTCATAATAAAATTGGCGCACGTATTAAAAAATATTATAAAAAAGTTGTACAAAATGTAAAATTATTGTGGTGTATGTGTTGTGCAAAAAAGATCTCTCTACTTGAATATCAATTTCAACAAGGCCATGGAAACGCCTACCAAAAATCCTAAAACATTTTTATTCACTAAAAATTTTTCTTTAACTCGGAAAATAAATAAGTTATTGGTAAAATATTATGTAGACCATCCTGTATAATTAATTCGTGACCAATTTTGAAAATAAAGAATCGTTCAAGAATATTCAAAAATAAAGGCGCCATTGCTAATATTATCAAGAAATGAATGTACCTAATCTTGGTTATATTTCTAACAATTTGTTAGAATAATAAAATAGAGTAGAGTTTTAGTCGCTCAAATCGGATTAAATCTTTTAAACCCATGTAGATTGATTGCGAAATTTTTCATAATTAGAAAATGATTTAAGTATTTTTTTTTAATTTCTTCAAAATTGGTCAAGAGAACCTTTTGCTCAGAAATAATAGTAGATTCCTGATTCTTGTAGTAGATCCAAAATTTCGAAAAAGTACCTACAAGTTGAAATAAAAATAAGGTTATGTAGTCCAAAAGAGCTCCGACCCAGATACCTTCATAGCAAAGGGTCTCACATAGAACGAAATTGACGCAAAAATTAATAAAATCAATAGCCAAATAAAAAAGTTTTTACAGGATGACCATTACTAGGTAACCGCCTTTAAGGGGCCCAATCGCGGCGGGTGGCCCTCCGAGCCAAAATTTGTATTAAGAAAATTCTCATATAGTTTGATCCATCTCAAAAAATGCATGGGCGTAGATATACAGAGTGTTTCCACTAAGGACCCTATCCACCCCCATAACATTTTTATTTAGGTACCTATAGGCCGATTCTCAAAATATTTATTTTCTTAAATAGAATAAATATGTCTAGTTTCTCGTGCTAACATTCCTAAAAATATAAGTAGGCTGCGGGAATTGAAGGGGGCAATTTGTTTATAGATGATATGTTCCTGAAAGTTTATCGTTTATAAGCTATTGGTTTGGCATTGACATAGGAAAACCTGGCCTTGGGCGATTTTTTAAGTGGTACGTTTTTCGGAAAACTATATTAGGCATTGTTTTATTAAAAATCTGATACCACAGAGTTAATAAGGAAACGCAAAAACCTCCATATACCAATCTTGGACAAAAAACACATAGTAAGTTCCATGCTGCAGGGTGCCACAAAATTGAGCAAAATACGAATTTTAAAGGCATCTGGCGAGTCAAGTGTTGAATTACTTGAAAACAGTTGAATGATCAACAGAATTGATGTGCAATATCTACTAAAAAATATACAAGGTCTCTCTGTGCCAGCTCAAAGCGCTGAACTTTTTGAAACTTTATACGGGTCAAAAATCGAGTATATCGAAACCACCCCAGACACTATAAACAAACTAAGTACAAAAACACAGAAGCCTGCCAGTTCGTAAGTCCATAGGAGTTAATGTGCGGCTATTTTTTGGTTGGCATTTTGTAAACAAATAAATTTCTCTTGTGTTTATTAATACCTATTTTGCAATATGTAGATAATTCCCAGGTCACTCTTAACCCGCATAAAGTTTCATAAAAAGTCAGAATACCCTCATGATACTATGACATATTAAGACAAGTTCACGCGCATATTTTGACTTTTCGAATACTTATACGTCATCGGGCGACAAAAATCATTGAAATTAGTTTAAATTACATTCAAAGCCGGTTTTTGTGGGTTTTGGGATCAAAACAAATAATTTTTGATATGGTTGGTTGAGTATTTACAGATTGTTCAATTACACATTATAGAAAAGGCACAAATTTCTGCTGTCCTGAGCAGTCCTGAGGCTCGTCGATCGTTCTCGATTTAAATATAACGCGGAAAGCGTTGTGAAGTTTGATTATCCCAGGGACTCTTTAAAATAAGGGGACTCAGCATGTCACAGTCTATCACATAGGAAAACTGAAGCCTTGAGGGGAAGTTTGTTTTCTGTTGACTCCAAGGAGACCGACAAGGGGGCTGATTCAAGGTTATGTTATATGTCAGTGTCCAACTGCCATCAGGTTTTATGTGACATGCCAGTGCCATAGATTCTATAAAGGAGGCAAAAGATTTCCCATCATAATTCACAATTTTTAAGTTTTCTAACTTCCAGATACTCAGATGTGTCAATTAAAGGTAATGCGGCCGCCTGAAGTAGTAGTCCCAATAATTGCAACCAGATTTTTCCTGTATCACCTTTAGTAATCCTACAATTCCCATTACCTGGGCATTACGTATAAGTAGGTAGTTCAAAACAAATCGTATTTCGAAAATTTTAAATTACTAAGCAGGTAGCTTCAGTCAGGTCTTTTTTTAAAGAGTTTTTATCTACGACTACAAGTTTATTTTAAGTTTGTGAGGTACCTACCTTGGGAAAGAAATAAAATCACAAAATTTTTATAATGAATACCGAGAAAAACTACATCATTAGAACTACTAGTCCAATCTTATTAGTCCATCCCGAAATCTGTGAAAGTTCTTTGGGTAGATACATTCAACAAGGGAAGAAAGTTCAAGTATACATAGGTATTACAAATAATGGAATGAGGAACCTGGTAACAAGGTGCAAGAGCGACAAATTCTTAAATAAGCAACTTAAATTCGTGGAAATAATTGCTGGAAATCGATTTCAACTATAAAATAAATTTCTTTCATTCGACAGTTGCCACATTCTGCAGTTGTATACACAAAAGTGTCAAGTCTAATTTTTAGAAATCATGGAAACCGTTATTAATTTTTACTAACAATCAAAGTACCTGTTATATTCATAGATTCTCCAATAAAATGGCATACATACAAGGTTATGTTATATGTCACTGAGACCATTAGAATGAGGAAAGAATAGGCCTCACTTTGGAAAGTATAATGCTGGGTCCCCTTACTTTAAAGAGTCCCTGGATTATCCACATACATTGTCACCAGATGACGGTATGCGCGAATCGATTCAAAATTCGTTCCCCAAGCGATCCTATCTTATTAGTTATTGTAGGTATCATGGCATACCCTGTATATATTTGTACTCAATCTTAGCACACCAACACATTTTGGGTGGTTCTGTTAACCATTCAATGGGGAACTTGAAATTTTTTTTAATTCTTTAATATATTTGCCTATCTATAGAAAGAGCACATACCTACCAAATATCAGCCCTCAAATCGCAATATTTAATTTGAAATAAATAATTAAAGTTGTGATCGCAGGCTATTCATTTGAAACGACACGAAAAGCTCGGGAATGGTAGTGACAATACGCCGCTCGGCGAGGCCAACGATAAAGACAGGCCACGGCGCTAACGCATAATTGCGTAGTCACGTGACCAACTTAGTTCTATATAATGAAAGGCATTTTTGGAGATAAGTAGAAAAAACAAATTTTGTAACAATGGAGAACTTGCACATAAATTAAATTCGAAAAATATTACTTTCAAACGTAATTTATTGCTATTAAATGAACCACAGTTCACAAAAAAAAAACTAATTTTTATTTTTATGTAATAAATATAAGCAATTAAAAACTGCATAATTCAAATCATACTTGTAACGCGCCCTCCTTGCGAGGCCAACGATAAAGACAGGCCACGGCGCTAACGCATAATCGCGTAGTCACGTGACCAACTTAGTTCTATATAATGAAAGGCATTGTTGGAGATAAATAGAAAAAACAAATTTCGTAACAATTTGGCGAGTTTTCTTTCATCTATTACATTATCGGATTTGTGCATCCAAGCTTTCTCTAATTGTTTTTTCAAAATTTTCAACCTGCCTCAGCTGTTTTAGGCTGAGAGTTAAACGGCACTGCACTCACAATATTTTGGCACATTCTCAAAAATTGTTGGGACATCACCTTCCTTTAGCTTAGGTGATATTCTCTATAGGTATTTTCCTCCCACAACACATTTGTCCACTTTAATTATTTCACTTTCTTGAAAATGTGTTAGCCACACATACTTAAGGGTTTTTTAGAAATTAAATCTCAGTTGGGATTTGACGAATCCATTTTTGGCGGAAATTTTCATCCCGAGGCAAAACAAATGTTTGTTATGGCGACACTTTCTTCCTGGCTTTTGTAATATGTATAAATATAATATAAACAGACCCAATATTTGGTATTTAGTTTATTTTTTACGAAATAAAAATGAAAACTAACCTTAGTAGGTATACTGTAAATATTGACGAGGTCTCAGTTGATCGGCAGCGTGAAAGACCATATCAGGGCGTAGGTCGACAACGAAAATCCTCGAGTACGTTACAACACTGATTTATTTCGCACAAGGTGAATGGTGAATACAATAAATACACAAACCCGAACGTGCTCTCCCGTAAGCAGTTCACCCCTCTGTGTCTCAGGCTCCACTGTCCAATACTAATACTGTCCCATGTCCATAATAGTCCATTCCGGGTTTCCTATTCTGTGGTTCGGGGGAGAATTCCCCTTACAGCGCTCACGCGTCGGTGCGAGCGGCACCAATACTCTTGGACGGCACGACTCCCACCCAGACACCCAGAGGCCATAATAACACCTGGGCGGTTCCCCTCCGCCAGGACACACGCGCACTAGACACAAACTTGTTTTTAAATATAAACTAAGACGTTTAAAAACACTTTAAACATTGAAAACTTCTCAAAACCCAAGCTGCCGCTTTCAGTTATGTGACAAATGACATGTAACGTCTGACTAAGATGGTCACGTGATTTTTGTGCGCCAGGGCCTGTCTTTATAGTAGGCCTTGCCTCCTTGGTTGTGACGTCAAGTAGCTCGAGGCGCCACCACCATGTATGGACTAATATGGGCGGCACATGTAAACAAACTACAGCACCACGCAAGCTTTGTTTAGAAAGACCAAACGAGTACGTATTATCCTTGTCTGTCCATCTTGATATTGTTGATAACGTTTGAAAAGTGTGTGCTGAATTAAATAGTTATTTACATTGCGAGATGCGTAAGCGTACTAATTTTTTGTCCTGAGCAGCAAGTGTCACGTTTCTGACAGCAAATGAAATCCCACGTACCGAGACCTACATCAGAGCCCTCTGTAAATGGGTCGCCGAACTGTTTATTTTAACGTTCAATTTCCATTCTCATCTTCTCTAATTCTGTGTAGTTGTCATTCCTGTCACTGCCTTCTGATCGATCGAGCTATTTGACGTCACGACCATTTCAAATGAATAGCTCGCGGTCACAACTTTAATCATTTATTGCAAATTAAATATTGCGATTTGAGGGCTAATATTTGGTATGTGCTCTTTCTCTAGATAGGCAAATATATTAAAGAACTAAAAAGAATTGTTCAAGTTCCCCATTTGGCGAGTTTTCTTTCATCTATGTATTTGCGGGGCTAGTTCAAATGATAAATTAATTTTCTTTTAGTTTCTCAAGCTTATGACTGTAAGCTATTGTATTCTAGTTGTATATTTACCTTTGCAGTTTATCTGTTTATTTTGGATTTGATATTTTAGTTTGTATAATATATATAATTTTATAATAAAATGAATATACTACAATATGAATCTGAGTTGGATAACTACGCAAAAATTAAAACTCATGTAATAAAACAGCACTCAGATCCATTACTGAAAACGTCTGAAGACGACATAGCAATTTTTCACATTAATATTAGGAGTATAAACAAAAATTTTGAGGACTTACTTGTCCTGTTAGAAAGTATTGGGCATAAATTTGATTTAATAATCTTAACGGAAACATGGCATATCTTGGACCTTAAATTCTTTAACATTAATGGTTACAATTTGTATTACACAAATGGTACATTTAATCAGAACGATGGGATGGCTGTTTTTGTTGCAGACAAGATTAATTCAAACTTTAAGTTAAGCAAATATTCAGAAAACACCTTTTCTGTTGTAGAGTTTAAAGTAAACGGCACGTTGTTTCATATAATATCTGTATATAGAGTTTTTGCTTCAAACACGGTTCAGTTCATTAACGAATTGGATTTGCTATTACAAAATACTAACAAAGAGCAAGTTTACATTTTTACAGGTGATATCAACATCGATTTGTTAAAACCAGATAACAATACTAACTTATATTTGAATGTTATGGCGTCAAACGGGTTTTTAAGTTTTATAAATGAACCAACAAGAGTAAACCAGGAGGCGTCGACTATTATTGATCATATATTTGTGAAAATACCAAATACTATTAAAAAGGAGATTAAACTTGTACCGATGGTACTGCAATCTGATATAACTGATCATTTTGCCACCATATTGAGGGTAAACACTAATTATGTTTCTGAAAGCTACAACAACTCTCCTATTAAACAATCTTACTATCATATTATAAAATACGAAACACTTAGAGATTACTTAAGGAATGAAAAGTGGGAAGACTTGTATTCCCAAACAGATCCAAACAGTGCTTATGAAATATTTCTCAATAAGCTCACAGAATATATAGGCTGGGCATCAGAAAAAATAAAAATAAAAACCAAAAACAAAAAATTGAAGCCGTGGATTACGCATGAACTAATACTATCTATTAGAATCAGGGATAAATTAAGAGTTCAAGTTTTACGAGACAAAAACAATAGAGAATTATATCAGCGTTACAAACATTACCGAAATTACTTAAATAGTGAACTAAAAACTACAAAACGATTATACTTTGAAAAATTACTACAGGAAAACAAACACGACTATAAAAAAACTTGGAAGATCATAAATGAAGGACTTGGTAGAACAGAAAATAAAAATAAAATCACATTAAAAAACGAAAACAATGGTTTAGTTGAAAATGAAAAAATGTTGCTGAGCTGTTTAACGATTATTTCTCAAGTGTTGGTAAAGTGATGGCAGAGAAAATTCCTCACACTTCTAAAAAAATTCCTAACCGAAACATAAACTGCTCCACCATGTTTCTCTCTCCCGTAACTGATTCGGAAATTTTAAAAAATATTAGTAAACTGAAGACAAGTGCAGCACCTGGATGTGACGAGATTTCAGCTAACACAATTAAACAAGTCGCTATGCAGATAAGTTCCTCTTTAACTTATATTTTCAATCTATGTTTCCAGCGGGGTTTATTCCCAAATCTTTTAAAAGCTTCAGTTATCACTCCTATACATAAAAATGGTAGCATATTTGAAATAAATAATTATAGGCCTATCTCGATCGTGAATAACTTCGCCAAAATCTTGGAAATGTCAATTAAGACTAGGTTGCTTCATCACTTGAATTTTAACAAAATAATTTCCGAACTTCAGTTTGGATTTCGGGAGGGCAAAGGAACTGAGGATGCCATGTTAGAAGTTACAAAGATTATATATAACGCATTAGATAACAATAGAAAGCCTTTGGCCATATATTTAGATTTGGCCAAAGCTTTTGACAGTGTTTCGCACTCCTTATTGATATCAAAACTGGAGGACTATGGAGTTAGGGGTCTACCAAATCAACTCTTTAAAGACTACCTTACTAACAGGGAACAATGTGTTAGGATTGGAAAAGATAAAAGCGGTTTAAAATTGATTGAATATGGGGTACCTCAGGGAACCGTCCTTGGGCCTCTTTTGTTTACTGTATACATAAATGAATTGCTCTTTCTGGACCTGAAAGGTAAACTAATCTCATATGCTGATGACACGGTTTTTTTGATAGAAGCTGATAGTTGGGAAAAGGCAAGCGACATGGCAATTACTGAGTTTTCAAGGATTAGTCAGTGGTTGAACCAAAATGTTTTAACTTTGAATATTAAAAAAACTAAATTCATGTGTTACAGCATTTATAAATCAGCCCAACCAGCTTATAATACCTTGCAGACTCACTCATATGAATGTATTTTAATTAACAAAAAAAACTGTAAATGCGCAGGTTTAATAAATTCTACCGACAACTTTAAATACCTTGGTCTATTAATCGATAATAATTTAAAATGGACGACCCACATAAATGAATTATCCACAAAAATAAGGAAACTTGTTTGGAAATTTTACAAAATTCGAGATATCTTTCCCCTATCTATCTTGAGAATACTTTATGTAGCTTTAGCAGAGTCAATTTTAACATACGCAATATCCATATGGGGTGCAGCTTATTCATCACACCACAAGATTTTAAGTGTTAGTCAAAAATTCTTGATAAAAGTTATCCATAAAAAAAATAAATTATTCCCTACCGATCAACTTTTCGCTGAGTGCAACATTCTAGATATAGAGCTTTTATACATTAAGTCTGTCTTAATGTTCACCTATAAGAACAAAAACTTGAGGACCCCTGTTCAGTCAAATTATATCACAAGAAGTATAGCAAATAAAAATGTCGATACACCAATTGCAACAAAGACAACCATTCAGAGATTTATATTGTATTTTGCTCCAAGATTTTATTACTTGTTGCCCCCTGAAGTTAAGATGATAAATAATACTAACCTTTTTAATAAAAAAATCACCCAATTTTTGAAACAACGTAAGGAACAATTTAAAAAAATATTAAATTGGTGAATTGTTTTGTACTCCAATTGATTGTGAATTCTTAGCTGATTAACATTAATTAATTGATTGGTTTGTATACAGCATGCACTGTCTGCACTATACTCGCCATTATCACTTTAGTTAGTTTATTAAAACTTTGTCATTAAGCCTACACGCACAAGCTACTTTGCTTAGGTGTAGAAAACTTATTATCAAGTATGAAACATTTATTTAGATTTAAGTTTTGAACTTTAGTATATCCATATTCTAGTATAAACGTTTCAGAGTATATATGTTCAATTAGCTGTCATAATATCATCCTTGTATTATGTAACTATAATCAATCAATAAATCAAAATCAAAATCAAATCAAATCAAATCTATTACATTATTGGTTTGGTGCATCCAAGCTTTCTCTAATTGTTTTTTCAAAATTTTCAACCTGCCTCAGCTGTTTTAGGCTGAGAGTTAAACGGCACTGCACTCATAATATTTTGGCACATTCTCAAAAATTGTTGGGACATCACCTTCCTTTAGCTTAGGTGATATTCTCTATAGGTATTTTCCTCCCACAACACATTTGTCCACTTTAATTATTGTTTCACTTTCTTGAAAATGTGTTAGCCAAACATACTTAAGGGTTTTTTAGAAATTAAATCTCAGTTGGGATTTGACGAATCCATTTTTGGCGGAAATTTTCATCGCGAGGCAAAACAAATGTTTGTTATGGCGACACTTTCTTCCTGGCTTTTGTAATATGTATAAATATAATATAAACAGACCCAATATTTGGTATTTAGGTTATTTTTTACGAAATAAAAATGAAAACTAACCTCAGTAGGTATACCGTAAATATTGACGAGGTCTCAGTTGATCGGCTGAACTCGCGGATCTCCCGTAAGCAGTTCACCCCTCTGTGTCTCAGGCTCCACTGTCCAATACTAATACTGTCCCATGTCCATAATAGTCCATTCCGGGTTCCCTATTCTGTGGTTCGGGGGAGAATTCCCCTTACAGCGCTCACGCGTCGCGTCGCGTCGCGCGTCGGTGCGAGCGGCACCAATACTCTTTTGGACGGCGCGACTCCCACCCAGACACCCAGACGCCATAATAACACCTGGACGGTTCCCCTCCGCCAGGACACACGCGCACTAGACACAAACTTGTTTCTAAAATATAAACTAAGACGTTTAAAAACGCTTTAGTCATTGAAAACTTCTCAAAACCCAAGCTGCCGCTTTCAGTTATGTGACAAATGACATGTAACGTCTGACTAAGATGGTCACGTGATTTTTGTGCGCCAGGGCCTGTCTTTATAGTAGGCCTTGGCCGCTCGGTCGATCGGAAGGCAGTGACAGGAGTGACAGCTACACAGAATTAGAGAAGGGAGAATGGAAATTGAAGTTCAATTTCCATTCTCAATTATTATTGAACATTAAAATAAACAATTCGGCCGGCACCGTCGCAATGACAAGACCCGGCAGCTGAAAGCTGAAACCTCCAAGGGAGGTAGACCTAAGGCGCCAAATTAAAATTTCAAGATGTCAACTTGGTAAATTTGGTTAAAAAACACTTTAAAATGATTGTTTACATAATTATATAGCTAAGATATTGAAAGTTATATTTTCAAGGGCTTTTGGTGCATGTAGATATCTACCGGTAAAATTTTCGTAAATGCCAATTATTTCTTATTTGCGTGCCTAGATACAACTAAATTGGAATTAATAAAACCATAAAACTTCCTGATTTTAAAGTGATTACGTTTAATCATGTAAAATTGTTAGGTATATAACACTCTCCAATCCGAACAGTCCAAACCAAAACCACTTTTAGCCTGGAAGACTTTGTAGGAACAAAATCTCACTTTTCCCTTAAAACTGGGTCTTTAGGGACGAAAAAGCGGACACTTTCGGACCGCCCTTGTAGTTTCATTTGCAGTTGGGAACGGAATTCGTCCACGTCATGATTTAAATAAGCCCGAAACTATAGACACAACCTAAAACCTATAAACTAAAATTAAAATTGAATTTTAATCACATTAATCTGAATCACTGCTGTTTTACCACCCTATTAATAAAACTCCACGTCCAATATTACTAAAAAACACTGTCCAACACACAATAAATACAACAAACGTTCTTTAAAACAGGAAAATCGCCAGTCAAGTAAATGTAAACAACTACAAAAAGCTACCCCCTTCTGATGACGTAGTGGCGTTTTGCGTCGCCAGCTGGCATGCCTTTGTCATTGCGACGGTGCCGGTTCGGCGGCCCATTTCCAGAGGTCTGATGTAGGTCAAAAATAAGAACCACCTAAAAGTCTAAATTTAACTGAATGGTGACGCTACGGGATTAGTAATTCCTATAGGTTCCGGGTTGAATCCCACACGACGCCCAAGTTTATTTTTATTTTAGTATTGAAATACTCCTGGGCGCATTTATATGGGACCTGTCTGCTTAAAATCGAACCGACATACGACATGGTCCCGGTTCGTCGAGTCGGCCGAGTTTTGTTTGGGTTACAAGGAATAAATAAACAGATTATTGTTAACTGACGTATTTATAAAGAATTATCACGGCTATAGCTTTATGTCCTGGAAAACAGATGGCTCTGACGGCTAACAATGTATTCTGCATTGTATTTTATCTCCGGAAAGCGCATGGTGAGCCAAAAATGTGTCAGACGTGACAGCCGTGAGCAGTCTTTATGTCTTTAATAATATAACATTCAACGAGATTATCTTACGTGATGTCATGTGACGTCGTCATGTTATAGTTTTAAGATAGCCGAGTTCTCGATATTGATGTTTTAAAACCTTGGCTAATAGGTGTTTTGTCACAGATGAATCAGACTCATCTATGGCTCGGTGTTCTTTGTTTCAAATCCAGAATAACAAATCTTCTTTTCATTGCGTGTTTACATGTTTCCTATTCATAAATCAAAGTGGCACCCCAATTAGCCGAAAAATAAAAAATAAAACGTTTAGGTGTATTTGATAATTTATGATTAAAAAAATATAAAATTAAAAATTTAAAAATTAAAAATCGCGTATAAAATTTTTTTAAATGTATTATTAAAAAGAAACGTTTTGACGATGTAAAGTTTTGGATGAAATATATTGGGAGCACAAAATATGTCATTTTTCAGAATTATAATAATATTGGAAGTGGATTTTAGAAACAGCAGATATTTTAATAATACATTCACCAAAACGACTTACAATTTCTTTCAGATGAAAAACACATTATCAATGGCAAAAATACTAATTTTTGAATTTTTCTGATTGTTGACACAATTTTTCTCGAAAACTAAAATATTTTTAAGTGATGTTTTCTGTGGCCGCGACCACAGCTCACAGTCTCATTTCATACTGCAAAGCGCGCTGCTCAGCTTATCTTGTGTAGGCTATACAGGATGATTTTTTTAGGTCTACCACCGCCATTTTCTCGCTTATTTTACGCCCTACAAAAAAGCGCAAGAAACAAAAATGTTGCAATTTTGGACAGCTAAATGGTGCTGCAAAATAAATCGGCATCAATGGCCAACTTGTCGCGCAACATTAAAAAAACCTCAAATTGAGCAAAACTATTAATATGAAAGAAAGAAAATCGTCCTATACGTATGAACGCTCTTCTCCATTTCCATTTTCATTTTCCATTTTGAGGTTTTTTTAATATTGCGCGACAAGTTGGCCATAGATGCCGATTTCTTTTGCAGCACCACTCAGCTGTCCAAAATTGCAACATTTTTGTTTCTTACGCTTTTTTTGTAGGGCGCAAAATAAGCGAGAAAATCGCGGTGGTAGACCTAAAAAATCATCCTGTATACATATTTGATCCAAAACTTGACATTGCCATTTTTTAAAGCAGAAACTTTAAAAGTTCTACGTTACAGCAATATGTATCGAAATCTTAACAGTTTTTACTTCCTACACGGCGCCAAAGTTCAATTTTTTCGAATTTTTCATTTATTTTTCCTAAAGGAAGACATATTTGGTACCATTTAGACACTAATTAAATACTATAAATCTATAAATTAAAAATAATTCAGCCCATCTACTTCCACCAGTGTCGGAGAGTCGTATGTCAACCATCATACAGGGTGGACCCAGATCGACTATACCTAGGATAGGTGTAAAACACAAAAAAAATTTCGAGTTGAAACTTGACCTTTGGGGGATCAGCCTTGCTTAATTAGAAACTAATTTGCACCATATCATTATATTTTTAAAATCAAGCAGGCCTTGACAGGGGCAATTTATTCGTTTCCAGTTCAGGTAAACTACATTTTCCTTAAGAAAAATTTCAGTCCCCGTACCAAATTTTAAAACAATCGACAGACTTTGATTTTATTATTTCAACTATTTTTTTGGAAAAAAAATCAAAGTATGCCGGTTGCTTTGAAATTTAGTACAGGGTCTTGAATTCTGAAAATTTTTTCTGGTAAAAATCAAGTACATTTAATGTACTTGATTTGCGCTAAAACCGCAAAAATTTAAAAATAAAAAAAATCAAAATGTGCTGATTGTTTTATAATTTGGTACGGTGATTTGGAATTACATTCTGAACAACTTTTTTTAATAAAATTTTTCGATATCTCTTGAGGAAAAGGTAGTATACCTGAACGGAAAATAAATAAATTGCCCCTGTCAAAGCCTGCTTGATTTTTAAAATATAAAAATACGGTGCAAATCACTTTCTAGTCAAGCAAGGCTGATCCCCCAAAGCTCGAGTTTCAACTCGAAATTTTTTTGAATTGTTCCCTTATCGCATATTCCATCTGGGTCCACCCTGTATTTTTTAATGAAAAAATGATACGCCACTGGAAAAGTTATATTTTTTCCTTCACTAAATTTCCTAATAAATAGTGAAAAAAACTATTCTTGACTTTTTTTCCAAAATGTACCTACCGTTTCTGAAAAATTCAATTTTTTTGCGCTTTGATTTTTTTAGCAGGAGAAAATTAAAGTAGGTCTAGGTTCTCGAAATTTTGCACACCGACTAAGTTTTTAATACTGAACAACTTTCCTTAATAATATTTGGTCTTAAAACCTACAAAAAGGTTTCTGGATTCGACAAATCACGTCTCGTATGGGAATTAAAAAAAATCTAATTTTTCGCACCAGTAAAGTGGTCTTTAGGTAGGTCTTACGGCAAAATGTTACTCAGGAAAATTGGTCGTAATTAAAAACTCATTAGGTGTGCAAAATTTCGAAAGCTTAGAAATACTTTGATTTTCTTCTGCTAAAAAAATTAAAACGCACAAAAATGAATTCTTCAAAAACGGTAAAAACGGAAAAATCAAGAAAAGTTTTTTTTATAATTGATTGGAAAACTTAGTGAAGGCAAAAAATACTTTTCCAGTGGCGTACTATTTCTTTATAATAAAAATAGTAATAATAATAACAATAATTCTCACCCTCACAATACCAAAAAAATATGATGGTTGACCCCCGTCTCTCCGGAACTGGTGGATGGGCTGAATTATTTTTAATTTACAGTATTTAATGAGTGTCTAAACTATACCAAATAAGTTTGCCTTAACTGTTTTCATTTAAGAAAAATAAAAGAAAACTGGAAAAAAATTGAATTTTGACGCAGGTTATATCGAAAACCGCTAGGATTTCGATACATGTTTATATGAAAAAATCTCATTTTTTGAAATTTTCTAGCAATTTTTTAAGTATTGCTGATACAGTTTGGACCACCCTGTATGGTAGTTTTCTATAAAATTTACAAGTACCTGCTTTACTTATAGTTATAAAAAAAAGTAGTAAACTTTTGTAATTTTCGAATACCTACATTCCCCTTACCTACTTCACATCAATGAATGAATGAAAATTCAATATTTTGGCAATTAAGGAAGAATGGAAGATAAAAAAGAAGTTATTAAATTTTTATGCAACGCAAAATGATAAATATACCATAGGTGTTATATGTAAAAGATGAATAAAGGATAAAATAAAATAGGTAAGTGTTTACTAAAGTATTATTATTATTATTATTATCAATGAAAATTTATTGATCAACCACTTTTAGTGATTTGACCTTCAATGTACTCGGTGAGTCATCATATTTTGTACCTCACCTTTAAAAAAAATGTTAGTACCTAAGTTAGGTTTCTTCTAAATAGTCAGAATTTTTATTAGCTGAAACAATTAAGCAATGCACGGTGGGAAAAGAGTGCCTACCAAAGTATTTCTTTAGAACACCATGTATTATGTATATAATTACATTTTTAAGCTCCAGGATGATTTTAAATAATTTTATGAATGATGATCTCTATCTAAATTTACTGTTCTCGAAATATTGAAGTTTTTAATTAAGGTTTCAATTATTAGGTGTAATATGATAATATGAAAGTGTTTAATCAAATTTTATAGTTTACATCTTAATGTTAAATAAAATGTGTTAATGTTATAATATGTTATGTAATACCTTTTGTTAAAATGATATATCACGTTAAACAAAATATATGTATTTTATGAATGAAAAAATGAGTTTTATTATTATGATATTTAAATTAACGTGTCTTTCCAGTTGAAAATTTGCCATAGGTGCACTTGCAGCTGTAGCAAATGTGTAAAATTTATTTACTATTACTTTTCTTATAAAAATCAATGTAAAATAAAATTAGGATATTTGCGTAAGATGCGATGCCTGTGATTTTTTTATTACCACTGCATTCTACCTCATATTTATTACTGATTATTATTTTTACTAATAATAATTATTGGACAATGGTTATTATGAAGATTATTTTCAATATCTACTCCATAGTGTATTTAAATTCAAACTACGTATATACCTACCTAATATGAAATTGTCGCGGTAGCAGGAGAAATGTAATACATTGCTCGATGCATATATCTAAACCCTTTTTGTCCTTGAAGATAGTTTTAAGGCCCGAGGCAACGGTGATGAAATTTCATCGACATATTTATAAAAAATTGTCCCGTTTAATTCCCGAACCAACTTAGATTTTTAGGGGTGTTAACAAGAAAAAACAGAGAAACTATAGATCTTCCAAAAATTATACGCTCGTGAATAGATCTTAAGTAGGATAGTCTGTACATAACTTCATAATTTGTGGTAAACCTAGTGACTTACCATCTGCATAACTTGGTGCCAACAGTCTTAAAAATGGGGCTCCTCTGTTCCCCCACCTTGGATGCCTCACATTATTGCACAGTCCTGAAGGTTCTCTGAACTTGCTAGGTGGACACACTATAGTATCTTCTTCATTACAGCTTTTGTTCAATTCTAATCTCGAAGCCTTTTCTGCTTCGAAGGCTCTACTAACCACAGGTACTAAGTCTTTTGGTAAATTGTGTGGGGAAGTCTTTCCCGTCGATTCTGAATACGAAAGAACCGAGAAGAGAATTAGGAAAATCCATTGCGGTGAACTGGAACAAAAAAGATGTTTATTAATATTTCATATGTAATTATTTTTCAATAATTTTTCTTGAAATCGGCAGTGAAGTGTCTCAAAATCGTCATTAAAAGCTCAGAAAGCGGCACTGAAGTAGCCCATTATTGTACAATTTTTTCAATAGGAGATGTAAACATCAAACGTCAGACGGGGAGCTATCGCTCGTCAAAAGTGACCAAATATTCCAATCCCGGCCAATAAAGGACCATTTAACGTTTCGTACAAATTGAATATCATTTTTCATGGAGGCTGCACAACAGGCAGCAGTTTGGAGTTTCTGTTGGGAAGCGCCGTGCCTCGTCATACTTGACCAAGGTAGAGCGATCGTCAAAGTCAAGCAATGCCGCGCGCAGTCGGTTCACATTTTTTTCCGATTTCAAAAAATATATAATATGTACCTTGGCACTGAAGTTCTTTTGATGACTTATGTGGTTTATGGCCAGAGGCCTTGGCACCTAAATTTCACATGAGTCATAAAAAGTTGAACTTCAGTGCCTATTGGTACAGGGTGGCCCATCCAAGCGGAAAAAGTGTGCTACGTGGAGACACGTTAACATAAAATCGTCATTCAAAAAATGAGATTGTAGTAAAAATTAAGGGGAATTCGAGGGTGTATCCTAATTTTGTATACGGGGGTCGGTAAAAAAGTTATCGCGAAAAAACATTTTTTGCAAAATAAAAAAAATATATATTTTTACCTACACATCCATTAGAGAACCTTTAAGTAGTATTCCAGAATATTCAGTTTTTTAATATAACTTCCGGTTATAGCGGAAATGAAAGTGGTTTTCTCTATTTTACAACTTACACATTTCTCTTAACCATCACAGGATTCCTTTTTTAATTCTGAATCCAACGATATATAATTTGACCTATTTATCTCCAACCGTTTCCGAGATATTTATCAGAGAAGCTCCCTCAAACTAGATACATGGTCTCATGGTCGGTGTCTGATGTTCGATCTGAGTAGGCCAATCAATAAAACCAAATTTATGACAAATCAAGTCAGCCATGATAATAAAACTGACAATCGAGTAGGCTGTCAATTCAATATTTCTATTTACGTGTCAGATTAGTCTAAAATTTTGTTGCTGAAGCTGTTAGTAGTTGCAGTTTAAAAAATGTTTTTGAAAGAAGGATGCTGTGATATTTTAGAGATCTTCATCAAAAATGATAAAAGATACGTAGAAACTTTTAGGGAAGATTCTCGTAAATATCCAAATATAAATGTTCCGAGTGCTTCATTTATATGTAAGCTGTATCGAAGATTCAGATCGACAGGAAGTGTGATTAGCAAGAGAAAAAAAAGTTTAGAATTAGTGAGGACGGGAGAGAACGAATTTTAAATTATTTCAGAAGAAATAACGAGAAATCTCAGATAGATGCAGCGAGAGACTTACAAATTCCCCGGTCTACAATACAAAGGGTAATGAAATTAAGCAAATTTAAAGCCTTCAAAATATTACCTGTTCAAAGGCTATTCCCTGGAGATGCTGCAAGAAGACTGGAATATTGTCAAACAATGTTAAACTTTTATTTTGCAAGAGGTGGAGCTGGATTTTTTAAACAAATTATTTGTTCCGATGAAGCTACATTTACAACGGCGGGAATATACAACCGGAAAAATAGTATATTTTGGTCTGTTGACAATCCACGGGCATTTCGTGAAGTTGTGAAATCCGGCAGAAATTCCGTGGGTGTTTGGTGCGGAATTGTGGGAAATTTTATAATGGGCCCTCTATTTTATTCAGGAAGTATAACAGGTAGGAAATACCTACCTACATTTAATCCAGAACGAATTGAAACAATACTTTGACCATTAATTTTTCTTAACCAACTCCAAGAAAGACAATTAATATGGCAGCAAGATGGCGCTTCCTTCCATAACTGTGGGCACATAACGGAATTTTTGAACAATTCGTTTGAAAATTGGATTGGTAAACATGGAACGATAAGGTGGCCGCCACGTAGTCCAGATTTAACCCCCTTGGATTTTTTCTTGTGGGGGCATTTAAAAAATAAAGTTTATAAGAACCGCCCCGAAAATGTTGAGGAGATTAAAAGACGAGTAAAATTAGAAATTGATAGTTTAAACAATCGTCCCTTAATCTTTGAAAATGTCCGAAAAAATTTCTTAAAAAGACTTAGGTTATGTGTAAATAATGATGGAAACCATTTTGAACATTTAATGTAAATGAACTTCTAACTAATTTTTAATAACTAATCATATTGTTGTTGTTATAATAAATATGACAGTAGTAAAAATAATAAATGTTTCATAATTTCCACGAGGTTTTTAATTAAGTTGAATGCAGTTGAATGGCTATAGCCACTTTAACATTCAGCCTACTCGCTTGTCAGTTTTATTATCATGGCTGACTTGATTTGTCATAAATTTGGTTTTATTGTTTGGCCTACTCAGATCGAACATCAGACACCGACCATGAGACCATTTATCTAGTTTGATGGAGCTTCTCTGATAAATATCTCGGAAACGGTTGGAGATAAATAGGTCAAATTATATATCGTTGGATCCAGAATTAAAAAAGGAATCCTGTGATGGTTAAGAGAAATGTGTAAGTTGTAAAATAGAGAAAACCACTTTCATTTCCGCTATAACCGGAAGTTATATTAAAAAACTGAATATACGGGAATACTACTTAAAGGTTCTCTAATGGATGTGTAGGTAAAAAAATATATTTTTTTTATTTTGCAAAAAATGTTTTTTCGCGATAACTTTTTTACCGACCCCCGTATACAAAATTAGGGTACACCCTCGAATTCCCCTTAATTTTTACTACAATCTCATTTTTTGAATGACGATTTTATGTTAACCTGTCTCCACGTAGCACACTTTTTCCGCTTGGATGGGCCACCCTGTACATAAATAATTATTCTGTTCCCGAAAAATTACAAACAATATTATTTGCATACCTGTGATGCAACTCAAGTAATCGCAAAATCATTCAAAGGCAAAGCCTCTTTGTCGAAGAAGAAATATAATTAATTTGTAAATAGCCTTACGGAGTGAATGTATTTTATAACTAAGACATAAAGGGTGATTTTTCTAGGTCTACCACTGTAATTTCTCGATTACTTTACGCCCCACAAAAAAATTAGAGAGTTACATGACGCCGAAATGAAAATCGGAGTCCATGGCCAACTTATCCCACAATATAAAAAAAACTCAAATTGGGCAAAACTATTAGTAGCCCCAATATGTTTATGTTAAGAGATAGAAGAAAACTTTTATATTGAAAACTGTTGGCACTGAGAAGGGTTATGCAACCAGGTGCTCAGATACACAGGGCCTTGACTTTATTATCAAATTTTGCACATTGCTGGTGTTTTCGGACACATTTTGCCGATATGAATGCAAACGGTTGATTTTATCCTTACCAAACAAGAATACCTACCGTTTTGTTGCACAATGAAAAGATGCAATAAAATTATAACCCGGAGACCAAAAAGATAACTCCAAAAAGTAACGAATAAAGCTTGAAATTAGGACACCCTCATATATATAGTTGTTTTTTACCCAATTTGCCGAACTTCTTTTTTAATTGAAAAATTGCATTTTATAGTAGCTTGACAGATTTCTATTACAAAAATCAAGGCTTACTTTGCATGTTAGCAATTTTTTGCATATTAGCGACTTTTTCTGTTAAAATTAGTACGCTAAAAACAGGCCTGCACCAACTAGTACCGAAAATTACGGCATGATAATAACTCTGCTATTAAATTGAAATGATACCCCACTCGGAAATTTACTTTTTCTTATGCCTAGATAATATGGTATATTTACTTAGTCCTAGTTCTCTTGGATATTTAGCAAAAATGCATAATTTTTGTTTAACATCGGTTCAAAGAGAGGTAAACAATCGACTCTAGGTACATAATCTTGTTTTACTTAATCCACTGCATCTTGGTACACATATGCATCCTTCTGGCTAACTTCTGCTTGGAAATTACATATTATGTGTGTACTGCAATGGTAGTGGCCACAAAAATCTTAATTTTTGAGAATCATTAATTTGAGGTTAGCTTTCTGGAACAAAACAGTAGTAAAGTTAGCGGGTTTAGTTGCATTTCAACTCAAACCTGTTTATGTCGTCAAGAATTATTGATGTTCTGTTCCAGAAGATCGAGTGGATTCCATCTCTCAATCGGATCGAATGCGTCGAGATAAAAGTAGTCCATGACTCTTAAGTCAACTATGCACTTTTAGGCAAGTTTATATAAGAGCACTTTTTCAATTCCTGAATTGAAAAAATTTAAACCGTTATTGAATTAAAAAGTTACAAGGAGGTTTGGTAAAAAGATTTTTTGTTTTAAATACGTTTTAGAATTTTGTATTAATTTATTATTAAATATCTATTACATAACATCTAACTCATCTATATCTATTAGAACTTGATTAGCGGTTAACACTTAGTTCGAATTCACAAAAAGTGATTATTTCACGCAGGGCAGTTATAGTTATATCTCAATTTAAAGAATTTTAACGAAGAATTTCGTCATTTGCAATGTCATTAGGCCATTTAATTCATATTTCCTTGATCTCTTATACTTTAGCAAAATTTTCAAAACGTCGTATTTGTAAAATTGACATAATAAAATATGAAACTTTTAGTGGGTTTGCAGACAAGTTGGACTTTAAAGAAAACTATTTGTTAATTGCCAAGCTTTCGGAATTGTTTATTCCTTCTTCAGGATAGTTAACGCTAGATTTGTTTTAAAACTAGGTATATTATCCACGGCATATTTATGATGAAAAAACTCCAGACTTATTTTTTACAAGGCTTAAAATTTGTAAGGTTGAAAATTTCCAATAAAAAATCGCTAATAATAATTTTCCATTTATGCTCCTAAGTAGTCCATCTTTCAGAGACTAGTGGAATGTTAGATGCTCCCAGAGAGCACCTTCTCATTTCCCTTCACTATGGAAAATAAGCAATCGGATAGACTCAAAAATAAAAAATTTCTATGGAACACACTCAAGAAGCAAAATACAATAACTGTGGTAGGTATATTCAATTAGTCGAGGAAAAAATCTCCTCCATCAGGTTTGGCAATACTATCCATCACTCATTAGGCAAATCTTTACAAGCACTTCGAATTCAAATTTTTAACTTTAGTTCTGTAAAGGATTTAGTGTAGCTTTACAAAACTGATATTTTACTAGCTGCATAGGTTCGTTAGTGTGAGTAACCTGCAAACAAAAACAAAAGGCATGAGAGATCGGAAATTGATGATAGTAATTTACTCATTCTACATGCTTAATAATTTTATCATGAAATTATAGGTAATTGCAATATGAATGCTTCAAATTAAAAACGTTTACAAATGGATTGCTGCTTATAAAATGGTGCCATGGGATACGTAAGTAGGTAGCTATTTAATGGAATAGGTGCCTGAAATTATTTTCACATAAAGCTATAGTATATAGTAACTCGTAATCATAATATTCCTCGATTAGGTATTTTAAAACAATATAATAGGCTTAATCTTTGTGTTATAAGAAATCACAGAATTATCTATTTAAAAGTGGATCGACACTCCGTGGAAAGTTTGATACAGAGGTGTAGAAAATTTCAGATAAGCACCTAAAACTTTTTTTATGAAACTATGTTTTAAACTCATAAGTTAGTTAAATAGTTAACAGGGTGTTCCTCTTAAGAGGACCACCCTTTTAATTTATCGTTGTTCCCTATATCATTTCACTATGTCGGTTTTATCAGATTAAGTTTGTGCTTTTACCGTTACCGAGAGAATACGAAAGCACCCGCAAGCAGCTTGATATCTGACTTTATTTTACAGGTATAAAAACGAAGAAAATGTCACTGACAGCATGGCGGTAGATGACGGTAGATGCAGCCAATATATCTAAACAAACATTCTTAAAAAAAGCACTTTACACAAATTCAGCATACATTTCTTATTGATATGCAAGGGAAAGGATTAACATAACATAGTACCTACCGACTACGGAGCATTTTTAAATAGTCTAGAACATTCACTTATTCAATATTTTCTACGCATCAATAGTTCTGAATTCATAATTTACTCAGATGCGCCCGAACTGCGGATAAGTCGTGATTTTCTTTTGCACTAACAAGTCAATCTTGTGAAATACCACTTAGATTACAAAATTTGAATTGAAGGATCGATATCATCTGCGAGGCGATATTTCAAAATTTATAGCCTTATTATTTCTTTTGTGTGCCGTTTGAAAATATTTCCTTGAGTTTTAAAACAGGATTTATTGACTTGTGTGTATAAAATACTAAGTACGTATTATGTAATGGAACCAATTATGTAATATAAAGATCTGACGGAATGTTTATCGTATATATTTTTTTACAAATCACGGGTGACTAATAATTGAACTTGAACTTTTGGAGAAGTTAGTTTGATACACGGATTACAAAGAAAAAAATCCCTAATAAATCACTAGCACCACTTCTTGAAAATATATCCGATGATTCACTAGGAATGGGAAGTCCCGAAACCGAAGTCAGAGGGAATTAAAGTATGACGATTGAGGCCAATATGCCAATAGAAATATTGTTTGTTTAGTTGAAGTCCTTTTTTTGAAATTGAATTTTGGCTTGCCAAAATAATCAAGCTGCTGAAATGATAATGGCTCTGCTGTGTTTTTTGGTCGGGAGAATCACGTAAATATGTCAATTTCTACGTATCTCACAGAGGGCGTCACTTCCGCTGTTTTTGGATCTTGCTTTTATTCGTTACTTTTTCAGGTTATCTTTTTGGTTTTGCAGCTTATAATTTTAGTGCACATTTCATTCTGCAACAAAAGTGTACTCTTGTTTCAAAACGATAAAATCAAGCGTTTGCGTTGAAGTCGGCGGAATGTGTCCAAAACACCTGTTAACTCCAGGACAATAAAATAATAATAAAAAAATTAAAAGAGGAGGTGGGATCTAGACTAATTATCTATTGATGATGATTTATGGATAATTTTTAATATCTGGAAAATATTCTGATAACCATATTATTATTAAGAGTGGGTGCATACTTAGATACCTCTGTCTATTCCTCCCTGCAAAACGATCGCGCACAAATTTGTAATTTTTTGGAAGACCATGTCCGAAAATAACGTGTTTTCACGTCCGTTTTCCTGCCGTGGTTACCACTGATGCCACCTGGTAGCCTTTACTGTCACTATTGACTATTGGTCTAGGTTAGGTAAATGTAGTTCAGTTCTATAGAGAAGAAAAGGCTTTAGCGAACCCCCTCTTAAGGAACAGTAAATTTTTAAAGCTTTTGAAGAAGTCCTTTTTTAAAAACACCTTTTGTGATGTGCTGTTCTTAAAGGCATATCTACTAAAATTGTCCCACAGGAAAAATTTCACCTTATTTTAAGTGGGTATTTTGTAAGTTATATGACATTAGGAAGAGAATTCCACAAGCAACAATTTGATGGCATAAAATCAAAATTACTAAATATAGTTAAGTAGCTATTTATTTAAAAAATAGTCTCAGACAGTAGCAACTGTTGTTTTTCTTAAGAGCAAAATACATCCTATGTCCTATGCAATAATCTTATGAATAATAAAAACAAAGTGTTAGTTTTCCATATCATGATTTCAGATTTCAGACGTAATTTGACGAATTCGTCACATAACACAAAAAAAGACCTGTGCATAGCACTGTTTCAAGCGATCGCCACTGGCGCCACACGACGAAATAAATTTACACGGTGGTTTAATGTTAAAATAGCATTGCTGCAGAATCTTTTATAAAATAAAAACATGCAAATATGTCTATTAAAACGAAATTAATATTCAAAATAAAATAAAATATTTGTTTGTTTTGTCCCTCTAATTTGACAAGTTCACTTGGCATATTTCCATACATTTTCTTAAGAAACGCGAGTCTAAAAAGCCAGCAAAAGTATCTGGTAGGTACCTGGTTTGAAATGAAGTCCATGGCTATAGTTGTAGTGTAAGTAAGCATAAAATAAAAATAAAACGCATTAGATTTTTCTTCTTTATATGGAAGACTATTGGTTCACTTTGGAGGTATAAGCAAAATTTTCTATTTTCATTTTTGCACACGCGTTACAAAATACTCCAAAATAATATCTAGAATTTTCGCTTCTTCGACTGGTTGATAAGCGATCATCCCATAATACCAAAATAGTGTTTATTCATCTGCAATTCATCTAATAGTCTGTGAATACAATTTTCTTCATGTGCGTGGAAATTTCATGTTATCGCAAACAAATCTACCTATAAAAACTGTGTTAATAGGATAAAATTGCCAAATACTGGACGCAAAGGCAATTCGTTGCCGTAAAAAGAAGGTAAATCGTAACAAAGCTGAATATTTAAAATTTGGGACATTTTAAACGTCAGACACGGACATACCAATAACCACAATAACCTATAATAAGTCGGCATTTTTTTCGTCGAGTAGCGCCATCCCAGTCCGTAAACAACAATGAAATATGGCGTCATGCTCGGGTCTTTAATATAGTGTGGATCCAGCTATGGCCGAGTGTTAACGGTTTTCATCTGTTTTGTGTGTCACCAATAATACTGCTGTCACAGGGACGCAGATGTCACAGACAGAGATATATTAAACCAAAATCGAACCACAATTTCAACTGAAATATTTTGAAACAATCAAATTAATACCAACCTTCGTCTTTTTTGGGGTGTTTAACTCAACAAAAGCATTTTGAACGACTTGCTGGGTATTGTATTGCGGTGGTATAGAAGCAAAGTTTACACATTAGAAAGTCTAAAGAATTCCAAATGAGCTGTTTGGTATTCACAGAAAAACTAGTATAATATTTTTCGTGAAGTTTGGCACTAAAGATCTAAGCACTTCAATATCTTGTTAGGTGTATGGCCTTCAGGTTGTTATATAAGAGAAAGGATTAGATACTCTAACAGAAATATTTGTGCAAATAGTTTATTTATTTAACATTGTAAATAAATATAATATCCAAATAACTTTCTCCAACAATAATAATTTCCCTGAGGGGTTCATTTCAACTTTTCTCCACAAATACTTTTTAGAAACTGATTTGTGTAGACGTTTATGGCGACATTACAGTTCCATTATTCCTTTCAAATGTAAATTTTGGCTCGCGCCAAAGTACTTTGCAACATCAACAGCTCAAATCTAAAATTTTAAACTTCTGCTATGGTAGAGAGTTTCCGTAACAGAAAAACAGCTATTAATTTTCTCCCTATTTATCATTTTGCTCTGAATGGTGCGATGAACAAAGAAACAATAGAAGAAACTAATTGCCGCTTGGTTAAATGCACTTTTCAAGGTATTTTTCTTGTGTAATTTCGCGAGCACGTGAGTGTTTCTACACGACTACATACCTATACATTGGCGTACATTTAAAATTGCTAGCAAACTGTACAGGGCGCTCCAAGGAACAATCCCACTCACCCCCTTAACTCATTAAATTTTGTGATAGAAAAACTATGCAAACAAAAGTTGCAGCTTATTAACAGTTTTTATGACCCATACTATGAATATACAGGGCGATTCTTAAAAGCAAACGCTGAGCAAACCAATCATTGTTTTCTTTAATGAGAACACCATATATTATTATATTTTTAGTTTTTTTAATATACTCGTCATTTATACCATTATTTTAACCTTTTTTAAAATATTTAATTTTCAAATTTTATATTTACTTGGATTTGTGAATCGCGTGATATACTTATATATAGACAATCGATGCAACAACAAGATATATTTATTATAACAAAGGGAAAGTCATATTATAATTCTACAACTTTGGAAGCTATCTGAGATTTTATTAAAATTTTCAAACAAAATATTTTACAATAGACGGCTGTATTTATACCTATATCAATGAAGTAAAATAACGGGTATTTCGAAGGCCAAAAATATGGCCGAAAGCTTGGTTCATTGTAAAGAATAAAAGCACATGATTTTGGCTGAAATACCCGTTATTTTACTTCATTAAAAATATTTTACCTTTGAAATTCATTAATACCTACAGTTCGTCTGGTTTTTTCATGTTAACACCCTCAAAAATCTAAGTACGCTGCGGGAATTGAAAGAGACAATATATTTCATAGATATGTCTCTGAAAGTTTCTCGTTTGCGAAGTAGGTATCGGTTTGGCATTGCCAGGAAAGCCAAGCATTCTGCACGTTTTTAAAGAGTGTGTTTTTCGAAAACCATATTAGGCATTTTTTATTTAAAATCTGACACCACAGCGTTAATCAGGACACCCCAAAATCCCCACATACCAAATTTGAAGAAGAATTATACAGAGAGTTTCATTCTGCATATGCGTGTCAAAGTTGAGCAAAATAGGATATATAAAAAATACAATGTATTTTTCTGTGGGCCACCTCAGGCTGAATTTGCATGAAACTGAACCGGTCAACAGTGCTCTGGATTTTTTGAAAAAAATATTCATAAACACAAGAATAATTTATTTTTTACAAAATGCCAACCAACGAGTATAACAAACAATTTAAATTATTGGATCTTTCTCAATAAAGTTTCACTGTCTAAGATGATAGAATACATTTTCTGATGTGCATTTTCTGTTGTGAGACACCGCAGCCACCTTAACTTATATTTACCTGTAATTTAAAGTTTTTAAAAAATTCTGCCGGAAATGCTATTGATATAAACTTATTGTCAATCGCTCTCAAGATACAAAATTGGCCTTATATTTTCGGATTTTATATGCATATAAAATCCCTAGAGCTTCTATCCAGCAATTTTATCAGAAAAATAAGGAGAACAATATTTATACTGATGATCTAATAGGCCAAATAGCCGTCTCGAAAGATTTATGATAAAATTTGGGGCACAATAATTTTGCATTGAATTCTTCGGGTTCGTCTCTTAACCGCGCATTGTTATCCCCAGGTTCGTGCTGAAATTAGAATTAAGTACTCGGCATTATCCAAAACAGGAAACTTTTTCAAAATATGCGTAGATCGTTTTGGAGATATACAAAAGCAATCGTATTCGTGGAATATTCTCAACAAAAACCACGCATGTGCCCGAAATGCTACTGATATAAATTTATTGTCAATCGCTCTCATGATACAAAATTGGCCTTCTATTTTTGGATTTTATATGCATATAAAATCCCTAGAGCTTCTATCCAGCAATTTTTTCAGAAAAATAAGGAGAACAATATTTATACTGATGATCTAATAGGCCAAATAGCCGTCTCGAAAGATTTATGATAAAATTTTTGGCACAATAATTTTGCATTGGATTCTTCGGGTTCGTCTCTTAACCGCGCATTGTTATCCCCAGGTTTGTTCTGAAATTAGAATTAAGAACTCCGCATTATCCAAAACAGGAAACTTTTTCAAAATATGCGTGGATCGTTTTGGAGATATACAAAAGCAATCGTATTCGTGGAATATTCTCAACAAAAACCACGCACGTGCCGGAAATGCTATTGATATAAATTTATTGTCAATCGCTCTCAAGATACAAAATTGGCTTTCTATTTTCGGATTTTATATGCATATAAAATCCCTAGAGCTTCTATCCAGCAATATTATCAGAAAAATAAGGAGAACAATATTTATACTGATGATCTAATAGGCCAAATAGCCGTCTCGAAAGATTTATGATAAAATTTTTGGCACAATAATTTTGCATTGGATTCTTCGGGTTCGTCTCTTAACCGCGCATTGTTATCCCCAGGTTTGTTCTGAAATTAGAATTAAGAACTCCGCATTATCCAAAACAGGAAACTTTTTCAAAATATGCGTGGATCGTTTTGGAGATATACAAAAGCAATCGTATTCGTGGAATATTCTCAACAAAAACCACGAAAGTGCCGGAAATGCTATTGATATAAATTTATTGTCAATCGCTCTCAAGATACAAAATTGGCTTTCTATTTTCGGATTTTATATGCATATAAAATCCCTAGAGCTTCTATCCAGCAATTTTGTCAGAAAAATAAGGAGAACAATATTTATACTGATGATCTAATAGGCCAAATAGCCGTCTCGAAAGATTTATGATAAAATTTGGGGCACAATAATTTTGCATTGAATTCTTCGGGTTCGTCTCTTAACCGCGCATTGTTATCCCCAGGTTCGTGCTGAAATTAGAATTAAGTACTCGGCATTATCCAAAACAGGAAACTTTTTCAAAATATGCGTAGATCGTTTTGGAGATATACAAAAGCAATCGTATTCGTGGAATATTCTCAACAAAAACCACGCATGTGCCGGAAATGCTACTGATATAAATTTATTGTCAATCGCTCTCATGCTACAAAATTGGCCTTCTATTTTTGGATTTTATATGCATATAAAATCCCTAGAGCTTCTATCCAGCAATTTTTTCAGAAAAATAAGGAGAAAAATATTTATACTGATGATCTAATAGGCCAAATAGCCGTCTCGAAAGATTTATGATAAAATTTGGGGCACAATAATTTTGCATTGAATTCTTCGGGTTCGTCTCTTAACCGCGCATTGTTATCCCCAGGTTCGTGCTGAAATTAGAATTAAGTACTCGGCATTATCCAAAACAGGAAACTTTTTCAAAATATGCGTGGATCGTTTTGGAGATATACAAAAGCAATCGTATTCGTGGAATATTCTCAACAAAAACCACGCACGTGCCGGAAATGCTATTGATATAAATTTATTGTCAATCGCTCTCAAGATACAAAATTGGCTTTCTATTTTCGGATTTTATATGCATATAAAATCCCTAGAGCTTCTATCCAGCAATTTTATCAGAAAAATAAGGAGAACAATATTTATACTGATGATCTAATAGGCCAAATAGCTGTCTCGAAAGATTTATGATAAAATTTGGGGCACAATAATTTTGCATTGAATTCTTCGGGTTCGTCTCTTAACCGCGCATTGTTATCCCCAGGTTCGTGCTGAAATTAGAATTAAGTACTCGGCATTATCCAAAACAGGAAACTTTTTCAAAATATGCGTAGATCGTTTTGGAGATATACAAAAGCAATCGTATTCGTGGAATATTCTCAACAAAAACCACGCATGTGCCGGAAATGCTACTGATATAAATTTATTGTCAATCGCTCTCATGCTACAAAATTGGCCTTCTATTTTTGGATTTTATATGCATATAAAATCCCTAGAGCTTCTATCCAGCAATTTTTTCAGAAAAATAAGGAGAACAATATTTATACTGATGATCTAATAGGCCAAATAGCTGTCTCGAAAGATTTATGATAAAATTTGGGGCACAATAATTTTGCATTGAATTCTTCGGGTTCGTCTCTTAACCGCGCATTGTTATCCCCAGGTTCGTGCTGAAATTAGAATTAAGTACTCGGCATTATCCAAAACAGGAAACTTTTTCAAAATATGCGTGGATCGTTTTGGAGATATACAAAAGCAATCGTATTCGTGGAATATTCTCAACAAAAACCACGCACGTGCCGGAAATGCTATTGATATAAATTTATTGTCAATCGCTCTCAAGATACAAAATTGGCTTTCTATTTTCGGATTTTATATGCATATAAAATCCCTAGAGCTTCTATCCAGCAATTTTATCAGAAAAATAAGGAGAACAATATTTATACTGATGATCTAATAGGCCAAATAGCCGTCTCGAAAGATTTATGATAAAATTTGGGGCACAATAATTTTGCATTGAATTCTTCGGGTTCGTCTCTTAACCGCGCATTGTTATCCCCAGGTTCGTGCTGAAATTAGAATTAAGTACTCGGCATTATCCAAAACAGGAAACTTTTTCAAAATATGCGTAGATCGTTTTGGAGATATACAAAAGCAATCGTATTCGTGGAATATTCTCAACAAAAACCACGCATGTGCCGGAAATGCTACTGATATAAATTTATTGTCAATCGCTCTCATGATACAAAATTGGCCTTCTATTTTTGGATTTTATATGCATATAAAATCCCTAGAGCTTCTATCCAGCAATTTTTTCAGAAAAATAAGGAGAACAATATTTATACTGATGATCTAATAGGCCAAATAGCCGTCTCGAAAGATTTATGATAAAATTTTTGGCACAATAATTTTGCATTGGATTCTTCGGGTTCGTCTCTTAACCGCGCATTGTTATCCCCAGGTTTGTTCTGAAATTAGAATTAAAAACTCCGCATTATCCAAAACAGGAAACTTTTTCAAAATATGCGTGGATCGTTTTGGAGATATACAAAAGCAATCGTATTCGTGGAATATTCTCAACAAAAACCACGCACGTGCCGGAAATGCTATTGATATAAATTTATTGTCAATCGCTCTCAAGATACAAAATTGGCTTTCTATTTTCGGATTTTATATGCATATAAAATCCCTAGAGCTTCTATCCAGCAATTTTATCAGAAAAATAAGGAGAACAATATTTATACTGATGATCTAATAGGCCAAATAGCTGTCTCGAAAGATTTATGATAAAATTTGGGGCACAATAATTTTGCATTGAATTCTTCGGGTTCGTCTCTTAACCGCGCATTGTTATCCCCAGGTTCGTGCTGAAATTAGAATTAAGTACTCGGCATTATCCAAAACAGGAAACTTTTTCAAAATATGCGTAGATCGTTTTGGAGATATACAAAAGCAATCGTATTCGTGGAATATTCTCAACAAAAACCACGCATGTGCCGGAAATGCTACTGATATAAATTTATTGTCAATCGCTCTCATGATACAAAATTGGCCTTCTATTTTTGGATTTTATATGCATATAAAATTCCTAGAGCTTCTATCCAGCAATTTTTTCAGAAAAATAAGGAGAACAATATTTATACTGATGATCTAATAGGCCAAATAGCTGTCTCGAAAGATTTATGATAAAATTTCGGGCACAATTTTGCATTGAATTCTTCGGGTTCGTCTCCTAACCGCGCATTGTTATCCCCAGGTTCGTGCTGAAATTAGAATTAAGAACTCCGCATCTACCAATAAGACTGCAGGAAAATGGTTTCGCTAAAATTTAATCCCTTTTTTAGGATTTTAGCCTTATTTATAGGTTTGAAGTTTCTGGCTGAGGATATCCCCAGTTTTGAAATTTTTTTAATCCCATTATACCCAAAAAATATGGAGCACCGCGCCAATATGAACTAGAAGGACATCGAAAAAGGCTCCAGAGGAATAACTCGCAGTTTAAAATTGCCAGCACATCTAAACTACATTTGGCAACGCTGATGGAATGGACTATGAAGAGATTCCAAAATCCTTTCTTTATAAGCATATATAAAAATTGTATTTCTTGCCATCTTATAGCGAAAACTAAAAATTTAAGTAAGCTTACTCTTCGCCTAATTCCAAAATTTGCAAGTTTTGAACACACCGTAAAACAAATTATTATTTCCTCAACGCGAATCTTCATTTCGAAGGGAGCAATATTTGTATATAATATTTGAAGTGCCTTTTTGGGAAAATAAGTTAAATATGTCAGCCATTTCACCTCTCGTAGACGTTTTCTACGTTTTCTACCACTATAAGTATAATTATCAATATGAAACGTAACAGAACAATCGGGAGACAGCCCGCACTTATTTATTTCAACTGAAAGGTCAATGCGCGTGGAATTTCAATTGTAGCTTATAACACGCAGAGTCAAATTGTGGAGAATCCCGAGCTCTGCGTGATTTCTCACTTTTTCACGTAATAATAATGCCTGGAGTGACAAACTCGACGCATTATTTAAAGTTTGTTTGTCGTTTCGAGGTCTTCATGTTCCTAATCGATTTTGCATATACAGAGTGGACCCAGATGGACTATACAATAGGTGTAAAAGACAAAAAAATTTCAAGTTGAAACTTGAGCTTTGGGGGATCAGCTTTGCTTGATTAGAAATTAATTTGCACCATATTTTTATATTTTAAAAATCAAGCAGGCCCTGACAGGGTCAATTTATTCATTTTCAGCTCAGGTAAGCTACCTTTTTCTTAAGAGATATCGAAAAATTTTATTGGAAAAAGTTGTCAAGAATGAAAATTTAAGTCCCGTGCCAAATAAAACAATCGGCAGACTTTGATTTTTATGTAAAATTTCAACTTTATTTTTTGGAAGAAAATCAAAGTATGCCGATTGTTTTAAAATTTAGTACAGGGTCCTTAATTTGCATTCTGAAATTTTTTTTCTGATAAAATTTTTCGATAAATGTACTTGATTTGCGCGAAAACCGCAAAAATGGATAAAAAAAAACAAAGTGTGCCGATTGTTTTAAAATTTGGTACGGGGACTTGGATTTGCATACTGAGCAACTTTTTCTAATAAAATTTTCGATATCTCTTAAGGAAAAGGTAATTTACCTGAACTGAAAATGAATAAATTGATGCCCCTGTCAAGGCCTGCTTGATTTTTGAAATATAAAAATACGGTGCAAATTAATTTCTAATCAAGCAAAGCTGATCCCGCAAAGCTCAAGTTTCAACTTGAAATTTTTTTGTCTTTTACACCTATCGTAATACTAATCGACTACCATCTGGGTCCACCCTGTATTTACAGGATGTCCCAGGACCCAGAGACAGAAGTCCAAAGAAGACGAGGTGGATAGAGGACATCACTAATATACCCGGAACCCTATACAGGGTTATCAGAAGTTTGACGGTTTAGAAATTATATTTGAACTTTTATGATTTTAGAGATACTTCGTACCTATACTTATCTTCGCCCAAAGATTACTATTTTGTTGAAACTATATTTTTTACTTGAAATTTGGTAAATTTAGTTTTTGCTGCAGATTAACCCTTAAAATTACATAGGTATCTGTAATAACTACTGTATAACAAAATTTAAGTTTGGTTAAATAGCTACGATACCAGAGTATGCTTAGATCAAATTTTAACTAAATCCTTTAACTAGTTGTAACAAAAAAATAGTGATCTTTGCGCGGAAGTTCGGGTAACCCTAATATAGGGTTTAAGGTCATCCTATATATAGGGATATCCCCTATCCACAAATAATAGGTGTAGTCGCTAGTAACCAAAATGGTAGATCTAATTCTATAGAAACACGTCATTGCCGCTATGCAGTTTTAGGGCGCCTATTGTGCGAACACAGAAAATATAGCCGTTGCGATAGTTAAATTTCTACTGTGGTACTTCTCGCTATTTTCTTCTTCAGAAAATGTTGTTTGATTTTGTTTTGTATTTCTTAGATTTTTTATTTGTTATGTATTTATGGCATTTAAGGTGGATTTATAAACTCGGCGTTTGCGTTGGCGCTCGCAGTTGACGGTGACCTTCGCAGTTTGCGTCCAGAAATGTGAACGACGGAACGTGATAAAAGATGAAATTAGTTTATTTCGGACGGCATCGGACGCAGACGGCAACGTTCGACGGCGTTTATAAACGGTTACACGTAAAATATTGGGATTGAATTTTTGACGCAAACGGCAACGGCGAGCGCCAACGCAAACGTCGAGTTTATAAATCCACCTTTAATCACAAGTTTATTTTTTTGTGACATCTCGACATTACGATAAATAGGTGTTTTAATGAAATAATATATGGCAAAGCAAAATATCCCATCAAGAAGATTACACAAAAAATTACACGCTATATTTTAAATTTTTGGCCACTCTAGAATACACAAACAAAACGTTTTTATTAATTGAAAATGAGAATCAATTTCGTAATATATTTGATCTGGCTTTATCGAGCTATCTCACGGATTTTCCACTAAAAATAATCTCTCGTCCACAATTATGACATGTTGACATTTTAGCCAAGGATGCAGATGCTACACCCAGAATGCATTCCATGGGAATTTTTGAGATGCCCACTCGTGCGTTTGAATTACCGTCATATTATCAAGGTTGATTAATTATTGGTAAACCATCACAAGCATCGTTCGATATTCGATTGTGTTGTAGCAAGATTTACGACAAATAAGTGGTAACATTTGGCGATTTTTAATACTTCCGTATAGGCCATATGATTTTTTATAAAAATAAATCATCGATGTTTCATGTTTCCATAAGTATTCCATTATATTTATAAAATGCGAATCAAAAATGAAATTATCACTGAATTGTTGAGGATTACACACAACAAACCAGAATTTGTGGCGTTCTTAATTCCGTAATTCGGCGTTATACTGCTGAATGTTAAAACCCTAATTCAATTTATTGTTACTGTTTTATATAGGTACACTGTGTCCCGGATAAGAATGAACAGCATGGGGATATTGCAAACAATGAGAGATAGATCAACGGTTAAATGGGGAAAAAGTTGCGCAATTTTGAGGTCAATAAAATGGCATAAACATATTTCCATTTTTTTTTCGTTTTTGAGTTATTTAAAAAAAAGTAAAATATTACGTTTTCGATTTTATTTTTTCTGAAGTTGTTATCACACATAGAAAAAAAAAGAAGAACATTTTCTTATGGCACTTTTTAACGGGCTTTAAGATGGCGTTTTTAGATTTGTTCTACAACGTTTCGTTTTTGAGAAACCATCTTCAACTTTATTTTTTTAAATACGGACCTGGATTTTTTTTGCAGATTTTGAAAGCACTTTTCATTGCAAATACCAAGATGTATGACACAAAATATTTTTAAAATGTTTTGAGACAATTATACTGAAAATTCCTTTTTTCCATTCATTTTTTTCTAATGCGGCCCTCTATTTAATAATAAGAAGTCTAAATATTAATCAGTATTGTCAACAATACGCCAATATCACCATGCTGTTCATTCTTATCCGGGACACAGGGTATATAGTGTAACGAATAGTCTGCATCGATAAGGAAAATATTTTTGTTTGCAGAATTGTGACTTTTAGGACATATTATAGCCGTCCTCCTTTTACAGTTTTAAGTGATCTCAAATCGATTCCGAATCACTTTGAGATCACATCAGCTGACATCGAGTGTTTCTTTTACAAATGTTCAGTTGTTTATGAAGTGATCAGTTTACGCAGCAAATCGATTTTTATGTAATTGGTGTTGGTTTTGAGTGTTTCTGGGGTTAAGGTGGTGAAAAATATTGAAAAATTCATTCAAGGGTTAGATTATAGATAAGGTGATCGTATACTGTTCCATTTACCAATAATATGTAATTTGTGTTGGTTTTGCGTGTTTCTGGGGTTAAGGTAGTGAAAAATATTGAAAAATTCATTCAAGGGTTAGATTATAGATAACGTGGTCGTACACTGTTCCATTTACTAATAAAAATCATTTCACTATCAGATCAATTCATGTTCATTTCACTTGAAATTCACTTGTGCAAAAAGTCAAAAGGAGGACAACTAATGTTTATATAAAGTTTTTTCTCATAAAGGACCCTAAAATTACCCCCTTAAATATTAGCATGTTATTAGGGAACACCCTGGTATAGAGGCACAATAATACAATACGAACACATTTTCTTACCTAATTACATTTCCCGATATTTTCAAGTCAAACCCGTTTTTTTCTCAATTTTTAATTTTTAATGTCATATTTGACAGATATGGGCTGTGATGTCACGACTCCCTTTAGGCGCAATAATAGTGTACCCAAAACATGCAACATCATACCTATCCCAAAATCACATTTTCAAAAAATCTAATAATAAAAATCTTTTCTAGATTACCAGCGATTCTTGACAGACCGGGATTATAGCTTACAAAATACGTCGCACGTTTATTAATGTTACCCTTTAGAAAAAAACAAACGTTGCTCAATTACTTTGATTTTTTTGTTCTCGGTCAAATGTCAAATGGGTACATAATGTCAGAACAGGACAGAACAGAAGCTCATTTTACTTATTTTAACCCGTTTAATATTTGTTGTCAATTTTATTTTCTAATTGATGGAGATTTCAGATTTCTAAAGGAAGTAATGATGAAAACAATAATAAAATATTACGTCCGTTTCTAGATCGGAAATTTAATATCATTTATAGGTATACTTAGTTTAATATGTATTTTCAGTTATTAATAATACTTATGAACTTCCTCATAGTAATTTTTGCATTGGAAGTAAAACTTTTATGATCAATAAGAAAATACTGTGCTCGGAGAAATTCTCTAACAAAGAAGGTTTTTCACAACACAACGTTTCGGTACAGCTTCGGGTGTAATAATGATACGCTAGAATGTTAAGCAAGAAAATGGTATTCAAAACCTATCATTACTATTACATTATTAGGATACTGGCTGTTTCGTTTTCTAATAGATTTGTTTTTGGCTTAGGCATACCTCATTTTGATTTGTCTGTAAGAATCTAATGATAACTTAAAAAATATAGGAGTATATTTTATTTATTTAGGCAATATACGAGTATATTTTTTAACTAGAATGTGGTAATTTGTTTTCTCTAATTGGATTTTACGCCACATAGACGTTAAGATAAACGAAACTTTTAACTAAGTAGGTATAAGCTTTTCAAGTTCATTTTTTATTTAACCTCTTTTAATTTTCTATTGGCACAAGAAATGAGAATATGAACTTACTAACCATATAAAGCATGGAAAGATTTTTTTTTTAAATTTTAGTTTAGTTAATGTTATTAGTTTGTTCTTAGTGTCATACGTCATGCGAATCTTCAAATGTGTAAGTAGGTATAGGATGTGGCTGTGATAATGATCCCCAGAAGTTCTTAAACAGGATAAACTTATACCTACCTTGCCAACAACAACAATGATATCTGCGATCTTTGGTGCATAGACTAACAATAATTCTCGCATAAAATATTTGAAGGGAATTTAAACGTTGAAATGATGTGTCTTAATATTTAACTCATCGATTTATGCTTTTAAATGCTTTCACTTGTTGCTTGATAATAGCTTGTTTTAAGCACTAAATATAGGTAACAAAATGTCTATATTATCTACTGGAGTAAAATCTGCAGCATTTAAAATTCATGTTGTGCTGAAGGACAGATTCCTACGTTCCTAAGAAATATGACTTTTTGGGCGTTGTTTATTTCCAGAGCACTAAGATTAAAGTTACTACTTAAACATCTTGTGTTTGGAGTTGTTGGCTTTCTGGCAATGCGGCAATGTGAGAGAAATATTTTAGTGTCTGAAATAGTTAAACCAACGGAGGGACCTACGTAATGAAAATTTTGAGTAAAATGCTGCCACCATCCAATATTCACTTATAGACAAAATTGGCAGAAAGCATAACGGAATATTTTGTTTCATTACAAAACAATTTTGGGAGCCTAGATTGTTTCTTTAGTGTCGATATATTTATTATGGGCATTTTTACTTTACCCATTAAACAGATTTTCCTATATTATTGTGGAATTCTAGTTACATTGTGGTCTAATTTGTTTTAAAGAACTTATTTGACTGTTCGAAGCCTACTGGAAATAAAGAATTCCTTCCAAAAGCTGTTTCTACTCCGAATGAATGCGAGCTTTGATAGAAATGTTAGGGTTTGTTACATAAGACTTTAAAATGTAAATATCCACGGTTGCTCCTACAGATATCTACAAAGTAAAACATATTTAGGCATATCAGATGAAAGAATACACACCTAGACCCTAGACCCAAAAAAAGTTATGGCGTTTTAAACAACGTGAGTGCCATAGGTGGTAGGTATGTTAATATTTGAATTCCTCGCCCCAAAAAACTCCAGTTTCAAATTTCGTTCAAATATTTCGATTCGTTTAATTTAATTAATTTAATAGGCGATAGAACTTGTAAAAAGAAAAAGAATAGCTTATATCATAACATTATATATTTTAAATTTTAAAGCTTTGTTTTCAAGATTCAGGATATAATAAAAAAAACTTTTTTTTGCGGTGGTAGAATTGTTTCGATTGTTAGAATTGCTGTCTAGGCAGGATTATCAAAATTTTAAAATTTTGCAAGGAGCATTGGAAAAAAGTATTTTATTATTTAATTATATTAATGGAATTTCTTTCTTCAGGCGCGGACGGAGTTTTTTCGTCAGATCAAAAAATAGTTTAGGGCTGGAACAAATACACAAATACACACTAACCGTAGAACCTTGTGCAACACCAAGACGAACCAAAGTAATTAAGCCAGTAAAATTATTGTGAAGATTACTTAATTTTCGCAAATATCTATAATAACTTAAAACCATTATTAAAATTTCTAAATTAGTTTAATTTAATGAAGTTTTTTTATTCACGGCTGTGGTATACAGGGTTTCACAACGAAAACTTGACCCCCCAAAAATTAGAAAACCGAAAAATATTTGAAAATTCGCCGAGACCCGTCGATTTTTGTTGTTGGGGGGGGGGGGGAGCTTTTTTGACAACGTTTTTAGAATTCTGTTGAGATTTGACAGAATTATTGGCTAAAAACGGAAAGTTGGCAATCCGCTGTACGCGTAGTAACTTCTAAACAAATGCCCGCCACTAATAAGTTTTTTATCTACTACACACGACCAAATTACCTAGTTTTATTGACGTTTCGATCAGTTTACAAAAAAGTCACAAATGAAATAGCTGAAGGAAAACAAAAAAAGTTCATACGAATTCAAATCTTATATCTTTTTAAAATAACAAAAAGTCAATGTCACAAAAAAAGCCCCGTTTTTTTGCTTGTAACTACGAAAATGTTAGTTTCAGCATGCTATTGAAAGTGTAAACGTGTTTTTGAAATGGTTTATTCTATTGAGGCAAGTTTAGAAATGGTTGAAATTCGTGCGGTAGCGCAGCCATGATTTCGATAACAAATTTCGACAATTTCTACCCTTTCCGCTATAGAATAAACCATTTCGAAAATACGTTTCCACTTTCAATAGCAGGCTGAAACTAACGATTTCGTGGTTACAAGCAAAAAAAACGAAAACTGTTTTTTGTGACAGTGACTTTTTGTTACATATTTTAAAAAGATAATATACACTCACCGGCACGAAAAACGGAGCACTTACAATTTTTATTTAAAAAATGTGAAATTTTAATACTTTGCGATGGTTTATTATTATAATAAGTTAAACGCAAACAACAACATGTTTTAAGTAATTTCTAATAACAATTGGGCGCTTTTTTTAAATAAAAACTTTTGTTACAATTTAAAAAATTAGAACGATAAACCGACATTGGTGTTGTGGCAAAATGTCCTTAAATGAATCAAAACTTAAACGATTTTTGAGCAAAAACTAATGAGGAGCATTTTTAATAACGGGTATTACCCCCGCGAGCTCGAATGATTGCATGCATTCTCCGTGGCATGCCTAAAATCAAATGGCGAATGTCCTCTTGAGGAATAAGGTCCCATTCCTCTAAAAGAGCTTGTTTCAACTGATTTATGGTTAAAGGAGCAGGAACACGACTTCGCATTCTTCGCCCAAGCATGTCCCAAACATGTTCAATCGGGTTCGCATCTGGACTTAACGCTGGCCACTCCAAAACAGGAATGTTTACATCATTTAAATACTGTTGAGTGATTCTTGCGGTATGAGGTCTGGCATTATCATGCATCAGAAGAAAGTTATTTCCAATAAAATCAACATACGGGACAACAAAATCTTGGAGAATTTCATCAATGTACCTGGCAGCAGTTAAGGAGCCTCTTGGAACGATGTACAACTCGGTGTGTGCCTCCAGAGAAATTCCAGCCCACACCATTACTGAACCTCCTTGGTATCCTACTCTAGGACTGAAGGTACATTCTGCAAAACGCTCTTGTGGTCTTCGCCATACTCTCTCGCGACCATCTGGAGATCGCAGGCTAAACCTGGACTCATCAGTAAATAAAATTCGCCCCCAATCATTTTCACCCCAGTGCTCATGATTTCTGGCAAACCGAAGTCGCGCAACACGATGACGCCTAAGAAGCTCTGGACCTGTTGCAGGTCTACGACTGGTAAGATTGGCTTCTCCAAGTCTTCGTCTAACTGTACGTTCGCTTACATTGGTATTCCGAACATGATGAAGTCTATTTCTGATTTCTACAGCTGTAGCACGACGATCTCGTAGACTTTGCAAGAGGATGAAGCGATCATCATGAGCGTTAGTTTTTCGTTGGGGACCAGTTCCAGGTCGTCTGGTGTAAGCTCTAGTTTCCAAAAAACGTGTATAAATACGGTGCACAGTGCTATTGGATACGGCATATTGTTGGGCAACATATCCCTCAGTTCTTCCGTCTTGAAGCAACGCAACAATAGCAGCCTCTGTTTCAGGATTAACAGCCATATTTTTACCTTAAATAAACGCAGTACAGCTTTGAACTGTTTCACTTCTTTAAACTCAGACTTGTCAAAAAAAATAAAAACAAAAGAAAAGTCATGGCCAACTAAGACTTGTGTACTTTTTAATTTTTGGAAATTTTTATTCAAAACAGTCTAGTCTTGCTTTTCAAATAAACGTTTAATTGTTGTTAGATTATACTTAAAACATGTTGTTGTTTGCTTTTAACTTATTATAATAATAAACCATTGCAAAGTATTAAAATTTTACATTTTTTAAATAAAAATTATAAGTGCTCCGTTTTTCGTGCCGGTGAGTGTACAATGTGTCCACGGCAAAGCGGTATTATTATTAATTTTTTTTTGCATTACAAACACAATTTTTTGTATTCTGCTCTTGCTTCACCCAAAAACTATTTTTAGTATCTTGGACTTTAAAAAATTTATAGAGGGCGCTGGTAGCAGCTTAAAAATAAAAATAGCATCAGGTAAAGTGCCTTTTCCGTGCCAAATATTAAAAAAAATTATTAGAAAAACTTGCTCAGAATTAAAAAATAGGACGTTGTGTCAAATTACAGAACTAAATATTTTTTATTTTTTAAAAAATTATAAATAAAAAAATTTATTTAGTTCTGTAATTTGATACAACGTCCTATTTTTTAATTCTGAGCAAGTTTTTCTAATAATTTTTTTTAATATTTGGCACGGAAAAGGCACTTTACCTGATGCGATTTTTATTTTTAAGCTGTCCAAGATACTAAAAATAGTGTTTGGGTGAAGCAAGAGCAGAATACAAAAAATTGTGTATGTAATGCAAAAAAAATTGTCATATACACCTATAATACCGCTTTGCCGTGGACACATTGTATATAAGGTTTGAATTCGTGTGAACTTTTTTTGTTTTGCTTCAGCTTTTTCATTTGTGGCTTTTTGTGAACTGATCGACACGTCAATAAAAACTAGGTAATTTGGTCGTGTGTAGTAGATAAAAACTTACCAGTGGCGGGTTTGTGTAGAAATTACTACGCGCACAGTGGATTGTCAACTTTCCGTTTTTAGCCTATAATTCAGTCAAATCTCAACAGAATTCTAAAAACGACACATCACTGTATTCGCAATAAAAAGGCTTTAAAATAGGGGTAGTTCCATTTGAAATTTTAAAGTTGGGGTTGATAGGTATTAGGGGGATGAACATATCGGGTTGGCCTGACTGTCAAAAAAGCTCCCCCCAACAACAAAAATCGACGGGTCTCGGCGAATATTCAAATATTTTTTAATTTTCTAATTTTTTGGGGTCAAGCTTTCGTTGGGAAACCCTGTATATTAATATAAGGTACCTATACTACATTGCTACTTTTTAATAACTAAGCTTTCAACCAGCATTGTTGCCTTCAATAGGGTTAAAATTTATTAAAATGTTAAAATAGTTGATTATAAGTGAATTTCTTCCATAAAATTGGTCTGTGATTTTATGTTATAAGTAACATAAAATTGTAAAAACTTCAATAATATTATTTAAAACAAATTAAATTCACTTGTTTAAATAAATAAAGAAAAAGGAACTGAAAAACATATTGTTTCATTTACTCATCGGCGATTATTACAATTTTTTCATAATAAATTAATTTAAAATAAAAAAGGTGGGAATTGATACATTGAATGCCTCATTTTTCTTCCCGCCTGGTCTCTTGGTCGGGAAATTGCCATTTCCAAACCCCTAGGGGATTTTAACCGTCTCCACGAGAGGGCGCAAGAAATTATTTCCTTCGCCTGGAAACGCAATTTAGAATAGAGCCAAATGAAGCTGAAAATTTTGTTTCGATCTTGTGTAAGTTTGCGGCATTAGCCAGTACTATTCTTGAAATTATTGTAGTTGACAACACTAATACCGTAGCGCGTAGCGTATTATAAGAGAAGTATTTCTCTGTAGACAGACGGTTTGACAGTTCATTAAAAATGTCCAGTTTGTCGAAGTTCATTTGTTTCATAGCCCCTTTTAGTTTCTTATTACAAATCAAAAAACACTTTCTGTCAGTCAAAATGCGACTTGTCATGCATAGTTGGTTTCAGTGAATCGAGGAGAATCCGAAACTCAAATAATATATCTACAAAGGGTTCCATTTAAAAACAAAAGTAAATGTCACTTCCGGTAAAACTGGAAGCGGAAAAATGCATTTATTCGTCAAAAAGTGACATTTATAAAGTAATATCAACATTCCAAATTTCAAAATTGTATCTCAAAAAACAGGGGGGGGAAGTGGGGTGTATACCATGATTCAGTTCCACCTTATATTTGTAATGAAAATTTTGGTTAAACATTTAATTTTATTGTTTAGGTACTATTTTATTTTACCGCAATATTAGACAACAATAAAACATTTATTGGGCCGAATTAATTTTTTAAGAATAAAAATAATAAAAAATTTGGCGGTCCATCCGGAGAGGACTTTTTTTGATATTTTGTTCAGGGGAGTTTTCTGAACAAATTGGCCGCTGAATTATTTCTATTTACGCATATTTTTCGATCGAAAGTGACTGGGCTAGAAGGGGTTATTGCGGTCGGATTGCCATAGGGCAGTATTCGGCAAGTGAACCTTCTATGGTTACCTTCTATACGTATTCGGTGGTATAAGGACAAGAGAGATATTGGGATGTTAGCTAAGAAAATGTCTTCAACCGAAGAGTGGCTATTTACAGGGTTACAGAGTTGTCCATAACTTAGTGTCGTTCGATACCTAAATGTAGGGCGTCTTCTAGTCATAAAATGGGACACGTATTTTTCGTTTTTCTTCGTACTAAGGGAGATATATTTATGCATGGCTTGGCCAATTTAGCTCAAGTTTTGTACATGCCATGATGTATGTAGATAATGCAATATAAAGGGTGTTACAAAAAGGTAGGTTAATGCGTTTATCATAGCTTTTTTGAACCCAAATTCTTTCATTTGGAGGACCCTATTTCAAAGCACAGGGTGTTACATTCGAATTGAAAAAATGCCGGTGTTTCCAAAATATTTATTCGAAATTTGGCAAGAACTTTTTCTTATAGAAATAAATCTTTGTGGTACGTTAGTAAAAAATTCAAAGAAGGAACGGAACAAAATTGGATTTGGAAACATTGTCCCACCAGCTTTTTACTAAGTATACAGGGTGATTCACAAACAAGTTTTTTTGTCGAACTTTTTAAAATGTGGGGCAAATGAACTTTAGTACCCGAGTAAGGCGACGCTCTTGTTTAAAGTAAAGGGTCAAGGTTGGCGCTGGAGAGCTATGATGTTATCCAATTTCAAACAATCTTTTTGTGGAAGGTGAAACTGAAGAAATAATAGAAATATCTCACATCCTCGCTCTCATAGGCACCTATTTGCTTGAGGTCTTTTCGCGAATTTCAGCACACACATTTGAACCCCAATTTTTAAATTGTTTTTTATCGCTTTTCTAAGCAACAAAAGAGCCTGACGTGACACGATTGTTTAGTATACTGACATACAGAACTGAGTGGCCGGCCGGACGCTGGGCGCTGGAGGCGTTTGCAACGGATGACAGAAGCCGGTATTCAATTATTACAGATTACTTACACGGGAGGGCAAATTCTGGCACCGCCGGATAGATGCTTTCACTTATCTTGATGTCGGAAATAGGAGCATTGTTTTTCAGAAAACCGACTGTGGTGCTCTAGCGACAGTGACGATTCGGACTGAGTCTTGACAATTTGGTCGGTGTTGTTACAGGTATGCGGAGTATCGCGTAGAGGGAATAGAGAGATTTGTATTCAAGTTAAAGTTAAAGTAAACAGTGATAGAGTGATTTAGTTTTGGTGCATACTTGCACATTGTGTGCTTAGTTTTGTGTCTCCGCAAACGTCAACGTCCATCCGCTGAGTGAAAGCTAGAACTCCCTACTCCTACGCACCCTACTAATTACTGTTGATTGACATTGAAAAATTAAGATAATAATATGTAAGTAAATCCACTTAGACTATGCATACATAGTTCTGGGAAAAGGTACAAAAAAAGTTAATTTACGATATATTCTGCAACTGGCAACTGCGCGCGCCGGAGTCACCAGCCTCGACGCCCGAGTCCGAGATTGCGATTTTTAAATTTCGTTTTCGTCTTACGCTATTTTTTTCGCCAGCGGTTAAATTTTTTCGACTCCTATGAATTTAAAAATGGACCTTGTGCACTCAATCGAATTTCGATATTTCTTACTGCTAGAATGAAATTAATCACATAACTCTTTAATAAAATCCCCCTCAGCATCTTTCTCGTCAATACCTAATATTGTTATTAACTAAAAAAATATATAACAATTTTAAACTGCGCGCCTAAATTTGGAGCAATGAAATTGCGCTTCCGACGTTGCCGGTTATACTAGTAATCGAATCCCTAAAAATTCGATTTCCGTTCTAATCTCAGACGCGCATATTGAATCGAAATCTGTTCTCTAGAGAAAGACAGTTGTATAAACGGTTGTCCGAACTCAACCGTAGTTGTTTTGTGGGTCGTGTGTCGTGTCTATATCAATCTGTCATGTCATTCTGTCATTCTTTAATGTAAACCGAGCTTATAAAACTAAATGTTTTTCTGGAAACCTGAAAAATGTTAAAGTGTATACCGTATGCCGATTTGAAATCAAATTTAATTGGTCTTGTAATAAGGATGGTGATGGTACTAGGCACTTATTTAGCATTATCAGTATTGTTACCTCCCTGAAGAACTGAAAAAAGTTATAGATCCTGTAATTGCGAGAAAGGAGAAAGGAATATTTTGGTCATCCGGAAAACCTTTTGATAGACATTTCAGAGGATGATAGAAAACACATTCGACAGTTATCTTTAAGAATAATTGCAAAATCAGAATATTTCGAGTTAATAAATTAAATTTTGATTGTCAAGATTATGTCTAGTTGTTATAAACCAGATTTATTTAGGTTTGGACAACTTACAAGTTGGTGATCATTCTGCAAGTAACTTTTAACTCAAAAAGAGAGAAACATTGCGCTTGTGGTATATTATTGATATTGAGGTTATTTTTTTATTTCTTTTTATGGCCTTTGCTATTTTCGAGCAATCTAGCCACTATGGGGCGACATACAGTACCAAAGCGTGGGGAACCATGAAAGACCCACCCACTCGTGCACCGCCACGCTGCCCCCTGATATTGAGGTCATCTGTTATGTATATTTGGTTTTTGCCACAAAATATAAGTTAGGTAAATTTTCTTCTTCTTCAGTCTTCACAAATCTCAAATAGAAACATATCGATATTGCCGTAAATCGTGTCAACGTCGGAAAACGGTAGCCAATCAGCAGAAATTTGAATTTCAAAAACGTTTTTATGGCATTTCCCGGCCGAAAAAAAAATCGGAAAAAAATATTTTCGTGTTTTATTTACTATTAAGATTCATAATCAAAAATAAAAAAAAGTGTGAAACAGGCCCATTGTGATCCTTTCAAAATACGTTCGGCAAATTAAAAGCTTGTGTTTAGGAGAAACTCGTATGTTCGCTCGTATCTACCAACATCGAGCTCGATATTTCAAAAGTGGAGGTACATGACAAAAGCAAATCAGGGTTTTTATTTTGTTGAAAATTGAGTACCTACCTTACTAAGTAGCAATATTTTTCTAGTAATACACCTATATGATTATTATGGTTCATTTGTACACGTGCCCCATCTTTTACGTTACTTCATATTTGACAAATTAATAATGAAAGCTATGGTTATTTCAAATGTTTATTACTATTACTATATTACTACTATATTACTATTACTGTGGTTTATTTGCCTCAGCCAGAGGCCTCGGCAACTAAATTCCACATGAGTCATAAAAAGTTGAACTTCAGTGCCTTAGTACATAAATATCTATTACTTTTCCCTTAAAAATTGAGGTCAGCTTGTCATTGTCACAATTGAAAACATCTGGATATAGATCCGTTCATTAATTACCTATATTGCTTTGTCACATCAGTAGTATAGCTATGCCGGTTCAAGGCCAATTTCCCCATGTATTTCTTATGGGGGCTAAAACGTGGTCAAAACGTGACCAACCGCCGCGACTTCGCGAGACCGCCCGACTTTCTCCGACGCGACCGAAGGTGCCCGAGTTCGCCGACCGTTGACCTTCGCCCCAGCCGCTACCGAAAAACGACTAGACGACTCGAAAAAACGTCTAAACGATGCGGAAAAACGTCTAAGCGACTGTAAAAACGACTATAAAAACGTTGAAACGACTCGGAAAACGACTAAACGACTAAACGACTTGGAAAACGACTTGGAAAACGACTAAACGACTCGAAAAAAAAACGACTATAAAAACGACTAAACGACTCTGAAAACGTCTAAACGACTCGGAAAACGACTTGGAAAACGACTAAACGACTTGGAACACGACTAAACGATTCGAAAAACGACTCGGAAACGACTAAACGACTCTGAAAAGTCTAAATGACTCAAAAAACGACTATAAAAACGACTAAACGATTCGAAAAACGACTATAAAAACGACTAAAGGATTCGGAAAGCGTCTAAAGACTCGGAAAACGACTAGTCATTTTTCGGTCGCGGCTGGGGCGAAGGTCAACGGTCGGCGAGCTCGGGCACCTTCGGTCGCGTCGGAGAAAGTCGGGCGGTCTCGCGAAGTCGCGGCGGTTGGTCACGTTTTGACCACGTTTTAGCCCCCATAAGAAATACATGGGGAAATTGGCCTTGAACCGGCATAGCTATACTGCTCACATCTGAAATCAGCTGACTTAAATTTGCTCGCATCTGCGAGCAAATTACCGAACTCGCCTAGAATAGTCTGTCTCTTGAGCGACAATCGATATAATATAAGCATTAAAGGCAATTTTGAAACTGTCCGCAAAAATCTTGGCACAAACTTTAATTTTGGAACGAAAACAAATTAAAACAGAAAACAAATAAAATGTATTGTACTACAATTCTTAGGACTTGATACTAAGGCGAGGTGTATGTATTTTAATTTAGTCATTAGTTTTTATATAAAATGTTATGCAAAAATATTTGGTTTGTCTCGCGGAAATTTCATAATTTCAGCAATGGTTCTGAGAGTCAGGTGTGACCTTGTCTATGATATAACCATATACCACAGACGACTTTAGGCAAGCCCTGAATTTGCCCTATCTCTCACCGTTTGCAATATTCCCATGCGGTTCATTCTTATCCGGGACACAGTGTCATTGAGTAAAAGAATATATATAAATATATATTCTTTTACTCAATGACAGTGTATAATCATCATTTGCCTGACGGGTCATTTTGCGGAAAATTCTAACAAAAATTCGACTTACAACAAATGTAGTCCCCTCTATTTGCCAAAATTTGCCATAGTATTTGTCGAAAATGTACCTAAGCACACCTGGAATCGTACTTATTTTAAATTCTTCTACTTCTATAATATGTATATTTTCTTACCGATTTTATTATTGTCTGTTAAACAAACATACTTATTTAACCTCCTAATATAAAAATTGTTGAAAATTTTAAGTTTGAAAGTTTGTGTATCGGGATATTTTGCGGACGGTTTCAACAATGCTTTTATACCTATCTGTCTCCTTTAGTCTACAGGGTGTCCAAATTTAAAACTGTACAACTCCGTAAAATCTTCATTTTTGGAGATAATTGCCTAAACTTTTTTTTGTTTAAAAGCCTTTAAAAACCGCTTCTTTTGACCTTCCTGCCATTTTCAAAATGCAAATCCAGGGCCGTCTGCGATTTTTTATACCCCCGATTTTCACGAAAACCATTTAACGAAAAGGTCCATATTACGTATAATAAAATAATGCATAAATTCTCTTAATAACATTTTGTTTCCTAACTAAAAATGCCATTTTGCCAAGATCAAAATAACCTTGTCTATTAAAAAAATATAGGTATTGCAAATTTTAAAAATTATTTTTTGGACATCTTCGATGGGCACAAGTTGAAACTTTGAAGAGTTAAGTTTTAAGTAGTTCTAAACAAGAATCCGTCGTTAGTTTAGTCCCAAAAACACCGCCAATAGCACTTTTCCAAATTTGGACTCTTACAACTAGTCACAGTTGGCCATGTTTTCGGTTTTCAAAAAAATTGAATAGTGCGTCGAATGCCATTTTCAGAGAGCTATTCAACAAAAAAAGTTTTTCAAAATGAAGATTTTAGAGGGGTGGCTTACCCTTAGTGGGACACTTTGTATAAAAACTGATTTTTGTCTCAAACAGTATAAATAATACAAGTAGAAGCTTTTTACGGGTTTTTGGACAGATTATGTACCTATTACAAATTAATAATAAGCTAGGTATACAGTGTGTTTCTAAATTATTGTGCCAACGTAATATATGACAGATAGGAAATGTCATTTTGAACAAAAAGTTTCCTATAAACATGCATAGTAAGAATGTTACAGGGTGATCAAAGTATAGTTTGAAAAACACCTTTATCGCAATAGAAGTTATGCAATTTAAATGAAACTTGGTACAATTCTTTAGTAACTGAAGAGCAACAATTTTGTGTAAAAACAATTTATTCCCATCGACCAGAGGCGGAGGGGCGGGGTAGCACAATGAGTTTTCTACTCATAACTTTTTTAAGGTTATTTTTTGGACTCGCAAGTTCATTATTTTAGTGCATCTTTTTATTTTGCAACAAAAGGGTACTCTTGTTTCATAACGATAAAATCAACCGTTTGCGGTGAAATCGGCAAAATGTGCTCCAAAATACCTGTTAACTCCAAAATTCAAAAAATAAATATATAGCCTACCGCATTTAAATGTTTTACAGTTGAATTGTACGTTCAAAATTAAGAAAAAATGCCTAAAGGATATTGAGTGAAACATGACTGGTTTTGCTGAAACATGGATTTCAAAATTTTGTTGAGTTCAATCCGGTCCATTTTGAAAGCGAAAAATTTTGGATACATCATAGGGATTTTTTTGGTCACTTTAAATGGTAGGTACTATTATTAATTTGGTAAAATTTAAAAGCGGTAGTTGAAATTTTATTTCTCGAGTTTGGAGTTAACAGGTGTTTTGGAGCACATTTTGCCGATTTCAATGCAAATGGTTGATTTTATCGTTATAGAACAAGAGTACCCTTATTTGTTGCAAAATAAAAAGATGCACTGAAATGATGAACCTGCGAGAGCAAAAAGATAACCTCAAAAAAGTTGAGTAGAAAACCCATTGTGCTACCCCGACCCTATGCCTGATGATGGGAATAAATTGTTTTTACACAAAATTGTTGCACTTCAGTTACAAAATAACTGCACCAAGTTTCATTTCAACTTCTGTAGAAGTTATTGCGATAAAGATGTTTTCCAAACTATATATTTATCACCCTGTAACTTTCTCATTATGCATTTTAGGACCCATCTTTATAGGAAACTTTTTGTTCAAAATGACATTTTCTAGCTGTCATATTACGTTGGCATCATAATTTAGAAACATCTCGTATATAATTGCAATCTTTCACCCAATATGTCTAAAAAATATGCCCAAAAAACCGTCAAAGCAAAGCTTCTAAGTACTTGTATTACTAAAATTATTAGTTTCATTTACCCACCCGCGATTGTTTATATTTCTCCTCATGGTTCTTGCACGGCAAAACACAATCAAGAAAGTAGCAGTCACATACTATCCCGAGCGGGACTCCGAGCGAACCCGAAAACCGGCACTGCGACGGGGTTGCGGCGCCGCCACGTTTTGATGTCGCGCCACCCCGGGTTGCGACGCGCTTGTGGCGCGCGTCGCGGGGCCAGTCACGTGCGGCGCCGCCGCTAATCCTCGGAGGGGTTTATTATCAGCGGCGAAAGTAACTCGTCGCGCTGGCCGCCGCGCCAATCGTGGTGCCCGCATTGTCTGCGAGCGGACGAGAGTGCCGGACCGCGGCAGTGAACGGAGGATTTTACCTGGAAATGTAGCGTCTAACCGCTTCCGCGCCAAACTAAATTCAAATTCGACGCGAAACCGGGAACTTCAAGTGCGGGTTTTGCCGTTCACTTTGAATATTTCAGTCAACTGTTTTGCGTTATTTCTAATGCAGGATCACCTGGACATAGTTCCTCGGTTTGTTTTTCGAATCGGCGAGTCGAACGCCTCGACTGCCACAGCGATTTTTTGGCTTATTTTATGCTCCACATATCTGTATTGTGACATTCTTAACAACAAAAAAATTAAAACCGCCTTCAAAAATTTGCCCGTACGCACACTCCACTATAAAAATAAAAAAAAAATAACAAAAAATAACAGAAAATAACACCGACTTTACAAATTTGCCCGTATGCACATTTCCACTAAAATTTTAGGAATATTTTTCTCTTTCTAAATGAGTTATCTTTGGATTTGATGACAGTCAAGGCAAGGAATTTAAATCTATTTAGATATGAATACATCATATCCTACATACATCCTAACTTACTGCCACCCACTCCAAAGATAACTCAATTTAGAAAGAGAAAAATATTTCTAAAATTTTAGTTGAAATGTGCATACTGGCAAATTTGTGAAGTCGGTGTTATTTTTTGTTATTTTTTGTTTTAATTTTTAGTGGAGTGTGCATACGGGCAAATTTTTGAAGTCGGTTTTAATTTTTTGTTAATTTTTTTTTATTTCTTAGTGAATTATTAAGAATTATCGAAATCGGTCCAATATTAAATTCCATCCCGTATTTGTCCACCCTTAGGATTAAAATTTTTCTCTTCAAATTTAAATGTGACCACCCCTAAGGTAACCCCTTTCTAATAAAATAAGAATCATCCAAATCGGTCCAATATGAACTTTCATCCCCTATTTATCTACCCTTAGGGGTGGAATTTTTTCTTTAAATTTAAATGGGTCCACACCTAAAGTACCCCCTTACCAATAAAGAAAGAATCATCGAAATCGGTCCAATATGAAATTTCATCCCCTATTTTCCACCCTTACGGGTGGAATTTTTTCTTCAAATTTAAATGGGGCCACTCCTAAAGTAATCCCTTTCTAATAAAAAGAGAATCATCGAAATCGATCCAATATGAAATGTCATCCCCTATTTATCCACCCTTAGGGGTGGAATTTTTTCTTCAAATTTAAATGAGGCCACCTCTAAGGTACTCCCCATAGACAAACCCAAATAAAGGTTTGTCTATGGTACTCCCTTTCCAATAAAAAAATAATCATCGAAATTGGTTCAATATGAAATTTCATCCCCTATTTGTCCACCCTTAGGGGTGGAATTTTTTCTAAATTTAAATGGAACCATTCTGTAGGTATACCCTTTCAAATAAAAAAGAATTGTCCAAATCGGTTTATAAATGACGGAGTTCTGAGGTAACAAACATAAAAAAACATACAACCAAATTGATAACCTCCTCCTTTTTTGATGTCGGTTAAAAATGGGAATATTTGGAACACTTTTCGGTTAATATTTTAAATTATATTGCTCGTAGGTGTTTGTTTATAGAGATATGAATATAACAATTAACAATTATTAGTGAAAATTTTCTTTGATGTTAGTAGAACAAGCCTATATATTCGCAGTAAAATGAAAATTAAATCCTTAGGAGAAAACTTGATTTTAAATAGATAGGTAATTCATGTTTACCCATCCTAGGGCAACATGGGACAGGAATAATTAAGAATAAAATTATATGGATAGTTTCTTTTCTTTGAAACTCCAATTCTAGGTTAAAATAAATCCAATAAAACTTAAGAAATGCATTTATTGTAAAAAATAAAAATATACATATAGTTCAAAAACAAAAATACTTAAACAAAAAATATTCAAAACTCAATAAAACCTATTTTCAAAGTTACAGTTCCTAGTTCCACATACCTACCATCTAGAGTAAATAATACAAAAGAAAACAAAAGTAGTACATTAATTATAAAAACGAACTAGATGCCTACTTGCTGAAGCCTGTTTGTCTCTAAGTTCCTAAAATGAATATTGTCCTCTATTTATGTTAACAATTTTCAAAACTTGAAGAATATCACTTATTGATCCAGGACATATTATTATTGATTTGTTCTTCTTCTAATACACAAACCGCGTTCCTTACATATTCTATACCTTGATTCACAATTCAAATTGTCATAGTATTACCAACGAACAACTTTTCTTTTGTGAGATCTTGGCGTTTTTTTAAGAAAGAGCACCTGAAAACGATTTTAACTAAAATTATAAACAGAAAAAAAAAACAAAGCGGTTACTTGAAACCACTGTCCCAACTTACCCCAAAGATGACGGGTAGACATTTTTTTGCTCCACCAACTCTAAAGTATGACTGAACGTAGGTACTTATTGACATATTTTAACAATCGTATAAGTAAAATTTCTGGACTGTTTGTTAATTGGGAAATTTGAAGGCTCTCAATAACTATCTAATATATTAATATCTTTCAATGTTATTTAACATAAAACATAACAAAGTTTTTTTGAATTTGAAATTTGACCCCCGGTTAGGAGTAAGTTCAAAGTTGGCAGAAGACAACTAGTAATGATCACAGAAATAAACAACACTTTTCATAACATACCATAAAAAAAATCAAATTTATAACGTGTTTAGCAAATTGTGGGAAACCTCGGGTGTTGATGGGTAAATCCATTTTGCTAAACTTGACAAGAAAGGAGAGGTTCTGCAAATTTTGCTTTAAAAATTAAAATATTTGTCACCCGGAAGCAGGTTAAAATACGTAAAGGATATCAATTGAAAAAAATGCACTCCAGCCGGGACTCGAACCCGGGACTCCTACTGTGGCCGTAGGCACTAAGTCCCGGCTGGAGTGCATTTTTTTCAATTGATATCCTTTACCTGATATGCCACTAAACATCATTTATTATTTATAATTATTACAGGTACTAAAAATCTTTCTGTGTTTCATATTCTGGCTTTGACATTGTAGGTTAGAATTTCCACGTTCGATACTCGCATTAAGTCGCTATATGTCGAATATTGTGGGTGGAAGAACAAATAGGAAGTTTACATAACCAACAATAATGAATGGTTTCCCTACACCCTCTAACCCCTTCTAGTAGCTGTAGAAGACGCCGAAGTCTTCTACATCTCACCGCTACTAACTATATATCAATTGGAATAAATAACACCTAGCCGATGGAACCCTTATCTCCGTTAGCTTAGTTGGTTAAAGTGCCTACGGCCACAGTAGGAGTCCCGGGTTCAAGTCCCGGCTGGAGTGCATTTTTTTCAATTGATATCCTTTGCCTGATATGCCACTAAACATCATTTATTATTTATAATTATTACAGGTACTAAAAATCTTTCTGTGTTTCATATTCTGGCTTTGACATTGTAGGTTAGGATTTCCACGTTCGATACTCGCATTAAGCCGCTATATGTCGAATATTGTGGGTGGAAGAACAAATAGGAAGTTTACATAACCAACAATAATGAATGGTTTCCCTACACCCTCTAACCCCTTCTAGTAGCTGTAGAAGACGCCGAAGTCTTCTACATCTCACCGCTACTAACTATATATCAATTGGAATAAATAACACCTAGCCGATGGAACCCTTATCTCCGGTAGCTTAGTTGGTTAAAGTGCCTACGGCCACAGTAGGAGTCCCGGGTTCAAGTCCCGGCTGGAGTGCATTTTTTTCAATTGATATCCTTTACCTGATATGCCACTAAACATCATTTATTATTTATAATTATTACAGGTACTAAAAATCTTTCTGTAAAATACGTAAGGTCTAATTTTGTTTGAACATGCATTAACTAGAATGCACATTTGAATGTCTAAGTTTCCAACATACTTTTTTATTTTTGTTAGTTTTCTCTTTATAGGGGTCAGAGAGGAGATTAATTTGTCTAATAAATCACCGAATATATCTATCCTCAATCGTAAACCACAAACCACATTTTTAAAAACCACTCTCGATTGCTGCCATAAAATCTAGTTTCGCATCCATCATCCTAAATGCACACGTTGTTAAGTCTCTAGCCCTCCAAATTCAGCCCTCCAAATTCAGCGGGACTAATACTCAAACCTTTAGTTAGAAGAAATTCTAGGTAGGTAATAATATAATATCTATTTTTATCATACCTACATATCTATACAACGTGCAACGTGTAACAAAAAATCATGTCCATAGGTTAAGGGCATACTCTTGGGGCTAAATTGAGGCGATTTAACCCCATTTACCTTAGTCCAAAATCGCCTCTTTTCCAAGATACAGAATGTCAAAGTCAAAATTTAATATTACAAATTTGAGAATGCAATTTTTAATGTCCAGGCTTCGATGTTTCTAATACAGTTTCATCGTTTTTATTAGTTTTTGTCCTTATACTGGTCAGATAGGACTGTATTTGCCAAATAAATCACAGAACACCTATAGATCCGCCATCCGCCAACCACGTTTTAAAGACCGACTCTCGGTTTCATAGCCATAAAACCCAGTTCCGCATCCTTGATCCTAAACGCAAACATCGTTAAGTCGTTAATTCGCCAAATTAGCGACTTTTTGTTCGCGTTTCTTGCGGCCAACTCTCGTCCCATTATTCCCCGCTTATGTATGTATATACGTGTATTTAAAAATAATCGTCATGTGACTGAGGGAAAGGCGTTCTTCCGCGATCGGCGGTCATATGACTGCCATGTCGTCACCGAGTTGCTCGTCCGGTCAAGAACACGGAGGTAGATAGGTAATTCCTAGGTAGTCAACCTTGGCTCTTGGCTTTAGTAGGGGCAGAAGCGAAGTTCGCATAGCAAACAGCAACCGGTGTGCAAGCGATCCTTAAAACTGACAAATCTTAAATACATATTATTTATTCGCAAAATTAATATTCAGATGAAGGTATAAAGCAAAAGCACAATGCCATTGATCACAAAAATGCGTCGATAGAAAATTGCTACTTCTTTAACATGATATAGTGGTGAGGTTCAGGATTTAACGTTAAACTAAAGTCTACGGAATACTACCTTAGGCTTTGGTTAAACTGTGGCAGTCTAAAAAATGTGGTTTTATACTTTGAGGTAAAGTTATTTAGGGTTGTCTCGAAAAATACTGTTTAGGATTGTTTAGGGTTGTATAAAAAAAACTGTGGCAGTCTAAAAAGTGTGGTTTTATTGTTTTATACTTTAAGGTAAAGTTATTTAGGGTTTTCTCTAAAAATACTGTTTAGGATTGTTTAGGGTTGTCTCAAAAAAACTGTGGCAGTATAAAAAGTGTGGTTTTATACTTTGAGGTAAAGTTATTTAGGGTTGTCTGGAAAAATACTGTATAGGATTGTTTAGGGTTGTCTCAAAAAAAAAAACTGTGGCAGTCTAAAAAGTGTGGTTTTATACTTTTAGGTAAAGTATTTAGAGTTGTCTCGAAAAATACTGTTTAGGATTGTTTAGGGTTGTCTAAAAAACTGTGGCAATCTAAAAAGTGTGGTTTTATACTTTGAGGTAAAGTTTTTTAGGGTTGTCTCGAAAAATACTCTTTAGGACTGTTTAGGGTTGTCTAAAAAAAACCTGTGGCAGTCTAGAAAGTGTGGTTTTATACTTTAAGATAAAGTATTTAGGGTTGTCTCGAAGATTGTTTAGGGTTGTCTAAAAAAACTGTGGCAGTCTAAAAAGTGTGGTTTTATACTTTAGGTAAAGTATTTAGGGTTGTTTCGAAAAATACTCTTTAGGACTGTTTAGGGTTGTCTCAAAAAAAAAACCTGTGGCAGTCTCAAAAGTGTGGTTTTATACTTTAGGATAAAGTATTTCGGCTTGTCTCGAAGATTGTTTAGGGTTGTCTAAAAAAACTGTGGTAGGTAGTCTAAAAAGTGTAGTTTTAAACTTTGAGGTAAAGTTATTTAGGGTTGTCTCGAAAAATACTGTTTAGGATTGTTTAGGGTTGCCTGAAAAAACTGTGGCAGTCTAAAAAGTGTGGTTTTATACTTTGAGGTAAAGTTATGTAGGGTTGTCTCGAGAAATACTGTTTAGGATTGTTTAGGGTCGTCTAAAAAAACTGTGGCAGGCTAAAAAGTGTGGTTTTATACTTTGAGGTAAAGTTATGTAGGGTTGTCTCGAAACATACTGTTTAGGATTGTTTAGGGTTGTCTAAAAAAACTGTGGCAGTCTAAAAAGTGTGGTTTTATACTTTAGGTAAAGTATTTAGGGTTGTTTCGAAAAATACATTTAGGATTGTTTAGAGTTATCTAAAAAAACTGTGGCAGTCTAAAAAGTGTGGTTTTATACTTTGAGGTAAAGTTTTTTAGGGTTGTCTCGAAAAATACTCTTTAGGACTGTTTAGGGTTGTCTCAAAAAAAAAAACCTGTGGCAGTCTAAAAAAGTGTGGTTTTACACTTTAAGATAAAGTATTTAGAGTTGTCTCGAAGATTGTTTAGGGTTGTCTAAAAAAACTGTGGTAGTCTAAAAAGTGTAGTTTTAAACTTTGAGCTAAAGTTATTTAGGGTTGTCTTGAAAAATAGGTACTGTTTAGGATTGTTTGGGGTTGTCTAAAAAAACTGTGGCAGTCTAAAAAGTGTGGTTTTATACTTTGAGGTAAAGTTATGTAGGGTTGTCTCGAGAAATACTGTTTAGGATTGTTTAGGGTTGTCTAAAAAAACTGTGGCAGTCTAAAAAGTGTGGTTTTATATTTTGAGGTAAAGTTATGTAGGGTTTCCTCGAGAAATACAGTTTAGGGTTGTCTCGAAAAACTGTGGCAGTCTAAAAAGTGTGGTTTTATACTTTGAGGTAAAGTTATGTAGGGTTGCCTCGAGAAAGACTGTTTCGGATTGTTTAGGATTGTCTCAAAAAAATGTGGTAGTCTAAAAAATGTGGTTTTATACTTTGAGGTAAGGTTATTTAGGGTTGTCTAAAAAACTGTGGCAGTCTAAAAAGTGTATATTTGTTATTTAGGTTTGTCTCGAAAAATACTGTTTAGGATTGTCTTCAAAAAACTGTGGCAGTTTAAAAAGTGAGATTTTATACTTTGAGGCCAAAGTTATTTAGGGTTGTCTCGAAAAATACAAACAATACAATAACAGGCAACAGGTCTACCTTTTTTTAATGGAAAATATATATCACTTTTAATGTTAATAAACTTTTAAGTGTTCTTGTCTTTTTCTGTATCCATCCAACAGAATGTGAGGAAGCAATATCTGCTTTTATTTGTTCGTTATTGTAGTTTTGACAACATATATAGGATAAGCACGTATCGCTCACATGCACGTGCATATGTCCTTGTGACAGTAGGTATATATTATAACACCTATTTTTTACTTTTGAAAGCATATACGAGTATTACCTATGTGTCACGTGTTTCGAGTTTGAGTTTCTGGCGCTTTCTGATAAGACATACAACTTTGACACCCCTGCAGGATGGAACTCCCTGTATATGTTTGTTCAAATTAGATATATGGTACCAATGACGTCAAAACCTACAGACGTGGTGCCCCATTGTTAAAATGCCCTTTATTTTGACTCCAAGATTATATATACTCTAAAAACATGCTACAAACAAAGACAGAAAGTCAACCATCAACCAACTATACACCCGTGAATCCCGGTTATAGTTCCTCCAGAATCACATTTAAATATCGCATGTTTTTTCTTGTTTGGGGGCGCCGGAAGCATCGGAACCTCACCTGAAGACTCGGGGGATGGTCTAACGACGCCAGCCTCCGAGCTCAGAGTCGAAATAAGTTCGCTACGGCTCAACAAAAAGGGGCAATTTCTGACAATCTCGCGACATTTTCGGAATAATTTAATGGAACGCTTAGATTGTGATTAGTTCTGGGCGTCAAGCGTTTATAGGTTCTAACGTCATTGTATGGTACCTATTTTTAGGGTGTCACACTGACCTGTCAGATTTTAAATAAAAAAATCGTAGCCGGCCCTGAGGTTGCATTTTGAAAATGGCAAGAACGTCAAAAGATGCAAATCCAGGACCGGCTATGATTTTTTCTATGTATATATACCCCTGATTTTCATTAAAACCATTTAACGACTTTTTTATTTAAAATCTGACACCACAGCGTTAATCAGAACACCTCAAAACTACCATACACTAAACGTGAACAAAAAATATACAAGGTGTTTCATTTAACAGGGAGCCCGAATTGAGAAAATCGGATTTTTAAAGGCACTTGGCGAGTTTAGTGTGCCATGCACGGGCGTAGCCAGGATTTAGTTTTGGGGGGGGGGGTTAGTTTGAGAAGTAAATAAAACAACAAAAATATACTTACATGAAATTTAATATCTATATATTCATCCGAAAAACTACGACATATTTATAAAGTTCTTAACTTTAAATGAAATGGATAAATTAATTTCGTTCCTCTGCGCTAAATCTAAAACCATTAAAGAAGAAATCTTCGGCTTTTTCTTTTAAATATATCCACTACTTCATCTGCATGAATTTCTGTTCCATAGTGAATGTTCATTAACCATTAAGTCTGTTTTCACTTGTAGTGTTTCGTAAATAGTTTTTCAGTCTCCTTAGGCTCGAGAAAGACCTTTCTGGGGTAGCAGTGGATACAGGAATGGTAGCCAAGATTTGTAGTAATGTGTAAATATTAGGATAAAGGTTTTTATCGCACATATATAGGCATTCCAAACTAGATTTCGGGGTAGGCAGTCTTCTTATCAGCATGCAAGGTAGCTGAAGCTTTGATAGCTAAATCCAAATTTGTTTCTTTATTAGAAACCCCTTGACCTTGACTACACCACTTTTTCCAGTAGTCCATACCTTTAAGTTTATCACCCTTCCTTTTTTCCCCCTCCATTTTTCGACAGTAATAATGATTCACGTATCTATCCTTAACAAGGTCATCGAATAACAGCGCACTAAAATTACTCACTTACACGGTACACTTAATTCTCTTCACTATTCGTTCACCACTTTTCACTTTTATTCGCTTCGAGTTCGCATGGAACAATACTGCCGTAAGCGCGGTCACGCGCCGCGGCGCCGCTTATATAGCAGCCCAGTAGCCGTCCAGAAACTTCCACGAACTTGCACAAAGTTCCGCTCATTTCGACCTAGGGGCGTGGCGAATAATCGAGAAACAACGCAAAGTGCCCCTACAATACAAAATAGTTCGGCTGCAACTGCGTCTGCCTCTCGTCAAAAGATGGCGCTAGGCGCTACTATTACTACATAATATATTCAAACGTAATAATAATTTAACTCTTCACTCCTCGTATTTTTTCGGTATAATATTAGGTAATATTTTGCTTATTTCGGGGGGGGGGGGTTTGAACCCCCGAAACCCCCCCCCTTGGCTACGCCCGTGGTGCCATGGCATTACCTCAAAACAGTTGAATGATCAGCAAGTCCACACAAAGTGTTGGTGTGCAAAGATCGAATAAAAAATATACATCTTGTGCCATCTCTAAGCGCGGAATTTTGAATTTGTAGGGGTCAAGAGCACCCTGTAATTATTGAAAAAGTATTAAATACATGCAAAAATATATTTTTTTGTACCAATAAGTAAAAATCGATTTAATTTATTGGACTTTTTTATGAAGCCAAACGTCTAATAATACTATAGGAGACTATAGACATATATTTTTTATGCGTGTCCTGTTGTGACACATTACCCGCCTTAACTCATCTCTGGAGACTTACTGACTGGTGGGCGGTGGGCTTCTGTAAAGATGTAGTTCGTTTATAATTTCTGCAGCGGTTTTTATATACTCGATTTTTATCACACTTGACTGGTATAAAGTTTAAAAAAATCAGCACTTTGCGATAGCACAGAGAAAAACAACCTGCACCTATATTTTTTATTGGATCTTTGCACGCCAATATTTTGTATGGTCCCGTTGTTGACCATTCAACTGGTTTGAGGTTAGTCCATGGCACACTTACTGACTCCTATTTTGATAAATGTTGGCACCCTGTAGAATGGAACTCCCTGTATATTTTTTTTAACTTGGTATATGGGGGTTCTGTTTCAATAATAAATCGTTAAATGGTTTTAGTGAAAATCGGGGGTAGAAAAAATTCGTAGAGCCCTGGATTTGCATGTTGACATCGGTAGTATGGTCAAAAGATCTTTCAAACAAAGAAAAGTTCAGTCGAATATCTCCAGAAATAAAATCTTTGAAAGCTATACAGGGTGTTCAGATTTGATCCGGAACACCCTTGTAAAATTGTGATGGGCTGCACGGTTTTGATGAATTTTTTGTGTGTGTATAGGAAGTGTCCTTATGCACTTGAGATTGCTATATATGATTTTTCGATGCGGCTTTTTGGAAAATGCTATTAGGGATTTTTTATCGGAAATATGGCAACGTAGATTTATTCAGTACATCCTGAAATCCCGATATCCCATGTTTTATTAATTTAATTCACCGACTAACATTTCTACAGGGCCTTAAAGTTGGTAAAATTTAATTTTTTTTTTTCAATTAAATGTCGTTGTCTTGTTGTCACTTCTTGCAGGTGGGTGCATTGGTTTCTTTAGGCTTTTCTTCGGCTATCTGGTTAACTTATTCGGGCCACTAGGTTGGGCTCCACTTGAAAGTCTTTATTTTCTGTTTATCTGGGTGTCGCTGTCGCAGTTCCTCGAGTGAAATAATCTAATAGCCAGGCTAAGGTATTTATTTGGCACTTCAGGTAACAGGTGAGTTAAAAATAAATATAATAGATGGCCACGATTGTCGGAAGTCCTTGCTGGTTCGGCCGATCCGTGGGGCGCCGGTCAGCAACGGTCGTCAAGTCGCACCATTGAATAAGGATCCGAATACCTTAATCAATGGTCGCACCCAGGAGGAAAGCAGGGCCTGAAGCGCCGGGGGCAGCAGAGGTCTCGAGTCCGGTCCAAGGTCTATAGAGGAGAGGAGGTTGCTTCTTAACTTCTGCGCTTCTGGCCAATCATAGTTAACGCTGGAATGACGTCACTCGGTATACAGGATGATTTTTTTAGGTCTACCACCGCCATTTTCTCGCTTATTTTACGCCCTACAAAAAAAGCGTAAGAAACAAAAATATTGCAATTTTAGACAGCTAAGTGGTGCTGCAAAAGAAATCGGCATCCATGGCCAACTTGTCGCGTAATATTAAAAAAAACTCAAATTGAGCAAAACTATTAATAGCCGTGGAAAGTTTATTTTAGGAGACAGAGGAAAACTTTTATATTGAAAATTGATGGCACTGAGAAGCTTTATGCATCCACGTAGTCAGATAGTTTCAGCAAATTACACAGGGTCTTCGGCTCTCTTGAGACCATCAAAATTTTTGTCGATTCTAAGTTTTCTTAGTACAGTGCGAAAAGTTGGGCATGGAGGCCCATTCCTTTTTTAAAGTCGCCTCGTTGGCCAAAATTGCCATATTTTGTTTTCTTACGTATTTTCTGTGCGACCTAAAATAAGCGAGAAAATCGCTTAATAAGAAATAAACAAAAAAAATTGCATAGCCTCAAGAGAGCCGAAGACCCTCTGTAATTTGCTGAAACTATCTGACTACGTGGATGGATAAAGCTTCTCAGTGCCATCAATTTTCAATATAAAAGTTTTCCTCTGTCTCTTAAAATAAATAGTTTTGCTCAATTTGAGGTTTTTTTAATATTGCGCGACAAGTTGGCCATGGATGCCGATTTCTCTTGCAGCACCACTTAGCTGTCCAAAATTGCAACATTTTTGTTTCTTACGTTTTTTTTGTAGGGCGTAAAATAAGCGAGAGAATGGCGGTGGTAGACCTAAAAAAATCATCCTGTATAAATTCAAATATTAACATAGTCCAACAGATGGAATAATAATAATCATTCTCACCCTCACAATACTCCAAACTAGAAGTACCCCAGAAGCAAATAAATGCTTGTGCGGGGGAGGGGGGCAATTCCTATTATTTTGTGTTCGTTGCCATTTGCGGCTATAGGGCCGACTTTTTTCCGGTAGAACTAGGATAGCATTCGCTCAAGTAGATACTACGGAAAACCCTAGAAAAGCGTAGTAATCCCAGTGAGTGTAGGACAATTAGAAAAATCACATTGATAAGCTACTATGGAGCAATTAATACCGCGAATCCACAATTTGTCCAGCGCTCTTGGCCATCAGCGGTGTATCTCTATAAAGACATGTGCGCGTGCAGTCTGCCTCGTACTTGATTCGAACCAAGGTCTATCGAAGGCAGAGAAACATGCAGTCTAAATAGTTCAGCGACGCCATACCGCGACGATTAAATTAAATGAAATGCAGGTAGGTACATGAATGAAATTTTTGATTTGGCGGTATTGTAATAATATCGTAAAAAAGTAAATGTCAAAGATTTGCCAAAATATAAGCAAGACTTCCTAGATGTATGGTGGTACAACTGTATCTAACGTCGAGGTTGTGTCTATTAGTCTGGTGTGTTTCGGAAATTAGAGAGTATTTTCTGTGGTACGGCGCGAACGAAAGGCTTCTCCGTTCAGCTACTATACAAACAGACGGACTTAATTTCAACGGTTCAGCGTAGTGTAGTGGTAGAACGTTCGCCTAGCAAGCGAGAGGTCCCGGGTTCGACCCCCGGCGCTGACAGAAAATCCTTTTTAATTTTTCTGAAATGATGTCCGACTTTCTTTCTTTCAAAATATAAGTTGCAAAACCTTTTTAAAATACTTACAGTGTCGAAGATATAGGACGTACTATTTTGATATTGCTGTAGATTTTTAAACATAATAATTCAAATCACGTAGGTATAGGCACAAAAACATATTCCAAAAAGCTATTTTTGTGCAAAATCTGACAAAAAAAATTGATGCAGAGGGTATAATATAGAAGGGGTGGGTGAGTGCAGGTGCAATTGGGTGAATTTGAAAACAGCAAGTGATATTCATTTTCTATGTTTTTGTAGTGGAGGAATTCAATTTCGACATTATTTTGAAGAAAAACAGTGATAAATTTTCAAAAGTGCCAATATATCGGATTTTCATATTGAACTATACTTACATACTGGATTTAAAAAAAGGATGTGAAATTAGTGGTTCTAGTAGCAGCAGTTTTTACTCATGATTATAGAAATATATAGGTATGGTATTTCTAAAGTCACTTCGCTTCTACACCTTAGAAAAATAAAAATATTTTAAAAAAGCCGGAAAAATAAATAAATATTTCTCTAGCTACCTGAACATTAATCTACTTCATTCATATTCTCGTCAAGTATTAAAGGTTTCTGCAATACACTTCGTATATTTTTCTCTCTGCAGCCCGTCTTGCCCTTTGAGATAAGGAAACAGCGTACGATTTATCTTCAACTTCTTGTACTTTGCCCAAGGGGTAGAGCAATAACAGAGACAGGGTTGCTTAAATAATATTCCTCATTAATTAAATGCACAAAAAAAGTTTCCAAAATGCATACCTGTCTTTTTGATTCTCTGGGGCAAGTACCGAATAATCTGATTTTCAGTTCATTTTCAAAATTTTGCGCTTATGCAAGTGTCTACTACAAGAATGTGTTTATTTTCCTGTGAAAATTTGTATTTCCTATAGCATCTTCAAACCCATTCCTTCCATATTATTTGTGCATCCCTTCGGGAATCTAAAAAACATAGTATCTTCACTAATAGTCCTGGAGCCCGTGTACAAAATTGCAACGATTTCGGGCAGTTTCTTTATATTTTCATTCGATTGTACCCACATTATGCAGCAACGTTTTGGGTGTCAGCTGGCTAGGTGGCGGTGGGGGTAGTTGCTAAGGGGTTGCAAACCACATACCTGTATATTAACAATAGGTATAATATGTTGAAAACACATAAACAAATCTATTTTTTTTTCAAGTTTTCTTTTATTTTTTCCTAAAGGACGACAGATATGGCAGCAGACATATTTGGTACAGGTTAGACACACATTAAATGCTATAAACTAAATATAATTCGGCTTGTCTACTTCCACCAGTGCCGGAGAGGCGAGGGTCAACCGTCAACCATAATATTTATCAATAAAAAATGGTACGCCACTGGAAAAGTAATATTTTTCTGCCTTAACTAAATTTTACAATCAATTCGAAAAATGTACTTTTTTGAAAAATTAATTATTTTCTGTACTACATTTTTTAGCAGAAGAAAATCAAAGTAGGTGTAGGCTTTTTAAATTTTGCACATCTACTCAGTTTTTAATTCTGAATAACTTTCCATAATAACATTTTGTCATAAAGCCTATATAAAGGGCACTTTACTGGTGCAAAAAAATGGCTTTTTCGAAGTTTCCAAGACACATGATTTTTCGAATCTAGAAATCCTTTTTGTAGGTTTTATGGCAAAATGTTGTCAAGGAAAGTTGTTCAGAATTAAAAACTGAGTAGATGTGCAAAATTTCAAAAACCTAGAGCTACTTACTTTGATTTTCTTCTGGGCAGCACGAAACTTTTATGAACGGAAAATTATAATCAGTAATTACAAAAAGGGGATATTTTTTCATATAAACATATATCAATTTTTTTAACTTTTCTTTTATTTTTCATAAAGGACGACAGCTACAGCAGACATATTTGGCACAGTTAATTTAGACACACATTAAGTTTTATAAATAAAAATAATTTGACCTCTCTACTTCCACCAGTGACGGAGACGCGGGTGTCAACCATCATATTATTTAATAAAAAAATGTACGCTACTGGAAAAGTAATCTTTTTGCTTCCACTAAATTTCACAACCAATTCTAAGAAAGCAAGTATTAATTAGAAGAAAAGGTGATAATGGGCAAACACCCAAAGTTAACAAAAAGAAAAAACTAGTAACCGCATAAACGTGTGTTTCATGCTATTTGGCAATCATCAGTACGGTGTAACATTAACCAAATCAAAAGATAGGCATGATTTGGGAAGCAACAAAAATGAAGTCCAGGCAGGAGCCAACAGCACATTTGCAGCTTCAGTCAGCACATCCCCTATTTTGGGGTTTGTAACATCGCCACGGAGGCTGCTAACTGCTAAAGCGACCTGCGTGGAAATCTTCATAACCCAAGATACAATGACAATAAGGATGTAAGATTATTATTACATTTACACTCGCTAATCTTACATCCTTATTGTCATTGTATCTTGGGTTATGAAGATTTCCACGCAGGCCGCTTTAGCAGCCTCCGTGGCGATGTTAGTACAAGCCCCAAAATAGGGGATGTGCTGACTGAAGCTGCAAATGTGCTGTTGGCTCCTGCCTGGACTTCATTTGTTGCTTCCCAAATCATGCCTATCTTTTGATTTGGTTAATGTTACACCGTACTGCATGCATGATGACTGCCAAATAGCATGAAACACGTGTATGCGGTTACTCTTCTAATATTATTACATTTACACTCGCTAATCTTACATCCTTAAAATAAGTATTCTTGACTTTCTATCGAAAAATGTACCGTTTTTGAAAAATTCATTTTCGAGCGTTTTAAGTTTTTTAGCAGAAGAACATCAAAGTATGTCTAAGGTCTAGGTTTTTAAAATTTTGCACACCTACTCAATTTTTAATTCTGATGAACAACTCTCCTTGACAACATTTTGCCATACTTAAAACCTACAAAAAGGATTTCTAGATTCGAAAAATCATGTGTCTTGGAAATTTTGAAAAAGCCAATTTTTTGCACCAGTAAAGTGCCCTTTATGTAGGTTCTGTGACAAAATGTTATTGAGGAAAGTTATTCAGAATTAGAAACTGAGTAAAGGTGCCAAATTTCAAAAGCCTACACTTACTTTGATTTTCTTAGCTACTTACCTTATTGGATGCAAGCAGTATGAGGAAAATAATCTATATAAATATGGTTACCGTCTATTTTCATTTCACTCTAAGGTGAAATAATACCTCCCAAAGGTAATAAAGCAAAAATATACGGAAATAACCCATTTTTTGATTTTGACAAAATTTTGGATTTAGGGTTCTGAATCGATTCTGAACAACTTTTTCTAGTAGATTTTTTTGAAAAAAAAAAGCCTAAATATGACTTTCGGTTCGGATTTTTAGCCTCGTTTATGTGGCATCGCAGGTGGCTTTGACTTTGGAGTAGGCAACTAATTTTTTGGAAATAAGTAGGCAACAATGCCATCTACCTTTGGTAAAAATTTCGTTCTGGTCGGTTAAAAGTTAAAGAAGTTATAGGGTTGTTTCACTCTTAAGTGAGACACTCTGTATGTATGTATGAGTTTGTGACCTCACCTTTACATGCACTTTTTGTCCTTTTTTTCCATATGTGGTCCGATCCAATATTCTTGGCAATTTGATACATACAGACAATCCCATCTACAATATAATATCACAGACCTATATAGCTTCGCTAGCTATATATGTCTGTAATATAATACTATTATTGATTCAAGTTCCTTTCTGAATATTCAAGATATGGTGAAGTTGCTGGGATACTAAGAAGCTTTGTGGAATAAGTTTTATTTACGTCACGCATTCTTTGTTTGGATGGTTTGATGCAGTCCACAATAATTATTACTAAATATGTTTTGTGCTTAATCAAAAGGAAATAAAAATGTAGTTGAACCTTATGGAGCTAGACACTACTCCGCTGATTGGTGAGTTGGAGTTGTACTATGCTAACAATTTTTGTAGGTTAATACTTTAATACAAATATGAAAGAAATGCATTCAGGATCTTTTAAATTTTTATTTAAGAAAATTTACCTTAATATTATACAGTCATAACAACTACACCCCATAACAAAACATTATACAATTTCAACTACACCCCCAACTTTTTCTATCGCCTCCTTCAACTTCTCTGCTTCAGCCTTCGGCACGTCAGCCTTTACCACAGTGGGCGCACTTTCCACAAACTTCTTTGCTTGCACCAAGTTCATACCCTCTAAGAGTACCTTTATTTCTTTTATCAATGCCACCTTTTGCTTATCATCGTACTTAGTCAATTTCACTGTAAACGCTGACTTTTCCTTTTGCTGAACCATTTCTTCCTCGTCCTCTGCTTTTGGGGCTGGCGCAAAGCCACCAGCGGGGAAAACTGGAGCATCGGGGAGATTCAAACGCTTCTTTAACACACTGCTAAGTTCTGCTACCTCGATTAGGTTAAGTTGGGATATTTCATTTACTAGTTTGTCGATTTTTGGTGAGACAGGCTTATCTGCGCCTGTGGGAGGAGGTATTTCCAATTTTGCTGCTGCTGCTGGGGCGGCCTGGGCTTCGGCTTGTGCTAAGTTTGTGCTGAAATGAAGTTAGAGGTCAGAATAACTATAAGCACGTAGACCACAAACAATTTACCATTTCGAAAAACTGCGCCATTGCTTGTTAATCGAGCTTCGGGCGAAAAACCTGCAAGTGTTTATCATTTTTATTATGCAAACAAGTTCGGAACTCTCGTGAATTTATTTGAGGTTAAGTTACGTTAAGAACGTGAAAACACAAAATATATAGGTTACGTGAAAACTGAAAATGTCAAATATCTCTTTCTGCTGCTGTCAATCAATGAAGTGTATTTGTAGTTGCCTATACTTATGTGAAGTTGGCGTCGGACGCCAGCGCCCGACGCCAGCGTCATTATATGCCCGCGCCTGGCGAATCTCGACGAAGGAATGTCGGGCAGTGGTCAAGCGCACAGAAGCTTAAATTCACCAGCAGAAGTCGCCGTTTTTCGGTTTTTGGGGATATTACCCGACATTTTTACGAAAAGTAGAGGAAGTGTAGAGGATTAACTTGAGAAAGTTCCACGACACGTTACCAAAACACTAAAGGGTTAAAAAATGCGGGAATGTTAAATACGTCAATTTGACGCAACTTTTTTCGAAACCGGATAATTTTTAGAAAGTAGACAAGAGATAGTGCAACAACCCTGAGGGGGTTTAAAGGTTGCACACCATTGGCTAAGGGTAGAAAAATATTAAATAGACGAACAAATCGGAGCCGCGCGTTAAATTCACGTCAATTTGACAGTCTTCCGCAACTTCTTTCGAAACCGGATAATTTTTAGAAAGTAGACAAGATATAGGGCAACAACCCTGAGGAGGTTTAAAAATGGCACACCATTGGCTAAGGGTAGGAAAATATTAAATAGACGAACAAATCGGAGCCGCGTGTTAAATTCACGTATTTTGCCATAAAGATAAAGTTGCTGCATGAACCAGGCTTAAGCTGAAAATGTCAATGTATAGGCGTATCCCACAGAGGTGCGCCACTTGCACTATTTTTGAAATTAATTTTTGAAATTAAAATTTTTGAAATTAATTTTGAAAATTTTTGGTATATGTTCATAGGAATTTTTTTTGTCATTTTAAATGGTACAATTATTCTGTAAAATTTGAAAGCGGTGGTTGAAAATTTTTTGTTTCGAAGGTCTCGAATGTCGGAGTTAACATATGTTTTTCAATTTTTCAATTCAAACGGTTGATTTTATCGTTATGAAACACGAGTAGGTACATTTTTGTTGCAAAATGAAAAGATGCACTATAGAGGAAAGTCGCCTAATATGGGTTACATTTTTGTAATCCCCCTAAAAGTTGAGTGTTTTTAAAGGAATCAACGTAACTTTTTTCAAAACTAGACTTCATCCCTTACGCAACCTGATTGTCTACTTGACACTATAATTCAAATATTAACTTTTTCGTTTTTTGCTTTTAAACTTTTTTAGGCAACTACCCTATATTAGGAAACTATATTCTTAATATGGAGTACTTCTATTTCCTAATATGGGGTAGGTACTTACCTAAGAAATGATTTAACACTGGTGTTTAAAGAAAATACCTACGAAAGAAACACGGTGGGTTGAGTAAGTACGTCTTTATTTGATGTTATTTTAGAAACAAAACAAAAATTATCAAAAAATAATTCTTTAAAACAATTACCTATAAAACTATTTAAAGATTCAATTCGCACAAAAGTAAATATTTTTTCTCAGTTTCCATAGCATGATTGACGATTGCATTTTCCATGTCAACGGAAAAACAGGTTTCCGCCTAAGACTACCATAAACAATATCTTCTGCTGCTCCATTCATTTTTACATCTTTCCAACGTTGTCTGGGGTACCCCCAATGACGTCAGAACCTATAGACAGGTTTGTTTTGATAAACGCTTGACGCCCAGAACTAATCACAATCTAAGCGCTCCATTAAATTATTCCGAAAATGTCGCGAGATTGTCAGAAATTGCCCCTTTTTGTCGAGCCGTAGCGAACTAATTTCGTCTCTGGGCTCGGAGGCTAGCGTCGTTAGACCACAGAAAATATACTACGAAGTATATTTTCTGTGGTTAGACCATCCCCCGAGTCTTCAGGTGAGGTTCCGATGCTTCCGGCGCCCCCAAACAAGGAAAAACATGAGATATCTATAACTATAACCGGGAATCACCGGTTGTATAGTTAGTTGATGGTTTACTTTCTGTCTTTGTTTGTAGCATGTTTTTAGAGTAGTATGGATTTATTTAATCTTGGAGTCAAAATAAAGGGCATTTTAACAATTGGGCACTACGTCTATAGGTTTTGACGTCATTGGGTACCCCAAATTAGGACTCCCAGAGTACCCCATATTAGGCCTAGGGCCTAGGGCAGTAGTAAAAATAAAACAGTAGATTTTAAGAAATAAAGCAAATATATATACATAAAACAACCAGTCTAAGCCAAAACTAGCCCATAATACAGGTTTTGAACAACATATAATAATTTAACTTACCTTTTTTGTAGCAAGTAGACACTTTTTTGTAGCCAAATTCACAGGATTTTCTAGAAGCTAAAAATTTTCAATACGCCCACTAATTTTGTTGGTCATGTTGTATTGGAACTGTAGCTCTCTGCATCGCGAGATGTTTACTAGTTACATGTCACTTCTAGAAGCTTAGTATAGCCCCCACCAAATAGATGGCAGTGCGAAAAACATAGCAGTGTCATAAATTTCATATGGCAGTTTGAATATTTCGATTTCAAAAATGAAACTACAACATCCTGTATCTCAGAAACGAAGAATTTTAGGACTTACGTTTATATGAGCAACCCACCTTAAAATGCTTTTGTCAGGAACACCCTGTATGTTATTGTTTTGTTGTCTTTGAAGGCATTACCTATAAAAGGAAAAAGGCGTCCGCCTTCCAGTTGGTCAACCTTCGGAATGTGAGTTAAAATTAAATAATGTGTTATCAAAAACTCAACGATAACCGAAATCAAAATAACAACCTTGTTTCCAGCTTTTTTATCTTCGGTGATTTTTTACTGTGTATGATTTCAAGTATGGTGGAATTTGTTTACCGTATTTCTGAAAACAGTCTCCTTTCGATACTCCATGAAGTGAGTCCTTTATATTTGTACCTACAGACGCGTATACGGAATGCTAAATAAGAGACGTGTCGATTTAGCGAATAGCGATTTTAAAATACGATATGTTCGTTTTTTGGAAATCGATTATCAGGCGATCAGATAAGCGACGTGATGTGAACAATAATTGAAAGGTACCTATATGAGAGGTCAGTGAGCAGATACCTAAGTGTTTTATTTATGGAAAAAGTTGGCAACAACATTATTGGATGCCTTGTTTAGGTCAACTCCAGTTAACAACTATTAAGTATAGGTGTATCTATAGGTTGTTTTGGAATTATGCTGGATACCTAAATCTTTCATATTACCGACCAGCCAGATTTAATGTTAAATGTACCAATAATTATTATTATTAGTCTGACTATAGATACCTTTGTTCTATCATCATGAAGTATACCTATTGTAAATATGTTAGATGCCATTTTTATCGAATTAAACCTTTTTTCTCTATTATTCTTTTATAAAGTATATTAAGTGGTATATTGTCGCAAGTTTCTGTGTGGCACAAACAGGTCGATTTAATTTTTAATTGGTCTTTTCGCCATAGGAACCTGAAATAAACTTATTGAAGGACAACTTTGTTAACTTGCCAGGAAAAAACAGTGTTTTAGAGGCTCTGGTGCTTTATCAATATTTAGACTAAACTTTAAAAATTCACAAATACCTATAATATTAAAAGAACGAAGCTGATAGAGATAATATGCTAAATGATTTGTAGGAGATAGGTACTTACTTACTTTATTATATTAAAATAATAACAAAATGGCAATAAATATTAAAAATTTCTTATTTCTTATATATTGAATATTTATTGTCATTTTGTTATATTGATTTGCAAAGTAAGTAAGAGATAATGTAGCGTAACTATCAAAAATCAGCCTTAATTTCATAGCTAACTGCGATCTTTAAAATGATTTTTTTTTGTAAATTTAAGTTCACATTATATCTTGGTAGAGGAAATAGCAAACGCCAATATATCATTATATCGTTGCATCAGGAAAATTAGCTGTTTCAAAATATCCACAAATATTCATAGTGTTCATTATTAAAAACAAAAAATATGTTGTCCTACTTTTACGATACCCTCTGTATCATTCGCAGGCCTGCCTTTCTAACGCCTTGCAACTTTTATGCAAAACTTTTTTGTCTATTTGAAAAATTAGAGAAATAATAGGGGGTCGGAGTTTTCGCATAAAGAGTACTCTGGGTTCTATATAATTATCTATCTATTGCCGGGGGGGCACATAACCTTACTCAAGGAAGGTTGAAATTTCAAAATTCTAACCTGAAACTCCCAGACTTAGGATGCCCCGTGAAACTACATTTAGTCAGAAGTGGTTCTCTTTGTAAATATTCAGTGGCGTTTTTCTGTAATTTTTTTGGCAAGGTTGGACCTAGGTACGGAATTTGGGCTCAGTACTTCTAAGCGCTATGACGCCTTCATAAAAGCGCCTTCAAAATGGTCCCTAGCCCTAAGTTCTCCGTTTATTAATAACTCCTAATACTTTACTATTACTACGACATACAAAGTTTGCAGTTTTATCCCACGAATTTCGGTAGACGTGAATATCGGATTACACAAAACTTTCCCATAATAAGACCATTTTTTACAAAGTTTATATTAACAAATATTGTTATAAAAACTTATTACTTATTGTTAATATAAACTTTGTAAAAAATGGTCCTTTTATGGGAAAGTTTTGTGTAATGTTACACTGAAGACCGGGAAACTATATTAGAATGAATATCGGATTATTAGATCCATGAAAGCATCCAATTTAGACATATTATATAGCATTGCCTTTTTACGTGACACAACTAACAACACGATAACTACACAACCAATATAATAATAAATAAGAAAAACACTATAATAAATGACACACATATCTTTTTGATTGAGCGGCATACGGAATGACAGCATGACGGGACGTCGGGTGCTGCGGTTTGGGTGGGCGTGTGACGTTGCCACATACGCGAATATTTCCACATTATTGAATATTTATCTTTTATGTTCCGTATAGGTACAGATATTTTAACCAAAGTGTCACGTGACAGTGATGAAGGATATAGTTTACAACATGTGCAGCATAAAGAGACACGATTTTGTAATAGAGGGAGAATACACGAAACAGACTCGTAATAAAAAAAATATTTATGTGACAACATTTAAATCTCAATGGTTGCAATAAATTAAATAATAGATATTCATCGGCAAGCTGGAGACATTTGAATAGAAAAGTAAAATTTGCCTTTGTTCCACGAATTATTGCAAATGGGGACCTGACAGGCACAAAGGTTGCTACGATTGGCGTTTTACACAATAAAACGACGAAACTGTAGATTTCAACCTGAAGAAAATTGTGCAACTTCGTCTTTAATTATCATAAACAAATAAGGGTTAAAAGTCATTGTTTCATTAATTTATTATACATGTTGCGTTGCATCTATTGTAAACTGAGTACGATTTTAGAGCAATTAAAAATATTGTCAATGCCCTATTATAACAGTCCATATAGGTTCAAAAATTTAACTATTTTATATGGTACTTTCAATCTATATATATTAAGTGCTACATATACCTTGCGCTAGACTGATTTATATATTTTTAGAGCCCTCCGTCAATAAACTTCTCTTTGAATAATTTGGTAATAATATTTTACTGAATTCCACTAACACTAAGCAACTCAGTTATCCGTATTTTCTAAAATAAATGCTGGTTCTTTAATTTTCCGAATATATCCTACTTCTGCTTTGAAGATTGGTTTGGTTTGGAACATATCCAACAAAATTCTGTGAATATTGTTAAAAGAGTTCTCACATATTTTGTTAAAATTTTAAAATAATATGGAATTTTATAAATGCGTTTTTTACTTTGTATAACGTATGTCCTAAAAGTTTTGGCACAACACTCAACGACTTTCAATAAAATTAAAAATAAAATAATATCAATAGTCGTTGAATGTTGTGCCAAAACTTTTAGAACATAAGTTACCTCATTTTAAATGGCTTCATTTTAACTAGTAAGAATCTTATTGTATTTTTAGTTCTAAACATTATTTAGGCATTAAAAATTCGCCCATGCATTTTATCCACATACCTGTATATTACATATACAGTATGTCACCGGATTGAGTCCACGTAAGGTGTAAATAACGAAAAAATTTCGAGTTGAAATTTGAGCTTCTGGACAAGTTTCTTTAATAACATTTTGTCGTAAATCCTACAAAAAGGGCACTTTACTGATGTGGAAAATTAGTTTCTTCATAATTTCCAAGGCATATGTGATTCTTTGTAACTAAAATTTTGTCACAAAACAGTATCAAACCAAGCAGAGCTGATCCCTAGAAGCGCAAATTTCAACTCGAATTTTTTGTTTTATTATAACCTTTTGTGAACTCAACCCGGGGACACACTGTATACTCGTATACGTATACCGCTTTTGGGCCTACTATGCACGGCAATGCGCAGGAAATGAAAAGAGATGGAATTCTGCGCCATGTTTAACTCTATATTATTGGCAGTTTGTGTAGTGGATAAAGAAAAACTCGCAGGTGACTATTTTGTATGTTCGGAAAGTTATCCGAGAAATCACAAATATGTCTCCGTGATAGACATAGATTAAGAAATATATGGTGACAGATTATAAAAATGTTGGTGTCTTTTTGAAACCAGGTTTCAAATTGCGGTTTTGATTCATTTTGAGACTAAAATCAGTAAAATCTTCCTCCTTTCTCAAAGATATTGTCAAGTCACAGATGTCAAGTCAAAGTGAAGCCAAGTCACAAGCACAGATTAGTGATTAGTTTGCCGCAAGTCACACAAAAGGAGCAAGATTTATTCTCCGAAAGCTCAATAAAACAAAGTTGTTGAAGACATTTTTTGAGTCAACGTTCAAAATTTCGTTGTACCTATTAATGTTAGGCATTTATGAATTTTCCTGGCAACTTGGTTCAGGTTTATGTGGCGAAAAACCCAATTAAACAATAAAAGGTTCAATATAGGATAAATTTGTCTTAAATTTGTGGTGAAAAACTAAATTAAAAATTAAATGAAATTACAGAGTTCCGTTTGACCGTCACTTTGACTTGACATTATCTTAAAGAAAGGAGGAAGATTTATTGTCCGAAACCTTGGAAACACAAAGTTGTTAAAATTATTTTTTGAGTTAACATTCAAAAATGTGTTCTTTTAATGTTGCATTTATGAATTTTCCTGGAAACTTGAAAAAGTTGCCTTCATATCTGTTTGGTTCAGGTTTCTGTGGCTAAAAACACAATTAAAAGTTAAATCGTTCAATAGGATGAGTTTGTTTCATGTTCTGGTTTCTAAAAACTCAATTAAAAATTAAATGGATATGTTAATCGGTCTTTCAGTGTACTCTACTAGGTGAAAAAGCAGCAAAAAAATCCGAAATATCTTTCCAAATTAGAGCAATTTTGTTACCTGCTATTCCCTTAGCTTCCCTTATAATATCAGAAAAGCTGAACCCTAATAGGGTATTCTTCTACTGCGGTTAAACCTGTTATCTGCTCTTTTTTCTTTGGAAATGAGGAAAGACGTAAAAGATTTTCAGTGATCACGTTATGGCAAATTTTGAAACAATGTTGATTAATGATCGAGTAATAATTACTTTCGTAGCTGCTTTTTTACAACTTGCCTCCAGATTGGATGCAATATGTAGGTACTCGTAGGTTTGGATATTAAACAAATAATAGATCTGCTGTGTTAGTCCAATAAAGTTAGTTGGTCCAATAAAGATGTAAATTTCAAACAATGTGATTTTTTCAGGGTTGCTTGGGGACTGTCTTCTGAGTGTCCAACCTGAACCAACACTATATTAGTGTTGGTCCAGGTCCAAACAAAAGATCACACTCGAACTCCTGGTACGATTTGCGCTATAGGGTGGTTTCCTAAACAATAGGGTTGGTTTCCTAAAGATTTTCTTAGAGCAAAATGACTCTAAAATAAGTTGTAGGATCAATTTTTTTTCCCGTATTTTTTTTGTATCTCTAATACATGACCAGTTACAGGGCATTACTTATACAGTGTGACCCGTTTGGAATGGAAACACCCCTGTGAAATTTTTATTTTTCATCCGATTTTATACGTTTTTTTCTTCTAAAGATAGGTCACAAAAAATTATGGTTCAAAATTTCAGGTCTTAATCTCAATTTTCAAGGCCTACTACGAATTTTTTTCAAGTAAAAAATGACGAAAATCATTTGGTGATCTTTTTATTTAAAATTTGACATCACGTCGTTAATCAAGACACCCTAAAACCCCCACATACCAAATTTGCATACAAAATATATAAGAAGTTCCATTCTGGGGGTTGTCAAAGTTGATAAAAATAGGAATTTTAAAGGCATCTGGCAAGTCAAGTGTGCCATGGAATCCCCTCAAAATAGTTGAATGGTGAACAGGAGCACTCAAAGTGTTGGTGCGCAAAGATCTAATTAAAAAATATACAGTGCCACCTGAAAAAAAATTTGGAACTTTAAATCGAATATATCAAAACCGCCCCAGCCACTATAAACGAAATAAGTCTAAAAATACAGAAGCCTGCTAGTAAGTCCATATGCGTTAAGGTGGCTGGTGTGCCACAACAGGAAACACACAGAAAATCATCTTAGAAAGTGACTTTATTGAGTATGGTCCGATAATTTTTTGTATTTGTTGGTTGGCACTTTATAAATAAATAAAATACTTTTGTGTTTGTTAATGTTTTTCAAATCCTTGGCAGACTTGACTTGCCAGATGCCTTTTAAAATTTCTATTTTGTTCAATTTTGACAACCCGCAGAATGGAACTCCCTGTATACTTTTTATTCAAATTTGGTATGTGGGGTTTTTTGGGGTTTCCTGATTAACGCTGTGAAATTTTAAATAAAAAAACCCTAAATTATTTTCGTCATTTTTTACTCGAAAAAAAATCCTAGTAGGCCTTGAAAATTGAGATTAAGACCAGAAATTTTACACCAAAGTAAGATTTTTTTGTGACCTATCTTTAGAAAAAAAAACGGCTAAAATAACTTTTGTTTAATTGCGAATAATGATAATCAGTGATATAAGAGGTAGAATGCAGCGATAATAAAAATTAATAAACAAGTTGGGGATTCGTGTGGGATTTGAACCCGGGACCTACAAATTACTAGCTACGGTGGCCTCACCCTGTGGTTAGCGATGTGCCTGTCAAATTTGAGCAGTTAGGCGGCTCTTATTTTACGCCAGGGAAACATTGATATTTTTCTTTTTCTTTGGCGTAATTCGTGTCCTTTAAGTTTCGAGCTGCTACAAATATTGTATTAATGGTTTTTAGATCCTCGCTGTGTAAGTGTAAGAGTTGCTAAACCATACTTTTTATACCTAGCAACCACTTTAGTAGCTAGCAACCAAAATAACAGGGCACCTCGAACATTTGTATGTGAGTATATAAAGTGTAGGTATTTACGGGGGAGGGAGTGGAAATAGTACATTGTGTACCTAGTAGGAAAAGCTGAACATTCCCGGACGACCGTAAAGATTGCCTGTCGAGGCGTAAGCCGAGACTGGCAATACGGAGTCGGGGAATGTGGCTTTTCCTACGAGGTATACATACTATTTTTCCGAAAATCGAAAATTACTCAAAGAACATAAATTCGAAAAACTTGTTCTCAATCATTTTTTTAGTTTATAAATAACTGTAAGGAAATAATATTTCCTTACAGTACAAAAATAAATATTTCCTAACAGTTACTTTCCGTTGCCTGGCAACGACTAAGTGCAAGGAAATATTGACTTTTTCTTTCAAAAATGTTATCAAAAATGTCAATATTTCTGATTGATTTTCGGAAAATGATATTATCGGTGTTAAGTTAGTCATTCTAACTATTTAAAGTAATAGGCTAAAGATTCTCACATCCCACATGGAAAGGAAACTTAGCAACAAAAATAAATTGCATTAAGAAGGTGCAGAGTTTCAAACGGGTTAACAAGGAATGTTGTTTAAGAATGAAGATTCTGTTCTGCCAAATTTTAAAACAATCTACTACTTTGATTTTTATCCTCTTCAAGGACTGAAAACAAAGATTTTAAAGAAGGCTTATTGTTTATTGTACCTAAGGTATATTGTAAACTAAATAGTTCAAAATTTGATGAGCGCACCAGGATCGGACGATCACTGTTAATAATAGTTTACAGTCGACTATTTGAATTTTTACAACGAATATATTATTGAAATTCAAAATCTTCATGGGTAATGGCCTTTTTGTAAAAGAAATATAATTATATGTTCACAGCACATACATTCCATTTTAGCATAAAATAACAATATTATAGGTAACATTACAATCTATCTGCTAAAGAAAAATATGAAGTATGGTATTTACGCTATTGGTAAATTATGCAAATCTTGTAGGGACCTTTGTTTTGGACACGGCTTTTTTTAAGTTTGTGTCATTTGTCTTTTTATCATCTGGAGCCCCTTAAAACAATGATCAGATTGTCGATAATACAAGTTGATGTAAAGTAGATTAAATATTATTTTTGTTTTAATTTTATCTTAAAAGTCATAGCCGCTTATCTGGTGCGGCTAAAGATGATATTAATCAGAATATTAACCTGCAATTCAGTGCGTCTCGTGAAAAGGCCGTGAGCTCTCGGAATCTCTGCCCCAGATTAACAAATCATGGATCAAACTGAAGTCGAAATTAATGGAAATGAACCGGGAAGAAGCAGTGAAAAACAAGAATGTAAGTTATTGCCGATTTATTGTTAAGTAGATTGTAGATTTTGATTTTCACCAATTCTATCGGTAGGTGTTTGTTCAAATTTGACTAATAGATGTCTGCAAAATGTGCAGAACATAAAGATGAGAGTGGAATAACTTTTTACCTATTGTATTTTAAAAGGTAAAAGAGATAAAGAAAGATTTATTAATACCTGTACTTATTATAAATAATAAGGTATGTTTTAGTGGGGTATCAGGTACCTAAAATTAAATGATATCAATTGAAAAAAATGCAGTCCAGCCGGGACTTGAACGCTTAGTTGGTTAAGTGCCTACGGCCACAGTAGGAGTCTCGGGTTCGAGTCCCCAATTGAAAAAATGCACTCCAGCATTTTTTTCAATTGATATCATTTATCTGATATGCCACTAAAACATCCTATAAAAGAGATATTCTTTTACTCAATGATAGAACTCATGTTACAGAGGTCCTTGTTGATTCGTAGGTAGGTACTGGGTAAATGCACACGCGGCTTCTCCTAATTTATTTAAAATTGTTTCAATGTAATAAACTATATTTAAAAAATGCAATTATATTTTCATGCAAAAACTCCCCAACTATTACTAATGGAGTCAAAATTACTAATTTCTAATAATAATTCATTCCTATCCGCAGCCGCCTGGCCTTATTTTAAATTGACCTCACGGGTTATTATGGGCAATCCACAAGGATAAATGCATTGCAAGTGAGACAGAGACAGCAGCATACGCGCCCGCTCTGAAGCCGAAAAGAGACAAGTAGATGACGAAATTGTCGACAGCAGACCATTATGCTTTCATATAGCAGTCAACTGCAATCACACTTCAACTGTTCGGTGGGGGAGGCTTATACTGCTATAGTAGAACAACTGTTATGTGGTGTTTCACAATATTTACAAAAGTGTGTTGACAGTAGTAGTATACAAAATGGCGCCGAATAAAAGAAAAGTGTATGCTATCATGTGCCTTTTGATTAAAACATAGTTCATGTTAAATATTTGACGTAAATATAAGAAGAAAAGGTGTTGGGAGAAAACGTCTTTATTAAGCAGACCACGTTTGTGACTGAATTATATTAAGAGTAGAAGGAGATTTCCAAAATTGTACACGTCTTCCATACGAAAAATATATTGAGATGACTTTAAATGTCCCATAGACATTCATTGTATCACGCCTTTGCATGTGCGTTGGTTATATCGTTGAATGAAGGAATAATTTATATCGTTGGATGAAATAAGGTGTAAATAACAACAAATTTTCGAGTTTAAATTTGAGCTTCTGGGGATCAGCCCTGCTTGGTTTTAAACCAGGGACTCTTTAAAATAAGGGAACCCAGCATTTCACAGTCTATCACATAGGAAAAGTGAAGCCATGAGGGGAAGTTGGTTTTCTGTAGACTCCAAGGAGACCACATAAGTAGTACAAGGTTATGTTATATGTCAGTGTCCAACTGCCATCAGGTTTTATGTGATAGATAGGCCATAGATTCTAAAGGAGGCAAAAAATTTCCCATCATAATTCACAATTTTTAAGTTTTCCAACTTTTAGATACTCAGATGTGACAATTAAAGAATTTCAACTATACAATAAATTTGTTTCATTTGACAGTTGCCATATTCTGTAATTGTAGACACAACATTGTCAAGTCTAATTTTTAGAAATCATGGAAACCATTATTAATTTTTACTAACAATCAAAGTACCTGTTATATTTATAGATTCTCCAATAAAATGGCATACTTGGCATCACTGATACTATTAGCGGTAAGCTGTGCTATTAGAATGAGGAAAGAATAGGCCTCACTTTGGAAAGTATAATGCTGGGTCCCCTTATTTTAAAGAGTCCCTGTTTTAATCTAATTTGTGACATAATTTTACTTTCGAAAAATCACGTATGCCTTGGAAATATGTTATGAAGAAACTAATTTTCCACCAAGTAAAGTGTAATTTTTGTAGGTTTTACGGCAAAATGTTATTAAGGAAACTTCTTCAGAATGAAAAGCTCAGTAGGTTTGCGAAATTTAGAATGTCTAGGCCTATTGTTTGATTTTTTGGCATTTTCACACTTTTATTAGAAGAGTATATTGTACACTTAGGTTGATAAGTGAGCCATTATTTACCGAGCATTTTTATATCCTGAGGCGCGTAGCACCGAAGGATATAATATGCGAGGTAAATAATAGCCTTCTCAACCGAAGTGTATATAGAATTTTTTTACTACTAACATTGAAATATTGCCATATTTTACATTAGAATTTGTTATTTTAGTCATTTCTCGCTTTTTTCAAATACTTCGAAATATGTTTATAATAAAACTTGTTGACAATGAAAAACTGGATAGCTGTGAAAATTTTCAAAAGATTAAGTCGACTTTGATTTTTTCTGCTAAAAAACAACATTTTGATGTGAAAACTACACATAATGCATTTTTCTAAAAAAAGTCGGAAAAATGCCAAAAAATCAAAGTAAGTATATAGGAATAGACTTTCGAAATTTCGCAAACCTACTCAGTTTTTCATTCTGAACAAGTTTCCTTAATAACATTTTGCCTTAAAACCGTAAAACCTTCTTTGAAAGTAAAATTAATTACGTCACAAAGTAATTTCAAACCAAGAAGCGCTGATCTCCAGAAGCTCAAATTTCAACTCGATTTTTTTTTGTTATTTACACTTTATGTTAACTCAATTCGTGGACACTGTAGGTTAGATAATATTATTAATAATAATCGTATCTACGCGCCTCAGGATATAATATGCGAGGTAAATAATAGCCTTCTCAACCGAAGTGTATATAGAATTTTTTTACTACTAACATTGAAATATTGCCATATTTTACATTAGAATTTGTTATTTTAGTCATTTCTCGCTTTTTTCAAATACTTCGAAATTATAATAAAACTTGTTGACAATGAAAAACTGGATAGGTGTGAAAATTTTCAAAAGCCTAAGTCGACTTTGATTTTTTCTGCTAAAAAATTAAAACGCACAACAATCAAAATAGACCTAGGCTGTTGGAATTTTTCACACGTATCCAGGTTTTCATTGATAACAAGTTTTCTTAATAACATTTTGATGTGAAAACTACACAAAATGCATTTTTCTAAAAAAAGTCGGAAAAATGACAAAAAATCAAAGTAAGTATACACTGTGTTCCGGATAAGAATGAACAGCATGGGGATATTGCAAACGGTGAGAGATAGAGCAACGGTTAAATGGGGAAAAAGTTGGGCAATTTCGAGGTCAATAAAATGGCACAAACAGATTTCTAATATCTTTTTTCGTTTTTGAGTTATTTTGAAAAAAGTAAAATTTTGCGTTTTCGATTTTATTTTTTTCTGAAGTTGCTATCACAGATAGAGAAAAAAGAAAAGCACTTTCTTATGGCACTTTTTAACGGGCCTTAAGATGGCGTTTTTAGATTTGTTCTACAGCGTATTTTTTTAAATACGGACCTGGATTTTTTTTGTAGATTTTGAAAGCACTTTTCATTGCAAATACCATGATGTATAACAAGAAATATTTTAAAAATGTTTTGAGACAATTATACTGAAAATTCCCTTTTTTCCATTCATTTTTTTCTAATGCGGCCCTGTATTTAATAATAAGAAGTCTAAATATTAATCAGTATTGTCAACAATTTAACTTACAACTTATCTTTCAATTATTGGAGAACTAAAAAAAGGACGGCAAAGACTAATAACAATCACATACGATAATAAAAAATAAATAAAAACCCCCACCTAGAAGGCTTTGAAACAACGAAACCAACCCCTTGTCATTTGTCATAACTCCCACTGTATCATTTAGTTAACAATTTGTATCATTAGAAATGGAGGGTGCTTTTTCAAATGGCGACAAATTTAACATGTCAGCATGTTATATCTTGCGTCACAGAAATAGTGTAGAGGCCGAACGAATGTATTGTTGCAATTAATAAATAGCAAAAGTTATTGGTTTCGTTGGCTTAAAGCTTTCTTCTGACAATTAGAAAAAGCGAAGAATTTACTCCAAAACACAATGCGACACTGTTTCACTGTTTGCTGTACAACAACAGAGGAAAACACTTACCAGACAGGGCCGTATTTAAAAATATTAAGTTTTCGAAGTAAAAATAAACTGTAAATAAATTGTTGTCAATACTGATTAATATTTAGACTTCTTATTATTAAATACAGGGCCACAATAGAAAAAAAAAAGAATGAAAAAAAAAAGGAATAATCAGTATAATTGCCTTAAAACATTTTAAAAATATTTCGTGTCATACATCATGGTATTTGCAATGAAAAGTGCTTTCAAAATCTGCAAAAAAATCCAGGTCCGTATTTAAAAAAATAAAGTTGAAGATGGTTTCTCAAAAACGAAACGTTGTAGAACAAATCTAAAAACGCCATCTTAAAGCCCGTTAAAAAGTGCCATAAGAAAATGTTCTTCTTTTTTTTTCTATCTGTGATAACAAATTCAGAAAAAAATTAAATCGAAAACGCAAAATTTTACTTTTTTCAAAATAACTCAAAAACGAAAAAAGATATTAGAAATCTGTTTGTGCCATTTTATTGACCTCAAAATTGCGCAACTTTTTCCCCATTTAACCGTTGCTCTATCTCTCACCGTTTGCAATATCCCCATGCTGTTCATTCTTATCCGGGACACAGTGTATAGGAATAGACTTTCGAAATTTCGCAAACCTACTCAGTTTTCCATTCTGAACAAGTTTCCTTAATAACATTTTGCCTTAAAACCTTCTTCTAAAGTAAAATTAATTACGTCACAAAGTAATTTCAAACCAAGAAGCGCTGATCTCCAGAAGCTCAAATTTCAACTCGATTTTTTTTTTGTTATTTACACTTTATGTTAACTCAATCCGTGGACACTGTAGGTTAGATAATATTATTAATAATAATCGTATCTATTTTTTATTTATTATTATTTTTTCATTTTATTAGGGGGGGGGCATGGCCCCCATGCCCCCCCCCCTAAGACCGCGCCTGCACAGAGAAGACCAGAATACAAAGAGTTCGTCTTGTCAAATATGTCAAATGGGTCCATAGAAGAATCTAGATTCTTCTATGATGGGGCCCAACTTTAAACGGTAGGTAATTAATCCATTGTAGGTCACTGTTGATCTTCTTTCTCAGTTTTAAATGAATCTATATCAAATGAAGAACGCGTAGTCTACTTCATAGTTTATCTGAACGATCTTATCAGGTGTGTGAAAATTATGTAAAAGTTGGGCTCCATTTGACATATTTGACAAGATGGACTCTCTGTATTCTGGTCTTCTTTGTGTTTGTGCGTAGCTCGCCAAAAAATTTTCGACTGCGGGACTATCCATCCCATCCCGATTTTACCCACCTCTACAATAACTCACGAGCCGCGCCTGGATCTGGACCAACACTATATTAAAGACCTGTGCATAGCGCTGTTTCAAGCGATCGCCACTGGCGTCACACGACGAAACAAATTTACACGGTGGTTTTAGTTAAAACACCGTTGTTGCAAAATCTTTTATAAAATAAAAACATGCAAATATGTCTGTTACAACGAAGTTAATATTCAAAATAAAATAAAATATTTGTTTGTTATGTCCCTCTAATTTGACAAGTTCACATGGCATATTTCCATACATTTTCTAAGAAAAGCGAGTCTAAAAAGCAAGCAAGAGTATTTGGTACCTTTTGGTTTGAAACGCAGTCCATGGCTAGTTGTAGTATGTGCATGAAAGCATAAAACACATTAGATTTTTCAGTTTCTTCTTTATATGGAGGACTATTGTTTCGCTTTGAAGCTATAAACAAAATTTTCTATTTTCATTCCTGCATACGTTAAAAAATACTCTTCCAAAATAATATCTTTAATTTTCGCTTCTTCAGCTGGTTGATCAGATCATACCATATCGATACCTTTTCGCCAAAACATCGTAAGTATCATTTAGTAAATTTTACAGTACGGCAGTTTTTTCAATAATCCTGTTTAGAAATGTCCCATTGAAGTGAAAATTGGCATCGGTACTTATTACGATGTTTATTTGAAGAAAATTAATAACTTTTTGTCAAAATGATTTTAGTTTTTTTGTAGTTGGACTTACGATACTTTGGCAAAATCAAAAATAATTTCCCAATGGAGTTTTATCGTAAATCCAGCACTTACGATAAAAATAATATTTAGACACAGCCACTTAATGCATCATAGAAATAACCAAAAATCATTCTTTTAAGCTAATTTATTTGTGAAAAAATATGAAAATGGCATTTAGCTGAACAGAAATCTCTTTGTTTATAAAGTAAAACAACAATTTATAACTCTTATGTTTCTACATATTTGTGTTATAATAAATGTATTATAGGTAGTCCCCCTTTTCAATGGTTATGGGGCTGGAAGTTTTTCAATTACCGTAGGAAATGCGAAAAAAATATTTAATACAAAAATTGTCCAGATTTATAAATTTTAAAAATATTGTTGACTATAAGGTGTTAATGGTTTGCCCTGTACCGCATCAAATTTTCTTATTTTGAATGGAGCACCCTGTATATTATTACATTTTTTAATTTCTTGTTACATTACAGGTTATTTTCATGTACCTATACGTACAGAACATGATACATGAAATCACTCTAGAATAGGGATTAAAAATGAAATAATATTATACAGGATGTTCTATTTAAAATATTCAAGTTTGATACATTAGGGAACAAACCATCAACCCCGTATATATTCCAAAAGATTTAAAATGCACAGTTTATAAAACTGGACAACTTTTATATTAAATATTTTTTCGTATTTCTTTCGGTAATATGGAGTCACTGAATAAATACGCTATCGTGAGACACCCTACAGATTAAAAATGTGTCACTATCCTATAAGACACCCTGTACATAATAAATGGGGACTGTAGTAAAATAGTAAAGAAAGATCAAACCAAAAGCAGTGCCCAAATATTCTAGTTTACCGCCAAACTTATGGCTAGTACACAGACAGGTATAAAAAGAAGTAAAAAGGTTAGATAGGTAGGTACAGCAAATTGTGCCTTTTCTTATAATTAATTAATAAAATGAATAATTGCATGTTACATGTTAAGTATAATTGCAGTACCTAGGTACTATTACCATAAAAAAAATACAAAAAGATAGGATTCACTTCAGATGAAATAAATTAATTAGCAATCAGTTTATATCACACCAATAAAATTATCTACTTAGAAACCCTTATTATAACTTATAATAGAAAACTACGTTGTATTAAGATGATTTTGAATTAAAAATACATTCACACGATGTTTTCCTATAAATATCTCAATGGAAACAACTAAAAACCATAATAAATTACAGAAGGAAACATAATTTTGTGGTACTTACGTTCTAACTGTTCAGTGATACACAATGAACTAAAACATCGTAAAACACTTCGCCGCATCGTAAGTAGCACTTTTTGTACCACGTGACTTGCACCTTACGATGTTTTGGAGACCATGCGATGTTTTCGCATATACAAATTAAATTTGTTGAAATTTTTATGTGACTTACGTTACATTTAATTCATTTTTTTCTCTAAGACTATGCTATTCTACTTTACGATAATTTGCTGGAAGGTGCCTGACTGTTTGGTAGTTACGATAGTTCAATAAACCCATTTTCTCCAAATTTGTCACTTACGATGTTTTGGCGAAAAGGTATCGATATAATTCCAAAATAGTGTTTGTTCTTCTGAAATTCACCTAATGGTCTGTGCATACCATTTTCTTCATGTGCGCGAAAATTTCATGTTGTCACAAACAAATCTACCTCGAAAAGCCGTATTAATAGGATAAAACTGCCAAATACTGGATGCAAAGACAATTCGTTACCGTAAAAAGAAGGTAAATCGTATTAAAGCTGGATATTTAAAATTTTGGATTTTTTAAACGTCAGAAACCACATAACATTTTGTGTTATGTGTCAGAAACTGACATTCCAATACCCCCAGAATGCAATCCTATAACCTATAAATTTTTTCGTCGTGTAGCGCCACCCCAATCCGTAAACAACAATGAAATATGACGGCATGCTCGGGTCTTTAATATAGTGTTGGTCCAGCCTGGATAACAGCATGTTCTTTGAAGCAATACATGGCAGCTGAATAAGTTTGTAAAAAGTCAATGTTACTATCTTGATCGCGAAAGTTGACTACACAAAATAAGAGGTAATCTGAAAAGGTGCATTGCACTGAATTGTCGGGAAATCGAAAACTGAACCGTTGCGTTTTGAAATCGTCTTAGCAACGCGTAATTTGAAGAAGGATCATTTGGAAAACGTGATACTTTTCTTAAACCCTATGTTTTATGAGACAGACAAAATTATGTGCTTTAAAACTGACAACGTCCTTTCTCCCAGCATTTAATTTTGGCGGGATGTGTCAGATACAGAGCGCAGGCGATACGGACATTATACTTTGACTTGTACAGTATATATGTTGTAGGCCTATAGGGCCCCACAAACACAGAGGGAAAACTAAAGTAGGTATCGTGTATGGCCAAACCTTTGGAACGCGCATTCAAGTCCGTCAATTTGATTTTTGGCCTGCGCATTTAAAACCGCGCGGGGATGACTGTGTGTCAAGTCGTTGTGCCCTTCATTCTTTTAACAATAACGCGCGCACAAGTTCTCGTGGTAGCTGACATAATGTCCACAATAATGCAATTCCTCCAACAGATAAATGTGGGAATATTCCTTCCGGACCAGAACCACTACTTTGTCCACCGGGATCTACGATTTGCAATTTATTTTCTCGATTATGCAAGCGCACGATACTGTCCTATAACACAGAATATTAGTTATTCTGTGCCTATAATAAAGCTACTTTCTGTATGACATCAACGACAAACTAGACGACCAAACTGACGTGGAAGACGCACAGTGTGTGGGATGAACTGAGTACGGGTTTAAAGCCTGGTTCATGCAGCTTCTTTATCTTTTAATTTTACTTTATCTTTAAGAAATAACCAACGGCATTTGTCCCTTGATTTGAACTGACCAATGACATTTAATATTTCTTTAGATAAAGAAAAATTGAAAGATAAAGAAGCTGTATGAACCAGGCTTAACTTAATTAAGGGAAAACCCAAAGACTTAACTGTGCAGTCTTCAATCTGAGTTTGTGGGATCCTTTAGTAGGTGCTAAAGGAGTATTTTGTTACGGGGAAGATAATTGATAGATTACACTAATCTTTTAAAATGAAATGAATTCAAGGGTTGCTTGATATGATGTATTTTCAGGCCAGTTACAGCCTGTGGCCATACCCACCGATTAATCTGTTGTAGACTTTTGTGTGCACTTTTTTTACTTTTGGGCTGTGCTATGAGGTGTCTTGAGATGAATGTACTAAACGTCTCTGGGTCTGCAAGGGGAGCTCTACCTCCATGGGTTCCCAAAATGGTTGGTCCTAGAAAAAAAATATTATTCAAAATATTCAAAATAGAACTGTTAAAACTTGAACATAATAGTATCTATCCATTTTTTCTTAGCCCTATAACCGTTTTCGAGTTATAAACCGTTGAAAACTCTTTTTTTTGTATTTTTGTGTCTATAGTACCTTCTAAATTATTATATTAAATTTTGCTCTAAATTTTAGAGCAAAAGTGCTCATAGAAGCGGAGTTGAAGAAGACAAAATTATCTTCAAAATGGTATAGAAATACTATTACGTCAAAAGTTATAACAATGTACAGTGTGTCCAAAACTCGACGCCCCAGGGTTATTATAGGCAAACGAAAACAGCCAGTAAAAATTTGACTTGTGGGTTTCTTGTAGGACCACTCAAGCTTGCTTTTGGGCCAAAAAGATAGTTTTTAGGAATTTCTTCAAATGAGCCTGAATAAACTATAATGTCTACAATCGTTGAGTGAGTAGGCTGGAGTAGGTATATAATTATACATTCTTCCACACAACGCTAGAACACAGCTGCAAATCTCTAGGTTTATCGTTATGGAAAGCGCTTGCAACATCTCTATAAACTACGCCAACAACGACCTTGCTTATCAACGCAGCCTTGTACCGCGTGATTCACGTAAGATTCGCAGTCTGTAACTTTTTAATATTTTTACCTGGAAAAAAATTAATGAAAAACTTGTAAAACATTTTCTTGCTAGTGTAACGGGACTATCAGGGGTCATATTATACAGGGTGATAGGGTGTAAATATTAGGAATCTAAATGAAACATTATTGTAGCTATGGTTATAGATGACACAAATACCAAAGAGCATTCGCCCCCTATTTGCAAAACAGCAATTTTTTGTTTCCCGTAGAAGTCACACGTAAGGTACATAATAATATTTATTGTGTATAATTAGATAGGCATTTCTTAGAAAGGTCCAATTATAGAATTGTTTACCAGATAATATGATTTAACCCAGACCTTGCTGATTTTCCATTATCACTAAAGCATCGTAAAAGTGAGCATACGACATTTTTTTTATTAGATGTCTGGTTTAAAATACAAACGGAAACATTGAACTCGTAACACGTGCGTCATCAATATAAAGTAGCTTAATATAAGAGAATGTTATAAAGATAAAAAAAATCATAGCGATTTAAGTCCCTTATCAACATTATGTGCAAAATTCCATTATTAGAAAACAGTTTTCAGATGTAAACAGCAAACTCTCTTAAGCTAGTCACAGACGGGCGTAATTGTCTTAAAACATCAACGCGCATTCATATACGACGTGCATCAACGTATAACTCTGTTTATCCACACACCTTGATTGATGTTTTAACACATCAGTTCACGGTAAAGGACATACACGAACGCATCTTCTTCGCAGAACAATGTCGGCGGAGTTGCATTTGATTGCAGTGGCGTGCGCTATCTTTTTAAATTCTCTTCTGAATCCACCATGCACGCAAAGTGTTAATTTTTTGTATAATAATAATAATAATTCTCACCCTCACAATACTCCAACCTAGGAGTACCCCAGAAGCAACCACATGCTTGTGCGGGGGAGGGGGGCAATTACTATTATTTTGTCTTCGTTGCCATTTGCTCTTTGTCGCATCATGCTGTACAACTTTTAATTTTTCCAGCAAAATATAGGCTGCATTTTTTAAATTTTTGTCAAGGTACTTCTTTGACTTGGTTTTCCATAAACAAGGATGACCTCGAAATAACTCAAAAAATTCTCTTATGAAATCTCGAGTTATATTTCTTAAGTCTGACATGATTGTTATATTACTCTGTAATAATTAAACTTCTATCTAAAAAAACTGTCTGGTAAGTACTAACTACATTTATTATATCCGAGGAGAAAATATAATTATAGTGCGATAGTAAACAAAATTTGAAGTGTTTATTGTAATAAATCCGGAATAATCAATAATTATTAATAAACTCGAGGTGACAGAAGGAATTTTAAAATAGTATATATCTACTTCACTGAAGAAAACCGCGGCAATGATGCGCGTTTGTTAACACACACAGTGAAACATCAACTTGCATTCAACAATGCACACACATGTTTTCAGCGAGACTAGGTTCAAAAATGCGTCGTACTTCTTCAACACGCATTCAAGTACGTGGCGGTATTATCACCACAGATGGACGTTGTTGAACGGGCGTTCATGAACGCGCGTTGATGTTTTAAGACAATTACGCCCGTCTGTGACCAGCTATATACAGTGACCGGCAGAATGTGGGACTTTTTTATTTTACGGAAATAAAAAAACTGTCTACAAGACTGCATTAGGCATGTCCTGAAACCAAAATAGGACCCTAAAAACTTCATGCAAATATCGCGGTAGCGGTATACGAGGGGAAGTCAAAAACTTTAAACGCGGCATTCCATTATTGTGCTTCGTAGAGAAAAATGCGGGCATAAGAGAAAGTTGTTTGCAATGAAGAAGTAGGTGCATATATCATGGCCTTCTATTACAAAAATATTTTTTTATTTTTTTTATAATTAGTTGCAGTTAAGAACTAAAAAAGCGAGCCAAGGCGATTGATTTTATTTAAAATACCACGCCAAGTACATTCTGCAGACATTTATGTGCAGCAAGTCTGTTGTTGTGCAACTTCGACACTATTTTGCGTAACGCATCAAAAAACTGCTTATTCAAAAGGATATGCATATCCAGCCCTGTAGTAAGTTTTTTTACTTGGGCAGTGGCGTGCAAGCCACACCCGCAGACCCCGCGGTGCGGGGGGGCCCCAAGTTACCAGGGGCCCCGTTACCCACAGCAAAAAATCATCGGGAAATCTTAGGCACCGCTCCACCTATCAGTAGTACACTCGTCTCGCTGCTCATTATTCTCTCTTTTACCATTGTCGTTGCTCTGTGTGGAACCAACCTTCTGACCAGGACTACAACCACAAATCATAGATACGTTAGGTTTTAGGTTAAAGCTAGTTCAGAGATATAGGTACAGAGTATCACTTAAGTATGTTGCGCCAATTCTAAGAAAAAAGTTGATATAAACATGTGTTCAAAAATTCTTCGAATTTGATATAAGAGGTGTTAAAATTCTCTAAAAAAATCGTCTTTTTCCCATAACTTCTTTATTTGTAGAGCTTTTTGTTACCAAATTGGGTACACATCACATTTGGCTAGGACCTTTTTAAATGTGGTATTTTCAACCTCTAGATTGAACCAGTGCGGAGATATTAGGGGTAAATCGGAAGACAAATTCAAGAAGAAAAGTAATACGGCCCTGTACGAAATTAAAGTAGGTAGCAGTTTTGGATGGAGCGTTTGTTTCTGAACAAAAAATGTTTCTTGACTTATTCTTGTATCTATCGCCGTTTCGTGGCAAATTAGATTTTTTAAATTTATTTAATCGTACTTGCAAAAAATGTTAGGTTTTTAAAAAGCGTAGGGAAAAGATCTGGATCTTGATCTCAATTAAAAACAAAATTTTGGAGGTTTCGAGGCAACACAACTAATTTTAACTCGAAATAAGAATAAAAGTTTGAGAAAAGACGTTTTTTTTTTAGAAAATTTTAACACTCAGTATATCGAAAACGAAGAATTTTTGTACACATGTCTATATGAACTTTTGTTGTTAAAATTGGCTGAGGATCACGACCCTGAAATATTTTAACGTGCTTAAGTTACACCCTCTGAGCTAGGGCCACTTTAAAAATCCGCAGTCGCCAGTCGCAGAGGCAGTTGTGCTACTGGCTACTGGTATAATGGGACTATTATATTATTATTTATACGTGTTTAGTGCTTAATATACTATCGAGGAAATAGTTACAAAATTTAACATCGATAAGAATTTTTGCAGAGTTTATTTTAATAAAAAAAAAACCACAAATTATGGCCAGTATTTTACTGGATTTATGCGCTGCCCTTCGCCTTTTCTTAAGTTTACCATCAGTGAGTTTGCCTGTTTCATCTTCAACCGTAGAAACGTCTTTTTCAAAATTAAATTTAATAAAGCCATTTTTGCGATCGAAGATGGCTAACGAAAGACTAACTTGCCTCCCTTATCAGTAAGGGAATGAAAGGGCTAGCAGCTTGGATTTGGACAACATTACCAAACAGTTTTTCAGTTTGAAACGGCGTTTAAAGTTATTTATTGTTAGGGTATAATAATATTTTTGTATTTTACGTTCATATGGAATAAATCAGTTTAATTTGTTTCCGTATTTTTTTTGATTTGTGACAAAACTCAGTGTTTTATTCAAAGAGGGGCGTCTAGTCTTGCGGGGGGGGGGGGGGCAAAACATCTCTGCACGCTACTGTACTTGGGAGCAAAATAAAAAAAATCATACGTTCTGTATGTACATAGGTACATTCTGCCGGTCACTGTATAAATCTGTCTATGGTCTACATATTGTCATTACTCATTACATAGTTTTGGATTTATTTGCAGGAAATAGTGGAATAAAATTGGTGGCATTATCTGGAAATGTACCTAAATCTAATATAAGTGGCGTAGCGTAACATTTAAAACTGGGGGTTAACTTCCGTGGCAGATTTAAAATTGGTGATAATGGGGGCTTTTAGAAAATTGTACCTAATATGTTTCCAATTATTTTTACTTTATTTCAGTTCACTTAAAACTGCTGTGGTTAAAATTTGCACCGCAGGCGAAAATGTTTCAATTTTTCAAAGTCAAATTCAAACTCAATGTAACCTATTAGGTATTGGTATTTAAACTTACTTTTTTGACAGATCTCCTTCAAATTTATAAATAGAATTTTGTCTGCCAACCTTACAAAACTACATAATATCTACAAGTTAAAAAATCCTATTTAAACAAGTTAGGCAAATTGTGAATAGATTAAAGGATGTTTTAGTGGCGTGTCAGGTAAAGGATATGAATTGAAAAACATGCACTCCAGCCTGGACTCGAACCCGGGACTCGTACTGTGCCCTTGAACCCTTCCTATAGTAGTTGTAGAAGACGCCGTAGTTTTCTACACCTTACCGCTACAAACTAATATCAATTGGAACAAATAACACCTAGCCGATGAAAACCGTATCACCGGTAGCTTCAGTAGGAGTCCCGGGTTCGAGTCCCGGCTGGAGTGCATTTTTTTCAATTGATATCCTTTACCTGACATGCCGCTAAAACAACCTTTATTATTTATAATTACAGGTACTAACAAAACATAAAAGTTATTTCTAGAAACATCTGGGGGACTATTGCCTCCCAGCATGGGCGACGTTTTGGGGGGGGGGGGGGGCAAGATGGGTCATTTGCTCCCCTTCCTGGAAGTTGACACAAATACATTTACTGTTTCCGAGATCCCCATACTGATCATAAAAAAACCTCACTCTGTGTATAAGTACGCCACTGACTCCAACCTAACTAACGAAACTCCTAGTAAGTACCTAAAGTAATTCCCTATTTAAATTATTTGGATTTTCTTCACAAGCTACGTGGACACTCCTGTTAAAAAATTCGATGACACCAATGGCCCACCGAAGTCACGTGAGCCCTACTACCAGAAGTATCCGACACAAATAATTATTATTTGTCTAGCTTTGTCTATGTCGTTATACAGTTTACGTTTTTCTGGATTCTTTAAATGTCAAAATACCGACTTAAATAGTTCATTCCAATTCCATGAATAGCTACAAAAAGCTTAAGGGTTAAAGATCTAAACTAAAATAAAGGAAGTAGGTATATAAATAAAATTAACAGTGAGTATATTTATATAAAAAGGTAAAAATCTGATGCAATGCTTTTAATAACCGTGTAACTATTTGTAACCTTGTATAGCCATTGCAATTAATTTTAATAACATTTTGGTATCATCTGCAGCCAATTGACGTTGAAGTTTAGGCGCATTTAAATTTGAGGTAATGGCATTTTGACAGCGCAATGCCTTTACATGCAGCGTCAACTCCTATCTGTTGGGGGCGCCTGGACTGACACTATAGGTATTAATTAATATAATCATTGAGTAAAGGAACAATTCTTTACTCAATGATATAATATAGTGTTGGTCCAGGTTGGATACTTAGGACGCAGTTCCCAAGAAACCCTGCAAAAATCATCCTCTTTGGAATTTTTTTTGAAACTGATATATTTATTGGATAACTTGTAGGATATTCAGAACTTGATGTTAATGCTGTACTTTTATATCAAACTTAGAGTTTATACATGGCACATGGCGTTTGACTTGTTCCACTTTGTTTGAATAGGAATAATAAGGAGTAAATGAACCTGAACAACTTTTCATCATAATTTTTTTTGTATCTCAATACTTAACAAGTTACAGCGCATTATATGACAAAAATTGTGCACGGTGCGGGGGTGTAAACATTTTTTTTTACAAAAAATGACCTTAATAAAAGTGATCGGGATAATAAAAAAAATTATAAAGCACAATAAAATTATTGTAGAGCAGCTCCTATCCAACTTTTATTAAGGTCATTTTTTTGTAAAAAAAATTGTAGGAAACCACCTCTATAGAGTGTGATCTTTTGGTTGGACACTCAGGAGGCAGTTCCCAAGCAACTCTGAAAAAATCATCCTGTTTGGAATTTTTTGCGACCCCCTATAAGCCGACACTTTGTTTACCGAAAAATCCTAGAGTAATTTAGTTGACTAATGCTCGAGAAGGGGTTGTAAACAGACTTTTGTGCGCACATTTTTTGACTGTGTTCTGTGTTCCCAGATTTTCGAGTTGAATAGGCCAAAAGTCCTCGGGTCTACGCTAGGAGCTAAGTCCAGGTGGTTTTTGATTTGTCCCTTATGTAAAAAATGTAAACATACAATTATACGCAAAATTAAATCCGACAAAATTGGAAACAAATTACCTAATTTATATTCATTTTTTTACTACTTAACCGTTTTCGAGCTTTAAACCGTTGAAAACCATTATATTTAGAGCAAAGGTGCCCAGAAACGGAGTTGCAGAAGATAAAATTATCTTCAAAATGATATATGCGGAAAAGATAAATCCACCTATTACTATATAATATATACAGTATATACAGTGTGTCCCAGGATAAGTGAAACGAGAGGCGTAAAAGATCAAAAATTTTCGAGTTCGAATTTGGTCATTTGGGGTCCAGGCCTGCTTGCCTAGAAAATAATTTTCACCATATTTTTAATTTTGAAAAATAACGTAGGCCCTGACAGGAACTATTTATTTATTTTCTGTGTAGGTTAAGTGCCCTTTCCCGACAAGATATCGAAAAATTTCATAAGAAAAAGTTGCTTAGAATTGAAAATTATGTCTTTGTGCCAATTTTCAAAATAATTGGCTTACTTTGATTTTCGTCCATTTTATTTCCTATAGGTAGAGTCCTATAGGTAGGGTCCTATACGTAGGGTCCTTGTCGTTTAAAATGTCGAAAAATTTCATTAGAAAAAGTTGCTTTGAATTGAAAACTATGACTGTCAATTTTCAAAATAATTGTCCAACTTTGATTTATTATTATTTTATGTATTATTTCTTTTCTTCTTCTTTATTCTAAATAACTTTATCTAATGAAATTTTTCGATATATTGTCGAGAAAGGGTACTTAACCTACACAGAAAATAAATAAATCATACCTGTCAGGGCCTACTTTAATTTTCAAAATTAAAAATATGGTGAAAATTATTTTCTAGACAAGCAGGCCGGGACCCCAAATGGCCAAATTCGAACTCGAAAATGTTTGGTCTTTTACACCTCTCGTTTCACTTATCCTGGGACACACTGTATTATATACTACAACTACTACTGTTTTCACCCAATTATGAGATTATGAGATGAGAACTGCTTTTGGAAGAAACCCATAACTGCTGTTGGAAGAAACCCATAATTTTCTTATTTTAAGATTGGCTTGAGTGTGTAGAGAAGTATATACCCTTAGCCCCTTTCTAAAATAAGGGAAACCGGTAGATGATTGCATTGAAGTTATCGTTGGTAGAAGTTTCAGAGCTCCCAGAACATGGCGAAGTAGTTTTCAGATTGATTTGTTGGCCTAAAATCCCGTTCATACCTTGTGTAATAGGGAAAATATTATCTATTCAGGTTCATTTGAAGAGGCAGGGATCAGCTTCTACATCACAATCACAACCTACAGAAGGCGACGATGTTGTAAGTTTGAGTGCAAAAAGTGCACATTCCTTCTAATTCAACGCATGCGCTGTTTTTTGAAAATCGCCCGCCCCAGTCGATTTTGATTTTTTTGAGTAATATTTAAAAACAAATAAAGCCCACGACAGGTTGTTAGAAAGCTCTTTCAATTATCAGTATGGTGGTAAAAGTTTGTGAAATCGAATAAAAACTAACCGAAGAAAATGCGTGTTCCAGCAAACATTGGCCACCGCAAATGGGGGTTCTTTTAGGTACAACTTCCTTATTTTTCATCCGATTTCACACTTTTTTACCACCGAATGGGCTTTCCAATAACTCATCACAAGAAATATGGTCCCACTTGGCTAAGGGGTAGAGCTTTAGAAAAACAAAATTCGATGCATGCATGCGCATGCGTTGAATTAGGAGGGGACACACTTTCTCTCGAGCACAACTTTTTTATACAGGGCGTTCCGTAATGATGTGCAAATATTTGGAGGAAGTGTTCTACAAGGGGGTCGTTCATCTAAATTTTATTGATTTTCCCTGCAAAGTTATGCCAGCTTTAAGAAGGACAAAAAATTTGGTAAGCGGGTGTTCGCCTGTAACCCTATCATCTCGCATAAAGCATAATATAATATCAAGACTCACCTAGTACACAAGGGCTCGCCATAACTACTTAGTCATAATCACCTTTACCAAGCTTTGCCAGATCAGTATACATCGTTTACTATAGATAACTACCGCGCCAATTTATTTTTCTTTATTATTATTATGAGTGCGCCCATCCCAATAATAATTAAATTGCCTCGTATTCATTGAAATCTTTTATTTTTCCTGCGTAATTATTTAATAACAGTTGCTGTTTTTGCAGGCAAATCCAACAAATTATTCTCTCCGCTTGGGTTCCGGGCTATCTGCCGACTACTCAAATTCCATTTATTATTTAATTTCAATAGTTTTTCGCCAACTAAGCGCAGAAACATGTGCAAGGACAGAAGAACAACCGGAAATTAGTACAGAATCGTATCCGATTTTCAGTGCAACCTTTAGTTTTTCTGCTTCTACGCCAATAAGGATATTAAACAATCATAATAAATAACCAATTGCGAAAATTAGTCATTGTTGTTGCGGTGGTCAATCTAGTGCAATGTGCCATCAGTGGATTTAATCTATCTAGCTGTGCCTTGCCTGTAATAAAATGAAAACTTATGTTCGACCATTGGGTGAGTTAAATAAACAGGAATACCTTATATTTATATTTTTTGCAAGTCTACTTACTATGCAAACCCATTGAGCTGAAACAGTTTGTGTAACAATGATTTTTGAATTTATTTTCATGAACAATATTTCGAAACAAAGACAGTCAATAATTTCAGTGTCACTGCCATTGTCGATATTAACTAGCCGTATCTAGTGCCCAAGCTCGACAATTTCATAATATATTTTTGAAATCAAGGAGCTGTACAGGGTGGGACAAATTGGACACTTTTAAAGGGAAACTCCTATTTTTGACGGAGATAGACGAAAACTGATGTCGGTGTCTGAGGCTCATTTTTTATGATAGGTAAACTTAATGGCGAAAACCGAAAATCGATATCTGTCACCGTTCTTGAGTTACAGGGCGTTTTTCGAAAATGTGCGTTTTCGAAAAGTGGCCGTAATTTTTGAGTTGAAAATTTTGTATTTCTGTAAAAACATTCTTAAAGCACTCTTTTACGTAGAATCCAATGCTGCTACTACATTTTTTTCAAGTCAATGGTTTAAGAGTTACGGATAAAAAATATTATTTTTTAAATGGAACACCCCGTATATTTTTGCATTTTTTAATAGAGCAAAAAGTTACCATTCCAAAAATATATAACACTTAATGATTTACTTAAGTAGTTATCAATTACTATTAGCTTATATGATTTCATGAGTATAATTGGAAGCACGGCCTTTCAACAAGTAGGCTTTGGACGGTGAGACAATGAAACAACCGTGGAAAAAATGTTTACTGTTACCTACCTGTCAAATTTTCAGTTAGGCTGTTTAGGCAGGGTAAAGATTTTTCTATTTTTGTGTAATTTATAAACTTTATAACATAACAAACCTACAATGAAATTTGAAAGTTATGAAAAATGGGATATGATAGTCTGTTTTATACAATCCGGGGAAAATGCCTATCTCTGTTTAACTCTTACCTACCTTTTCGGCTTACTATTAATCAAATCTATTAACTATTACTCTAACACTATTAATCAAATTGTGTCGCAATCTTGCAAAAATGTGCTTGAAAGGATGTCTTCTCTCTGGATACCGCTCGTAGTATAAATTGCTCGTTGCATCTGATTTTTCCCCGGATTGTATAAAATTCAAATTTCATTGTAGGTTTGTTATGTTATAAAGTTTATAAATTACAAAAAAAATAGAAAAATCTGTACCCTGCCTAAACAGCCTAACTGAAAATTTGACAGGTAGGTAACAGTAAGCATTTTTCCACGGTTGTTTCATTATGTCTCACCGTCCAAAGCCTACTTGTTGAAAGGGCGTGCTTCCAATAATTATACTCATGAAATTATTATAAGCTAATAGTAATTGATAACTACTTAAGTAAATCATTAAGTGTTATATATTTTTGGAATGGTAATTTTATGCTCTATTAAAAAATGCGGGGTGTTCCATTTAAAAAATAATATTTTTTATCCGTAACTCTTAAACCATTGACTTGAAAAAAAAAATGCAGTAGCAGCATTGGATTCTGCGTAAAAAAGTGCTTTAAGAATGTTTTTACAGAAATACAAAATTTTCAACCCGAAAAAAGTTACGGCCACTTTTCGAAAACGCACATTTTCGAAAAACGCCCTGTAACTCAAGAACGGTGACAGATATCGATTTGCGGTTTTCGCCATTAAGTTTATAATAAAAAATGAGCCTCAGACACCGATATCAGTTATCGTCTATCTCTGTCAAAAATAGGAGTTTCCCTTTAAAAGTGTCCAGTTTGGCCCACCCTGTACATAGGTACGATATACGAGTATCTACATGATCTTCTAATACTCCGATATATCCTATACTTATTTGCCATTCACGTGACTTTCAGTAACTGTCAAATTTAACATTTAAGGAAAATAAGTTAAACTTCCGCAGACCCATCAAAAATTTGTATTTGTATTTTCCTCGAAGAAAATACAAATACAATACATCTGGCATACATACTTACACTTTATCAATTGTCACTGGTAAGCAATAAAAGATACCCAGAGCGGGGAATACCAAGTTAGGTGTCACCAACGTTATTCCACACACGAGCTCAAAATATACAGACATCAAACTTGGTAATTCCAGCTCTGTATGTACCTACCATTCCCCTGTTGGTAGGAACAAACATCCGCAAATTATATGCTTCGTTAATTATTATATATATTCCTTACTTAGAAAAAGTACTCCAAATAACCAAATCAAATGACGTACCTACTTGATAATATTCATTGCCAATGGTAATTTATTAAAACAAATAGCCTTAACTTAGAATTTGATTAGATAATTAGAATACTCTCCTCATTTACTTTTTCTTTACTTAATACTTAACGCTCAGCGGTTTATTATTTAAATGTCATCAAAGATTGGTTATTTAGATCAGACCTTAACAATAAATTGTTTTTATATTAAACGTAACCATTTCACAGCACCGTACCGTAGTTCAGATCTGAGTTTTTTCTAGATAGTTGTGGCTTTTGTTGGAGTATCTACCTACTTCCTTCTTTCAAAACCGAAATTCGAATAAAGCGCACTTAGGCTAACAATTGCGATAAATCTAAGCCAGGCAGATTTCAACCGTCCTTGCATTTTAATTTTTTTTTTGCTAGAACCAAATATCTATTTACAGCGTGAAGTGCTGCTAATTATTGTCACGTATTACCGCTGACATAAACACTTACGAGTATTCAAGTCTGCAAGTCCAAGGTTGAGCAGTTCAAATAGAGATTCAAAATTTTCCTCTTCCAACGATATGAAAGCCTGAAAAAATTATGCAAAAGTCAAAAATGGATGACCATTCAAGGTTCTTCAAAAAAGCAAAGTCAGAATTGGTAGACAAAGTAATTAAGGAAACTTGCCCTTAATAAAAAACTGGGTACAAAAAAAAGCATGTGATTTTTTTTGCATTTTCTGTAGCTTGCACGTCAAAACGTTGTTAATACATATCATGTAAAGGATAATCAACTGAAAAAATGCACTCCAGCCTGGATTCGACATCGGGACTCCTACTGCCAACTAAGCTACCGAAGCATACTTACTAATAATTAATTCGATTAAATAACACATAGCCGATGTAACACGTAACTCCGGTATAGTCCTCCTTACGGCAGAATGCGTGCGACTTAAGGGGGAAGAACTGGCAAATATTATAGAATTAGTCACAGTTCAGGGGCGTAGCTCAATTTTGTGTAACTCATCACTGACTTAATTTTCATATAATTGTTATTTAATTTATTGTTAATATTATTCTTAACGGTGATGCCTTAGACTATGGAGGAAGGCAAACCCTTATAACATTGGCAATTATTTCTCGTGCTTGAGAATGCAACGTTCTTCCCTGTTTACTCATGTTGCACACGTTAACTCCCGAACATACGAAACGCCACTGAGCTCACTGAGCCGGCGGAAAAAACTTGCCTAAAAAATGAGGTCTGTATGGTAGCCCAAATACGCAGTTAACTTTACGTACTATAGAAACAGGCACAAAACGCGTTGGCTAACTGCTTTTGTCAGCCGACTCCTTCGCAGAAGTGCTGTGTTGCCGTATTTCAAAGGCGATGGTAGACGCGACGATGTTGAAAAAAATATAATAGGTGTTTTATCACACCGCGTTAAAAATAAATGATAAACAAAAATGGGTAAGTGGTCCCGTGATGCGAGCTTTATTTTTTCGGTATAACAGAGTTCAGAAATTCGGCTTCAATATGATAAAACTTGTATTCGCCAATAAATAACGACTACTCGTATAGGAAATCTCGCAACGCTGCCCGCATTCTTTAGAAACGTTTTCTTTCGTGCTTTGGACTATAGCTTAGTTGGTTAAGTGCCTACGGCTACAGTAGGAGTTCCGGGTACTAACTTCTAACCCCGGCTGGAGCGCAATTTTTCAATTTATCATTCTTTACCTGATGTGCTACAAGAACATCTTTCTTTATTTTTATAATTAAAGGTACAAAAATCCGACTTTTTTATGACGAAAACTGTGTAGATGTGTGAAACATTCCTTTTATTATACTTCTTTGAAAACACCTTATATTCATCTGTTTTAGCAATAATGGCTAGGGCACGGAAACAGCGCATGGAAAAACTTTCCGTGCGCTGAATAAAAATACCGAATATATGGCTAAATATACAGCAAAGTAAACTAAATTTAAGAAACTCTATATGCTCTCTGATATTTAACATGCACCTATTTTGTATTTTAATTCGTAAGTGTTTCAATATTTAGATACATTTCTGTAATATTTTTGACGTTTTATTCACCTTATCTGACAATAACTAATTTACAACAAAGCACCTTTGAAATAATTTGAGAGTAACCATGGAAACGCATCATACATACCAAACACTATATTGTCTGCATTGTTTATTTTTTGTCAATTAAATTTATTATAATATGCCGATAAAATGTTTTAAGTTTCCATTTTCAAAGAAGTATAATAAAAATATCGTTCATTACACGTCCAGAAATAGATTTTTCCGTGCTCGCGTGACAAATTCCCGTGTGAGGCGCAGCCGAACACGGGTAGTCATGCATCCAGACTCGTAATGAAATATACTATTATGTACCAAGGCACTGAAGTTCAACTTTTTATGACTCATGTGGAATTTAGTTGCCGAGGCCTCTGGCAGTGCCGAGGTACATATAATATTTTTTTGAAATAAAAAAAATGTTTTATTAGGCAAGAAAATAATCATACTGGATCAACCGTCCATGAACCAACCGTGCGCGGCGTTGCTTAACTTTGACGATCGCTCTACCTAGGTCAAGACAAGACAAGACACGGCGCTTTTGAACAGAAAGACCAAACTGCTGCTTGTTGTGCAGCCTCCATAACAAATCTACTGATATTCAAACCTACTAAAATATTTGTACTGAAAGATTGCGGTGCTATAGGTATCAATTTCGCAATTGGTACGAAAAGTTAAATGGGCCTTTATTGGCCGGATTTTGAATATTTGGTCACTTTCGACGGGCGATGGCTCCGCGTCTGACGTTTGATGTTTACATCTTGCCAAGGCCTACTTATTGAAAAAATCGTACAATAATGGGCTACTTCAGTGCCGATTTCTGAGCTTTTAATGACGATTTTGGGACACTTCACTGCCGATTTCAAGAAATAGTAATTTATGTACTGTATTTTATGACTCATGTGGAATTTAGTTGCCGAGGCCTCTGGCCGAGGCAAATAAACTACATGAGTCATAAAAAGAACTTCAGTGCCGAGGTACATATTATATATTTTTTTTAAATCGGAAAAAAAATGTTTTATTAGGCAAGAAAATAATAATAAGGGATCACCCGTTCATGAACCGACTACGCGCGGCGTTGCTTGACTTTGACGATCGCTCTACCTAGGTCAAATATGACCTTCGAACAGAAAAACCAAACTGCCGCTGGTTGTGCAGCCTCCATAATAAATCTATTGATATTCAAACCTACTAAAATATTTATGCTGATAGATTGCGCTGCTATAGGTAACAATTTCGCAATGTGTACAAATAGTTAAATGGGCCTTTATTGGCCGGGTTTTGAATATTTGGTCACTTTTGACGGGCGATGGCTCCGCGTTTGACGTTTGATGTTATACATCTCGCCAAGGCCTACTTATTGAAAAAATCGTATAATAATGGGTTACTTCAGTGCCGATTTCTGAGCTTTTAATGGCGATTTTGGGACACTTTACTGCCGATTTCAAGAAAAATTATTTTCTTCCAATTTTCAAAGGAATACGTGATTTTTCGAAATGTTTCACCTATCTGGGGTCATTCAGCTGTAGATAGAAGTAGATAAATATTTATTCAAATTAAATGTTACTTTTACTACACAATCTCTTAAAAATTGTCGACTAAAGTATTCTGTCGAAAATTTGATAACGGACATATAAAAGAGACTACGCACGCGATATGCTTGAAAAAGTGCCACCAATATATGATCATACAAAATATCATATAAAAGTAACTTCACACTGTAAAATTTTGAATATCATATACAGGGTGTTCTAGGTTTTATCAGCCAAGTTCCGCAAACCAGTTGGAAATGTGATTCTGTGAATAAAAGTTCTTATAAAAAATACCTACTTGCTGCTAAAATTCAATTTCCTTAATTTTTTTTTTCAATATCAACAGTAAAAACTTTTTTCTACTCCCATACCTTAATTATAAATTGGAAAAAAATGTACAGGGAGTTTCAATCTACAGGGTGTCAAAATTGAGCAAAATGGGAATTTTAAAGGCATCTGGGAGTTAAGTGTGTCATGAAACAGGAAATTACCTGAAAATAGTATTGAATTGCCAACAGGATCAATCAAAGTGATTTTTAAAACTTTATACGAGTCAAGAACGCTCTGGAATTTTGAAAAAATGTTAATGAATGCAAACATGTAATTTATTTTTTACAATATATCAAAGATTTAAATTATTGGACCTTTCTCGACAAAGCCATTATGAATGATGATACATTTGTCTAGGCGTTGCCTGTTGTGGCACATCACCCGTCTTAACTCATCTAAACTTACTGACTGGCAGGCAGGCACTCAAAGTGATTTTTGAAACTTTATACGGGTCAAGGATGCTTTGGAATTATTGAAAAAATATTAATAAATCCAAGTATGTAATTTATTTTTTACAACATATCAACGATTTAAATTATTGGACCTTTCTCGACAAAGCCATTAAGATGATACATTTGTCTATGCGTTTCCTGTTGTGGCACACCACCCGTACCCGTCTTAACTTATCTGGTCTTACTGACTAGCAAGCAGGCACTCAAAGTGATTTTTGAAACTTCATACGGGTCAAGAACGGTTTGGAATTATTGAAAAAATATAAATAAATGCAAATATGTAATTAATTTTTTACGACATATCAACGATTTAAATTATTGGACCTTTATCGACAAAGCCACTTAAATGATACATAATGATACAAATGTACATAAATATAGGCTGATTAGTTGGTATCACAGTTATGACACTAGATTACGTAATAATATATGTCTAGAAAATCATCGTCTAGAATTCTATAAAAAAATCACCCGAGTATGCTGGCATTAAACTTTTTAATCTTCTGCCATCGTCTATACGGAATATAAAAAACACCAGTAAATTTAAGAGTGAAGTCAAGCTGCTGCTCAGAAAAATAAAAAACATAGAACTGGCTTTGTTTTGGCAAGTTTGTTCCCATAATAAAAAAAAAATGTTTACAGTTCGGGTGACAGATCTGGTGCTAACGATTACAAGGCAGTGGCGTACCTCTTATTTTTTTAAATAGTTATAAAAATAGGAAAAAATATATTGCCTTTATATCTCAATTTTTTTTATAAAAATTGTAACCCCAGGTACAACTATACGCGTCAATTCTAAAATTCAAACAAAAATGTTATTGACAGTTACTAGTTGGGGATTGTTCGGCTAACACAATATAAAAAAATAAAAAATAAAAACTTTTTAAAAACAAGATTTTATTTAAGAGGGGGTTGCCGACAGCGAAAGTGACGTTAGATTTCGTATTTTTTTAAGTTGTATAGCATAAAATCTAATAACATTTTACCTGGCAAAAATTTAGTACAAACATCTCTGTCTTCATTTTAATCATAAGATCTTAAAAGAATATGCACTGGAATTATTATTTTTCCCAAGGTTTTCATAACCTATAAAACAGAACACTGCTTGTAATATCTTATGATTAAAATGAAGATGGAGAATTTTGTACTAAATTTTTGCCAGGTAAAATGTTATTAGATTTTATGCTATACAACTTAAAAAAATACGAAATCTAACGTCACTTTCGCTGTCGGCAACCCCCTCTTAAGCCATGAACTAAAACGGATAAAATAAGATTAGGTTTTCGTTAAGATAATTAAATGCTACACTGCGGCAAGCTTTTTAAATAAAAAAGCTCGTCGCGCGAAATGTTCATAAAAGTAGGTACCAATTAATTTTATCGGACAGGGATTGGTTGATAAGCAAGTATGTATGTACATGCCAAAGAATATACTTTTTTACAGTTTACAGTTTAAAAAAGCTTGTCGCAGTTTGGCATTGAATTATCTTAACGAAAACCTAAACTTATTTTATCCGTTTTAGTAAATGGCTTACTTAAATAAAAGCTTGTTTTTAAAAAGGTTGTTTTATTATTTATTTTATTTTGTGCTTTTTTAGTACCTATTTGATTCCCATCTCAGAAGGGTGGTAAAGAAATTTAGTCCGCCATCTTGGGACACCGGGCATCCACCCTATTGGATTTAGTATGACGTCAGTCACCTTATCGTTTTCTACTCTTCAAATCCTTTTATTTGATACCCATGTCGAGGATGTTGTGAAGAATTAGGCAATCCGCCGTCTTGGGGAGGCCGCCATATTAGATTTATTATGACGTCGTTCACCTTATTGTTTTCTACTCGTCGGGCCCTTTGTTGAGAATTATTTTCCCTCTGGTGGTAAAGGTATCTTTTACCGTGCCCCGAACTAGGTACGCCTATGTACTTACGCATGATATGTAACCTCCTTTGGCGAGTTGCTTGATTTGCAAACAATGCACTTTTTTTGTCCATAACGTGTAACTTAATTGTCTATATAAGCATTTTAGACCGACGAATACTTAAGAAACACTTAAAAACAGCGAAAAATTGCTTCTAAAAGACACAGCACCAGTTATTTCAAACACAAAGTGAGGCACACTCTTGACCGATTTGCGCGTTTGTCAGATTGTGCGATTGGTATTGGTAATTGTATTAGGTATATTATTGTTTTCTTAGTTGTATCACAGATTAAAGTACTACACGTAGTATAGAAAAACTGACTAATACCTAAGTGTCTAGAAAATTATAAATATCTACTAGATTCACCTATTAGTCAGGCAGACCTTATCTCATCAATACATAAATAGCATATATTATTATCTACCATTATTTACTTCAAAGCAAACGTATTTGCAACTGATTGGGTATGTACATAAGGCGTTATCTGACCTGTTCCTATCTGTATTGTGCTCGGAATCAATAAAGAATTTGAAATTTTAATTAAATTTGAAATTTTAATTTGAATTTTAAATTTGATACATTTGTCTATGCGTTTCCTGTTGTGGCACACCACCCGTCTTAACTCATGATTTTTGAAACTTTATACTGGTCAAGAACTCCTCTCGACTTACTGACTGGCAGGCTTCTGTAATTTTTAAACGTAGTTCAGTTATAGTTTCTGGAGCGGATTTGAAATCTTGACTTTTTATTGCTCTTGACCAGTATAATAAAGTTCCAAAAAATCCGGCACTTTGAGATGACACCGCGAAAAACACCCTCTATATTTATTATTCGATTTTTGCACACCAACACATTCAGCGGTCCTGTTGACCATCGATTTGTTTTAGCACCCCGTATATTTGTTCACGTTTGATATATATAAGGATTGTGCTTGTCATAAATCCCAGAAAATCATCTGCGGCCCGCATCGAACCGAAACTTCCGGGCTCGCCCCGAGCGACCCTGGCACCCGCGCCCAGCCTCCGCTCGACTGATTTCGGTCCCATCCAGCGATATTTCGCGGCGACTTGTCGTCAGTTGTCCGCGACCAGCAAAATGGTTCAGCACCATTTCGTTACAGATGGCAGGGACGGGCCGCCGGCCCGCCGGTCGCTGCACGTCAAGTTCCTTGAGATCGCCAAGAGCCGGCTGCCGGTCGTCGGGTGGCTGCCGCGCTACTCGTTCGGCGCCTGGTTCCAGGACCTGCTGGCCGGGTTCACGGTGGGCCTGACGGAGATACCCCAGGGGATCGCCTACGCCGCTGTGGCAGGTAAGGCAGACGGGCTACAGTTCGTGCACTCTAATCTGACACGCGAAAACCTCAGCCTAAGCACCAGCGATACATAAGCAGCTTATTGTGCGACGCTTAGACTGAGGTTCTCGCGTGTCAACTTAGGGTGCACGGACTGTACTAGTAGGGGGAGTTTGCCTTTTCGTCCCCAAGGCAATGAAAAGTATTAATCCAACCTGCATTTTCGTCACCGACCCAAAGGGTCGGTGTTTATTACACTTGCAAACTCGTCACCGAATGGAAAGTCAAAGCTATCTGTGGTCAAAGTAATAATGATTGGCCAATGGCCACCCTCTATATTTAGGTTTCCAGGGGTTAATTAATTAGCTGCTTAGATATTAATAAGTATTTATTTATGAACAGAACATAGATATGAAACTTTGAATTTTGATATACCTATACAGGGTGTCTACTTTTAAGTGTATACAAATCGATAAAAAATGTATTTTGTGAGATATTTTCAAAAACCTTTTTTTTGCTGGAAAGGTCCTCAAAAAACGCTTCTTTTGGCGTTTTTACTTTTGTCAAAATGCAAATCCAGGGACGGCTATGATTTTTTTATACCCTGATTTTTACAAAAACCATTTAGCGATTTTTTTATTTAAAATCTGACCCCACAGCGTTAATCAGAACACCAAAAAAACCCCTATATACCAAATTTGAATAAAAAATATACAGGGAGTTCTATTCTGTAGGGTGTCAAAGTTGAGCAAAATAGGCACCTGCAAAGTGAAGTGTGCCATGGAATCCCCTCAAAACATTTAAATGGTTAATAGGACCACTCAAGGTGTTGGTGTGCAAAGGTCCAATTCAAAATATGCAGAATGTTCTTATCTGTGCCATCTCAAAATGCTGAATTTTTATGAAACTTTATACGGGTCATGAGTGCTGTGGAATCATTGAAAAAATATTGCTAAACACAAAAGTAATGTATTTCTTTACAAAATGCCAACTAACAAATAAGATGATACATTTTCTGTGCGTTTCCTGTTGTGGCACACCAGCCACCTTAACTGATATGGACTTACTGACTGTCAGACTTCTGTATTTTTTAGATTTAGTTCGTTTATAGTGTGTGTAACGTTTTTGATATACTCGATTTTTGACCAGTATAAACTTCCAAAAATTCAGTAATTTGAGATGGCACTGATAAGAACACTCTGTATATTTTGTATTGGATCTTTGCGCACCAGCACCTTGAGTGGTCCTATTGACCATTCAACTGTTTTGAGGGGATTCCATGGCACTCTTGACTTGGCAGATGCCTTTAAAATTCCTATTTTGCTCAAATTTGACACCCTGCAGAATGGAACTCCCTGTATATTTTTTGTTCAAATTTGGTATATAGGGGTTTCGGGGTGTTCTAATTAACGCTGTGGGGTCAGATTTTAAATAAAAAAATCGCTAAATGGTTTTCGTAAAAATCGGGGGTATAAAAAAATCGCAGCCGGCCCTGGATTTGCATTTTAAAAATGGCAGAAATGTCAAAAGAAGCGGTTTTTGAAGTCCTTTCGAACAAAAAAAGGTTTTTGAAAATATCTCACAAAATACATTTATCGATTTGTATACACTTAAAAGTAGACACCCTGTATGTACCTATACATTTTAATTTTTTTTATTTCAAAATAATAAAAATGTCGATGTTCCTTGTACAGGGAATCGTTAAACTGTCTGAAATGCCACAAGCGTTTGTTAAAGTAGCTGATTATTTTGCCCATATGTAAGGTGGGAAAGTTGAATCCTCAGAGATATATTATGATACCAAGATTGACACAAGTGTAAACGGCAGCCAATTATTTCAGCATGTGGCCAAACATCCTCTATAGTGTTGTGTATTGCCTTTTTAAAATCAGCAACCACTTCTGTATCCCTAATATTTAAATTTAATAGTTGCTTTAAGCAATCATTTATCACTAGCCTAAATACATTTACATTTTTGTACCTACTATTATACAATGTTGTCTATTTCGCTGTAATGTTTTTTGGTAATGGAGGTCGAAATCTGCGGCTGGCATTATACATATACTATGTCGTAATTGATGTCATATTTGCGGGAATACTATTTTATAATTCGTCTCTTATTATCTTCATGGGCTTTTTAGCCAAGTCTTCCACGGCTTTACCTTTGCATGAAATACTTAATTAGGTACCTATATACCTACCCAGTTAGCAAATTAGTAAAATTAACATTATAATATATAATGTTAGTTTTAGTATAATTACTATAATTGAACAGGATTATTCATATAGGCATAGGTACTTACCTAACATTCTACTAACTTAACATTTTTGTTTTTAATTTTGGAAAAAATGTAAATATCAAAATTGTATAAAATTTTCTTACGATTTCACTTGTGTATTCAGAAAAACACATGAATGCCGCGTTTTGGAGATATAGAACAAACTTGTTTTTTAGATTGAAGACGTAGATGCATTTCAACAAGGGAAGAAAGTTCAATTATACATATTACAAATGGATTGAGAAACCTGGTAACATGGTGCATTATCTTTCCTGACTAGAAACACGCCACTGAAAATTATTGTAACCTGTACTCTAGAACTACATCGGTTCTTACCTGTGGAAAGTTAAGTGGGGGTGCTTATAATTAACCTTTTTGCAAAATCTGCACTGATTTACCATATTTCTACTTAAATTCGCTGGAAATCAATGTAAATTATAAAATAATTTTTGATTTATTTGGCATTTGCCATATTCCGTGTTTGTAGACACCACATTGTCAACTCTAATTCATGGAAACCATTATTAATTTTTACTAACAATGAAAGTACTTGTTATATTCTTAGATTCTCCATTAAAATGGCATAGTTGGCACCACTGAGACCATTAGAATGGGGAAAGAAACGGCCTCACTTTGGAAAGTATAATGCTGGGTCCCCTTATTTTAAAGGGAAAGGGTCCCTGACAATTACATATTAAACATTCAACAAAGCCAATACTGCTGTGGATATTTTCCACAAGCTAAGTAACAGCCCCTATTTCTGACACTGTATGTAATACTGACACTTTTATAATAAACCACTTAAATAAGCAAATAGTTCCCAAAAGTGCGAATTTAACTACTGTAGCTCCATCTATGATCATATTTTTATTACTGCAGTTGAAAATCCCTGTATTGCCGACCGATCGAATATTTAAAAAACTCACTAATGGCGACCCCTTGCAACCGCCGGTGTTTTGTGTCAGTTGTCTACTAAAAATTTGCCTAACGTGCATAGATTTCAGGTAAGTTAATGAGTTTAATATAATTTATAGCCGTTTAGATTTATAAACTACCGTTTTGTTATGGTAGAAAGTAATCAATTTCGAAAAAAAATGCTCTTGTTTACGTCTGGTTTAAAATAAAAACCTGTGTCAGAATTAAGTACCTCTAAATTGGATGGTTCCTAAATGTGACACAATGTGTCACATTTAGGAACAATGGCAAAGGAATGAACATATGTTTTATCTTTTTCTATTCCATTATTACCTACATATATAAATTTTGTTCTCTCTCAAAATACCATTAGATAACGTTTTCCTAATTCTGACAGGGGGTGTCACATTTAGGATAAACTGTGTCAGATTTAGAAACTAGAAATTTATTGTTTTCAGAATGTCGACAAAAAAAATTGTAAATACAGTTTGGAAACCTTACAGTTGGCACTAACAGCAATAAAGAATGGAACTCCCATTAAAACAGCCAGTCGGCAATTTAATATACCAAAGACAACACTACATTACAAAATTAAGGGAAAATACCCCATAGAATGTAGTGCAGGTGCTCCAACGGTCTTAACAAAAGACGAAGAAAACGTTTTAATACAATGGATTATCCACGTAGCCCAATTAGGATTTCCAGTTTCCAAAGAGCAGCTAGTTAATAGTGTAGCGGATATTTTAAAAAAGAAGAAACGCGCTAACTCATTCAAAGATGGCAAACCTGGACGACGATGGTATGAATGTTTCCTTCGCCGTCATCCCGAGATAAGCAGAAGAATGACACAAAACTTAGTCAATACACGTGCAGCTGTAACAGAGGACAAGCTTAGAAACTGGTTTTTGGAAATTGAAACTTATTTAAAAGAAAACGACTTAATGAATACTGTTTCCGACCCGAGACGAATTTTTAATGCCGACGAGAGCGCATTTTTTTTGTGCCCGAAAGGAAAAAAGGCATTAGTATTAAAAGGAAGCAAGACTGTTTACAATTATACGGCAAATGATGAAAAGGAGTGTATCACAACTCTGATAGCAGGTATAAGTCCCCATATAGCACATATACGTACCTACATACTTACACACGCACACATTCACACCTGTCTAACACCATAGATACACACACACACATCACACTATCACACAAATACCCTGATTTACTCTAGCAACATTTGTTTATTTGTTTTAGCTAACGCAGCAGGCGAATTGCCTCCTCCAATGGCCCTTTTTGCATATGAGAGAATACCTCAAAGTATTGTTGCTCTTATGCCTAATAAATGGGGTTTAGGCAAATCAGAATCAGGCTGGATGACCTCTCAAAGCTTCTACGAATATGTGTCTAATATTTTTCACCCGTGGTTAATCGAAAAACAAATTCCTTTGCCAGTCCTCTTCTTTGTTGACGGCCACAAATCTCATCTAACTTTACACTTGAGTGAATTCTGTTCAAAAAATGGTATTGTACTGATTAGTTTATATCCAAATTCAACGCATATTATACAGCCCATGGATGTGGGAGTATTTCACCCATTAAAAAATGCGTGGAAAAAAGCTGTCGAAAAGTTCAAGTTAGACAACAACAGGCAGAGGATTAGAAAAGAAAATTTTGCCCCTTTGCTTGATTCAGTTATAAAGGAAACAATCACGCTAAATATGTTAAATAACGCTTTTAGGACTTGCGGATTGTTTCCTTTTAATCCAAATTCTATAGATTACAAAAAACTAATCAGTTCGAAAAATGACAGCTTGATACAAAATAAGGAAGAAAATGCTCAGGCAGATATCTTGAACGATACAGGTACATTCAATAGGGAAAACATTGGTAAGCTGAAAGAATTTAAGACGTGCTATAGTAGAGCATCTGAATGGACGGGTAGACTTTCAGATATGTCTCTCTTTAACTTGTGGAAAAATCTTAAAGATCATATAGAGAAAACAGAGAACAATCCGACAAGAAAGGGTGCAGTTGAAATTAGTATTGAAGAGAATGACTTAGAGATCGAGAATGCAGGCATTTTAGATACGCGAAATGAAGATATCTTAGTAATGGAGGTTGACTGGTTAAATGACCTTTTAATTGATAACCAAAATGAATTAGAAAATGGGATGACAGTGCAACAGTTCAACGAGGATTCAAAAGGTGAAGACAAAAGTGAAGAAACTACCAAGAAAAATAATGCAGAGAATGTCTTAGCTGTGACAGTGCAACAGTTCGACGAGGATTCAAAAGGTGAAGACAAAAGTGAAGAAACTACCAAGAAAAGTAATGCAGAGAATGTCTTAGCTGTGGCACAAGATAATTTAGACCTAGTGGTAGTACCTAGCGTGTCAAAAGAAAGAACTGAAGTGAAGACAAACGACGTATTATTATCAAATCTGGGATCACCTACTAATTCTGAATCTTGCGAAGAAAATGCCAAAGAAAATGATGAAGGTACTCTAGAAAGTATCATTGATAAGCAAGAACTAAATTCCAAGATATTAGATGCCAAAACAAAAGAAGAGACATCACCTAGCAAAAGCCTCGGGCTAATAAAAGAAAATAGTAATATTCCATTTCAAATTCCAACACCATTTAAGCAAATCCTTTTTTGGCCAGAACCAATAAATTGCGAAAAAAAGAGAAAGCCTGCTGTAAAGGTTCCAAGCGTTGCTAGCTCTGAGCAGTGGAAGGCTTACTATAAAGGAAAACAAGACGAAAAAGACAAAAAAGAACAGGAAAAAGAAAATAGAAAAAGGCAAAGAGAAGAAAATAGGATCCAGAAGAAGCAAATTACAAAAAAACTGAAAACAAATGAGAACACAAAAAGAACAAATGTCAAACGCAACGTTTTTAGTTCTAACAAAAACAGAGCTTCCACTGAGAATGGCGAGTCTAGTAATGAGGGAATTTCTTCCCCACCCCATACTAATCTTGAAATCAACAATGAACAAAAAAAAATAGTTATCGGAGATTTTGTTATTGTAGATTACAATAGCGAAAAATTTCCAGGAATAATTGAAGATCTCAAAATAGACGAAGCATTTGTTAGTGTCATGACTAAAAGTGCAAATAATTGGAAATGGCCTAAATCAAAAGACATCTTATGGTATAAATTTGACGAAATTGTTAAAAAAATTAAAAAACCAGTTATGATAAATAACAGAGGCGTATACAATGTTCCCGAGCTTCTAGAATTCGAATAAATGATTTGAATACTTGTTTATTGTTTGTTGAAAATACTGCAGATACATAAAAAAGTAATAAATGTTTTCTTTCAATTAACTTATTTGTTTTAATTTGAGTATATTTATGCCTTATGGTAATATTATTTCTGTGTCATAATTAGGTAGGTTGGCGTGTCACAAATTTAGACAGTGTCAGAATAATGAATTTTAGATGTCAAAATTAGGACATTTTACATTTATGTGTGTCACATTTATGTTCAAGTGCAGAGGCTATAATTTTTTTAAAAAAAAATAATACATGCATGTATTAAATTTTTATTATTATTGTTATTATTAATTTAAATAACCTGCACATGCCTATAAACAAATTCCTGTTTATTTTAGATGAAATATATAAAAATACTGTATTTACGATTTCATATTTCCTCTTAGAGTGTCAGAATTAGAGACTTTTACCTATTATTATTATTTTATATTTTATTTTTTCTGTCATTTTAGCCTTAATAAAAGGCATATTTATGGATGGAACGTGATACTTTATTATGAATTAAATTAAATTAAATTATTATTTTGTGCAACACAGAGATCACACCTTCTAATAAACTTCTCTTGTAATTAGCCACGATACCTGCCTCGTTCATCTCTCTGATCTCCTAAGATATTTTTTCTTGACCTCTCCGCAGAAAGAAATCCAGTGGGGTCAAGTCTGGGCTTCTGGCAGGCGATAAAATAGTTCCCTTTGAACCAATCCACTCTACAAAAGTGTTATCTAAATGCCTCTTGACAGCATTTGATTTACGTGCTGGAGCACCGTCTTGTTGCCAAGCATTATTATTCGATTCATTAACTTCATTGGATAGATCATATAAATTTCTCCACTAAACATTTATTGAAGTTCGATCTTGTCGTTGAATTGAAATAAACTATCGTGTTTTCTGATGACCAATAGTGAGTGTTTCTTCTATTAAAAAACGCCACATGTAAAAGTGGCTAGGAGCAGCAATATAATAGTAATGTCTAACAGTGGCGCACCCAGGACTTGTTTATGGGAGGGGCACAGTATGCTTATGTTTTGAACGTGTTGGGTACAACGATAAAGGAGGGGGCGGAACCGAGCTGAGAAAGAAAAAAATGCATTTTTATTTAGCCACATAATGTACCGCGGGGCCCCTCCTGTTGGGGTAGGGGCAGGGCCGAAGCTAGGGGGGCTGGGCGGGCAGAATTTGTTTTGCCCGCTCCCGAAATATCCTCCAAACATAAAAAATAACAGAGTGTACGGATAAAAAATAAAATATATTTTTGAATTCTTGAAAATAGATGCATCCGCCTAATAATTTTTTATTTGTAATGGAGGTTTGCTTTTAATTTGTGATTATTTTATAACTTTATGCTAATGCAATATCTATAGTGGCAAAAAATGTATATTTCCTGTTATTTTTCAATAATAAATTATATTTTCAGTTGAACACTATATCACTTCCTTAACTCAATAATAAGAAGGGCAGGTTTCATGTTTCAATACGGAGTTGAAATGTGACGGTTTGTTGCAGGGTTTGACCATTGTATAGTCTAAGGTTTGACCTGGACCACAGAATATATTCTCCTATTCTGTGCCTGGACCAACATTATATTAAAGACACAGAATAGGGGAATTATTCTGGGTTAAAGACCTGTGCATAGCACTGTTTCAAGCGATCGCCACTGGCGCCACACGACGAAACAAATTTACACGGTGGTTTTAGTTAAAACACCATTGTTGCAGAATCTTTTATAAAATGAAAACATGCAAATATGCCTGTTACAACGAAGTTAATATTCGAAATAAAATAAAATATTTGTTTGTTATGTCCCTCTAATTTGACAAGTTCTCATGGCATATTTACATACATTTTCTTAAGGAAAGCGAGTCTAAAAAGAAGCAAGAGTATTTGGTACCTTTTGCATGGTTTGAAATGAACTCGATGGCTAGTTGTAGTGTAAGTAAGCATAAAACGCATTATTAGATTTTTCAGTTTCTTCTTTGTATGGAGGACTATTGGTTCGCTTTGAAGCTATAAACAAAATTTTCTATTTTCATTCCTGCATACGTTACAAAATGCTCTTCCAAAATAATACCTATAATTTTCGCTTCGTCAGCTGATTGATCAGATCATAAAATAAAATAGTGTTTATTCTTCTGCAATTCACCTAATGGTCTGTGCATACCATTTTCTTCATGTGCACGAAAATTTCATGTTATCACAAACAAATCTACCTATAAAAGCTGTATTAATAGGATAAAACTGCCAAATACTGGACGCAAAGACAATTCGTTACCGTAAAAAGAAGGTAAATCGTAACAAAGCTGGATATTTAAAATTTGGAAGATTTTAAACGTCAGAAACTGACCTTCCAATGACCACAGAATACCCCTCCTATAACCTATAATAAGTCGCTGTTTTTTTCGTCGAGTAGCGCCACCCCAGTCCGCAAACAACAAGGAAATATGACGTCATGCTCGGGTCTTTATTATACTGTCGGTCCAGGTTTGACCATAGATTATGGATGGGTTGACATTACAGTTTTACAGTTTTAAAAGTAGTACTTGTCAACATTTGTCAACAGCATTCGTCACGAGAAAATGTAGGTTCTATGTATATCTTATTCATCTTAAAAAATAAAATACATGTTATGCCTTATCATCCTAACTAAGAATTATACCTGCCTCGAGTCCTAGTTAAGGGCCTGGGGGGGGGGGGCACGTGCCCCAGTGCCACCCCCTTGGGTGCGCCACTGATGTCTAATAGTAGTTAGTTAATAGTGCATAGTATAGTGTAATCTTTATAATGATAATTTACAAGTGATAAAAATACGCACCTCTATAAAGTGCGATCATTTTCCGATTTCCCCTCCAAACAAAACGGCAATATTCTCGCCTTCTATAATAATTTTCGTACAGTTTTTGAACTGGGCGATGACAATATGGTCTAAAATTATGCATTTTCAACACTCTCTGGACTGAGCTCCATGATATTTGCAAATATCTTGAACATGTCGTTATTTCTCTTTTCTTATTTTTTAAACTTCCAGTAACTCTCAAGTTGTTATAAATATATTTGAAAATACGTGTGATGAGGTAGGACCAAGGTACACGGGAATAGAGGCCTGCAGACTTATTTATTAACACATACCATCAGAAACCGATAAATGTTATGTACAACAGAAAATAAACCATTCGGAACAATTGAATGAAATTCAGCAATTATTAAAAGTGGCTTTATTCAGCTCTCATTATCGCTTCTCTGTCACTTAATTATCATTTTTAACCAACTTCAAAAAAGGAGGATGTTATCAATTCGGTTGTATGTTTTTTTTATGTTTGTTACCTTAGAACTCCGTCTTTTATAAACCGATTTGGACAATTCTTTTTTATTTGAAAGGGTATACCTACAGAATGGTCCCATTTAAATTTGAAGAAAAAATTCCACCCCTAATGGTAAACAAATAGGGGATGAAATTTCATATTAAACCGATTTCGATGATTCATTTTTTTAGAAAGGGAGTACCTTAGAGGTGGCCCCATTTAAATTTGAAGAAAAAATTTCACCCCTAAGGGTGGAAAAATAGGGGATGAAATTTCATATTGGACCCATTTTGATGATTCTCTTTTTATTAGAAAGGGATTACTTTAGGAGGGGCCCTATTTAAATTTGAAGAGAAATTCCACCAGTAAGGGTGGAAAATAAGGGATGAAATTTCATATTGGACCGATTTCGATGATTCGTGTTATTATGAACGCCATGATGACATCCAAATGGCATTGCTAAATGTGTCATAGTGACACAGTCGTAGATTAAATAAATAATAATTCACTAAAAAATAAGAAATACATAGTTATCTACATTGCCAGATGCGTAAGTGCACTTTTTTGGGCGAGGAGGTTGTTTAAAGACCGAGGCAATGCTCGCGTTGCCTTGGTCATTAAAAGTACCTCCGAGGCCAAAAAAGAGCTTACGCATCGTGCAATGTATTACATTTTTCCTGCTACCGAGAATTTCAGGTTATAGGTACTTTGAATAAAGCTCTAAATACATATGGAGTAGATTGTGAGTAATTGAGTAATAATGATCTTCAAAATAACCTTTGTTCAATTACTAAAAATGATAATCAGTGATAAATATAAGAGCAGAATGCAGCGATAATAAAAAAAATAAAAAAATTTGAGCTTTGTGTGGGATTTAAACCCTGGACCTATGAATTACTAGTCACGTACTCTCACCCTACCGGTAGCCCGGTGCCTGTCAAACTCGTTCGGTTATGCGGCTCTTATTTGACGCCAGAGAAACATTGAAATTATTAATTTTTCTTTGGTAAAATTCGTGTTCTTTATAATCAAAACTAGTTTGTAAAACGATTATTGTGTAATCTATTAAAATTGACGCAAGATTCGCGTTGCTATATATAAGTATTTTATTAATTGTTTTGAGGTCCTTGATGCGTAAGGGTTGCTAAGCAATATTTTTTATACCTAGCAACTACTTTCGCAGCTAGCAACCAAAATAACAGGGCACCTCGAACATTTGACTTTCGCTTTCGGGCCTGTTATCGAGTATGTAAAGTGTACTTACGGGGGAGGGAGCAGGAAAAAATTTTGTACAAAAAAATTAAAACCGACTTCAAAAATTTGCCCGTATGAACACTACACTAAAAATTAAAAAAATAATTAAAAAAATAACACCGACTTCACAAATTTGCCCGTATGCACATTTCAACTAAAATTTTAGAAATATTTTTCTCTTTCTAAATTGAGTTATCTTTGGAGTCGGTGACAGTAAGTTATGATGCCTTGACTGTCACGAGATCCAAAGATAACTCAATTTAGAAAGAGAAAAATATTTCTAAAATTTTAGTTGAAATGTGCATACGGGCAAATTTGTGAAGTCGGTGTTATTTTTTTTTATTTTTAGTGGAGGAGTGTGCATACGGGCAAATTTTTGAAGTTTTTTAATTTTTTTGTAAAAAAATTTATAGAGCAGATTACAGTAGACTACAAAGATAAAACTGGGTTATCTTCTAGTGAGGTAGTAATGAAATGTTAAGGAATAAGCAACATTATGAACATTTATATTTTTATTAATGATAATGAAGTGCCTGTAAAGTGATAATACATAGAAATGAACGTAATAAACTCAATTAAAATAAAAAAAACACGCACACGCTAATTGCTTTATCAATGAAGTACCTAAATATAAATAATATAATATAATGAATTAAAATAAGAAATATCACTTACTCGACCATTTATTTCGTTTTACAATTAACTGATGATAGGATACTCCGCAACAACAATTTCCTTCTGTTAACAACGACATATTTTGTAGAATTGTCAGACAAATTTTTTGTCCTTTATCACATCTGCAATTACGTACTGCCCATAGACTTACTTATAAGTCTATGGTACTGCCCCATTTTTTTCAATGAAATGATGATATATAGTCTTAACTGAATTGAGTTTAATATTACATAAGAAAAGATAACTCCATAATGACGATTTCTAGTTGTAAAATATACAAGGTGTTCCTCTCTGTGCCAACTCAAAATGCTGAATTTTTGAAACTTTATACGGGTCAAAAATCCAGTACATCAAAACCACCCCAGATATTATAAACAAACTAAGTCTAAAACATACAAAAGCCTGCCATATGAGTTAAGGTGGCTGGTGTACTACAACAGTTCATTTAATGGCAATAAATTACGTTTGAAAGTAATATTATTTTTAAAATTTACTTTTTGTTCTAGTTCTCCATTATTAATAACAACAGATATGTGTCTATAAAAAATAACGGATCAAATTAATTAAGCACTTTTACCAACCGATGTTTATCATTTTTATCAGGTACATACTTATGTAGGTATTGTTTCTTTATATTTTTGATCTAGACTCTGTATGTTTAGTCCTAAAACTGAAGCACAAATTCTACAAAAAATCGCGGGCGAATTAAACCAGTAATTTTTTTCACATTTTTTAGTTCTTGATATGAGTGTTCTGCTTTTGTGAGATTCAGCGTGTTCTGCCTGTTCCTTGCAACTTGCAAGTTTCCTTCGGGTTGTTTAAACTAATAATAATGCCGATGTTCATAGACGAACCAATTTTTCCCAACTAAGCGAGTTTGATAGAGGTAGGATAATAACTATTGGCTTGCACGAAGCTGGAATTTCATTCAGGGAAATTACTAATCGCTTAGGCAGAAGTCCAAGTACGATAATGTGTTATGTTAGGGCATGAAGGACTCGTGAAGGCCTAGAGCGAAGTGCCAGGGGTTCTGGGTGCCATCGAGCCAGGACAAATGCTTACTACAGAAGATTACGTCTAATGCTTCTCCGTGATCGCTTCTCTTCTGCCAGATCCATTGCAGATCAGCGGTTTGCTGTTAGCGGTAGACCAATTTTAATATGAACTATATGTATACCGCCGGCTAAGATCCTTTGGCCTCTTGTCTTATCGTGCACATCTTGTTCTTCCTTTGACGGCAGATCAACGCAATCTAAGACTGCAATGGTGTAGAAAAAAGGATTTGTGCTACTTGGCATGGACATGGAATACCTACAGTAGTATTCAGTGACGAATACCGGTTCTGCTTGGCAATGCACGACGGTAGCATGACGGTAAGACGGAGACGTGGCTTAAGACGAGATCTGCAGTATCCTGTTAACCGACACGTGCGGGGAACGTATGGGGAACTATTGCTGAGATAATTCTGATAATTATTGAACGAAAGGGCTTAGAAATAGTTCAGATAATTTTAAAAACAAAGAAGTAACAACGATCTAAATTTGCTGAGTCTCTGAAAGTGGCCATAAAGGGTTGTTAATGGAAATAAGGTAAGGTTGGGTAACTGGGACATAGGGGTAACTGGGGAATACCAAAATAAAATTGGTAGTTGCCGCTGTATTGTTATGTTTTCATAATATTTTGGGTATAGTAGCGCCATCTGTCAATAACAAGTAGGTACAGCTGTTTTGGTCAGGTGACTAATGTGTTAGTAATGGCCGCCTCTATGTATATCGCCTTTTTTGCGTATAGCAACTTTCAACATAACTCGCTTTAAAATGATATCCAAACCTTTCTTGCGTTGTTTTTATATTTTTAACTGGATAACCTATTACAAGGTAAATATTATTAGTATTTGTGTTGTTTTGGTAATAAATATATTAAGGTTAGAATCTGTATGAGGTGTCCCTGTTGTCCCAGTGAAAGTCGAAAAAAGGGAGACTGGGACAGACCGCGACGGGGTAACTGGGACTCACTCAGTCGCTCTTATTTCATGAATGGAATAAGTAACTAAGTACTTATTATTTTAGCCATGGTGAGAACTTATTGTAGAAAGATCGCAAAGGCGGCTGATGCTTGGGTAAAATCCCAAGCAATCAACCTTTTAGTAATATTTTATTGAATCATTTTTCATTTATGAAACGTGTTTTTGTAACTGTGTTGATACAACTTGCATAAAATCTACACCGTTCAATATTTTTTACGAGATTTGGCCACATTTTAGTGGAAGGTCAACAAATGGACCCAATTGCCCCGGAACGGTCATTGTATATTTCAATAGAATATTACCGGCACTTGTCCCAGTTGCCCTGAGTTCTGGGGTAACTATAGGACAGTTTACACTTTTTTTAAAAATCTTCAAATAAAAAGCTCGCTTTAAATTACATAAAATGTGTTTATTTCTTTCTGTCTATCTTCTATACAGGGTGTAACTGAACTAATGGTCAAAAATGAAACCACGTATTCTTGGAGTCAAAATAAGGGCACTTCTTCATATATTTTTTTCTCTTACGGGCCATAGTTTTTTTATACAGAGCGTAGAAATTTAGAGAAAAATACACATATTTCTTAGTATCTCTAGAAGTGTACGAGATATTTTCTTCAAACTTGGCGTGTCACATATGAGCGGATGAGCTGTCAAATTTAAGCTTAATATGAAGCTTCTGAGGTCCCCAGTTGCGGAGATACAGGGTGTTATTAAAATTAATTAGTTCAGAAAAATATGAATACCATGTATAATCGCATTTTTTTAAGTTTGTTTTGAATGGTAAATTCAATGGTTAACAAAAAGTATCTCTTAGAATTTTTCCATATTCTTAGCCGTTTCTTAATTATTTTCAAAGAACTGCAATGCTGCAATAAATAAGTCATTTTAAGAATAAATCTAACAATCTGTGGAAGTCAATTAAACTTGGCTTTATTTGAATCATTTCATTCGAAGAATTGACTGATATGCACTTTTGCTATGGACTTGCCAATGGCAATAATAAACATGTGGAATGGTATAGTTGCGTGTATTGAAAGAGACGGCGGTCATTTCGAACATTTAATAATTTAATTTTCTAGTAGCATTACGTTTCTTTTATTATCGATTTTGCTTTTGTATTTTGTTAAATAAAGTTTAATTGAGATCCACAAATTGCTAAGTTTATTCTTAAAGTGACTACTGTTCATTGCAGCGTTGCCGTTCTTTGAAAATAATTAAGAAACGACTGCCAATATGAAAAAATACTAAGAGATACTTTTTGTTAACCATTGAAGTTTCCATTCAAAACAAATTTAAAAAATGTGATTATACAGGGTATTCATATCTTTCTGAACTAATTAATTTTAATAACACCCTGTATCTCCGCAACTGGAAGCCTCAGAAGCTTCGTGTCAAACTTAAGTTTGACGGCTCATCTGCTCATGTGACACACCAAGTTTGAAGAAAATATCTCCTATACTTCTAGAGATACTTAGAAATATGTGTATTTTTCTCCAAACTTCTACGCTCTGTATAAAAAACTATGGCCCGTAGAAGAAAAAAATATATGAAGAAGTGTTCTTATTTTGACCCCAAGAATACGTGGTTTAATTTTTGACCATCAGTTCAGTTACACCCTGTACATAACTGTTCAAATATGTGCCCAATATTTGCATTATAATTCAATTTTGTTAAATTTGTTTTTTACGTTGTAAGAAAAAAGTTGTAAAACTACATCCCGCTTACCCCACCTTACCTTACTGGGCGTAGAAATTATTTTCGAACAAGGGGCGTGCCCAACCTTCCCGTGCATAACTGGTTTTGACAACAAAACGCCGCGTAGCTTCATTTCATTGCATTTTGGAACCACATACTATGTACCATTTTGTCATCATTTTTCCGAGATATTATTAAAAAGCCAGTTAAATTTTTTTACTTAACAAAATCGAGTCGCGTAATAAAAAAGTTAAAGGGGGTAACAATAACTATTCTCCCTGTACCAAAAATTATTCGCTATCAAAATGGAACGCAATGAACTCGATAAAATTTAGACCCCCCCTATTTCAAGAAAACCAATGGTGTTTTACTCAATGCCCATTTGAAATTTTTTCTTCATTTTGAAACATAACATTCTACCCCCTTATCATTTCTGTTTTTGAATTTAGAAAAATGTTGTAAATATGAGAATTGTCCATGTCCATATTTAGAGAAACTAGAGAAACAACTGTAAAAAACGAAAGTTGCATAGAATTTCCCTCTGAATTCAGCGCATTTGTCAGGAAGACGCTAGGACATCCCGTTTTCGAGATATAAATCAAAGTTATGTTTTTGTAATGGACCACCATGTATATTTTTTTGCAATCTATGCTTTATCTCAATTCCAACGATAATATTCTGCATTAAATGTCTTAACCTTAATATCAAGGATGATATGGAAAAATATTGCTTATGCTTTAATGTCATAGCAAGCTATGGAATAGAACAAAAGAATTGAACTACATGTTTAAGAAATTTAATGCACAATATTTTGCAAACCGTTGGAGGAAACATCTGACATGTATATTCCGTTAGAATCGGGATGTATTTCGAAAATCCAAAAATATACATGGTGTTTCATTAAAAAACATTATCTTGATTAATAATATCTCGAAAACATTGTTCGATCGTCTTTCTGACAATTGTAAGAGATTTTTTCTAGGCAAAAAATAAAAAAGTTAGGGAAAGTGTATTTTTGCGTGATTGCACTGTACAGGGTGTCTCAAAGAAATTGTTAAGTCTGATTATTTCCCTAGTTTTTAAAATGAAAAGTCCAACTAAAAACCAGATGACGCAGTTTTTCTGGGAAATCTGAATCTAGTTCAGAATTTATAGACAATTCTCGAAAAATTAAGACAGAAACAATTTTTTCGTAAAAATAAAAAATATTGTTTGATTGTATTTTTAATATTAAGGATAAGGACCAAAATAATAAAATTTGCTCATTTATAATTCGAATATCACTTACAGTAACCAGAAGCAAAGATATATTATATCTTTGCCAGAAGTAAATAAATATTTTTAGAACTTGTTATTTTTCTGTAGATTTCTTAGAATTACATTTTCAGTGATAATGTAACACTAATAATAGCAAAACATCGACAACAACGCTAAAATCTAAGAAATTGGCGTTTTTGGTGTATGACATTTACGCCCTGGAAAATTATTTGATTTAATATTTTTTTGTAGGGCCTTTCTTTATAGCAATAAAAGCGAAAAAACATTGGTTGAGCTTTATATTTTCAATATACTTCAACAATTTTCATGTTAACTTTTTCTAAACTTTGTTAGTATCAAAAAAGGGCTTCAATATCTATATTAATTTGTATTGTTGAAACCTATCATCACCTACCTAAGTATTTCTATTGTAGTCAGAATGACGTGTAGACAAATTCTATTTTTATATATAATATGATCTGTTTATAGTTGGTAGTGAAAATTTAACAAAGAAAGCTGGCAAAGGAAACAACATTTCCAGATTATTGCAGGTGGCTGCACCGAAAATACAGCTCCACATAAGAAAGATGCTTAATTGCAGCTGTCAAATGGATTCCAACATTTAAGCTGAATATACAGGGTGAGTAATTGATAATGGCACAACAGGCGTTTCGTTCGGGGCACGTTTTGGCAATTTCAACGCAAACGGTTGATTTGATCGTTATGAAACAAAAGTAGGTATCCCTTTGTTGCAGAATGAAAAGATGCTCTAAAATGATGAACCTGCAGGACCAAAAAGATAACCTCTAAAAAGTTACGAGTAAAAGCACGATCCAAAAACAACTCAAGTGGCTCTCTATGTGAGATACGTATAAATTGACGTTTTCAGCTTATTCTCCGTCCCCAAAAACATAGCAGTGCCAAATTTCAGTTCAGCAGCTTGATTATTTCGGAAAATGTAGCTAAAATGCAATTTCAAAAAAACAAACTTCAACGCCCTGCGTCTTTTAAACAAACAACATTTCTATAATGGTAATATTTTGGCCCAAAGTATATGCGGTTGCACTATGTGCCATTATTAATGATTCATCCTGTATAAATATAGTCCATTTCAAAATACTAGAGTAATAAAACACCATTTTGTAAACAAATCTTCATGCGAAATCTCCGACCCCCCCTATTATTTCTCTAGATTTTTCAGCTAGACAAAAGAAATAAATATAGGGGGGTCGGAGTTTTCGTGTGAACACTCTGTACAGGGAAACTCCTATTTTTGACAGAGATAGACGCAAACTGATATCGGTGTCTGAGGCTCATTTTTTATGATAAGCTTAATGGAGAAAACCGCAAATCGCGTTTTTCGAAAATGTGCGGTTTCGAAAAGTGGCCGTAACTTTTTTCGGATTGAAAATTTGGTGTTTCTCTAACAACATTCCTAAGGCACTTTTTTATAACGCAAGATACAACGACAATAAGGATGTAAGATTAGCGAGTGTAAATGTAACAATTACAAGAAAAGGTGATAATGGGCAAACACTCAAAGTTAACAAAAACAAAAAACTAGTAACCGCATACACGTGTTTCATGCTATTTGGCAATCATCAGTACGGTGTAACATTAACATTAACATCACTAGTTTTTTTTGTTTTTGTTAACTTTGAGTGTTTGCCCATTATCACCTTTTCTTGTAAAATTGTTACATTTACACTCGCTAATCTTACATCCTTATTGTCATTGTATCTTGGGTTATGAAGATTTCCACGCAGGTCGCTTTAGCAGCCTCCGTGGCGATGTTAGTACAAGCCCCAAAATAGGGGATGTGCTGACTGAAGCTGCAAATGTGCTGTTGGCTCCTGCCTGGACTTCATTTGTTGCTTCCCAAATTATGCCTATCTTTTGATTTGGTTAATGTTACACCGTACTGATGATTGCCAAATAGCATGAAACACGCGTATGCGGTTACTATTAGTTTTTTGTTTTTGTTAACTTTGAGTGTTTGCCCATTAGCACTTTTTTACGTAGCATGTAATGCTGCTACTACATTTTTTGCAAGACAATGGTTTAAGAGTTACCGGTGAAAAAAATATTTTTTAATGAAACACCTATATATTTTTACATTTTTAATACAGCAAAATATTACCATTCATATATGATTTACTTAAATAGTTATCAATTACTAATAGCTTTTCTGATTTCATGTGCGTATGTGAAGCGAGCCCTTTCAACAGTAGGCTTTGGACTGTCAAATTTTCAGTTAAGCTGTTTAGGCGGTGTAAAGATTTTTTTCACCGGTAACTCTTAAACCATTGACTTGAAGAAAAAATGTTGTAGCAGCATTGGATGAAAGTGCTTTAGGAAGGATTTTACAAAAACACAAACAAAATTTACGGTTACCTACTTTTCGAAAACGCACATTTTCGAAAAACTCAAGAACGGTGACGCAGATATCGATTTGCGGTTTTCGCCATTAAGTTTCTCATTAAAAATGAGCCTCAGACACCGATATCAGTTTTCGTCTATCTCCGTTAAAAATAGGAGTTTCCCTTTAAAAGTGTCCAATTTGGCCGTCCCTGTACAGGGTGATCCAAACTCGACGCCCCAGGCCTACAACTGGAACACGAAAACTCAAAATAAAATTTCGAAAAGAGGTTCTTAAATAGGATTTTGACCGAAAATTAGCTTTTTTGATGTTTGGGAAAATGGCCGCTGTGACGTCATCGATATTATTTTCCCAGAAACATACCAGTTTTTCTCTATATATTGAAAGTCCTTATCATTCTCAACAACTTTTGTAGGGAAAGATTTTCTGTATCTTTTATCATCGTTCAAAATATACAGGGTCAAATATGTAAAAAACATGGATTTTTTTCTAATTATTTTTCGAAATCTAGATAGCTATGAAAACAATTGATAGTCAGAAATTATTTAAGAGGATGTTAGGGTGCCTTGCGCACCTCAAGAAAGAAATTTAATTCTATTAATAAAACTAAATAATTTTTTTCCATCAATCCTTGTGACTTTTTAAAATTTTAATAATCCCTGGTCACAATTCCGACGATCAAAACAATTCTTCGCAAAATTTAAAAACAAACTACAAGTTCATATGAATTTTTCCTTCTATTTTTAAGAACTCTGTCGCATATTAAATTTTCTCTATCAAAACCTGAGATATTATACCATGTATTATGTAGACAAATTTTCCTAATAGGTCGCCGTGAACCATGGAAAATATACCTACGTGTAATGTGTGTGGTGTGTGCCTTGAATACAACATCACTCTGCTTCCTGTTTATAAATTTGGCGGTATTGCCACGTATACATAGGTACACATCATAAAAAGTATCCCAAACAAAATGTATAATTTGTCTGGATATATTTAATAATAATAATAAAAATTAAATTCGTAAAGTCATAGGCGTAGATAGATAGCCGCGGAGATATTTTCGATATGGCCACACCCCTACGCGAACACGTGATTGGGCCTTCAAACTCCTGCAGATTTATAATAGCTTTACGACTCCGCACTCTCCGCAGTAGTCCAAGCAAATATTTGATTTTTTGTGAGACGGACAATAATTATTCTTCACTTACCTATCACCTCGGTTTTATTCGAACTCTAATTCTAATTTGAAGGTTTATAAACAATAAATTAAATAATAACAATATATATTGTAAGTGTGGCGACATTATACCTACGTCATATAATATTGTTGTACCTATTTGCGTCTTTATCTTTTATACCTATCAGTTGAAATTGGTACAGTATTGATTTTCCCGGACGATCATAGAATCCGGCAACGCCGTGCCGGCAACTGTTTTATTTTAATGTGTTTGTCTGGGTGCGTGTGCACATTCGAGGTTATCATAACCTAGCTCGAAGTGAGTGCAGAGTGCAGACGTATTATTTTAGCTGTAAATAATAGTTGTGTATCAGTATATATTACTTACTAGTGTAATAACTTTGAACAATGGGACGCGTAACGTGCGTGGCATGTAAGAAAAACCGTAGGACAAAAAATATTACATTTCACAGGTACGTACTGGTATAGGTATAAACTTTTCACCAAATGTCCGTTATTATATCTCAAATCGAGTTTGAAAGTAAGTAGGTAAAAATGTTGACTAAAAGAAGGAAATTTCTACACAAATTGTTTGCAAACTATTTACGTTATAATTAGCATACTTGTTAATAAACCTTATGATTTGTAGGATGCCTTCTGATGTGAATAGGGCGAAATTGTGGTGTGCAATATTTGGACTAAAAATGGAGAATCTCCCACTACATGCTTACATTTGTTCGTCCCACTTTAACGATGAAGATTTTGTTTGGCGTGGCGTGGGCCGTAGCAAACAAAAGTTCCTCCGTAAATCAGCTTTGCCTGTAATTATTCAATGGTGTTCAATTAACAAAAATGAATGATTATTATTTCATTACAGTTGTTAATTTTAAGGGATGTAAGCACTGATAATACGTCAGATGAAAGTGATGGAACCTCGGAAGCAACAGTAACTGCTCTTGTCGATTCTTCGACAGATTCTAATGCAGAAGATTTAGAAGGTAATAATGAAGCAAGTATGGATCAAGAGAGTACAAGGTAAAATAAATAAATAAATAAATTTTATTATCATAGTCTCCAAATACATTATTGTTTGCAGTGAGTCAAACCTTCCACAAATGTTAATGTCCGAAGAAAAAAAATATGGCACTTTTTTACCCTCAGCTTCAGCTATAGCACCAGGAACAGGCACATTGTCAACCTCACCTTTGAAAATACTTGCCAATGCCACTACACTATCAGCACCATTAACTGCTACATCCTCGGAAACATTATCAGCTGGGGATACAATGTATTAGTAGGTATAATTAAAAATAAATAGAAATTTATCATATCATATTATTTAGGATTCAGGAAGATTTTACTCAAGAAGAAAAAAAACATATCCTACAACTGGACAATGCATCGGGTAATGAACCTCCACGGGAAAGGTTGGTACTATCAAAGTTTACAGAATAAAAATATATTCTGTAAACTTTGGTACTATTATGTCGAAAATAATGTTCCATTTCCAAGTCACTGTTTAAAATTAATATTCTAGAATTTTCGAAATATGGCTAAATAATGAAATTTGTATTTGACAAACCATTTTTCACGGAACATTTAATTTTATAAAATATATTGGTAATATGATAACATATTATATTAAACAATATATTCTTGCACTTGACTATGTTAATGCATAATAATATAAACATAAATCCCAAACTAAAAATATTTTTCGTCTGGGATATACCATGTCAGGTGGAAATAAAGGTTCAGATATATATTATTATGTATCTATATGTCATTGATTTAAAACTTTGAATAAAGAACCCCAGGAAGCTGCGAATTTTGCCTTGGACCGGGATAGTCTCTGCTTATGGCGGGATGCCGTTTCCGTTTTTACAGTGGCGCGTAACTTTGAGTTGTTTCGACAAACTAATCCAGTCACAACTCCTCATTTTTCGTGAAATCAGTACCTACAATACAGGCAAAACATTATAAGGCGCGTTTATATCTTTAAGTTTAGGAATCCTTAATAATACAGCAATTCTAATTTTAAATTTCCAATTATAAAGAAGTAGCTACCTACACAAACGCCTATGCCACTTTGGTGCATAGCCTCAAAAGTTCATTTAAATTACAAAATTACTTACCGATGGATTATTATCTTCAAACATTTTAGTTTTGGCGGTCATACTACACCGTCTCACGTACCTATTTTATAATATTCATAGAGCTTTGGCTCCTTCTGGGATTCTTTTTTCAAATTTTTAACTACATATATCTATAAATTATAGTCAACTTGAATTATTATCAACTATTTTTTACTGAACTGATTTTCCTAATTCCAATTTTATAATTTTAGGCGTAAACTGAAACATAATATTCGATACTTTGGTGATATAAATTTGGAAGATTTGAATGATGAGAATACGAGACATTTGTGTTGGAATATTATTCAAAATACTTTTGCAAAGCAAAAAAGAACCATTGGAATTCTCCGTGAAAAGTCAAGGAGGCGAAGAATCTTGTCTCTTCGGGCACTGACGAAACATTTAAAGGAAAAAATCTCATATCTGAGAATGCTCAAGAGATGGCTAAAGTAAGGGTTAATCGTATTCCTTTTTTTATTTTATGATCATGATACTAATGTATATGATTTATTAATAAAAATAAAACTAAATTTTGCTGCAATAATTACCTTGTAAAAATACAAATAACAAATAATACAAAACTCAAGGGACGTAATACGTTGTGAATACATTTACTATATTATAAATTAGTTTGTTGTATTAAACCAAAGAAATACTCCGAGAATGTGTATATGTATTTGTATTCATTGTAAAGTGTAAAATACCTAACACGGAAATTCTTATTTTAAGTTACTAAAGTCTATCCAAGATACAGCGGCAGTGGATCAAAACATTGGCCACCACGTGACCTATTCTCTTATTGGTCTGGCCTTCATAAAATGTCAAGTGTTTACGCGGAGAGCAGAATGCAGGGCAGGCTCTTCCCTCAGGACCCTCAGTCGACTTTCCTGCATATTTTAGATCGGATCGCGAGCAGTATATTCTGTAAATTTATGTTGCTACTTAATTTAAGGAAATTTATAAAGATCCACGAAAGGCAGAAACACACATTTTAGAACTTCTAAAAGAATTAGTTGAGAATTACATGCCACTTGGAATCTCATATTAGTCCGACCCTGGTAATCGATCGCAAGGCGGTCATGTGACTTTGTTTATATCTACTGCCTCTGTATCTTGGATAGACTATAGGTAGGTACTACCTAATAACTTTGCCCTACTATGTTAAATATCTTCATTACTTTGTTAACCAAGGCAATCTAAAAAGTAATAATTTTATACACTCCTGTATTATTTTATAGATTTGATTTTTTATGTAAAATTCTTGCTCAGAAAGGATGTACAACAAAAAAGTATTCGTTGCAAACTGTAACATATGTAAACTTATCAATAAAGGAATTTGGTTATAAAAAAAAACATTTACGATATATTTTTCTTTCTTCTGCACTAAAATCCACCTACTTTAGGTCTGAGCATTTCCGATGGTTTTAATCGTTCTTGCTATACTATTTACTTACTAGGTATGTAAGTTCTTGCGTGGTGAGAGAATATTTATTTAATATACTCCATTTTATGATGATGCAAAAAATTTGAAAATGTTTCGGCGAATCCTGTATCTACTATAATAGGGAGCTTATAATAAAAATGCCATAAAGTAGGTATTATATTTTTTGTATAACTGCAGGAAATAGAATAACTTTACCGGTTGGAAATAATATCTATTTTTTACTATATTACTTTAAATTAAATAATAACATTGCCAGTGGCAACGAAATCAGCACATACCTACACCTAAACAAATATTTGTTTTGATTTGATATTGTATACATAATATGTTGACGGATTACATTGCAATTTGTTATTATTAGTGTACTTGTATTTTGTCTGGGATTTTCTCATAATTATCCCGATTTAAACCACAACACGCATTTAAGGAATTTTATTAGTAACCTACAGGTAGGTGGTTTTACTTGCCTTTTATACCTACAGGGTGAGTCAGTCATCATGTAAAAAATATTAACCACCTGTGGAAAAAAAATATAGCTTAATTTAAATCTGAAATTAAAAAATTTCAAAAGTCAACCAAAAAAATAAAAGAAAATATTGTGTAAGTGTATTAAAACCCCTTATTACCGGCGCTTTCATAGACAGCTAGTAAGTTCGCCCGTCAAGACTGGTGCGTAGTTGCCAGTCGCACAACATAATATCATAAATTTACTTGTTTTTTACGTTTTCGCAGAAATCTCAAAAAATGTGGCAATATTGAGAACATCCTATAAAATATTGATAATTTATAGTGGCTTTTACATTTTTGGTGAAACATTTTTCAGCAATGACAAAAAAAACAACATAGTCTAAGTTAATTTATTAACTTTTTGACTAGCTTTTTGGTTTCCCAATGTCAATCCTTTTCTTATTTTTTAAATATCGATGTAATATTCAAAATTGTGCTAAGCATCAATTAAAACTGCGCCCAAAATATACAAACGCACTACTTACCTGTCACTACTGTTTAGAAGACTATACTATACATAGTCTACACTCGTCTGTTCCTGAGCTTCAGAACTTAGTACACCCTAACACGTATAAGAAACCTGTTATAATACAGTAATACGCCTACTGCCGTATAATAAAACTTCGAATCCATGATGAGATATTTCCATAAGATTGTACCAGTGACCGGTAGCAATTTTCTCGTGTAGCAGGCAGATCGGGCGGTAGCAGCTACCATACAATCCACATCGCCAATCGGAGATCTGAGAGGTACAGCTATGGCCAGTTTGAACTTGCAGTGTCTTGGGGGTTTCTGAGAGGCCATCCGGCTACATCGCTAGCCGCCATTATCTTCTTCAATGAAGCAGATTTAGCAACGCCGCTAGGGTATTGGTATTGGGTTGGGTAATAATATGAGTGGGTCAATTTTATTGATGCAAAATTTCCGAAAAATTTCTGGAAAATATTAAGATTTCCAAAAAACCCACAATTTAGTCATTACTTTATCAATAAAACCAAATATGTACGGCTGCGGCCAATTTTAACTTGCAATGTCTTGGGGGTTTCTGAGATCGCTAGCCGCCAGCCGCTTTCGTCTGCCTTCCCTTCACATTCGATTTGAAAATAACTATTGTTTGTAGAGTTATAAATAACGGTTAGGGAACCTTCTATTTGGTGTCGACTGAGGCTTTGGTTAATAATCATATATGATCCATATCATAATATGAATAGGAAGTAAAAAGTTTGAGTTGCTCTATCATGACAATGTGTCCCATTAATAGGTAACGGTGTACATAGAGCTGCATATTATATTTTGAGACAAAATATTACGATTGAGCTTAGAAAGTACCGGTCAAATCTCAATGGTTACTGATTATTATATTATATTGAAGTTCTTTTTTGAAATTGAATTATATCTTCCCAAGTAATCAAGCTTCTGAACTGAAATGTGGCACTGCTGTGTTGAGGGTGGAGAATAAGCTGAATATGTCAATTTCTACGTGTCTCACAAAGGGCGCCACTTGCACTGTTTTCCATCATGCTTTTATTCATATTTTTTTTTAGGTTCTTGGCCTTGCAAGTTCATCATTTTAGTGTATCTTTTCATTTTGCAATAAAAGTATATTTTTAACGTTAGGAAAAAGGTATAATAGTATATTTTACTTGTTTCATAACGATAAAATCAACAGTTTACGTTGAAATTCGTAAAATATGCCCTAAAACACCTGTTAGGTCCAAAATTCGAGAAATAAAATTGTCACCAGCCGCGTTTTTTTAAGTAGGTAGGTAGGTATAAATTCTTTTATTTTTTTGCGATTTTTTTTTTAACACAAAACCGGGAACAAACGCATAGTGCATAGTGTATTAACAACAGAAGCGTGAAATAGTTAAATAATGTTTTCCTTTTTAATTGTCTATTTGTTTTTTTTTATAACCTGAATAGAAATAGGTAAGTAGGTAGCTAGGATTGCGTTGTATAATTATAATTTGTTGCACACTCCCTTAATGCAGAAAGTTAATTTATTTTTGGATTAATAATATATGGACATTCTACATTAGCCTTATCCGTTGTTCTAGATATACTTTAACTTTTTCTGGACAGTTTACTTTATCCACGACTAATGAAAAATACACGCTTGAAATTTGAAAATAATTGCATGCACCCACCCTATTATCTACCAGTCAAGGTTGATCTACATACCATAGTTGATATCTATCAACTATAAGCACACATTTTTCGGCCAATCACCACTCTGCATTTTGCATAGCTTAACACTTCCTATTGAATTGTCGTTCTAATATTGGGCGATGCCTATATTGTTTGCTTTGGATGACGGCAACTGATGCTAAAGAAACAAAACAATTTGTCAATTTGTGATTAAATTATAGAAAAAAAGAGTTCAGAATAGTCAACATGATTTCGAATAATATTTTGTAGCGATTTCGAATATTCTAAACTCTTATGAAGTGGTGGAAAAAGCATAGTGCCCAGCCGCAGACATTATAGACAGTATTTATTTGATTGATTGGTCCATTACAGGTAAATTCAATACCTTTACGACAAATTTACAGTGAAAAATACACATTTGCTTATAATAAATTTAAATTTGAAAATATACTAATAAAAAAATACAAATACTTACCTAGAGCTAGTTTATTTATTTATTTTATTTATTTATTTATTGCCCAACAGAAAAAATCCAATTACAGGAAAACATAAAAAATTAAATATAAAATTAAGTATAAAATTAAGTATAAAGTAAACATAAAGCAAACACAATTTCATAACAAATAAAATCTGTACAGGGTGCCTTGTAAGGGACACCCTGAATATTACAATAATCAGCAGACTACTATACTACTACTACTAAACTACTACTATACAACTTAGTACATAACGTGAAATTATGAAAAGCATTCAAAGCCACAAAGATTTAAAAGGAATTAAACAGATAACATTCATCAGACAGCAAAGTGAAAAGTTATAAAGAATGCCCCAATCAATCTCCGAAAGTACCATGTACAGTGCTGGATATTGAGCCTTCCTAAAATTATACATTTTATGCTTATTGGAAACATCAAAACAAACATTAACAAAATACTTAAAGCTGGGTGATGTAAACTCTCCCTCTCAAATAAACATAGTTTATTTATTTATATGAATTTTCTGTAATCTGCGTTTTAGTATCACCGACATTTAAAAGGAACATTGAAATCGCCCATATAAGGAAAAACTTATGGTGACAAATTTTAAGAAAGAAGAATTCTAGGAAACTCTCATAATCCGCGATTGATACACGTGGTGGAGGTGGAGGTGGAACATACAGAATAAAGTGTATGGTGAGGGGCGTGGATTAAGACTACTGATTACAGTACAATAACAAAACCATTAAAAAACTGAGATGATGGCCATAACTCGCGAGTTATAGTCATTATATACTCGTTCGCAGTATCCCCTCGCCCTGCGGGCTTGGGTCGCAATTTTTCGAAAACGAGTGATGACTCTTCTAACGCGCTTGTTGAGTAATATATAATTTCTGTTTTGAAAATGCCTCTAATGGGTTTTAGGTTGGTGTAATAAAGAAGATACATAGTACCAATATTCTTCGAAAAAGGAGGATTTTATATGAAATTTTATTTAATTTTTACGGGCAATTCTCTAGTAAATGGTAGGAAACACCCCGATTAAAGAAAACAAACTTTTAATTTACGTTATCATTGACTTCATTAAAGACGAGCTTAATCAATCTAATATACCCGTAATTTGATCAATCGACTATTTAGTGTCTGTCGATTGATCGATTATTTTATTGAACAGTGTAATAATTTTCCTAAACGTATCTCGGTATATAGTCTGTTTGGGAATGAAGGTATATAAGGCCTCAAATTAGGTACGAATGACAAGGCAAACTTGACCATTTCAGCAGCATGCTCTTTTGCTACAAATCTGATGTGTATAATACCGATACATTTTCGCCAAAACATCGTCTCATTTAGTAAATTTTACAGTACGGCAGTTTTTTCAATAATCCTGTTTAGAAATGTTCCATTGAATTGAAAATTGGCATCGGTACTTATTATGATGTTTTTTTGAAGAAAATTCGTTTGTGTAATTTAAGCGCGCCGGCATTATTGTTGACAATAATTTATAAACCAAGTGACATTTCCTCAGCCGCGATTGTGTTTTCAACGTCCACGGCTAATATGATTTTCCAAGCGTTAAGCAAACCCCGCATTTTATGGGCGAAAAGTGGGTTTTTCGTAAATTAATCGAAAATTACTGCATTTAGGTATAGGAAACCTTATACAACGTTGTTATCATTTTTAGTGGTGAATAAGATCGCATTTAAAAAAAATGGGGGTTTCCATTTGAAAATTTCGAGATTTAAGCACATTTTGAATGCAATTTTTATTCATATTTTGTGAACACCCTGTATAAGAACGGATTTATTTCTCAGCAGGGATCACTAGGTCAGGGCTTCTGTTACACGATGCCAAAAATTCGTTTTGAAATTTCGCGGTTTCCTCGTATAAATTGCTAATTGAATTTAGGTCTGCACCTGTAATTGCAAATATCTCAAAAACGGTTGGATTTAGACATAGGACATGTTGCATGTTTTTGTTCCAAAATGATACCTAGAATCCAAAAATGCAATAATATATAGGGTGTTCTATTTGAGATAAGAAAGTTGATATCGACTTCCGGTATAACCGGAAGCGCCAGATTCACCAAAATATTTTAGTTGAGCAGCGCCCATCGGCATTGGTGAGGTGCCAAATTTTCAGAATTTTCCTACTTTTAGTTTTCCGTATATAGATCGTTGCAGTTCATGGCGGGCCACCCTGTATATCACACCAATAAAATTATTTACTTAGAAACCCTTATAACTTATAGAAAACTACGTTATATTAAGATAATTTTGAATTAGAACTACATTCACACAATGTTTTCCTATAAATCTCAACGAATTTTGTGGTACTTACGTTCTAACTCCGCAGTGATATACAATGAACTAAAAGGTCGTAAAATACTTCGCCGCATCGTAAGTAGCACTTTTTGTACCACGTGACTTGCACCTTACGATGTTTTGGAGACCATGCGATGTTTTCGCATATACAAATTAAATTTGTTTACATTTTTATATGACTTATTACGTTACACTTAATTCAGTTTTTTCTCTAAGACTATGCTATTCTACCTTAACGATAATTTGCTGGAAGGTGCCCGACTGTTTGTTAGTTACGATAGTTCAAAAAACCCCATTCTCTCCAAATTTGTCTCACACTGTTTTGGCAAAAATGTATCGATACGCAAATTATTCGAGTGAGCTGGAATGATATATTTATTGCAAACGAAAAGTTTAGAAAAGGGTGTAGGTATTTTGGACATAACAGATGGGTATAATTATGTAAAAGATGGGGGCTAGCAGATTTAGAGAAAAAATTATATTCGGAGAAAAAATGTGGCCGTATTTATTGTATTTTAATGCATATAAATCGAACTTCTTCATCACACTTCTGCAAAACCCCGAAAAAATTAAGTGAACAGCATATAAATAGGTAGGTAGGGTAGGTATCAAGAGTGCTGTGCATTTAAAAGAAGGGCAGGTAAAGACCCAAACACTAATTATTATTGTACCTAATTGCAAAACACTTATCCTATAATATATAATAAATAATGTCCCTGAAGTTAGCGATGGTTTCCCAGTGACGAATTTTTAAAGCGGAGGCAAGTTGGGGACATGGCCAATCCGCACCAAAGTTAATACTAGAAATTAACTGTTTTATTGTTCCTTAACCTGAGGGTGGGATAACCCCAAAATTTTTACAGGTAACGTGCAACCCCTCGGAGTTAAGTTGAGAAAAAAATCCATCGTAACTAGCGTAGAAAGGTTACAAACCTATGGTGAAAGCACCGAGCGCATATGACGCCGTCTGAGGCCGCCGGAGAAAATAATCTTTTTCTTAAAAATTTGAGGGGGGTTACACCTTCAGCTTTTGACAGGGGACGGGCAACACCACAGGGCTTAAGTCGACAGAAAAAAATCGACCGTGACTACCGTTCAAGGGTTTTAAAACGAGGGTCGGAAGACCGAGTGCATATGACGTCGCCGGAGAAAATAATGTTTTTTCTTTAAAATTTGAGGGGGTTACAGCTTCAGCTTTTGACAGGGGACAGGCGACACCACAGGGCTTAAGTAGAAAAGCCGAGTGCATATGACGCCGCCGGAGAAAAAAATTTTTTTCTTAAAAATTTGACGGGTTTACACCTTCAGCTTTTGACAGGGGACGGGCGACATCACAGGGCTTAAGTAGACAGAAAAAAATCGACCGTGACTACCGTCCAAGGGTTTTAAAACGAGGGTCGAAAGGCCGAGTGCATATGACGCCGCCAGAGAAATTTTTTTTTTTTCTTAAAAATTTGAGGGGGTTACACCTTCAGTTTTTGACAGGGGACCGGCGACACCACAGGGCTTAAGTAGACAGAAAAAAATCGACCGTGACTACCGTCCAAGGGTTTTAAAACGAGGGACGAAAGGCCGAGTGCATATATGACGTCGCCAGAGAAAATAATTTTTTTCTTAAAAATTTGAGGGGGTTACGCCTTCAGCTTTTGACAGGGGACAGGCGACATCAGAGGGCTTAAGTAGACAGAAAAAAATCGACCGTGACTACCGTCCAAGGGTTTTAAAACGAGGGTCCAAAAGCCGAGTGCATATGACAATGCCAGAGAAAATAATTTTTTTCCTAAAAATTTGAGGGGTTTACACCTTCAGCTTTTGACAGGGGACGGGCGACATCACAGGGCTTAAGTAGACAGAAAAAAATCGACCGTGACTACCGTCCAAGGGTTTTAAAACGAGGGTCGAAATGCCGAGTGCATATGACGCCGCCAGAGAAAAAATTTTTTTTTTCTTAAAAATTTGAGGAGTTACACATTCAGCTTTTGACAGGCGACACCACAGGGCTTAAGTAGACAGAAAAAAATCGACTGTGACTACCGTCCAAGGGTTTTAAAACGAGGGTCGAAAAGCCGAGTGCATATAACCCCGCCCGAGAAAATATTTTTTTTTCTTAAAAATTTGAGGGGCAAAAGCACCTGCTCGATCCCAATTTCCATTGTGTATTATCGTTTGGAGGCATTTTACAGGGGTCCCCTCATAAACTACATTAATTCTGTTTTAAACTATCCCTAAACTTTAGTATTTCTCATACAAACCCCGTAGGGGATTTGCATTTATAATGAGCCATTCGAAAACTATGCTCTACAGAAGATAATCGGCAAAATATTGCTTTTTATAATGTCAACTAAGTATTTACATTCTTTTTTATTGGTGATAAAATTTGTACTTTTCCAGGGCTACCTCCACAATATGGGCTATACAGCGGCTTCATGGGGTGCTTCGTATACTTCTTGTTCGGCAGCTGCAAAGATATCAACATAGGCCCTACTGCAATTATGGCCCTCATGATACAGCCATACGTAACGAAGATGGGCTGGGAAGGCGCTGTTCTTATCACATTCTTAGCTGGATGCATAATTCTGATTTTGGGGTTACTTCGATTAGGTAAGTAGGTACCTACCTTATAATTCGGGGTGAGTAAAAAGTATGGAAAAATGTTTATATTGCTTAAAATATTGGTTATTTAAAAAATATATATTTACATGACAAGATGCGTAAGCGTCGGTGCACTTGTTTGGTCGAGGAGGTTGTTTAAGTACCGAGGAAATACATATACTTACACATCGAGTAATGTATTACATTTTTCCTGCTATTGAAAATTTCTATTTTGGTACTTTGAATTAAACTTTAAATACACTAAGGAGCAGAGTGTGATTGTGATATTTTGAAGATATTTTGAAGATATAATGTTTACCTTTATTATTGATATTGTAATGACAATAAGGGCTGAATAAGAAAAGTATATTGTAAAAACTTGTCAGAAAAATATTGTTTTGATTTTGCTACTGTAGTAGAAATATTCTAAAGCCATTCTTTAATTACTAAAAGTGATAAAAATAAAAAAATTAAAAAAAACTTTGAAGAAATGTTGAAAATGTTGGTCATTATTATCATTTCTCAATTTTGGAGTCGTCTTTGAAAATAATTTATCACATTTATTAAAGTGGAAGGCAATGCCCTTCTTGCCTCTCCAGTAAATTTTTAGAAAAAACCGTTTGCAACAGTGTTCATTTTTTAGGGGGCTCTTATTTTCGGGTCGTAGAACGCGTTGGTAAATTATGGCAGGCTAATTTCTAATACACATTTTAATGGTTCACTGCACAGAATTTTCAAAACAATAATTTTTCTCGAAAACGGTGCATGTCATCCAAGATCAACAAAAGCACCTTTTTTTTAAATACCTACCCTAAAATTTCATAAGTCTGGAAAAAAGCACACAAAGAATTTTCAACCTTTGCCCCGCCCCCACACTACCTCTAATCTGGTAAATGTCCTCAAAGGAGCAAACTGGTATGTAAGTGAATGCAAATTTTCAATATCCAAATCCATGTGCCTAATCGATAATATTTTTAAAAAATATTTTTGTTTAAACTGAAATCTGAAATACGAGCAAAATGAAATGTTTGCTAATTAAATTATGACGCCAAGGTAGGTATAGAAAATAAGTCTCATATTTTTATAAGTGTTAATACGTACCGTTTATATAGTTTTTAGGAATTGATCTTGTATTTGAAATGTTAATAAGTATGCGTTGTGTGAATCATTCATTAAAAAATATTAATACTAGGATAATAAACAATTAATACAAAATTCTTTATGTCACTATCGGTGTCACAAGTTCTCCGTTCTGAAAGAAAGCACCATTCTAGACTCACCCTGTAGGTATGTGATGGCTCGAAATAATACCATGTTGAAATTAGGACAACTTGAAGTATCGAATATCATCCTAAAAATATGATTGTTTTAAAACGCTGCGCTGGGTCATTTTCATTGTCAATGGTTAAAGTGCTAATATTTACAACCAATATCGTATGGTAGTAATAGTTATTTATGTACCAAGGCACTGAAGTTCAACTTTTTATGACTCATGTGGAGTTTAGTTGCTGAGGCCTCTGGCCGAGGCAAATAAACCACATGAGTCATAAAAAGAACTTCAGTGCCGAGGTACATATTATATTTTTCTTGAAATCGGAAAAAAAAAGTTTTATTAGGCAAGAAAATAATAATAAGGGATCACCCGTCTACGAACCGACTACGCGCGGCGTTGCTTGACTTTACCGATCGCTCTACCTAGGACAAGCATAATGATGTACGGCACCTTCTGACAGAAAAACCAAACTGCTGCTTCTTGTGCAGCTTACACAACAAATCTATTGTTTTTCAAATTTACTAAAATATGTATACTGAAGGATTGCGCTTCTATAGGAAACAATTTCGCAATGTGTACGAAAAGTTAAATTAGCCTTTATCGGCCGGGTTTTGAATATTTGGTCACTTTTGACGGGCGATTTCTCCGCGTCTGACGTTTGATGTTTACATCTCGCCAAGGCCTACTTATTGAAAAAATCGTACAATAATGGGCTACATTATTGTACGATTTCTGTGCTTTTAATGACGATTTTGGGACATTTTAATGCCGATTTCAAGAAAAAACTGTTTATAAGCGTCATATTCCTGTAAAAAGATTTAAGATAAAATGAAAATGTAAGTGTGGCAACATGAAAATTACGTTAAAATCCACAAGTAGTTTCACCTGGAATAATTCAAGTTTTGAAAAACCGGCACTTAGGTAACGTTCATCAGATGGTGAAAAATGGTGTTATCTAATTATCTGCCATCATTGAGTAAAGAATAGAATTGTTCCTTTCCTCAATGCTGCCATTTCTATTTTGTACCCAACGTACCTACCTTTTATATTAGATATTTGGATAGTAATTTTTAACAGTATAATATTGTGCAAAAAGTTAAACAATTGGGCATATGGTATGCGAGTGCACAAGTTGTTGCACGAGGCGTAGCCGAGTGTCTTCAAGTGCTTGAGCATGCACTATAAAAAAATTAAATTATCCTTATTTTTGACGCGAGACGAGACGCCTATGAATTCACTTTGTGTGCCTTTTTGTGGTTTTTGTCTTCCGGTATTTCGACTGTTTCTAGACAGAATAAACACGCTATTTATGGCCGCTTGAAGATATTCAACTTTAACATCCTGTAGATTGAAATTTGAAATAGAGAAACATTTTGATAAGGTATATTTGACCGAATCGACTTTTTGGCCTCGATGATCTATGATAAGAAATGTACCATTATTAATAGGGCATTTCCTATGTAGATTTTACCTTCACTTATCAAGATTCAACAGAATCATTATTTCATAAACTTCACCGAAAGTAGATATTTTGAGATCATTAGTAATTACCTACAAAAAAAATAGTTCGGTATTCGATAGTTTCCGAAAACAAATCATAAAACGAGATTCAAATAAAAACTCTGTTTTATGCTTTTTTGTCGGAAACTATGGATTTGTTCTAATGACTAGGTGCCCAATGATCTCAAAAAACTTTCTTATGAAATACTTTTTTGGAAAAAAGGAACATTATCAAAAAATTCCGCAAAACATTTTGCATGAAGTCCGAAATGTCCCCTCTTATAAGGACACCAAGTCCACGTGAGAGTATTTCCGTTTTGTATGTATCATAATTATTATTAATAATTCAATGTAAAATTACCTTCATATTCATAATATTATATTCAGTTATTTTATTTCGAAGTAGTCAAGTAATAAATTCTGTTTCCTTTTATAATTATTAGCCTGTATTATTTAAGTTTCCCTTTACATAGGCTTCCTGGTTGACTTCTTCTCGGTGCCGGTGATAGCGGGATTCACGACAGCCGCAGCCCTCAACATAGCCGCCTCCCAACTCAAAAGCCTGCTCGGCATCTCGGGCAAATCGCAAGACTTTCTGGGCACGCTAATTGAAGTTTTCAAGAACATTAAGCAGACGAGGTTGGCCGATTTAGTACTGGGGGTGGTGACCATCATTTGCCTAATTTTAGTAAAGGTAACCAGCATCACTGAGCTATATAAATTATGCCTTTTCTCTGAGATAAATAAGTTTATACCTGTACCTTTTATTTGCCAGTGCCAAAACGTCTATATATAGAAATTATTTCCCATTCAATTCTCCAAACCAAAAGTAAACAATTTTCAGTGTTTTAGAAAATGTCAAAATGAAACATGCTCTTGTAGTCTCTTTTCTTTTACCTAATGATAAACTGATTACACCAAAATAGGGTCTCAAGCAATGATATAGGAATAGATACATTACCAAAAGCAACTTGTTTTGTTTCATGATTTTAAAAAGATTGTAAGCATATTCAGGGTTTCCAGTTTTTTTATACGATTTAGGTTATTTTGTAAATATAAGTATCTCAAAGCATATGTACGATATAAAAGTTTATCAAGAAACTATTAATTATGCATTACAAAATAGGAAAGACTATGAATTTAAGAAATGCCAATGTAAACAAATTATCTCGTCGTCTTCCCCCCGACCCGCTAATTTTAAAGTAAAATAAAACCGTGTTATTTAAGTCATCTATTCCTATACAGGGTGGCCCACCACGAACTGCATCGATCTATATATGGAAAACTAAAAGTAGGAAAATACTGAAAATTTGGCACCTCACCAATGCCGATGGGCGCTGCTCAACTAAAATATTTTGGTGAATCTGGTTACACCGGAAGTCGATATAAACTTTCTTATCTCAAATGGAACACCCTGTATATTATTGCATTTTTTGATTCTAGGCATCATTTCCGCGAAATTTCATCGTGTAACAGAAGCCCTGACCTAGTTATCTCTGCTGAGAAATAAATCCGTTCTTATACAGGGTGTTCACAAAATATGAATAAAAATTACATTCAAAATGTGTTTAAATCTCGCAATTTTCAAATGGAAATCGGCATTTTTTCAACGCGATCTTATTCACCACTAAAAATGATGACAACTTTTTGTAAGGTTTCCTATACCTAAATGCAGTAATTTTCGATTAGTTTACGAAAAACCCACTTTTCGCCCATAAAATGCGGAAATCATATTAGCCGTGGACGTTGAAAAGACAATCGCGGCTGAGGAAACGTCACTTGGTTTATAAATTATTGTCAACAATAATGCCGGCGCGCTTAAATTACACAAACGAAGATTATTTAAACACGATGCCAAAAATTCGTTTTGGAATTTCGCGGTTTCCTCCTATAAATTGCTAATTGACTTTAGGCTGTAATTTTTTTCGGAAAAATGCACATATCTCAAAAACTGTTGGATTTAGATATAGGAAATGTTGAATGTTTTGTTCCAGAATGATGCCTAGAATCCAAAAATGCAATAATATAAAGGGTGTTCCATTTGAGATAAGGAAGTTGATATCGACTTCCGGTATAACTGGAAGCGCCAGATTCACCAAAATATTTTAGTTGAGCAGCACCCATCGGCATTGATGATCAGATCAGAAATTTCCTACTTTTAGTTTTCCATATATAGATCGATGCAGTTCGTGGTGGGCCACTCTGTATATCGTCGGTCTAAAGGTTCAGAACACTTTAGACTGCCAGTTCACAGTGCACTAGCGGGAACTCAAGTTGACAGCATGCTTGATTTTTGAGAGAAAACGGAGATATAGTTGGAGGCTAGGCCAACGATAAAGGCAGGCCATGGCTCTAACGCTAATAGTCACGTGACCAACTTAGTCCTATATAATAAAAGGCATTTTTGGAGATAAGTAGAAAAAACAAATTTCGTAACAATTTGGCGAGTTTTCTTTCATCTATTACATTATTGGTTTTGTGCATCCAGGCTTTCTATAATTGTTTTTTCAAAATTTTCAACCTGCCTCAGCTGTTTTGGGCTGAGAGTTAAACGGCACTGCACTCAAATATTTTGGCACATTCTCAAAATTTGTTGGGACAGCACCCTCCTTTAGCTTAGGTGATATTCTCTATAGTTATTTTCCTCCCACAACACATTTGTCCACTTTAATTGTTTCACTTTCTTGAAAATGTGTTAGCCACACATACTTAAGTGTTTTTTAGAAATTAAATCTCAGTTGGAATTTGGCGAATCAATTTTTGGCGCTAATTTTCATCCCGAGGCAAAGCAAATGTTATAGTGACATTTTCTTCCTGGCTTTTCTAATATGTATAAATATAATATAAACAGACCCAATATTTGGTATTTAGGTTATTTTCTACGAAACAAAAATGAAAACTCACCTCAGTATACTGTAAATATTGACGAGGTCCCAGTTGATCGGCAGCTTGAAAGGCCGAATAGGAGCCGTATCAGGGCGTGGGTCGACAACGAAAATCCTCGAGTACGTTACAGCACTGATTTATTTCGCACAAGGTGAATGGTGAATACAAAATACACAAACCCGAACGTGGTCAACGGGAACGGGGCTTCCAGCCACCTGGTCCGTCTGAACTCGCGGATCTCCCGTAAGCAGTTCACCCGTCTGTGTCTCAAGCTTCACTGTCCATTCCGGAGGGAGAATTTCCCTTACAGCGTTCACGCGTCGGCGCGAGCGGCACCAATACTCCTGGACGGCACGGCTCCCACCCAGAGGACATAATAACACCTGGGCGGTTCCCCTCCGTCAGGACACACGCGCACTAGACTCAAACTTGTTTATGAAATATACACTAAGACGTTTAAAAACACTTTAATCATTTAAAACTTCTCAAAACCCAAGCTGCCGCTTTCAGTTATGTGACAAATGACATGTAACTTCGGAATAAGATTTTGTGCGTCTTGGCCTGTCTTTATCGTAGGTCTCGGTTGGAGGGTGGTGAAGTAAGCAACTGGCGTCATTATACTTTGACACCGGGAACTATTCTTGTTCACGCTCTCGATGGCATGCGTTCATGAGGAAGATGAAGAAGTTTAAGTCAACCATGAAATATAAAACGGCAAATTCACGAAAATAATCTTTCCCGACCTCAACATACACTTAAACAAAATATGCCATATGCCACCCCATAAAATATAAAAATCTCCATATGTTTGGTTGATTTTGCATTTTCGTGAGACATACCTAAAATTAGGTGAATTTTGGTTAAATAGGTACCTACGTGAAAGTTGTAATTTCAGGGTGATGATCCTCAGTCAGTTCTAAGAAAAAGTTCATATAAAGTTGTATCCAAAAATTCTTCCTCTTATGTGGTATTTTATAGCTCTATATTGAATCAGAGGCGAATCAGTATGGATAATTAATAGGCCCTGTAACTTAAGTAGCAGTTTTAAATTCTGAACCAAAAATATATCTTGAGTTATTTTTGCATCTGTCGCCGTTTTGTAGCAAATTTGAGTTTTATTAGAAAATTTCATATCGAAAAATCGAAAACGGGGAATTTTTGGACCCATATTTATATGAACTTTTTCTTACAGTTGGCTGAGGATCACGACCCTAAAATATTTTAACGCACTTACCTTACGCTCTTGTAGTTGATTAAGAAATGGGCGAGGTAACGATTATCAGGGGTAATATAACAAGTGGTGTGCCTATTTTCGATAATACCTTTCGTTAATTTTACGAATTATAATCACAAAGCTGAAAATACCACGACTGCGCAGGAGTCTTAGCATTGGGATTATAATGAGTGATAAATTAAGGAAAGGTATTATCTATTATTAGGCATACCACAAGTTGTATTTAAAAAGAGAATTTAACAACTGCAAATAGTTAGTTTGACAGCTGCTGTCATTTAGATTAAACTTTCGGTTCTGAATATGTTATTGGTTTAGCGTAACTAGGACGTAACTAAGAGAGTAGGATTTCAGCGAAAATACCACTAATGGTATTATCGCTGAAATCATCACCTGATTGGTTAATATTTCAAAAATCATATCATTTCATTGGTTCATATTGGCAGGCGTTGAATTCTCATAATAATGTAAATATTGTCCACATCAAAGTATACCTAGAATTAGAATGCTATCGAAGAAATTGCTAATAAAGTATAAAATGTTTCATATAGGAACTTGGAGTATTGGGAGGCCTCCAACGTCGCCCAGAATGGTCTACATGGAAAAATATTTTTGGAAAATTTATATTCCTAGTATCTTTAGCAAGAAATGCTATTGCAGTAATAGTTGGCACACTGATAGCGTACATTTGTATACAGAATACTGGTAAAAGTCCATTTAAGTTAACAGGTATGATTGGCAAATAGTTTTTTTAATTCATTGGCATACACACGTTGTTGATATTTAGATAAATAAGTAATAAAAATCTGTTTTCAGATGCCGTTGATGGCGGATTGCCGTCCTTTACCTTGCCACCTTTTTCCACTACTATTAATGGCACATATGCCGATTTTTCCGACATGATCTCGGAATATGGTACAGTTATTGCCTTTTGTCCCCTCATCGCCATATTGGAACACATCGCCATCGCCAAAGCATTTTGTAAGTGTCAATTACAAAAATTGTGTGAAATGGAAAAGTTTGATTTTGCATAATATGTTATACTATTATTAAGGTACTTAATGTGAGCATAATGAGTGATACGCTGTGAAAGAAAACACTGAGCTACCAAAATATATATATTTTTTATTTTTAGCAAAAGGCAAAGCCTTAGATGCCACGCAAGAACTGATAGCTTTAGGAATTTGCAACGTAATGGGCTCAATGGTCCAATCGATGCCGGTAACAGGCTCTTTTACCAGAACAGCTGTCAATAATGCTTCTGGTGTGAAGACCACTGCTGGAGGAATACTCACTGGTAATACTTTATCGTCAAAATATTGTAAATTTCTAAGTTATTGTTTTCCAGGTTTGATGGTACTTTTTGCACTTGGATTTCTCACTTCAACATTCCAATACATTCCAAAAGCAACCCTGGCTGCTGTGATAATAGTAGCCATGTTCTATTTGTGTAAATTTAAGACATTTCCTTTTTTGTGGCGAACCAAAAGTATGTCGCTGTTAATACAATTTACTAGGTATTATTTTTATAACATATGTATGTTTTCTTGTAGGGCTTGATCTGTTACCTCTGACCGTTACTTTGGTTTGCTGTCTGCTTATCAGCTTGGAATACGGAATTTTAATTGGAATAGCGGTAAATCTCACATTTGTGCTTTACGCCACGGCCAGACCAAAGCTCGAAGTAGAAAAAATTAAATGTTCTCATGGAGACGTCTATTTAATCGCTCCTAAAACTGGTCTTCACTTTTCCTCCGCCGAGTACTTAAGAGAAACTATCTTGAAGAACTGCACTCAAAGTCGTAAGTAATCTAGACGTAGAATTATTGCTTCTATCTCAAACTCTGATATGGCGGCCAGAGGCAATGGAAAATGAAAACGCCTGAATCATCAAAACGTGACACTGGCAGCGATAAGGCGCCCGCAGAGCCCGTCGTGCGGCGGGGGGGGGGGGGGGCAGCTCCGGAAGAGGCCCCTAAAAACTGATCTATCCACTAATATTAATTTTTGCAAAATAACTTTATTTAGATCAATTTTTATGAAATTAATTTATACTTAAAATTCAACACTAGTAAAAGAGCAATTTTTTAAAATCAAATTTTCGATTTATCTTTTCTTCCAAGTTACGGGCCTGCGTTGGTAGCTCCGTTTTAGCTTAAAAATTATTATTATTATTAGGACAAATATATCTACATATACAACCAATACATCAATTCTGCGACGTCACGTGATGTTTTTTTACTAAGCACCAGACAGATTTTAGCAATGGTAAGATTTTATATTTAAGGGAATTAGTAGATAAGGGTATATACAGTGTGTCCCACTTAAGGACTGACCACCCCTGTAAAATTTTTATTTATAGCTCGATTTTCATAAACTTTTTTTTGTTGGATAGAGCTTCAAAAATGGCATCAAACACATAATTCAGGTGCCTCGTGCGTTAAAGTCATGGCCCACTGAGACAGTGTTTTAGTGCTGAAATTTCGAGAAGTACTATTAGGGATTTTTTTAGAGGAAAATTAATGCCAGATTCTTATTCAGCATTGTTCGAAACCCAAACGTACCAATTTGCTTTGCCGTAGCTCTACAGGGAGTTTCAAAATTTTTATTGTCACTCTTAAGGGCTGACCACCCCCGTAAAATTTTTATTTATAGCTTGATTTTCATAAACTTTTTTGTTGGGTAGAGCTTTAAAAATGGCATTAAATGCATACTTCAGGTGCCTCGTGCGTTAAATTCATGGCCCACTGAGACGGTGTTTTAGTGCTGAAATTTCGAGAAGTACTATTAGGGACTTTTTAGAGGAAAATTAATGCCGGTTTCTCGTTTAGCGTTGTCGGAAACCCAAACGTACCAATTTGCATTACCGTAGCTCTACAGGGTGTTAAAAAAAAATAAAAGGAAAAGTAAGGCCGGATTCTTATATGCAGTGAGAGGTTCCAAACAAAAACGTACTAATTTGTAATTAATTTTCTTAATTTCTGGTAAGTTGGTCACTAAAATATTCATGAGGAACTCATATTCTTTCAAAAATTTATTAGCGAACAAAATTTTTATTTAATTTAATATCATCAAATACATGAATAAACAACACAGCATAACATAAACTCAAATTTCAGTCATTTCAATTAGTCCTCCGTTTTCTAATGCAAATTGGTACGTTTGGGTTTACAACAACGTTGAATAAAAATCTAGCATTAATTTTTCTCTAAAAAAGTCCCTAATAGTACTTCTCGAAATTTCAGCACTAAAACTTCGTTTCCGTGGGCCATGAATGTAACGCACGAGGCACCTGAATTATGCATTTAATGCCATTATTGAAGCTCTATCCAGCAAAAAAAAGTTTACGAAATCGAGCTAAAAATAAAAATTTTACAGGGGTGGTCACTAATTAAGTGGGGCACTAAAAATTTTGAAGCACCCTGTAGAGCTATGGTAATGCAAATTGGTACGTTTGGGTTTCGAACAACGCTGAATAAGAATCCGGCATTGATTTTCCTCTAAAAAAATCCCTAATAGTACTTTTCGAAATTTCAGCACTAAAACACCGTCTCAGTGGGCCATGAATTTAAGGCACGAGGTACCTGAATTATGCATTTCATGCCATTTTTGAAGCTCTATCCAACAAAAAAAAGTTTATGGAAATCGAGCCATAAATAAAAATTTTACAGGGGTGGTCAGTCCTTAAGTGGGACACACTGTATATTATTCGGAGTGGCGGAATCCCTTTTATATATACTTAATAAATATTTTTCTTTGGAAAATATTTTGTAATAAAAATATCAAGATAAATATAGTATTACCTATGTAATATTAAATCATGTTCCATTTATAAAATAAAATGTGAGACATTATACAGGCCCAGTTTTTGTTAAGCTAAGCTACTTATAATACTTACTATAATACAGAACATTTCCAGGTAGGTACATAGATAGATAGATAGATAGATAGATTTATTTCAATCCATGAAACAATACAGTTTTTGGACAAGTCAAAAAATATATATAGTTGCATGTACAAACAGAAACCAATACAGGCACATACAAACACATAATATATAAAAACAAACATTAAAAAGAGTCACATTCATCTGAAAAAAAAAATTATTGAGCGTTCATGATGCATGGAAGATAATTACAGATACACATATACAACTTTTTAACTAAAACTATACAGATAAAATACAATATGGGTTTAAAAAAGAGAGTCACATTGTAAGAGCATGAACTTCCCCCAACTATTGTACCATATCTCGCCAAAGCTTAAGACCGAATCAATATGAGGATCTGTGTCGTGGTTGTTTGAATGGAAACTAAAGTTTGTGTCATCCGCATACATAGTAGTACGAATTTTTTTTTAGTTAAGCGATTTCATGTGTTGTGGTAAATCATTTGTATATACGATAAAAAGAAACGGTCCCAAGATGGACCCTTGAGGTACACCTCTCTTCATACACAGCTCATTGCTGTATAGGTTGTTAACGAAAACCCGTTGGGGCCTATCAGTCAGATATGATGCCACAAGCTGATTCGACACGCCCCGAATACCGCATCTCTCAAGTTTATCCAGCAATATTTCATGATTTACGCAGTCAAAAGCCTTTGACAGGTCAGTAAAAATTGTATGGCATTTCAGTTTATTTTCGAAAACATCCTGAATAGTGTCCACCAAATGCTCTATAGCGTCAATAGTGCTCTTACCTTCCTGAAAGCCAAATTGGCAATTCGTGAGGATATTTTGCTCACTGAAAAATTTTGAGAATTGATTTAAAATTGCAATTTCAAATATTTAGAAAGGCTAGGTAATATGTGAATTTGTCTATAGTTTTTTGCCAAATTTGGATCACCCTTCTTAAACAGGGGAATAGTTTTGGCAGGTTTTAGTATGCCAAGATAAACACCTTCAAGAAAGCATAAATTTATTATATGCGTGATATGTGAAACGACAAATGGTAAACACCTCTTAATTAGGTATGAACTAACGCCATAAATATCGCAACTTTTTTATTTTTTATTTTTGTTATATATTTTAAAATATCAATCTCATTCACTGGACGCAGAAATAAGGAACGATTTTTTCTGTCAGGCAGACGGTAGTTTTTTGTATCCAGTTGAGGCATACTGTTTATAATTTCGTCCGCGTGGTTCACAAAGAAAGAATTAAAAAGGTTTATGTCAATTTCTGCATCCTCCACAGTGTTTGTAGAATGGTTTTGACGTCCTGTTTCTTCATTTATTATTGACCACACTATTTTGGTGGTATTATCGGATTTTTGAATTCTATTGACATTATATTTAATTTTTTCGTTTTGTAAAAAATGCTCATATCTCGTTTCAATTTCATGGTAAAGATTTTTATTTTCAAGAGAAGGACGTTCTTTATAGTTTTTATGAAAAAGAAGTACAAGCTGTTTAAGACTGCGTAACTCCGGACCTGAGTAAACGCGCCTTTTTGTTGACTTTTTTTTATGTTTTTTGTGAGACAGTAGCGGAAAAGACTGGTTAAAGTTATACATAAAAATTTCGTGAAAGACACTCACCTTCTCATTCACACTCTCTGCCAAATACAACTCATCCCAGCTTGCTGACAGAAGTGCATTGATGAAATTTTGTATATTTTTTTTCACTAAAACTTCTATTGTGTTTACTTTGCTTTTGTAAATTACATTTATCCGTGAATGTTAGTATCTGGGCATCGTGGTCCGATATTCCAACGGGTATAACCTGGCATTGGATATGAGAGAAATTACAGAAGATATTATCAGGACACGTTTCCGACCCACCCCAACATCTCGTATAACCAAAGACAGTTTGTTTTAGATCGATCTGGCGTAACAAATCAATTAGACATCTTGTCCTAATGTCTGGATTATGAAATTTTAAATTGAAATCACCACTTAGTATAATATTTGCATCTGGGAAGTGTGTTGTTATATAAGAAAGTGCCTGAGTAGGTGCATCCATGAATATCTCAAAATTTCCCAAAGGCGGTCTGTATGTATTTATGACAATTTGATTTAAGAGTTGAATACGAATAGCACATAGCTCACAATGCACCTCCACAGATAGGTCTCTCACACTAGACAATTCACGGCATTCCAGAGCTTCAGTGGCATAAATGCTCACCTCACCATGTATATGTTCGGACCTGCAGTACCAGGAGATCAAGCGAAAGTTTGTCAGATTGTAGGTAGAAACCTCATGCTCACCAAGCCAGTGCTCTGAAAAACAAACTATACTTAAGGAATTTATACTGTTTACAAATTGATCTAGAGCAAAACCCTTGTTTCTTGCACATTGAACATTTAAATGCAACAATTTACTAAGATTACTATTTGTAGATTCTTCAGGAGTCATTGGACAAGTTTCCTTCCAAGGCTGAACTGCTAACTGAGAGGCATTGGTCTACCCAAAAAAATCTCTGCATTTGTCCAGAAAAGTCTTGTTCTTCTCAAAGTCGAATCTTTTCACCCCAACATCTTTAGGCCAGAAAGATAGTTTATAAAATCGCTCCTTTCCATTGAATGGTGCTACCACAACAAAATTTTTTAGAAAAACTTAAAATGAGGTTTATACAATCCGAGCTTTTTTCTTATAATTTAGCATATTAGCCGAAATTTCGGTAATTCCATATTTTATTACCACATGTATCTATGCATCCTGGCAAAATTTGGCGGGGGGGGGGGCGAATCCTTATCGCCGCCACTGGCTTAGGACATTCCCCCACTCTCAAACAAAACCAAAGGTAGCCTCCCACCACCGGCAACATCGCACGACGGTGCCGCCTCTACCAACTGTTCTTCTTCTCACAGCGTGATGCCAGTGGCGTATCAGAAGGGGTTAACTCAGTTAAAAAAAGTCGAAAACAAAAAATACCGACACATTTTGAAAGAAAAAAAAACAGCAAAAGCAATAGGTATAAGAAATTTACGCGTAAACCAAAGTAAACAAGACACACGCCTTTGACTACAAGCGTCATTGAAAATGCCAAAAAAGTCTGTGTGCGCTTATGGCTGGAAGCGTTAAATGTTTAGGGAGTTACTATATCGCCAATGCTACCAACTTAAATTCACCCATTCGTCCCCTGCCTCTCTTAACCCCCCCCCCCTCCCCCTTCCCTTCCAAAACGTCAAATAATGTCCTAACCTTCCTATAAACTAACCTTAACCAGACCCAAGGTCTCTAGAGAAGAGGAGGTTGCCTCTTAACTTCTAGCCAATCAGAGCGCGTGAATGACGTTACTCGGTACATAAATTCAAATAATATTAACAATGGCTTGAATAGCCCAACAGGTGGAATTTTTAATTAAATTAAATTAAATGCAATAGGCCATAAAATATCAGCGCGTCTGGAACAGGGATGTACTCGATCCAAAAGCGTATTTATGCGGTTTTATCTTGTTGTTTTCAGCTATTTAGACACTGCCACAAATAATTTTATCGATATTTTGACTCATTTTAATTAAGCCAATAATTTTTTTCCGAAATATTTTAAGGTAAACAATTGTAAAAGTAAAATTAAATAAAGGTCGTGCCTAAGTGCGGCTCTGGCGAAAATCTCAACGCACACGTTCTTGTTTACATCAGGCGTAAGAGTTATTTGATTTTAGTATAGATTACCATAAATTTCTTACATTTTATTATTTTACTTTAAAAAGTCCAACTTCACCATGGAACCAGCTTAAATTAGTTAATTTAATTATATCTATAATAATAAGAAAGGGGACAAAAATGCTATTCAAGTAAGATGCTCTAACTCATAACAGCAGTTTATGATACAAAGACGAATAGCTGAGTTTTTCGTACGACTGTGGAGTTTGGAGACTGAGACGCAGTTGAAACTGGCAAATCGCCTTTTCCTCGTAATAAATGTCCAATTTCTTTCATTGTTCCTCAAGCAGAACAATTTTATTTTCCAAACGATAGCAGCATTCTTCGAATTCACGGATTTTTTGTTTTAACAGATCATTGCTTTCCTGCAAGGCCTTTATATGTCTTGTATAGGTATTTCAATTACAACCTTTAGATGCGACTTGCTCTTCTATTTGGTTGTGTAACATACTAACATTTTCTTCTATACATTAGAAAAATAAAAATGTGTTAAAAAAAGCCTGAAAAATAAATAAATATTCCTCTATCTACCTGAACATTAATCTACTTCATTCTTATTCTCATCAAGTATTAAAAATTTCTGTGATACGCTTTGTTTCGTTTCCTGTCTACGGCCCGTTTTGCCCTTTGAGACGAGGAAGCAGCCTACGATTTATCTGCAACTTCTTGTACTTCGCCAGAGACAGTATTTCTTAAATAATATTCCTTAATTAAATGCACAAACAAGAGTACCTCTCTTTTTTGGTTTTCAATACATCTTCAAAATCTTGGGCTTATGGAAGTGTCTACTACAAATGCGTTTATTTTCCGGTGAAAATTTGTACTGCCTATCTATAGCATCTTCGAACCCATTCCTTCCATATTTATGGATCCCTTCGGGAATCTAAAAAACATTGTGTCTTCACCATGTTCCTTTGTCTGACAGACAGCTTCACAACAATTTATTCCTCCGGGCATCTACAGTAGTAAAATTTATATGTAATTATTAGGTAGGTACATATATTTTTACAATCCTCGACTTTATACAGTTTTCTGTACAGGGTGTTCTCGTATATTTTGACCCACCCCTAGAGCCTTTATTTTTCGAGTTAGAAAAAAATTACTTAAATGAAAGTTGTAGGGTACCAAGGCGTATTGTCCCAAAAATAATGGATTGACAGGAATGCTCTTGCCTAAGTTGAAATGTTTTTCCATGCCAACCTTGATTAAAAATATACAGATCGTATTTATCTGCAATTTGGAATATCATGCGAATGCTTAGAGCAAACATATAACATATTTATATTGTAGGAATCGGAAAAATGCGTGCAATACAAAAAATACACAATTACACAGGGTGTTCCATTAAAAAATAAGTTTATATTTTTTCATAAATTTGCGACGCTCAGTTGTTTTATTTAGTACCTAACAGATCCTAGCGGTTCAGAAAAAACCCTACAACTTTTATTTAAGTAATTTTTTTCTAACTAAAAAAATAAAGGCTCTAGGGTGGGTCAAAATATACGGGAACACCCGTACATAACCAAAAATGTAAAAGACGTGCTTGTATTCAGTAGTTAGATGTAGGATGTAGGTAATATTTTAAGAAAACAATCCATGTTTAGAACCTTTTTTGCATCCTACCAGACTATAATAGTGGACAGGTAGTTTCTATGCGAATTGATCCTTGTTCCACAAATGGTAGGCAATGAGGATGCTTTTCTATTTATGTTTTTATGAAATGTAATGACTTACCTTTGAACTTAACTCTGAAGGGTTCTGACGAATCCAGTAAAACCAAACTAATAATTTATCTAAGTATATAAATATTGTCACCGTATCTTTTTACTTCACTCTAAGGTGAAATAATACCTTTCAAAGACAGTAAAGCAAAAATATACCAGAATAATTCAGAGGACTACACGATAAACAAACAGGAGAAGCCGGGAATTATATGTCAAATGACGCGCAATATGGCGGCGATTTTGACCTTGAGTTTTTAAGAGGCAACCTCCTCTACTCGATAGACCTTGGAGCAGACCATTCTTTGCTGTTCGACGAAAAATAATAATCCCTTTTTGTTCTGAATTTAGTTTTTTCATTTCTTTCAGATGCCACAATAGTGATAGACGGTAAAGCTGTAGGAACCATAGATGCTACCGTAGCAAAATCCTTCCACTCCCTAGTCAAGGAATTGGAAATCAGGAGGCAGAAAATTGTGTACTGGAATTTCAAGAAGTCCATCATGGACGTTTGCATTGGAGTCAACAAAGACATGTGCGAGTACTTCAAAGCCGGTGTCAATTTAGAAGAATTAGTTGGTAAGCATTGATATCATTTTTTATAGAATTAGGATTATAGATGCTATAATAATCCCGTATCGAGTATTAAATGACTGCTTTTATTATCTTTGCAGAACCTAGTCCAATTTCTAGAGTAACGAATGGAGAAGTGTAATAATTATAATTAACTCACAAAGTGGATTTGACTGTAGATAATGACACAGACCTATATAGCTTCGCTAAGCTATATAGGTCTGTGATAATGAGAAGAGATTCTAAGGTATTGCGTATATAAAAATATCTTTTATAACGGCAATATATAGACGAAGTTGTAATACTGCGAACTGTAAAAGAGTTGTAAATATTGTTTTTTATCACGAGACGTTGTTTGAATGTGTATATACTATTTACTTGGTAAATAAATTTTATTTTATGATTACCTTTGGTTTTATTCGGGCAAGTATTGTCTAGACTAAAAATTATATTTTAATAGGGACCAATTTCATAAACAAATTAAAGTATCATTTAAAATTAAAGGAACTTTTGTAATAAGCAAACACTGTTGCAAAAGTTACTTTATTTGGATTATGGAATTGGCCCTAAAAATACTTCTAAACCATTCAGGAGGCACATATTATTGACCTAGCAATTGACGAGTCCTTGATAAAATGATTCTAGTTAATAGTAAGTAGGTAATTGGGAATTCCAGGACAGGTCCTAGATGAGTTTTTCATAAAAGTAATGGAAATTATTGGCATGCGCGTCCAGAAACAGAACTAAATGGGCTATTCATAAAATTTGCACCAAATGGGAATATTTTGTATTATTAGACTTTTTGAAAATCCGATTTCTGGTTATAGTGGATATAGTGCATGTTTTTGGTACACTATTGCGCCTAAACAGGGTGGTGACGTCACATCCCATGCATGTCAAAATTGAGATTTAAAATTAAAAATTGGGAAAAATTCGGGTTTGCCCTGGAAATATCGGAAACAGTTATTAAGAAAATCAGGCTGTTCGTTCAAGATGTTTATGGGGAGGGCCATAACAATGTGTAATACCAAGTTTGAAGATACAGTAATCGGTACCAGTAATTAAATAAATGATATTTTAATTAGATACACAGAATAGATAGACAAATAGAATAAAAATTTAGTACAAATATTAATTAAAAAATATAATGCCCTGTAAATAATTAACTATTGGAGACACAAAAAGAGTTTAGAAGAAAAGTTGACCAGAAGTTCATCCTCTAAAACTTTTATCAAGGTAATTTTTTTTGCAAAAAAGAAATGTTTACAAGTCCACCCCTGCAGCGTGCGGAATTTTTATCATTATAATTAATACGCTGTAACTCGTTATGTGGAGATACATACATTTTTTATTTTAATTTATCTTGATTTTTTCATTATACACAGCATTAGAAATTAGGTACATAAGAAAGTTAAAAGAAGACTTTTTACAACTTTTTCTCCCAAAATAAAGACTTCCGCAAGCTAAATATGATGCTTCTTTGGTGTTGCGTAATAAATGACTACGTTTATCTCGTAACCACTCGATCGGATTGAAATGGATCCAATTGAGTTAAGTGTGTCAAATCTTTTATAATTCTATATATTTACATCATCAGTATTGAATCCTACGGTTTTCAATCCTCTCTAGGGACATTTACTTATTATACTCATTCCACAGTAGGTTGATGCACATTCTGGCCAACTTCTGTTTGGAAATAGGGGCTTGACTTGAAATTTTAAATGTGATCGAATTTCAATCTGTAGGGTTCACGCCGTCTATTTGAGTCCGCTCCAGTGAATTCAAACCTCTCTCAATCGGATCGAACGCGTCGAGATAAATGTAGGTAGTCAATGAGTGGCGGACTGTGAGAGATTGAGAAAGTGAGCTTTGATTCGAGATTCCAGCTTTGATAAATGATAACGCGAGGTAGTAAGAAATACGTAGGTACCTATAACTACAACCTACTCACCCCTTTTGGCCACACCTCTGTAGCCGAGTCAGGAACCCACTTGGCCTTGCAAACTTGAAGGAATGTACAAAATGCTGAAGAAGATTTCTTCGGCCTTCACGCCAGATGTATGCCGCAGGTATGACAAGTCTTATAAGTACTAGAAGTATACTCAGAGACGCGAAAAACGCGATTTGAAATCTATAGATATAATAGGTATAAATTTTTGCACTTAGAATAAATTTAGTCTGAGAACTTATATCTAACATACCGCCCACCAAAATGAATACTTTTAAATACGAAATAAAAACTGAGAAAAGAAGAAGAAAATTGTGAAACTAGTCAAGAGGCAACGGACAAATCTTAACCACCGGTCTGCGCAGCAATCCTCGAGCAACCTGAACGAGACAATCCGACATATGCCATCGGTTCCTATAGATGGCAAGTTTTGAGTCGCCTCATCGGCCATTTTAAGGGGGTGGTTTTCGCTTTCCATTATTACTAAGGTACCAGGTTTAATGTTAGTCATTTCATTTAACTCGTTGCGGCACGGTGAGGAGATATTCAACATGCTATCTACGCCAGAAATCCTGCTCTACCTCACTCTCTGCAGAAGCTCTGCCAACGGTTTAACTTATTTATAAGGTATTTATATTCACGGCTGTGGTATATACAGGGTGCGGCGCGATGACCGTGCATTACAAGTATCTGGAGAACCAAACGGAATACAAATCTGAAAATTTGCATACTTAGGTTATCGAACCCAGCCACTTCAACTACAATATTTTCAATTTTCTGCAACTTCCGGTTATACCGCAAGTTGGCGGAAACTTCCTTATTTCAAATAGAACACCTTGTATATAATTACATATTCCGATTACTTGCTAAATTTTCATGTCAGTTTGTCTAGTTTCTGAGATAAGTATTCAACTTTTTGAAATTTTTTACATTTGCGACAGTTGTTAAAATCCTCCCTAACAATAAAGATGTAAGATTGTGAGTGTAAATGTATTTACAAAGAAAAAGTGATAATAGGCGTAAGCAATTAATCAACGTTAACAAAAACAAAAACTAGTAACCGCATACACGTGTTTCATGCTATTTGGCAATCATCAATATATACGGTGTAACATCAACAAATCAAAAAGGTGGGCATTATTTGGGAAGCAACAAATGCGAAGTCCAGGCAGGAGCAAACAGCACATTTGCAGCTTGAGTCAGCACATCCCTTGGATTATCACTTTTTCTTTGTAAATACATTTACACTCAGAATCTTACATCTTTGTTGTCATTGTATCTTGGGTTATATACAAGCCCCAAATCCTTATAAATGGAATGATCATAAAGGTGAAATATTCATTTGTATAGTTTGGCAGTATAGTAGAATGGCTTCGAGTTAATGTTTTATACAAAGACCCTCGAACAGATTTGCAAAATTCGGTTTTCTGCAAGAGAAAAAACTATAGTTTTAAATGATCACGATGCACTGGTACATTAGCAGCCCTCTAGCACTGTTCGCAGCATAGTGTGGAATGTTCGAATATGAGTGGAGTGGCAACCATTTATAGATTTCTGAAAGAAAGAAGCACCACAGGTGAACTTAATGAAAGTTGGATGAAACGAGGGACATACTGTTTCAAAAGTATGGAAAGACAACAATATTTAAAGTTCTCGGCAAGCTTTTATGGAAGGGTTGCTAAGAGGTATAATAACCCTCCCTCTGGAAAAGGTCGTAGGTTAATAATAACACACGTTGGAAGCGAAGATGGATTTCTAGATGGCGATTTATTAGACTTTCAATTATCACGAGGAAATGACGGCCGATGTATTTGAAGAATATTTTCAGCAAATGATAGAGCGGATACCAAATAATTCCATACTTGTAACTGACAATGCAAGTTATCATTCTAGACTAGTGGAGAAGCTTCCAACGAGTTCTTGGAGAAAAGAGAATATTATTGAATGGCTAAACGAGAAGGGGCTGCAATTTGAAGAGGGAATAAACACCCTGTAGAATAATAATAATTCTCACCCCCACAATACTCCAAACTAGGAGTACCCCAGAACCAACTGCATTACTGCATGCTTGTCCGGGGAAGGGCATTATTAGTTTTTAATAACCAAGCTTTCAACCAAATTTATGGCCTTCATCAGGGCTAAGAAAATTGTAATTAAATTTCCTATTGTTAAAATAGTTGCTATTATCTATTACATACTATTAAATTAAATTATAGTCAAGTTAAAATTTTACAAAAAGACTATTTTTAGAAATGGTGGAGTTTACCTAATAAGGAACCCAGTAAACAATTTTAAATCACATTTACGTAATATTAGCATATTTTGTTAACTTGTTACGTCACAAATAAACGTAAATGTGCGTTAAATTGAACGATATTTGAGGTCAAAATGTCCGCCTCCCTTGCACCTTATTTGGACATCTTATTTACTTCAAAAATTTAAGTAAGATATTCGTAACACTTTTACTTGAACCTGATGTTTATTAGTTACATGAAATATTTGTAACATTCTCACATATATTTTATATTAATTGGTTATGTAAAGTAGATATTTATACAGTGATCGGCAGAACGGACCAAATGGAATTTTATTTTATTTTACGCCGAAATGAAAAAGTAATTATGGGACTACATTAGACATGTCCAATTTTTTCGGGCCCTACTTTAGTTTCAGGTCATGCCTAATGTAACCGCGTACCTAGTCGGTTTTTTTATTTCGACGCAAAATAAAATGATAAAATAGAATTGAATTAATTTCGAGAACAGTACAGAGCAAAAAAGAAAATACAATTTATAATAGGTAAAAGAATATACTTAAAACCTTTGAACAAATAATTTATGTTTGCCAGTAATAACTATGAAGTGAAGATGCGGCTTGATGATATGTAGCAAGAAATAGAGCAAAACCCAAAATGTTCAGAGACTGACAATAAAAACCCCTGACCACTGGGTTTTACTAAACAGTTTGCAAATAATTTCCAACAATCCATTGATTCACCAGCACATTTTCCACCCGATCATATCACAATTCGTAAACATGGCCTCCAAATTTGCACTGGATAATAATTTATTCTCAGCAAATTGGCAAATGTAACCAAATAGAAAACCAAAACAAAAATGTCATTCGCGTTCGCACAATTCACACCTAAAACAACAACACGCACTTATAAGTGTCGAACTTCTAACAAAACATAACGCCGAACGCCACATGCAGCCATCTCCAACTAACTCACAGATTACCCACCTTAACTAACTGGCATCCAGAATCCAGACTTCTACACAGACGTGCAACGAACAGCGTCATCGATCGACGCAGTGGTGCCAACAGCTGTTGCTAGTGGTATTAAGGCTGCCAATATAATAAAAGCACAATATGTAGACATTACGTATTTATGCTGTAAAAAGGATATGTAAACAGGAGGTTCCGTGTTTTATATTGCATTTATGTCATAAGTATACCTAATATGAAGAATTACTTAACGTAATTAATTTTCTTTCGACGGTGCGTAAATGTGACGTAAAAAAATTATATAAATAAGAGGTACTAGATTTTAAATCACGTTTACGTCAATTTAGCAGAATTTTTTGACGTAAGTTTGTTCTTTCAGATTCATGTTTTATTTACATAAACTGTAAAGAATTGTTTGATGTAACTAATTTCTTTAAATAGTACCTCTCATTTACGTAAAATTTTAGTCACGTAACAAGAATATTTACTGGGAACATGATTTAACAAAGAAAGATTTAGTACCTGAAATTATAAAAAATAAAGAACGTTTTAGTTGCAAATCAGGTAAAAGATATCAATTGAAAAAAATGCACTCCAGCCGGGATTCGAACCCAGGACTCGTATTGTAACCGTAGGCACTTAACCAACTAAGCTACCGGAGATACGGGTTCCATCGGCTAGGTGTTATTTATTCCAATTGATATCAGTTAGTAGCGGTAAGATGTAGGAGACTTCGGCGTCTTCTACAGCTACTAGGAGTTAGAGGGTGTATTAATTTTTCTCTTGCTAATCACACTTCCTGTTCATCTCTGAATCTTCGATAAAGCTTACCTACATATTAAATGAAGTACTGGGAACATTTCTATTTAGATATTTGCCGGAAAGAATACCTACTCCTTCAAAGTGTGTACGTGTTTTTAACATTTTGGTAATTTTTTACCTTGCGTACCGGTCGCCGATTTTCTTGATTTTTTCCAAATATACGTATTTTGGGCCGCAGATCACGAAAATCACAACCAAAATTGTGGCAAACGCTTATTTTCCAAGATATAAGCGTTTAAAGCAGCGTTGTCAAAGGTCAGTGTTTAATGAATTTTTATTAAAATTTTACGATCAATCTTCTTGTTAATATTATAATTAGGTACCTAATATCTATTAAAAACACATAAGTAAATTATTAATTTTTAAATAAAACTGCAAAAATCCGTGAGAACACACAACTTTGGTTAATGATCAAAACTAAATTAGGTCTCCGAAAACCGGTTCAGAACTGCTGTTGGAACAAACCCTTTGTGAACCCTAAGTTTATGTTTTGTGATTTGAAGTTGGTAATAACAGTGACGCGCGCGAATCACAGCCCACTTTTCAATTTTAAATATATTTCCGCCATATTTTGAAATTATTCTTTTATATTTAATTTTTGATAAACAAGATGAATTTAACCGAGTATCTGGGTTTGTTAATTAATATTGACAGCTTTATTCGATATTTGGTAGATTTGGAAGTTTTCAAAAGCAATATACAATGTGACAAGTGTGGAAAAAGTGTCGATTTAAATATAAAAACACTCAAGTATAGGTGCCGAAAAATAAGATCAACAAGAAAAGGAAAGCTTGAGTGTGGGTTTTTCAAAAGTGCTAGGCACGGCACTTTTTTTTCTTCAAATTTGAAAATTGAAGAAATCGGTTTGTTCATAGGTTATTTTTTATTAACACCGCACCCACGAACTAAACTGCTTCAAAGAGAAGTTTCAATTAGTTGTCGAACAGTTGTTGACTGGAGTAATTATTGCCGACAAGTAAGTAAAATTTATTACATCACTTATTTTCTCGTTGAAATGTTTTTTTTAATAAAGATAAGCTATATAATTTTAAATTGTAGGTGTGTGAAGAGTGGTGTTTAGTTCACACTGAAAAAAAAATTGGTGGTCCTGGTAAGATTGTGGAAATTGATGAAGCCAAGATTGGCCGGCGGAAATTCCACAAAGGGAGGTTGGTGGAGGGCCAATGGATATTTGGAGGTGTGGAAAGAGGCAATACCTCCAATTTATTTTTAGTGCCTGTTCCATCCAGGAATAAGGAGGTTCTTTTGGATATAATCAAACAATACATTTCTCCTGGAACCACAATTATTTCAGACTGCTGGAAGGCATATAATTGTTTAGAGAATGAAGGGTTCCAACATTTAAGCGTGAACCATTCCACCAATTTTGTCGATCCGGAGTCAGGTAAATCTTATTTTATGTTTTTACTCATTTGCACATTTTCTTTTATGTTAGGAGCTCATACACAAAACATAGAACGAATGTGGAGAGAAGTGAAATCTAATATACCCCGTTATGGTATGAGAAAGCACCATTTTTCCGACTATCTGGCCGAATTTATTTTTAAAAGATCTGTCCCTCCGGAGCTTAGAATTAAAGAGTTTTATAAAACTACAAAGAGCATGTATGTATAATTGTATAATTTAGTTTATCTTAGTCATTACAATAGAAGTATAGTTAAGATTTGAAATGTATTAAGAAGTTTTTGTTGTTGTTTTTGTTTTTGTCATGTTTGTTATTGTTCATTTTTAGACTAAGATAATTTGAAAAAATATAACTTTTGAATTTTGATGATTTCTCGAATATTTATAATTATTTAAAAACACACCTATTTTGGGCTCTATATTACAATCATAGAGGGTATCCGTCCCTATAAGTAAGGCAGCCGACAACGATGGGTGCTGCCGTATTAAAAAAGAAGGGGGCATTCGCCCCTTAGTGTGGCAGTCGATAGCGATGGGCGCTGCCCCCTTCTTTTTTCATACGGCAGCGCCCATCGCTATCGACTGCCACACAAGGGGCGAATGCCCCCTTCTTTTTTCATACGGCAGCGCCCCTCTCTATCGACTGCCACACTAAGGGGGAATGCACCCTTCTTTTTTCATACGGCAGCGCCCATCGCTATCGACTGCCAGCACAAGGGGCATATTCTCCCTTGTGGTGACATTCGGGATCATTGGGCGCTGCCGTTTGAAAAAAGAAGGAAGCATATGCCCCTGATGGTGGCATTATTGGCAAAGATGTGCACCTGCTAACAAAGAGAGAAACTTTTGTTTCTTAGTTTGAGAGATGGCAGCGATAGGTGCCATATGAAAAAAATATACGAGGGCCATTACTACGGCAGTAGACAGCGATGCGGGAGCTGCCTTTTCCCAAAAGGCATTTTATTATTGAAAAAAGAAAAAAAATAGTCAACTTTCCAACCAGTTTTAATCATCATTAATGTTTCTTTTTTGTCCGTTCAAGTATTCATATCGGTTATTTAAAACAGAATAACTAAAATATTTACATTGATATTGATCTTTTTTAAAATATCTAAAGAGCTCTTCGATGGTATATTTGTACTGAGCCATTAGTTTGGATCCTTTAACTCTTACTAAAAAATTGAAAATTAAGTAGTGTTCCCGTACACCATTCACAAAAAAAAGGTCAGAAGTTTTACTCTTTCACCATAATTAAATGTGGGACTTTTCAATAGAGCTTTTATCCATTCAGGCCAGTATTTGTATGGGGCCACGATGTCCTGGATCAACCACAAAATATTTCCTAAAATTCTCAATGATTAATAATGTTTTTCAATATGTATGTTTTCAAATGGAAAATATTTTACTATGGTTAAAACCGGGTTCTTGATATACTGCATTCAAAACTTTCTAAAACATTTGGATTAATGCGCAGTGTCATAGTTAAGTATCTATATAATATCTATAATAATAACAATAATTATTAATATAATATTATTATATTATTATTATAACAAAATATGACGAAAATATATTTAAAATTTAAAATTGAAAAGTAGGCTGGGATTCGCGCGCCTCGTTGTTGCCAACATACTCGCTCATAAAAACCCAACTTCAAACCACAAAATATAAACTTAGGTTTGACAAAGGGTTTGTTCCAACAGCACTAATTCACCGAATATAGGCTTATATCTTGGAAAATAAGCGTTTGCCCCAATTTTGGTTGTGATTTTCGTGATCTGCGGCCCAAAATACGTATATTTGGAAAAAATCAAGAAAATCGGCGACCGGTACGCAAGGTAAAAAATTACCATTTTGGTAATTTTGGTTGTGATTTTCGTGATCTGCGGCCCAAAATACGTATATTTGGAAAAAATCAAGAAAATCGGCGACCGGTACGCAAGGTAAAAAATTACCAACATTATTGATAAAGACCTCTAAAATATCACCGCATTCTTCTTTCAAAAGCATTTTTTTAAACTGTAATTAGTGAGAGCTTCAGCAACAAAAATTTTAGATTAATCTGACAGGTAAATAGATATATTGAACTTACACAGCCTACTTGATTGTCAGTTTTATTATCATGGCTGACTTTATTTGTCATAAATTTGGTTTTATTGTTTGGCCTACTCAGATAGACCATCAGACGCTGACCATGAGACCATTTACCTAGTTTGATGGAGCTTCTCTGACTACACCCTCTAGTTCCTCTTAATTTTACTACAATCTCATTTTTTTAATGATGATTTTATGTTAACCTGTGTCCTCGTAACACACTTTTTTCGCTTGGATGGGCCACCCTGTACCTGCTCTATTCACTCCGCACTCGAACTGAGTGGTGTCTTATCTTTGACGGGTCTGTAGAGCTGGAATAATTCTGGAAGGATAGAAAATCGGGTTATAGGGTTATAATGTTACGTCGTTTCAAACGTCGAATTCAAACATTGGCATACCTTTCAAGCCTTCAAAGCTTGCATTCATTCAGAGTAGATTTTGACTAAGACAAACAAGAGTAAAACGCTTTTAACTGTAACTGCACCAGGTGCAGAAAGTTCATAAAGGTGCAGTGCACCTTTATGAACTTTCGTCTTATTTTTCCATATTCGTTGAGCTCTAAAAGCCTGTAGATACACTGTTTTTTTAATAAATACCCTGTATTTACAGTAAACGAATTTTACATCCAAATTGCAGAAACATTCCAACCGTATTGTCAGTCATTATTATTGCAAAATTTTACTTTTCGAAACTTTTATAGTGACATATGGAACATATTTAATATTCAAAATGCGACAGCGTTTCGTTTCGAATAGAATATGGTACCTAATTATTTTTGATTTATACAGGGTGATTCAAAACTATGCGTCACCCTTTCAGGGACGTAATTTACTCGTTAAAATAAGACGAAAAGTTCATATCAACATGGGTCCAAAAACGCTTCGTTACGAAGATACAGGGTGATTAAGCTCTCAAAAAAATATCGACTTTTATTTACACCTTCCAAACCAATAAAAATATTTAAACCAAACTTGGTACACAATAATACCCTCATAGGGTGACATAACACATGATAATATCAGGTCTCCAAAGTAACCAGTGGCGGAGGTATGGGTAATCAGTACCATTAATTAAACAAAAAAATAGTACGGCCCTGTACAATACAAAAATGTATTATCTTGTTGAATAAACAATACAATATGGAACAAAAAATGTCTATTTCATTTTTTTCATATCTCTCTCTCTCTTTCGCGGAAAATTGGAGTTTTTCCTATTTCTCATATTTTTTTGGACTCTTTACTTTACTTTGAAGTAACTATTATTTTAAGTAAACGAAATGATTTTCAAATGGAATTGCAGTAGGAATAGGTAATTTTTGATACTAGAAAAGCGCCAAGGAACAAAAAAAATCATAATAATATTTTTTTTAAAGCTTAATCACCCTGTATCTTCGTAACGAAGCGTTTCTAGACCCATGTTGATATGAACTTTTCGTTTTATTTTAACGAGTAAATTACGCCTCTGAAAGCAGGGTGCCGCATAGTTTTGAATCACCCTGTATACTTAATGCGAGGGAATTACTCGCAAAATCAGTGAACTTGTTTGTATATAAAAGTTAAGTGGTTTCACCTAAGAAGTAAGTATTTGTTTTGATATAGAACATAGATGCATCTTGGGCACCTTACTAGAAGGAAAATAAAATCGATAGGTATGTAGTTGCGCTAAGACTAGATATGAGATAGATAACAATAATAATTATCATAACAATATTATTATTACATTAGCAGTCAGCATCAAGAGTCAGTGCATATTATTAGTATATTTTTCTTTTGTCATAGAATTTTAAAGGATATTTTACTAATTTCAGTTCTATCAGACTAGTTCTTTGGTACGTCATATTTGTTGCCAGTTTATAATTATCACCTTTGCGATAATTATTAATCGGCTGGTTCAGAGAATGTTCGTTTTTTTTTCATAACAACAATTTAAAAGAAACTGCAAACATTAGTAAAACTAAAAAGTTGATATTATCAATCTAGTGCTGTTACTACCGTTGCCAGTGCAGGTTTTTATTCGATAAAATGTGTTGCGGTACCTTAGCAGGAGCTTAAAAAATTGTTGCATATCATTAACGATATTTGATTGTCTTCAAAGGTAAGTACATTCAGATAAGGTCCTAATTTTTGTACAAATAACTACAAAAGGATATTCCGAATTTCTCATTCATTCAAATATAACAATGAATTATTATTATTAACTGGTCAAAAAATGACAAACAAATTACAGTTCTCTCCTGTTTACGGGGCAAATACAAGGACGTTAATTGCATAACAATAATCAGTATGTATGTGAAATCCTGCGCAAGTGAATTCGTTTTGAATCTCTTGAAATGGCCTCTTAAAAATTATGTGGTGAGTGGATGAAAATTTTAAAAATTTCAACACCATATTACTAAAATTGCATTTTGTCTAAGTAGGCACATGAACTTTGTCATCCCCAAAATTTCAACAATGAATATCCAATTTTTTTGCATGATTTAGTTTAAGTTATATAAGTAGGTATTGTTGTGTGTTATCATTTTTAGAATTTGTAAAGTTTATTTTATGGTTAGTCCAAGCGGCATTCCGGAAAAAAGGTGGGCCTGTCTGTGCGGAAAAAATCACAGCTAGCTAATAACTGATTTTGATTTGTACTAAGTGCACTGGACTCTTCGAAAAATGGAGTCTCCAGAGCATAGACGCGTAACTAAATAACAATAAAGTACCTACTACAAAAATTTAAAATAGAAAAAAATGACCACAACTGGTATGTTTATAAAAAATTGCGAAATTTTACCGTCAGCAAAACTAGGGAGGCCAAGCGCAATTATCTCAATATGTTAAACACTCATGGGAATTCTAGGAAAATGTGGAAGGCCATTGGTGATTTTTGTGTACGAACCAATAATGGTAGCAGTATCCCCGAACATCTTTCCAATCCTGATGGCTTTTCTTTTAAATCTGCAACGGTTGCAGAAATACATAATATACTAACGGGTATCCAAACGAAGGCTTGTGGCTCTGATGGGATCACTACTACTATGCTTCAATATTGCAGTCCATTCATAGATAAATACACTTCCCCCAAAAATTAACGCACCACCAAAAAAATACCCAAAAGTTTGAGACACCCGGTATTTATAAAAAAGAGGTTTATATGCAAATACAGTTAGTACACCAACGTTCTGGAAGAGACAACCTATCATTCAAAAAAAAATTCGTCCAAATCGGACTGGTTTTGACAAAAATTTACTTTAAACTTTTGGGTATTTTTTGGGTGGTGCGTTAATTTTTGGGGGAAGTGTATATCACGCATATTATAAATTGTTGTACCGAAGTTTATTGCTTTCCAGACGCGTGGAGGTCTTCGATAGGTTTCACTCAAGGAGCCCCAGCCTGAATCATTTAACGATCTGAGAATAGTAAGCATTCTAAGTACCTACAATCTCTAAAATATATGAAAAAGTTCTCTATACTAAAATCTTTGATTTCATAAATGCAAACAAAATACTGCCTGACTGCCAAAACGGTTTTAGGAGGGGCTTTAGCACAGCGACTGCCCTAAGCAGCGTCATCGATGATATAGGTAATTGCAGCAAGAGATAAAAAGATAGAATGTGCTCTTGCATTATTAGACTTCTCAAAGGCTTTCGATACAATTAACCTCGAACTAATGGTAGTGAAGTAGAAATATTATAGGTAGCTTTCGAGAGGATGCACTCCAGTTATACTTTCCTCTTTTTTGAGGGTCGTTCACAATGTGTTTTATGCAAGGGTAAATATTCGGATCCCATTATTGTGCGGTCAGGTGTTCCGAAAGGCTCAATTCCAGGCCCTCTTTGGTTTTTGATTTACACATCAGACATCCTATCATCAATAAAATTTTGCAGTGCCCAGGCTTACGCTGATGACACCCAACTTTACCTTTGTTTTAATAGTGAAAACTTTCAAGAAGCTTCAGATAAACTCAACTTCGATCTAAAAATTCTCAAAGAAATCTCTGACAGTCATAACCTCCAAATAAATTCCAGCAAATCTAAATTGATGATTTTTCCCAACAGGAACTAAGTACAGCAAATTTTTAAACGACAACTTTAATATACATTTGGACAATGTCCCAATACCTGTTGTAAAAAGTTCTAAAAATCTTGGCGTTATCTTGGATATTATGACATTAGGTTTAGACAGTGGCGGATTACCCTATAGGCAGAGTAGGCTATAGCCTAGGAGCCCAAGGCTTTAGCGGGCCCGTTCTTATTTCGATGTTTCGATGGGAGTTCGAAATTGGAAAAGGTTTTACATTTTGCATTTTGCAATTGCAAATTTCAGACAAAGAAAACATCACTCTTTATTTTTTATCTAGGCTGTTGGGTACTCTATTTAGTCCACTCACCGCTAGAGGAGGTAACAGGCACAGTAACGCATGAATAATACGAGCATATCGCTTACATCGGCATCTGCCCACGGCGTGGCGCTGTCGCCAGTGCCGCCGCTGCCGACGATCGACAATGACAATGGGTTCAATCGTGTTTCATAGTTTAATGTTCTGTGGTTCAGTCTATTCTCTGTGCTTTCATAAGTTAGGTTACGTTAATTTAGTGTCAGTAACAACAAAGCAATTAAAAATAATAAAAAGATGAGTGGTGTTACTCAGATGAGCTCGGTTCCAAGTGGAGCAAAAAAGAAAAATTGCAAAATTAAAGGCTTCAAGTCAAGCCGAAGTTTTGCAAAATGTTCCAAAAATATTTTTTTTTCAAAAAAGGCATTAATACCACTGATACTGATTCTGAATGTCAAAATGCGTGTGAATTATAGACAAGTTGATAGGTTGATCTTTTTCTGCTGAAATATAAAAAATTAAGCTTAGGGGATTTGCTTGCTTCCAGTTTTTGGTTTTTGTTCTCTAGGCATATGCGTTGTTTTTTTTTAGCTTTTTCAGATTTTTTTGCTCTTTAGGTCTGGCTTTAGGTAGATAGGTACATATAAGGTAATGAGTAATGATAATGATTTTCGATGGGCAAGTAAACAATATTGCGTTGCTCTGTAAACAAAGTTTTATTTTTATAAATCCCCAAACCCTATTTACCTATTTATACCCTATTTTCTCACCTGTAAACAAAGAAACGACATTTAAAGTTTATATGCCCCAAATTTTAATTATTTTAGATCACCAATTTCCAAAACCAGAGACTTGTGATATTATGGCAAGTCTCTGTCTAAAACACATGTTTGTTCATAACCTCTCAAGTCAAGTCCCCCTTCCCTCTTGAGTATTTCTGGTTGTCTACTTTATGAACGCGTAGCGCACTTGAAGAAATACATTTTCTTTACATACATAATTCCCGATATTATTTTTTCCTTTGTTTTACAAGTATTGTTTGAGAACAAAAATCCGAATCCTTAATAATATAGAAACAAAAAAAATGTGGCAGGCTTTGCAAGTATAAAAGCCAGGAAAAAAGGTTTTAATTCATAATAAGTACCTATGTACCATGTACCCTATATCTACTCTGTTCTTAGTACATAAAGTTAAATGTTAAATTAATATTTTTTTCAATATGTCCTTCTCTAAAATAAATAAAATTGTTGATTAAAAACTATCGGCAATTAAAATTTTACCTAATTTTTTTATTGCGACGGATCAAGGGGTCCTTAAATAAATTTAGCCTACGGCCCAACATAGTTCTAATCCGCCCCTGGGTTTAGAGAGCATGACATGCCATACATTGTAAGGCATGTAAGGAGAATGGTGCAACAGTCTTAACTTTCTTCGAAAACGATTTTTAATAGTCGACATTTCCTGAGCTTTAAACTCAGGAAGATCTTGTGCGAAACTCTGGTACTCTCTAAATTTAATTACTGCGATTTTATTTACCACTTCTGCATAGATGAACAGGATAGGCACCGCATTCAAAAAATCCAAAATTCGTGTTGCCGACTTATCTGCAACGTAAGAAAGTATGAACATTATATCGCCTACATATACAACTTTAAAGTGGTTAAGAATCAAAAATCGTGCCTTGCTTCACTTGGCTAACTCTTTACAAATAAAATACTGCGCGATGAAGCTACACCTCCATCTGTTCGGTCTAAATTTATTTTGAGGGGATGAGTTGTTCACAATAAAAATGTGAGATATCCTTCCAAATTAACGATTCCTAATCATCGAACTGCTTTGTTGAGTTTCTTGTTCAAGGCAGAGAAAACATTTAATCCATTACCCGATTACTTGATAAATTTGAATATAAATCAATTCAAAGATAAATTTAAATCACATTCGTTGAGCATTCAAAATGTGCCACTGTGATTTCTGATATTTAAATTTCATTTATATTCCTAGTTACTTGTTTGTTTCATTTAAAGGGATTTTTTTTATATAGAAGGGCCATGGACCTGGATTTATTATTCCATAATATTTCGAAATGAATCGTTTTGGCCGCTAAAATACCCATTTACTACGAAAAAAATTAATACGGTCCTGGACTATGCATTTTTCTCTTTTTTTCAAAGCTATTCCAATTATAACAGGTGATCATTATTTTAATACCTACTGGATTAATTAAACTCCATATTTGTCATATTTTGAAATTCTTTTTTATGCTTTAGGTAAAATGTATCTGTAAAAACATTCCTAAAGCACTTTTTTAAGTAGTATCCAATGCTGCTATACTAAATTTTTTTTTCAAGTCAATGGTTTAACAGTTACCGATGAAAAAACTTTTTTTTTTCATTGGACCACCCTGTATATTTTTGCATTTTTTCATAGAGCAAAAAATTATCATTCCAAAAATATATAACACTTGATGATTTACTTAAGTAGTTATCAATTAATAATAGCTTTTATGATTTCATGTGTATAATTGGAAGCCGCCCTTTCAACAAGTAGGCTTTGGACGGTGAGACAATGATACAACCGTGGAAAAATGTTTACTGCCACCAGTCAAATTTTGAGTTGGGCTGTTTAGGCAGGGTAAAGATTTTTCTATTTTTGTGTAATTTATAAACTTTATAACATACCTACAATGAAATTTGAAAGTTATGAAAAATGGGATATAATAGTCTGTTTTATACAATCCGGGGAAAATGCAGATACAACGACCAATTTATACTACGAACGGTGTCCAGAGAGAAGACATACACATGAAATCATAAAAGATATTAGTAATTATTATTGATAACTACTTAAGTAAATCATTAAGTAAATCATTAAGTAAATCATTAAGTGTTATATATTTTCGGTATGGTAATTTTTTGCTCTATTAGGGTGTTCCATTTTAAAAATAATTTTTCATCCGTAACTCTTAAACCATTGACTTGAAAAAAATTTAGTAGCAGCATTGGATTCTACGTAAAAAAGTGCTTTAGGAATGTTTTTACAGAAATACAAAATTACAACCCGAAAAAAGTTACGGCCAATTTTCGAAAACGCCCTGTAAATGAAGAACGGTGACAGATATCGATTTGCGGTTTTCGCCAATAAGTTTATCATAAAAAATGAGCCTCAGACACCGATATCAGTTTTCATCTATCTCCGTCAAAAACAGGAGATTCCCTTTAAAAGTGTCCAATTTGGCCCACCTTGTACTTAGACTACCATTTGCAAAGCCCTGTATCTTTCTTTTTATGCGTTTTTGAACTTATGTTTCATATGAACTTTTTTGCTCAAAATGAGATTTTCTACCATCAGTTTAATCGCCTGCGACGCGAGTAATGTAAAAATTATCAGCATTTTTACATAAACTTTCTAATGAATACAGTCAAAATATTCACAATGTTTATTATTTTTACAAAAAAATAAAATTTAATAATGGTTTTATGGGACTAAAAAGTAAGACATCTGTATTGAGGACGTGAGCCTTTAATTTCATCATCTACCTAGTTCGTTTCCAAAAAAATAAGACCGGAAGCAAAAATTTGATATAGATGTCCTAAAATTTAAAAAATTGCTTAGGAAAAACAACACTTGTTTTGTTTTGCTGCAAAACACCATATACTAAATTGTACCATAGATTAAAGGAGATTTAGAAGCATTGGTGAAACCGTCCCTAAAGAATCTTGGCACACCAACTTTCAAACTTTAATTTAGGAACGAAAACAAATTAAAGCATCAGATAAATGATTGTAATGTCTTACAATTATTTGTAAGGATTCGATACTAATTTGAAATGTATGCATATAATTTTTATAAATTACTTAGGATTAAATATTTGGTGTGACTCGTGAAAATTTCAACAATGGTTCTAACAGTCTATTTGTAATTATTCTACAAATATTCCAGATTAAAAAAATGTGAAGGTCAAGACCCATAACATGAGACAATGAAAATTTTCTGATCTACAGAAAGCAATTTCCTCCGCACAGTACCCAGACTTGGTGATGTGATGAACTTAAATAGTATATTCTTTATATAACGGTTTATTTTCATACAAAATACCTATCTTGATATTTTATTAAATATATTAATATACTTTTTATCCACCGTAATTGTAAAGAGAAAACTTATGGAGTTTGCTGAAACATGCAAAGGAGTGTTGTTCTTCTATATCGTAATTTTTGGGAGCCATGTCTTATTTTTTCAAGAAAATTGGCTTTTTTGAAATTTTGAGAAATAAAAATAAAATGGCACAATCCGGTACACCCTCTATTGCTGAATTTTATTTAGTTATGTAGGTAGGTATATAAAAAAAATATTATTGTAGATGGATAATATTTGATGCTGATATTCTGTAAAAGAGAAAAATAGTTTTGGAATCTTTTTTTAGTCATGTAAACAGGATATCAAACTGCACATTTAATTTAATTGATAATAAAAGGTAAATTAACAGTGAGCAATTCATATCCGCAGTTTGTTATGAAATTAATAAATGTGTTGTAATTTAGCGATAATGTGCATTTGTATATAGAAACAAACCAATGGAAAAATTTCAGTAGGTAGTCAAGATTTGAACGGTTTGATGTAAAACGTTCGTCACTAGTAACCTATTTTTTCCTCAAGAAAACCTTATCACTTCTACTTGAAAACAAAATTTTCGACGACACTAATAATATTTAAAATATGTGTGTAACGGAATCAATTTTTATTGGTGCGAGGAAAATTCGGCTAGTGCTTTATATAGATTATAAATTATAATCATATCTTTCATTCAGATAATGCTGGGTGTACTGCAAAGTGTTGAAAAGCGATTCCCTCCTCTGCGGTGGTTAAAATCTTACGATGTGGATGTCGCGATTTCTGATGCGGTAGCAGGAGTAACAGTTGGACTTACGTTGATACCTCAAAGCATTGCTTACGCTTCGTTAGCAGGGCTTGATCCACAGGTAAGAAGTTTTATTAATAATGGGACATTTCTTAAATGGATAGGGCCAAAATAAGTCGATTCGACCTAAATATGTCTCCCATTCAATCTACAGGCTAAAGTTGAAAGCATATTTTCGATTTTGTGCAATATTTTCGGTAGATTTGTTGGTAACCCGACACACCATCACACGACATTTCATCACGCGACGTCTCATCACGGACATTTCATCACGACGACAGTTCATCACTATGACACTTTATCACGTCCCAGTTCATCACTGTGACGACTACGACTCATCACATACAATTTTACCACATTAATTTTTATATTTAACTTTTAGAAATGGAAATGGAAAACTTAAAATCAAAGCCACATAAATTATCATAAAAAAATATCACTGTAAAATAAAACAAGATAATTAAAAAAACGATTCTAAGTATATTGCATCCAGGTCGATTAAGCACTTTAATAGCTATGGTTATTAACCTTCTTTGAAGATTTTGCATAATATCACAACAATGAGGTATTACCTGCTTTTAAATGGGTTAATCTTTTAAATGATATTTCTGGTACACAATATGTAAACAAGTATTAATTACCTGTTTTTAAATTATATTAAATTATTAAAGGATTAATCAAAATATCATTATTGGCTAAACAGGTACAAGGAAACTTTTATATAAATATAGAGCAGAATCTAAAAGTTCTTTAGTATTATTCTTACTGTCGCAAAGTTATAGTTATATTTTGTCATTTTGTAAATTTCTCGAAAATCGATATGGAAAAGGAAACATTTTCGTATGGATCAACTTCTCGAGGAGGTCACACACTGATATACCTGTCTCACGAATACATAAAACACCGAGTGACATCTGCAAATATTACACACTGGCGTTGGCTTCAAAATGTAAGTCAATTATTCATACAGAAGGGACGTTATCCTATGGACCACTACCACACGCATGATATTTTGCCTTTTGGGCCATTGGCTAGTAAAGCCATTGCAGAAATGAAAGAATTGATGGCCCATCCTGGTATGACACCAAAGCGAGCCACGGCTGAAGTTACACAGGATCTGTCAGATGGAGTTAAGGTATGCATGCCAAAAAAAAAACACCCTTCAACGAGCTTTACAAAGAAGCAGGATAGTTCAAAACTCTACGCCTGTCCCCAAAGATAAGAGATTTGAAATACCAGAAAAGTACGCACCATATATTGTCTTTGATACTGGCAGAGAAGATAATGAGAGAATAATTATATTGGGCAAAAAGGACCTGTTGCAATTTTTGGAACGAAAAACCTGCTGGATAGCTGATGGGACTTTTAAAGTGGTTCCAGAGTTATACTTTCAACTCTACAGTATCCACGTACAAGAAGATAGTACTTCGTGGCCTTGCGTTCTAGCATTATTACCCGGAAAATTACAAGAAATTTATACGAGACTGTTTAGGGCTTTGAAGGATTTAATGCCAGAAGCGGCCCCTACAAGAATTTTGACTGATTTTGAGATGGCAGCAATGAACTCCTTCCAGGCAGTATTCCCGACGGCTCAAATATCTGGATGTTTTTTTCATCTCTCTCAGGCCATCTTAAGAAAAGTTGGGAGCCTCGGCCTAAAAAACATGTATGAAAGCAATACAGACAACATAGCCACAAGTATAAAAATTTTATGTGCCTTATCGCTGCTTCCATTGGATGAAGTTGAAGATGCATTTTTAGAAGTGTCAGAGACGTTCCCACACGACCACCAGGATGTTGAAGAACTGTTGTCCTACTTCGAAATGACATTCATTCGTGGTCGCCAACTACGTGGGGGAAGAAGAAGGGAAGCTATATTTCCAAGTCACATCTGGAATCACCGAGAAGCAGCTGCTGAAGGATTTGCAAGAACTACAAATTGCGTTGAGGGTTGGCATAATGGCTTGCAATCACTTTTTCAGTGTGCGCATCCTGTAATGTGGACATTTTTTAGCGGCCTGGTGAAAGAAACCGAATTAGCACACACACAGTATTTGCAACATATATCTGGACACCGCATTCCGATAAAAAAAAAGTACATATCGTTAAAACTTAGAATCCAGAATATGATTGACGGTTATGAATCACAAACTAGACTAACTTTTCTTAGAACACTGTCATATTTGTTTTAATTTATTGTATTGTAAATATATTTCAGAAAGTAATTAATATATTTCATTTTATATTATTATAGACAATAAAAATGTACATAAGGGACAAAAACCTGTCTTTAAATAAACACACCAATTTATGTGGCTTTGACTTTAAGTTTTCCATTTCCATTTCTAAAAGTTCAAGATAAAAACTGATGTGATGAAATTGTATGTGATGAGTCGTCACAGAGATGAAGTGTCATAGTGATCAACTGTCGTCGTGATGAAATGTCCGTGATGAGATGTCGCGTGATGAAATGTCGTGTGATGACATGTCGTGGAACCAGATTTGTTAATATGAAGTTAATACTTCAATCCATTTGAATGTTAAAAGAAGCACAAACATATTATTAGTCACACATCTTTTTTATGCTTTCAAGTTGCCAATTTTATTAGCAATTGATTCTGCTTTCAAGAAAATATTTAGGATCTCGCCAGACAATTTTTTATTATTTTCAGTACGGTTTATATTCTTCACTCTGCGGTGGAATTATATACGTTTGTTTTGGCACAATTCCAGAACTAAGCATTGCTCCCACTGCACTGTTATCATTGTTGACCTATACCTATACACATGGGGTCTCCTTTGGAAAAGTAAATGCCGCAATTTTGCTTTGTTTCTTTAGTGGAATCGTAGAGTTAATATTTGGCCTGTTACATCTAGGTAAGAACGTCATAGATATTTTTCCTCAATTTATAAAGCGGACTATAGTTCCATAAAGGAAATAATATCTAATATGTCTTATTTTTCTCAGGGTTTCTAGTGGAGTTTGTCTCGATGCCAGTAGTAGCAGCATTTACTTCAGCAGGTGCTATAACCATAGCCTCCTCCCAAATAAAGAACCTATTTGGATTAAGATTCAGGGCAGAAACATTCACAGAAGTTTGGAAAAATGTTTTCCAGCATTTCGGAGATCTCAAAAAGATGGATACGATTTTGGGAGTTTCGTGCTGTGTGGTGTTGCTAGTTATGAGGGTAAGTTTTTAAGGAGAAGGAAAGATCTAGGTTAACTTCATAGAGACGTTATTTTGAAACAAGTTTTCAGTTTTAAAGTTTTTAGTTCTAAAGTTTTACCAAGAAATTATTTCGAGCGTACATTAACTTTATTATTTATAAAAATGGTATTGAGGTACCACAATAAAACTCTAAATGGCCTGAGGCTATTTTCAGTCTTTCTAGCAGTAAAAGTTAAAGGAACGTTTGTATTAAGGGAGGATTACTTAAGCTGAGAGTAGGTAGCTTTCTATAAGAAAGCCTACCTACTTATTGAAAAAATCGTACAATAATGGGCTACTTCAGTGCCGATTTCTGAGATTTTGAGACACTTCACAGCCGATTTCAAGAAAATTTTTTATCATTTTAGGGGAGTATTACAGTAAAATCAGCTCAAATAGGCAGGCGCAGGCGCGAAATGCTTTAAATCATGCGGCTTAATTTAGACGGAAATTTACGGGCAAATTTAATCTGCAGTGAAATGATAAGATTAATAAATTTTGGAAATGATACAGTTGCGGAAGAGATATCGATAGTGAATGAAGCGATTAGCGCTAACCAGAATAATGTTGTCCACCGTAGCATAAATATTCCTATATTATGAAACATGGAAGGAATCACAGAATGGCAGAATACAGTGACGTTTTCGAATAAAATAAATTCATTTGTTGCTTGATTTTCCAACACGTCAACACTGTCAACACGCTTCGAAAAAAGCCTAAATATTATTGGTTGATTTCGATTTCATAACCTACCAGGATATGGATATGTATATCCGTTCTTATCCATTCTGTAGATGGTCAAGGCGACAACACGTCGGAGTAGAAAATAGTATGTTGTGAAATGAGCTCGAAATGATAGCCATTTCTTACGAATGTGAAAATTTCTCACCTTAAATATATATATTTTTATACTATCACCATGGCCATATTGATTATAGGATAGCATTATAGATAATTCTAATGTCGTCCAATGGCAGACATTACCCGTAGGAAATGAATTCGTTTTCTAGAGGTAACTAGTAGGAAATGTAATGATTTTATTTTTGATTTTATCGTAATGAAACAAGAGTACCTTTGTGTTGCAGAACAAACAGATACACTAAAATGATGGACCTGCAAGACCAAAAAGATAACCTTAAAAAAGTTACGAGTAAAAGTACCATCCAAAAATAGCGCAAGTGGCGCCCTCTGTGAGATACGTAGAAATTGACATTTTGAGCTTATTCTCCATCCTCCAAAACACCGCAGTGGCAAGTTTCAGTCCAGCATCTTTTTTTCGAGATATTGCCAGAAATCAAGTTCAAAAAGAGAACTACAACGCCCTGTATCTCCGAAACGTAGAACTTTAGGGCCTATGTTTATATGAGCAACCCACCTTATAATACCTAAGTTTTTATATAAACCCTGTATAGTCTCTACTGCCTTTATGTACTAATTTGAAAATGACTGTACTAAATGAAAAACTAAGTGATAAATATATTTATTTCCACTGGGATTACTACCGTTTTCTAGGATTTTCCGTAGTTTGAGGGAATGCTATCCTAGTTCTAGAGGGAAAAGTCGGCCATAGCCACAAATGACAACAAAGGCGAAATAATAACAATTGTCCCCATCCCCCGCACGAGCATTCAATTCCTTCTGGGGTACTCCTAGTTTGGAGTGTTGTGAGGTTGAGAATTATTATTATTATTCCCCCATTAAAACCCCTCTCGTGGAGTGATTTAGCCCAAAAGCAATCTGAAGCATCCTATGTAGGCAAAATTATGTGTACAGATCATTCATTCATATTAATAAAAAGAAACGAAAAAATTTTGCCTGAAAAGTTGTTGCCTAATAATACTTACACGAGTTTATTTCGACAAAAACTTCCCTCGACTTGTAGGAAATATTTTCGTCAACGATATAAAACCTTGCATTGTGACAACCAATTTATTTGTTTACATTCCCAGAGCTAGTTTAAAGAATTGTTACAAATCTTTTAGATTCCAACTGAAAAATGGTATAGGCGTCCTATACACAGTGCACATAGTGCACTCATCGAGGTTTAGCCGTAGTTTTAACATATACATTTTTTCAGAAACTGAAAGACTGTGGAACTCCCCCTAAATCAAGTGATAGTAGCTCATCCAAAATGAAATATTCTGTTTTAAGGAAAATAATATGGTTTGTGTCTGTAGCTCGAAATGCCTTTGTAGTATTAGCTTGTGCCATCATTACGTATTGCTTAAAAATATGGGATATACACATTTTTTCATTAACGCGTAAGTTGTTGACGTCAGTCTTAATAATCATAAAATTAATTTGCTTACATTTTCTAGCTGAAGTGCCTTCAGGATGGCCAACAGTATCTCCTCCAGTATTTAGTGTTGTGGAAAACAACTCAACCACAACTTTTTCGAATATGTTTACTGAACTGGGAACGGGCATACTAGTCATTCCTTTTATTGCTATTTTAGCTAACGTGGGCATAGCTAAAGCATTTGGTAAGAGTAATTAGAACGTAGTTTGGTTGTAATATGTATTTTTCCTTCAAGCTCATGGAGAAGTAATCGATGCGTCTCAAGAAATGATAGCTGTTGGACTGTGCAACATATTCGGGTCGTTTTTTGGATCATATCCAGTAAACGCGTCTTTCTCCAGGGCAGCTGTAGGGAGCGCTAGTGGAGTAAAGACACCTTTGGCTGGTGCATACACAGGTGCAATTAAAAATTGTAGTTTTATTTCATAATTGCAACTAATTATTCGTACTTCTCCAGGAATGCTGATTATCATGGCATTTACATTACTCACTCCATATTTCTCTTACATTCCAAAGGCGACATTGTCGGCTGTGATAATATGCGCTGTGATTTTTATGGTGGAGGTGACAATAACCAAAATGATCTGGAAAATTAGCAGTGAGTAGAAAACTATCCCATTGCGTAAATATAATTTATATAATATAACTAATTTTCCATTTTAGAAATGGACCTAGTTCCATTTTTTTTCACTCTTATCGCCTGTTTGTTCTTGGGCATCGAAATTGGAATTCTCATTGGAATTTTTGTGGACTTGATGAAAGTTCTATACCTAACGGCACGGCCAACGATTCTAGTAGAAAAGGTAAATTGTATCTTCTAAAGTAATGATGTTTGATCATAATGAAATCCTGGTTTACGAAGTAGATACTAGTTTCACTTCAAAATAATAGTTATTTATGTACCAAGGCAATGAAGTTAAACTTTTTATTGGCCGAGGCAAATAAACCACATGAGTCTAAAAATAACTTCAGTGCCGAGGTACATATTATATATTTTTTGAAATCAGAAAAAAATGTTTTATTAGGCAAGAAACTAATCATAAAGGATCACCCGTCCATGAACCAACTGCGCGCGGCCTTGCTTGACTTTGACGATCGCTCTACCTAGGTCAAGTATGATAAGACAAACAACCTTCGAACAGACAAACCAAATTGCTGCTTGTTGTGCAGCCTCCATAACAAATCTATTGATATTCAAACCTACTAAAATATTTATACTGAAAGATTGCGCTGATATAGGTAACAATTTCGCAATGTGTGTACGAAAAGGAAAATGGGCCTTTTGTGGCCGGGTTTTGAATATTTGGTCACTTTTGACGGGCGATGGCTTCGCGTCTGATGTTTGATGTTTACATCTCGCCAAGGCCTACTTATTGAAAAAATCGTACAATAATGGGCTACTTCAGTGCCGATTTCTGAGCTGTTAATGACGATTTTGGGACACTTCACTGCCGATTTCAAGAAAACTTCATTATTTTATTAGTATCTGCCAAGATACATCTGTTTTCTTATATACATTATCTAGGAGCGCCAAAATAGGGTACTTGAGAAAATTTTACAAACTCCATAAAACAATTCCTTAGACACTGACTTGCATAAGACACTCGGATTATTTCTAAAAATCATATTTAGGTAATTTAGGTAATTAGACTGTTGTCGCGAAAAATAACTATTTACTAAAATTCGAAGCTTACTAACCCGGAGATTCTTTATTATTGCGGTCCTGGATATGTTCAAGCTTTGACTTCTAAAAACCGAACGCCTCTCTTGCCCACACGTCCCAATCTCCATCCTCTTACGCCAGCGATTTCTTTATAGCCTAATATAATACACAAACTTCTGCTTCTAAGAGGGAATTGTTCCATGCATGGACCACGCAAACCGCTGGCGACGCACTTTTGATGACTACATTCGGCCATTCCTGACAAGTCAAGTGTCCTCACTAAACTTGTGGAATAGAACAGTGTGAACCTAACCTAAAGAAATAGGGGCTACATGCAATTCACAATAAGATGCGATAACAGAACAGATTAAGGGTAAAGTAAGTTGGTACCAACAAATAGTAAAACAAAACAACACAAACAAAAAACAAAATACAAAACAACAATAGAATGCTATAGCAATAATTAAAATATTATGGGCCCGCACTAGCGACAACTGCGCTAGCCTGGAAATGTATAGAGTAATGCTGAGAGACAGAGGTCCCACTAGAACCGGGACTTACAACCCTTCTAGGGACCTGACCTCTGAACTCTCCACTGTGCGCCCAGGTCGACCCTACCTTTTTTTTAAGGTAGAAGGTAGGTATCTTCCACACGCCATTTCCAAAACAAACTATCTTACCTAAACTACCTTCGATCTATTACCCATCTACAAGTGGATCCAGGGCTTGATGTTTTAAATCCCTGCCACTCCAATATACGGTGGCTGCGATCGTGTCATGCCGACAATTTCCTTAACTTTGTATCGGTCATTTGGGAAAACCTGTGTTACCCTAAAAGGTCCCCGCCATTTTGGTAACAACTTCCGACTTGACCCAGTTGATTGCATCGATGTCACCCTTAACAAGACTAAGTCGCCAACCTTATGTTTGTGTGGAGCACACCTTTTTGTGTCGAACTGATCTTTTTGTCGCGTTTGGTAAGCTGGAGACTGATCACAAACTCTACGTCTCAAGGCAGTTACATCCACTTCATTGTCAATTTCTGGAGGAACAAACGCAACTTGTCCCGTCACGCGGTAACCCATTAACACCTCACTTGGTGCTGCCCCTAGTGTCCTATTAATAGTCCCATTTAAACCAAGCTGGATATTAATAATGTTCTCGTCCCAACAATCGTCTTCCAAGTCCGCCCCCATAGTAGATAGTGAATCCGAAATTGTCCGATTATATCTCTCTACTTGTCCATTTCCCCGAGGCAACCCAACAGCATTCAGGTAGTGAGATATTCCGCGAGATTTACAAAACTTTTCAAATTTTCGTGATGTAAACGACCTTCCGCTATCACTAATAATTCGATTAGGGACGCCAAAATATTTTGTCATATTCATCAAAGCTTCAAGTACATAACATATTTTTGTGTTCTTAACGGGATAAATCAAGATATATTTCGTGAAAGCATCTATTATAACGAAAATTTGAGTTTTTCCTTGTTTGGTTTTAACAAACTTGCCTAAATGATCAATATGTATTGTATGAAAAGGTCTTGGTTTCTTTGGAATTGGATTTAAATATCAATAGGTACAACTGAGCAGCTAATTCATACGTTTTATCAAATGCAAAATGCCCAACATCATCATGATATAAACGTAAAATCTGAAATTTTGCATCATCAGGAACAACCCAACGTGACCCGTAAGCTGTTATTTTATAAACTTTGCATCCTTTTAGTTCATATTGATTAAATATGCTTTTGTTATTGTATGTTTCCCCAGACAATAATATATCTTTTATTTCTTTGATTTTTGTATCATTTTGTTGAGCCGCTAAAAGCCAATCGCTTTCAGTTATGTTTATAACATTAACGCCTCTAGTATTTTCGGGCGAGTGAATGGAGGATTCAGATATTGGATTTCGGCTAAGAGCGTCAACATGCCGCATGTGTTGATTTATCCTATGCTTTATTTCATAGTCATATTCATTTGGTCCATAACCCAGCGTCCTATTCGGTGATTTATTTCGGCCTTTTTAAGCGCGCTAACAACAACCGAACAATCAGTATAAATAATAAACTTTCTTCCATACAAGTAATGACGGAATTTCTGAACAGATGCTACTACCGCTAACGCTTCCAATTCGAAAGAATGATATTTTTGTTGTTCCGCCGTCGTTTGTTTACTGAAATATGCTATAGCGCATTCTTTCCCGTCTTTCACTTGAGTTAGTACACCCCCTATACCCATTCGACTGGCGTCTGTGTACAGTCTGCATTCTAAGCTATTGTCAAAAATTTGTAAGACTGGTTTTGTTATGAGGGTGAACTTAAGAGGTTCGAATGATTCTTGCTGACGTTCTCCCCATTTCCAATCTGTATTTTTATGTAATAATTCGCTCAACGGTTTTGATTTTTCTGCATATTGTGGTATAAATTTGCGAAAATAGCCGGTTAACCCTAAATATTGTCGCACATTATGTATATTTTGCGGAATTGGAAATTTTTCTATAGCGCTAATTTTGTGTTTTGTTGGCTGAATACTCGAATTGCTTACTTCATATCCTAAAAATTCTATTTTTGTATATAAAAAGGAGCATTTTTTTAAATTAAATGTTAATCCGTGCTTCTGAAAAACGATTAGGACTTCTTCCAAAGTAACCAGCGTATCCTCTACAGATTTCCCAGGAATTAGTATATCATCTAAATATACCAAATATTAAGCTGTGCCAAAACCTTCTTAAATCTGAGATTACCTAAAATTATATTTATAATTTTTTGAAAAACTGACGGGGCATTTGTTAGTCCAAACGGGACCTTGAGAAACTCATATAAACCTTCTTGAGTACAAAAAGCGGTTTTAGATATCGAATCATCGGCCATCCTGATTTGATAATAGCCAGAAGCTAAATCAAGACTGCAAAAATATTTATAGCCGGCCAAACGATCGATTTGATCTTCGATTAACGGAAGTGGATTTCTATTAGCGATAGTGATTTTATTTAGTGCTTTATAATCAACGCATAATCTTTTTTCGCCGTTTTTCTTTGTGACCAATAAAACTTGACTTGCATAAGGTGAGTCGGATTCTCTGATAATTCCGTGTTTTAAAAGATCCGCCACGATATTCCTAATTGTCTCTCGTTCTTTTTCGGGGTACCTGCGCCGCCCAATTGTTATGGGAACATCTGTTGACAAATCTATCCTCATTTCTTCAGTACACGTACCAACTTCAAAACTATTTAGTGCAAAAGAGCTTGAAAATTTGTTTAGTAGATATAATAACGAATTTGTGGCCTTTGGGTCGTCTACTCCAATTTTGACATTTTCATTATTTAATACCAAAATACTTGGGCGAATATTGAATTGCAAGGTTGACCCTATTTTAAAATAAGTAATATCGTCAAGATCGGTAAAATTTTGCCCTATTAAAACATCAACATTCATAATTTGTTTATTTATAAGATAAAATATTATTTGTTTTTCGATGGAATCAATTTTTACATTTGCAACTACACTGTAAGAAATTTCCAAGTTTTTATCTGATGCTGTAGATATATAAATATTTTCTTGGAGTTTTTGTGGGCTTAAACGTAAAAAGGAAACAATGGCTTGATTTATTAGGGAACATTCGCTACCAAAATCAATAAAACATTTTACAAGCCTATCTTCTATATAAATATCCTTAAAGTATTTTTGCATAGTAATATGGAAACAATTTAGTTTTGGTTGGCAGAAATTATTACCGTATGGTACAATTTCGTTTCCCGTTATTTTTCTATTATTATAGGGACACTGATTCCTGAAGTGCCCCTTTTCATTACAACGAAAACATGCGACCTGAGCGTTAGGATTATTTTTGTGTTTGTTTTGAACTTGTTTTGAAGTAGATGCGACTGTGTTAGTAACATGTACACCTCGCTGTACAAGTTCATGCTTTTTCGAATTATTTGTGTTTTCAAAGATTTTTAGATAACGTGCTAGTTTCGCAGGGTTCGAAATTTCGGATGTCTCTACTGCAAAACGTATTTGTTCGTCTTTTATTCACCCCATTATTAAATTTACTTTATCGGCGTCGGTTAAGGGGATTTTCATTTTATGTATAAAAGACAATTTTTCGAAACAATATTCATAAAGATATTGATTTGTTTTCGGAACACAGCTTAACATCAAGGACATGTCGAGATGTAAATCTCTTTTTGGAATAAAATTTTCGAGTAATAGACGCTTCCATTCAGCCCAAGTAAAAAGTCTCGTTGGTAGACCTCGGTACCAAACTTCTGCGGGACCCCGTAACTTATTCCATGCAAGATGACAAATTACTTGGTCCGACCAATTATGAATTTCAGCAAATTCATCAACCGCACCAAGCCATTCGTTAATGTCATGAGAAAGTGTCAACTACCCCAGCAGTTTTGGTAGCCGACGCCCGTACTATTTCTCTCATACCAGCAAGTATCGCGTCACCTAATGAAGTAAGCATCTCACTACCCTCCTGCCTGCTGTTACCCTGTTCTGTTGTTGGGGTTGGTGTAAAACTGCGGCCTGACGGGGACGGTTGCCTGTCGCGCCGAGTCATTTCGCGAACTCCAGCATCGGCGACCTGCTCCACACCTTTATCTCGACCGCGAGATAAACAACTATAACACTGGGAACCGGAGAACGACTTCGGGCACTAGGGACGCGCGGGGAATCACTTCTTTTACCGCGCTCGCGGAGGCGTCGATGCATTTTTTTTTCAAATTACAGTCTATAGCAAAAGTGAAACGCGTCAAAAGCACGGACTTCGTAATCCCACTTCTGATGTTGTCGCGAAAAATAACTATTTACTAAAATTCGAAGCTTACTAACCCGGAGATTCTTTATTATTGCGGACCTGGATGTGTTTAAGCTTTGACTTCTAAAAACCGAATGCCTCTCTTGTCCACACGTCCCAATCTCCATCCTCTTACGCCAGCGATTTCTTTATAGCCTAATATAATACACAAACTTCTACTTCTAAGAGGGAATTGTTCCATGCATGGACCACGCAAACCGCTGGCGACGCACTTTTGATGACTACAAGACTTTCTTCGAAATTTGGCGGCAAAACTCTTAGATATATGACGTCACGAGTGTTTTAAAAAGGCAATTTGGCAACATGGCGATATACCACTGAAGTGTTCTGAGACATAATCTTCTGCGGAGACAGTTGCAAGGAAAGTGGAAATTTCAAAATTTTAACCTCAGACCCCCCACACCTAGGATGCCCCGTAAAACCATATTATTGAGAGGCCTAGAACCAAAAGCGGCAATCTCCATTTTAAAGAATTTTCAGTATTGCTCAAAAACCATTTGTGAGTTCCAGAGAAGGTTTAATTGGTTTTTTTTGTTATATTCTATTAACTTTACTAAAGATGCTGACATGAAATAATAATGTGCCTCATTTCCAGTAATTAAAAAATAAAAATAAAGATAAAGTTTGAGGACTATGTTTAAAATTACCTCAGTAAAATATTTTGATTGAAAGTTTACATTATTTATTGACAGCTAATACAAGTCAGCAAGTATATATACCTAAACTAAATCAAAACACTGGTAGCTCTTCAACAAATTCACAGTTTGCATGACCTTCTTGGTCATTATTTTCATTTGGATCGATTATTGTTTCCTCAGCAATAACTTCATTGTAGAATGACAATTCCTGTAACTCTCTCCACTGTTCTCCAAAATGTTTTTCAAGTAGTATTTTTACATCCCTTATTTTGAGGTGGCTTACGAGATTAGTGCAACGATTGATTACAGGCGGACGAATGGTTTTAGAAGTGTGTTCGTAAATATTCAGTCGCGTTTTTCTATGCAATTTTTTTTGGCAAGCTTGGGCCTAGGTATACGGAATTCGGGCTCAGTACTTCTAAGCACTATGACGCATTCATAAAAGCGCCTTCAAGATGGTCCATAGCCCCAAGTTCTCTGTTTATTAGTAGCCCATAATACTTTACTATTTCTACAACATTTTCTACAACGTGAACATCGAATTATTAGATCCATGAAAGCATCCAATTTCGGCAAATTATCGGATTGCCCTTTTACGTAATCTTTGTCGCGATAATTTACCTACACTAGACAACTAACAACACTATAACGACACAAACAATATAATAATAAATAATAATAAATAACAATAACACTATAATAAATTGTACTTTTATCTACTAATATTTCGGTTGAGCGGCATACGGAATGACAGCATGACGGAACGTCGGGTGCCGCGGCATTGGTGGGCGCGTGGCGTTGCCAAATACACGAATATTTCCGCATTATCGTCTGAAGTCCGAATATTTTTCGTATATGTTCTCTATACGCATATTTTACCCAAAGTGTCACGTGACAGAGATAAAGGATATAGTTTCCAGGGTGTGCAGCATAAATAAACACAATTTTGCTATAGAAAAGTTAATACACGGAACACATTCCTAATAAAAACGTATTTATGTGACAATATTTTTATGTGCAATTGCATAAGTTAGAGCTCAAAGGTGGCAATACATTAAATAATAGATATTCATAGCCAAATTGGAGACATTTTAATATAAAAGTACAATTTGCCTTTGTTCCACGAATTATTGCAAAGGAGCACCGGCAACATTGCAATGCCGTTTCTCCTGACACACTCAGAGTTTGCCACGTTTGGCGTTCTAGACAATAAAACGGCGAAACTGTAGATATCAGTCTGAAGAAAATTGTGCTACTTCGTATTTAATTATGATAAATAAATAAGGATTAAACTCTGTTGTTTCATTTATTACGTGTTATGTTGGTGCATCTGCTGTAAACTGAGTATGATTTTAGAGCAATTAAAAATATTGTCAAGTACTCTATTATCTCTTCAATTCTTCAGTTATTATTTGTCTCATAGTGTTTCGTGTTTTTGTTACACGATCACGATGATTTATAATTTTTCCATATTTCCAGGTGTGTTACTCAAAGCATTACATAAGAGTGACACCATCCACGTCGATTCTGTTCCCATCAGCTGAGTATGTGCGCGAGAAGGTTCTGAAGCATAACCTTGAACTTGGCCGGCAGGTCGACGTGGTGTTGATTGACTGCCACAGAATCATGTATCTGGACTATACCGCAGGAAAGGTATGTGCAGCGAAAAAATAACACCAGGAAGGAGTCAAAGCTCTATGCACATTATAAAATACGTGAGACGGTGTAGGAACCAAGTTTTGACACAATATTTTGACATCTGACACGGTGATAGGTGCCAGTATGTGATGCTTCGATACTTTTATACTTCGCTGTGTGGCTTTTGGCTCCTTTCTGGGTTGCAAAACTAAATGTTTGAGGATAATAATCCATGGGAAAGTAATTTTGGAATTGAAATTAACTTTTGAGGCCATGCACTAAAGTTGCATAGGCGTTTGTGTACGTACCTACTTCTTCATAATTGGAAATTTAAAATTATAATTGTTGTATTATCATTTGTCAGGATTCCTAAACTTACAAAGACATAAACGTGCCTTATAATTTTTTACCTGTACCTATTGTAGGTACTGATTTTACAAAAAAAAATAGGATTTTTGCCTCGATTAGTTTGTTGAAACCACTCAAAGTTGCACGCCACGGTAAAAGCGGAAACGGCAGTCCGCCATAAGCAGGAACTATCCCTGTCGCGCGACATGTTCGTTCTTGAGGTTCTTTATTCATTGGGTATGTGTAATTTAAAACATCGATGCTCCACTATACAGGGTGTCCGGTAACTATGGGGCAAAATATTACGAATGCGCTTAATAACTATGAGTCAAATCTCAATAATTACTGAGGTACGGGTCGTTGTAGTTCTCTTTTTGATATTGAATTATGACAATATCTCCTAAAATAATCAAGCTGCTGAACTGAAATTTGGCATTGCTATGTTTTTTGGGATGGGAAATAAGCTGAAAATGTCAATTTTTACTAGTAACTTTCTTGAGGTTCTCTTTTTAGTCTTGCAGGTCCATCATTTTAGTGTATCTTTACATTTGCAAACAAAGGTGTATACTTCTTACATAACGATAAAAAAATCAACCGTTTACGTTGAAATTGGGAAAACGTGCTATAAAACATCTGTTAATTTCAACATTTGAAACATAATATTTTCACATGCCGCTTTCAAATGTTACAGATTACCTGTACCTGCATGCAAAATGAAGAAAAAATGCCAAATGGACTGGGTCAAAACATTAGTTTTCTTGAATTAGGATGTCCATATTTTATTAAATTCAATATAGGTTCCATTTTGAAAGTGAATAATTTCCTTTACATTGTTCATAGGAATTTTTTTCCCACTTCAAAAGGGCACGGTTAATTTGTAACATTTAAGACTGAATGTACACCACGTGCGTGGTGATTCAACATTTTGACCCATAAAATGGCTTTTTTCGATCTGTAGCGAGCAACACGCATAATTTTAAATTTTTGGCCAATACAAATTTTAATCTAAGTAATTACTCGCATTTTGAGACAAAAATTATTTAGAAATATTTATCACAATGGAAGTTATTAGGCTTTTTGCGCAAATGCCAATAACGGCCATTGTGATAAATATTTTTAAATAATTTTTGTCTCAAAATGTGAGTAATTACGTAGTATGTAAATTTGTATTGACCAAAAGTTTAAAATTATGCGTGTTGCTCTCTACAGATCGAAAAAAGCCATTTTATGGGTCAAAATATTGAATCACCACGCACGTGCTGTACATTGAGCCTTAAAAGCGTTAGGTGAAAATTTTATGTCTTGAATATAGGAGTTAATAGATTTTTTGGGGCACGTTTTGCCAATTTCAACGCAAACGGTTGATTCTATCATTATGAAACAAGAGAACGCTTTTGTTGCCAAATGAAAAGCTGTACTAAAATGATGGATTTGCAAGACCAAAAAAGATAACCTCAAAAAAGTTACGAGTAAAAGCAAGATCCAAAAACAGCGCAGGTGGCGACCTCTGTGAGATACGTAGAAATTTACATTTGCAGCTTATTCTCCATCCCCAAAAACACAGCAATGCCAAATTTCATTTCATCAGATCAAAATATGGTGATTTCTCCATACTCACCTATATTCAGGAATGCCCCCTTGAAAGATAGGGGGGGGGGGGTTAGATTTGAATCCCAAATATCGATTTTTGGTTACATTGTTGACAATTTTAGAGATATCAAGTTGAAATTCGGACCAAATTAATACCATTTATGTCCACTTAGTTCTTATTGTTATAAGTTAAAAACAAATGAAAATCGCGGTTACACATGATCATTTAGAATAAATTGGGAGAACTTATTCTGAGGTACGTCTATGGAGTCTGTGAAACAGTAGAATTTAATTTACCTCATTTTTTGTATATTTTAAATTACTTCTTCAAAACCATTGTTTCCGAGATACACAGTTTTTTTTAAATAAGATTCCTGATTTTAAAGGAAACGAAAATAGAAAAAATTACTATGGAAAGTAATAATATAACCCAAGACTAGAAAATACTTGTTACAAGCAATATGGGTTCCAGCATGTTCCTTAAGAAATATAGAGGGTGCTTCTATAAAACGATTTGGGGACCCATGTTTATAACAACCTTTTTGTAGCCTTGGGTTGTGTTATTACCTTAACTATTTTTTAGCATTTTCATTTCCCTTAGAATCACGTTAGGCACATGGAAATCAGGTATCTATCTTATTCCAAAACACTCTGCTCAACTCGAAAACAATGGTTTTAAGATCGATATCTCTAAAATTGACAAAAATGTAATCAAAAACCGGTTTTTGAGATTCAGCTGTAACCTCCTGTATCTTATAAGTTAAGTATTTTTAAATATAGGTAAGTATTGCCAAAACTACATATTTTGATGTCAAGAACCCACGGTTAATAGGTTGGCCTTCTTTTTTGGGAAACCTTCTGTCTTTTGAAATCGTGGGTACCTCATACATATATCTGTACATTAACATATCTACCGCTCTTGCGCATGCCAAGGCGCAGGGAACGACAAGAAATGAAATACGCCGCTATTTGTAACCCTATATTGGCAGTTTGTGGAGACCATGGATACCCGATCAAGCCAAGGCTAATTTGATTCAGGATTTATACTTTGTATTACACGAATATACCTAATGTCTAATTTTGCATTGCCTTGACTATCTCCTTATCCTAAGTAGGTACCTACCTTGATTATTTTTATATCTAGCATCCGCGAGAGTCTGTTTGGTGGAGTAGTTCCTTTAGAAACCTAAAAATATGAAGACTTCAAGACATTGTAGTGGATAAGCTAACTAATTAGTTCTGATTGTTCGGTTTCATGTTTCATAAAATTCTAACAAATATGGTTCATTTCATAAATAATCATATTTGTTCAGGCGTTCAGGGTCACCATAGTAGAATCTACTACGACGGTAGATTTTTCTTTGACACCTATTTGTCCTAAATTGCCTCGTTTTTGTTTCTTACTTTTTTTTGTGATAGTGCTGTACACTCTAGGTATCTGCAAGGCGTATCATTCTTGATTTTCAAAACCTACAAAAACCAGATTTTTTTAATTTTTAAAATGTAGTGAAGGAAATAATAATTATTGCTACTGTAGTTATGAATAGTAACCTGATTGACAAGTTTCTTAGAAAAAAGAGTACCCCAAATTCACATTATATTGAATAGTTTTTAAGTGGTTATTGCCATTTTTTATCAAATTGTTATAACAGTTTATGAAAAGGTCCGAATTAAGACTGAATGTACACCACGTGCGTGGTGATTCAATATTTTGACCCATAAAACGGCTTTTTTCGATCTGTAGCGAGCAACACGCATAATTTTAAACTTTTGGTCAATACAAATTTGAATCTAAGTAATTACTCACATTTTGAGACAAAAATTATTTAAAATATATTTATCGCAATGGCCGTTATTAGGCTTTTTGCGCAAATGCTAATAACGGCCATTGTGATAAATATTTTTAAATAATTTTTGTCTCAAAATGTGAGTAATTACTTAGATTAAAATTTGTATTGGCAAAAATTTAAAATTATGCGTGTTGCTCGCTACAGATCGAAAAAAGCCATTTTATGGGTCAAAATGTTGAATCACCACGCACGTGGTGTACATTGAGTCTTAATTGGTAGTGAAATTTGTGCATTTGAAAAATGAAAATGGTTTCCATTTTCGAAATATTTTTTGGCATTTATTATTTTATTCTATTTTTCTAGTGTCTGGGAGCTCTGGTATCCGATCTGAAGAAATCTGGGAAGACAGTAGTTTTCCTGGTTCCTTCTGGACAATTGGCAAATATTCTCAAGTACGTTTGTCACCACGACATACCTATATATAAGGAGGAAACTGATTTCCAAAAATCTCTTACAGGTAGGGGTAGGCTCTTACTACAAAAAATACATTAGTAGGTGTAGGTAGCCAGTCATTCGCAGGCTGGTAGGTTCTATAAATTTCAGTTCGATTCCAATTCGACTGTGCCCATAAAACATTTAATTGATACTACTTTATTTTTAAAAGGGTGACTCTTATCCCCTACTTATACCTTATATGTATTATGTTTCTATTAAAGCTATAGTTACCTACAACTCATCAACTTATCTACAGTTCAAATGGGACGAGAAAGTGAATTTGGAAAACCATAATTTTCAACTCTGAATTACTTCTCTTAATAAATGTTTTGCTATTATCGTATATTTTACATACATTTTCTATAAAGTATAGCAACTAATAGGTAAATTATTATATAGGTATAATATCTATCTATACCTCAACTTAGTATCGATTGCTAAGAACTGAAAGACATTACAGTTTATCTATTTGATTCTATTCGTTCCAAAATTAAAGTTTTGAAAGTTTATAAGCCAGGATTTTTGAGGACAGCTTCAACAATTCTCTTATCTATGTACCCTATGTCCAACCATTGAATAAGGAATTCTTACCTTAATCAATAGTCCAAGTAAACGAATTTTTATTCGTTGTCCAATTTTGATAAACTTTAATAGGTAGATATTCAAAATATGCATTCAATGATTTACTAATTGACCTACACTCACTGGGATTACTATGGTTTTCTAGGGTTTTCCGTAGTACTTAAGCGAATGCTATCCTAGTTCTATCGGGAAAAAAGTCGGCTCTAGCCGCAAATGGCAACGAAAACAAAATAATAGTAACTGCTCCCCTCCCCCGCACAAGCATGTGGTTGCTTCTGGTGTACTCCTAGTTTGGAGTATTGTGAGGGTGAGAATTATTATTATTATTATTAATGAGTGGGTAACTTTATTCTTGAGTTGTAGTCATGACCAACAACGACCACTTTTATTAGCTCAAATTTCAAAAAGTGCTAATAGCGATTTAAAAAAAAATCTGAGTGCAGATTCTTGTTTAGGATCATTTAAAACCTACCTGTACCTACCAATTTCATTGTTTTACAATAGAACAGTATTATTTTATAATATTATATCATAAGTATATTATACAGTGTCCGCCATAAATACTGCCACAAATGGAAAAAATATAAAATAAATTTTCAATTTCTGAAAAAAATTATTCTTGATAAAAGTTTCTGTTTCTTCTAAAACTCAAAATGCACTTATACAAAAATAAAAATCTCCTTTCCTATATGAAAGATGTTCAAAAATATAAAACTTGGTCAAGAGTAAAGTACCCTTATGTTTCAAAATAGAGGCAAAAGTTATTTTAGAATTAACACATTATTTAAAATACCAAGTCACGTCGCCTACCATGACTTTTTTTTAATTTTTGGGTTTTTCACGAACACCCTGTACCTATGTATTTTATTATTTCTTCTATTTGTAACTTAAAATGATCTACTTGAGTTGTTGCTGGCATTGGAAATGTTTAGTATTAAAATTTGTTTGAGATAATGTTCTTTTTTGATGGTCACGTAAAATGAGATTATGAGAAAATTTTCTCTTAATTAAACTTTGCCAGTAAATTATTATGTTCGCCAACCTGCATTATTACGTTTTTGGCAATGTACAGGGTGTTCATGAAAGACAAAAAAAATTCACGGTAGGTGGCTGTGACTCTGACCTCCAAACAACTGAGCAAGTTTTATATTTTTGAACCTCCCTCTTGTATGAAAGCAGATTTTCAAATTTTTAAAAGTACACATTTTAGGTTTTAGAAGAAGCAGAAACTTTTAAGATTTTTTTTCAGAAATGAAATAAAGTTACCCACTCATTGAATGCTCATTTTGAATACAACAAAAATTTTATCAAAATTGGTCAACAAATAACGATTTTACAAGGGTGGTAATGTGGGCACGCTGTATGTTAGGGTAGGTATGCACGCAATACAAAATATTAAATTTGAGAAAAAAATTGAAAAATCAAATGTGTATAAATAAAACAGAAAAGGCACCTACAGGAATTCGCATTTTCAAAGCCACCTTTTTTCACTTATTTTGGGACATCAGCAAGAATTTACCTACTTTCTAACAATGTAAAAATTCTTCCGGAATAGTTACAGAAAATATATTCTTGCAGCGCCACCTTTGCTACAAATAATACAGTTCCCAGATTTCAAATTTAGGTAAATACAAATTCATCAGGTTATATCTACCTTGCGTTGCAATAGTAAAATCCAATTAGGTAATTATTTTAGATATTTATATAATACTGCTAGTGTAGGCAACCAAACAATACCCACGAGCGGTTTATTGATCGATTTCATCAGGAATTCTCTCCTGTTCCGGTAGTTCCAATGTACGAACAGCTGCGCACTCACTCACACAATTATTTTGTAATATATTTACAGCACAATACCTTTATTTGTAGCTACAATGTTTTAGAAATGAAGTTATAATTAATGGCATTAAATAAATCCATATAAGCGTTGACTGAAGGTTTAAAAGTTTATAAATGGAAAGTAGGTACCTACGCCACTGCATCGTCCCAGTAGTTGGAATGCAGCACGTAAACGTAGTCGGGTTTTCTTTATGTATTAGGTTAGTTTCAAAGTTAGATCTCGTATTTAAGTATAACAAAAAAGTTTTATATTTCATCTTTCCAGTTTGCGCTAAGCGAATTTAAATTTTATTCTTTCCTTTCCAGAAAAGTACGGGACTTTGGAAAATGGCGATTCAAAGTTGACGACACAGTTCTGAATTAAATTTGTTTAGTCTACGTTTGTACTTAATGTTGGTGATATTAGATGTAATAAACTTGAGTCAAAAATAATCTATTGTCAATAAATTAACACAAAGTGGTCCACACGAACACTGAACTATGAATTCCAATGATATTTGACACTCCTTAGGTAAGTCCGTATGCACCCAATTACATTTTCTTAGGTCATCCCATATCCCCGTACCAGCAAGGGTGTGAAAGAAAAATGAGGTTTTAACTAAGCATTTTGGCATCTGTTGGATGAATGTTTCTAGTGTCAATGCAACTCTTCGTATATAGTTTAAATCAACTTTAAAGGGATAAGGTAGGTGTAGGTATGTATAACTAAGCAGTGGTGCGGGGTTGTTTTATTAAACTTCTTTCCTCTTTGAACAATTCTTTTGGATGTCTATACTTAACTCCTAAAATATGGTTGCCATTATATTTTACAATATTCCTGTGTTGTGTCACGATAACCAAATGTGCATATAAATGAAGAGGGAGGTTTTTGTAGCATAGCAAATGTTTTAATCAGTTAAAAAAATGCACTTGAGTCGGGATAGTAAGAATCCCGGGTTCGAATCCTGTGAACCTAATTATGGCAATTCTCCACCTTATATTTCTGCAAATTTTTAGATCTAAGTAGGTATTCTTCACCAATTGTAAAAGCCGTTTTTATGCTGAAATATATGCTGATTGCTCGATTATTAAATTGAAATATGTTTGCTCTAAAGCGAGGAATACTAGTTCTAATTTTTGTTTGTTCCTGTTGTCAAAAATACCTACAGGATTGTTTACATAACAAAGTCGACTTTGCAAGTATTTTTTGTATTTTTTTGCCACAAATTGTAGCAAGAATCGGCCTATTGATGTTTTTCCGCTTTCATAATTGTTATTCTTTCTGGCCAATAGGTGAAAACGTTTGTTCTTAAACTAGAAAGTTGCAATCAGAATGCCACATTTTAATATAAGTAGTTCTGTACCTATATAGGTATCCTGATTTTCATTTTTTTTTTCAACAATATTTCTAATAAACTTTTTCACTTACCACAAAATAAAAAGATTGATACCAATAATTAGGTACTATAAAATGTTATGCATAAATATAAAATTAAAGGCCTTTATGACTTTGAACTCATTGGAAATATTTTTCAACGAGCTTTATTTTGATATCAAGATCGATTGTTTTAAATAAAAAAAGGCGGGAATGGGAAGTTTTAAATGTTCTGTAGAATTTTGCTCTTGCCAATCTAGACATGGTTAAATATCTGATTTTTTAAAAAACATCCAAGAATGTTTTTCTTGCGTTCAAATAGTTAAATATAATGTGTCAATTAGTCAGTTTGTCGATACCTAATATGAATTTTTTATTTCTCAAAATCAAAGATACAGGGACCGGCAGAAAGTTGGACACAAAAATGTAATATTTTTAAACTCTGATTTCGATAAATTTAAATTTCTAGCTGCTAATCGAACAAAATTAAAGTTTAGTAGCAAATTCATGTGTTATCCGATGATAAGTTGCCCGTGCGGTATTTTGTTTTTTGTAATACACAGTGGTCGAAAAAAATACAAAAAAAGTGAAATTTCTTTTTTTTGACTAGGTGGCTGTCACTTTAAATCTGACATCCACCTTTGATTCCAAACAACTTTTGTAAGTAACGTTTTACCGTATTTTAAAAAATAAGGGTAGTTTACTCTTGAGTTATTTTGACATTTTTGAAAATACCTCGTATCCAAAAAGAGATATTTAAATTTTAATATGTGCGTTTTGAGTTTGAAATGATGCACCAACTTTTATCAAGAATAAAATTTTCTGAGGAATTAATAATAAAAAAGTTTTCCATTTGTGTCCAACTTTCTGCCGGTCACTGTATATGAAAATTTGTATTATAGACAACTTTTTAACATTCCCGTATAAAAGATCAGAAGTTGTATATAATTGTATATTATATATCCCCCTATAATAGAGTAATTTCCAATTGTAACCAATAAATCTGTAGATCTAAGCAATGACGTCATAAAACGGTTTTAAATAAAATTCTGCAACAGTTAAATCGCATGCCATAATTGGTAATATGCACAAAGGACAGCAAGCTCGATAGGCTCGCGCGCTTCTAAATTGAGGCAGTGACGTCAAGCCAATGAGATAGTGTTACGTGAATTCAAATAGACCGGGAGATAGTGACAGATTTTTGGTATTATGCCTTTCAAAATGCATTATGTATGAATCAGAGAGTCGTCCTGGGTTCTTCATATGAAAAACTGAGTTTTCATTTATTCAAAAAATATGCGCTTTATGATTTTAGTCAGCCTGCCATGTGTTTTATAATGAAGTTTAAAATAGAAAATTCCTCGGAAAACCATAGGCATACCGTTAGCGTTTGCCGAAAGGGCTATTATTGTCACGTGAACTTGTATTTTTAATAATTAATTTTTCCACGTTTTTGAACAGGCTGCCAATGAGAAGTATGCAAGTTGTTGTTATGAAACTGCTGAAACAATGATGGCATACTGTTTAGGCATGTCCATGTACATTTTAAATTGAACGTTATTTAATCATTTAAACGATCTATTCGATGTAAAGGGTACTTGGACATGCGCAAACAGTATGCCATCTTTTCTTCAGCAGTTTTATGACAAGAACTTATACATATAAACTTATCATGGCAGCCTGTTCAGAAACGTGGAAAAATTAAGTATGAAAATACAAGTTCACGTGACAATAGTAGCCCTTTGGGTCCAAGTTAACGGTATGCCTATGGTTTTCCGACGAATTTTCTATTTTGAACTTCATTATAAAACACATGGCAGCTTGACTAAAATGATATCAAAATGAATATCTTTCGAATAAATTTGAAAACTCACTTTTTCATATGAAGAACCCAGGATGGCTCTCTGATTTATACCTTATTATTGTGATTGTGAGAATACATATACGCAACATATTGCCCATTGAAAGGCATACTGAGTTAAATCAAAAATCTGACACTATCTTCCGGTCTAAAATTATATTTCACAGATTTACTTTGCAGGCTATTTATGTCCTTTTTAATGACGAAATTTAGCTTTTGTGCAACCGCAATTTTTCACTTTTTATAGCACAAATTGTACAAAATATCGGAGGCGATAAATTATTATATTTATCGATTATTTGTGAGGAAATACTTTAATGAAACAGGGAATTGTTTCTTTTTGTCTAGAAAATTATTCTTGATAAAATCTGTCTATGGTTAAAAAATAACCTAAGTAACTAACTGTAAGTTTTCGTGTAATTATCTACACTTCATCAGGATAAAATTATACAACATATAATAGAAACATTATAAAATATAACTTAAAAACCAAACCTTACAAAAGTTATAAAAACAAAAATAAATTGTTTAACTTGCATAAAATTTTTCTTCGGGGTATTAATTTCTTTTATTATAAAAAGTAGAACAAAATGTAAAATAATATGTAAACATTAATGCTTTTTTAACATGTGTAGATATAAATAACACTTCAAAACGACTATTAACAATTGAAACAATGTTATGTATGGTAATAATACCTAATATTATTCACCTATAAGTTAAACAAACTATTTAATTTAATTATAGTTTACCTTACAGGTCAACTAAACCTTACAGATTAACTCTTATATTATCTAATCTCACATACAATTTTTGACAGTTTACTCTATTTTTATAATAAAAGAAATTAATACCCCTACAGAAGAATTTTATGTAAGATATTAAACAATCTGTGTTTTTCTATCTTTGGTAAGTTTTGATTCTTTAGTTATATTTTATATTGTTTATATTATATGTTGTATAATTTGGCCTGATGAAGTGTAGATAATTACGAAAACTTGCAGTTAGTTTATTTCCTATATAAAGATCAAAACCGTAAAAAATCAACTTTAATGAAACTTTGAACTTATTTTAAATTTCAGTTAAAAACTGTGGCCCTATTGAAAACAATTTTTTTCAGTTCTCATAATATATTTTCCTCGTTTAATTAAAGGTCAATAGTACAATTTTAAAGTCAGGAACTTTTTACGTATTTTTTTCTTTTTCATATAGGTACTACACTTACATTATACTTATACAATTCCAGGCTGTGAAGAATATTCTTATTATTATTATCCTACATAATAATAAAAAAAGTTTTATAAATTCCACTCGTCAAATAAAACTTGTACCTACTTATTGAGAATGTTGCTCCCCGGGGATTGTTTACAAATTCAAAAATCTCCATTCTAGAAACCTTCTCGAATTATTCTTCTTTTTTTACGACAAATTAACAACAAGTGATGACAAGCGAAGCGTGAGCTATTTGCTTTTTCAACATATTTAAATAACGTTGCGCAATTTCAGCAAAAAATGAATTTATACTTTTGAAAAATGGGTTACTGCTATCCTATTATTGAAAAAAGTAATACTGTAGTCGTCTACTATTTATTTCTTTACAGTCTGGTTGAATATCAAACTCAAGGTCCTCACAATAGGAGTAATCACTAACATCTACCTAATTAAGTTTAAGGAAATAGAAAATTGTACAGGGTGATACAGGAAGTAGGTAATTGCACCCCACTTTGTTCTGCAGTTTTTGAAATAAGTAAAAGTTTTAAATTTTCGGAAGTTCGCGTACATTTTTGCTCAAACTTTACGTTCCGATGACATACATATTATCCTACATTAGCATTTGTTTAAAAAATGGCCTCCTATCTTAGATCACTTTTCATTCATTTCCTACGATGGCCATGAAATGTCCAAAACAAGACACCGGGTAGATAGTAGGCCATGGAAATATTTAAATGGTTTGTTTTGGCTTGTTTGATGATATGAAGTCAGCTGGTTTCGAAAACATGTATGGATATATTGTATTAAGAGGGGATTGCCGACAGCGGAAGTGACGTTAGATTTCGTATTTTTTTAATTTGTATAGCATAAAATCTAATAACATTTTACCTGGCAAAAATTTAGTACAAACATCTCTGTCTTCATTTTAATCATAAGATCTTGCAAGAGTGTTTTATTTTATAGGTTATGAAAACCTTGGGAAAAATAATAATTCCAGTGCATATGCTTTTAAGATCTTATGATTAAAATGAAGACAGAGATGTTTGTACTAAATTTTTGCCAGGTAAAATGTTATTAGATTTTATGCCATACAACTTAAAAAAATACGAAATCTAACGTCACTTTCGCTGTCGGCAACCCCCTCTTAAGGCCATTTTATTTAATTATTTTTGATTTCATAAAAATAGTAAATAGTAAAGTTTTCATAACTTATAAAACAAAACACTGCTTGTAAGATCTTATTATTAAAATGATGACAGAGATGTTTGTACTAAATTTTTGCCAGGTAAAATGTTATTAGATTTTATGCTATACAACTTAAAAAAATACGAAATCTAACCTCATTTTCTCTGTCGGCAACCCCCCCTTAAGTGTTCGAAGTTTAATTTTTTAAAATTTTTACTGCCGTTTTGGACACATTAATTATTTTCTTGTGATACATCAATAGAGAACAAATTTAAAGAAGAATTCGATTGTTATATTAAAAAAATAGGTAGGCTTCCATTTGGAAAAATTGTGAAATACACAAAAATGATGGCTGATGCAATTACACAAGAATATTTCAGATAGAGCCCCAAAAATGGTTTGGAATATTCTAAATTCCATTGCATTGTCACTTCCAGATTTTTGTACCTATTAACAGTTACTGTTGGAGTTTTTCCTTCGATAAAACTTGACTGATTTCATATGGCGATTTATTTTGTAGCAGACAAAATATATGCAGCTGCCGCCTCGGCCATTATAATATATACCTGTCTGACACCGGAAGTAGAGTCATCGTCATCACAGAGGCGCGAATATACAAATTCAAAATATTTTGGCCTATTATTATAAACAGCTACTTTTCGCAATTCGTCAATTTTTTATTTTAGGGAAGAAAAAATAGATACTTAGGTTACTTATTTGGCTGGTGGTATTTCTGTTCTTGCTGCAAATATTCCGAAATCGAGATCAAAATTAGTTTGATCAAAAAAGTTGATTTGATTTTTAATATTAAGCATGCATTTCCTGTAAACAATATGATACCTAGAATAAACTTATTAAATATTGCAGCCAAGGCTGGTGGCATATAATTTCGAGACTACAGGGTGAATCAGTTCTTTGTAGCAGGACTTTAACAGGTCATAGATCTTCAAAAAATACCGTATGTAGAAATAATGTGTTTGCTACTTTAAATAAAGTAACTTTTTCCAATAAACTTACCTATTTAAGGCTATACTTTTGAAGTTACAGGGTCTAAAACATTTAAGGAAGATACAATTAAGGTTACGCTCTGTATCTTGAAAAGTAAAACCTTGAATGGGTTAGTTTATTGGAAAAAGTTACTTTATTTAAAATAAGAAACACGTTTTTTCAACTTTAAGTGTTACTTATGGAGGAAATTTTTTAGATAATTTTTCAGAAATACCCCGAAATAATACAAAAAAATGAAATTTGCCATTAAACTATAACACATGCGAACAAATACCAAGAAGGCATTTTTGTCTGCAATTAAAATCTACATAAAAATTCAATACCTTTTGTTAAAATACAAGGTGATTCATTTGTTTTTTCTAAAAATAATTTTACCAATTACCCACTTCTCCGCCACTGGTTGTGCAAGATGCAATATGACTTAAATATCTCAACTAGTTTGGTAAATATTCAATAAAGTCCGCATATTTTTTCCAACTTTAACACCCTGTAACTTTTTTCTAAGGCTTAAAAAGATATAGTTTATGCGAAGAAGTACCGTTATTAAGATTTATCACCTGTTAAAGTCCTCCTACAAAGAACTGATTCACCCGTGCTTGGGCCGAGGGGCTTTTTCCATTATGTATCATAACGGGCTGAATTTTTGTGAAAAGCTTCGTTTTGACGAGTCCTACAACTTTTCTCTCTTCGATAATTCTCGATAATAGGCGCTAAGGCAACGAGCAGGCGTGAAACAGGTCGATCGGGTGATTTTAAAATTTTGTATCATAACAATAATTACAATTGTTTAGTTAAATCGAGAGGATATTGATAAAGCATGCGGAAAAACGTTTGTCCTACAAAAAAATAGTCTGGCCCGAGGTCCATAGAGGGATAGGTTGCCTGGCAACTTCGGGCCAATCAAAACACTGCATTCAACCGCGGCAAATACGTCACACGCGTGCCCGTTCAAATTAATACCTATTTGTAGTAATGAAAAGAGCAATACACGATTGCCTAAATTTGACATTTTAATGAAAAATTTGCACTAATCTTGAAAATATTGTACTGTATCTCAACAATCACAGTCCAAACTCGTTGCCTTGGTTAGGTACCACTTTTATTGTTTAGCCTTCAAAAATCACAAATAAACTTGTCAGGTTACTGTCCAAGAATATTCTTTCAGCTCCAAAATTCGCACAAAATCGCTTTCTAACCTTTTACTTTTTTTTTGGCCCAATGCACAGGGCTTAGGTATATACTCAAAAGGAAAACTGGAGAATACTCTACAATATTCCTGGCCAATGATAGTTCACAAATCATAAAGTTCTAGCAAACTTTCTAGAAAGTTATGGAAGCTTTGAACCGTGCAGACATATTCATTGAAAGCTGATATAACATCTTTAGAGGAATTTTTCGTTACAATATTATCGGTCTATAATAGTCAGGATTTAAAACACTAATAGTATAATATTATTAACCATGGTTTAAACAGAAGCTATTATTGACCCGAGCGTCAGTGTTAACTATCCACTACTAACATACCAATAATACATTGTAATAAATAATAAGTTCTTATAATACCGAAAATATCCTTGCTTCTTGCCTTTATTACTTAATCAAAAATCAAGTTAGCTTTGCTATCTGTCAACTTTAAATTATTAGTCATAATGTCATAATAATTTTAGTATCTACTTTACTTATATTTTTGTACTATGTGAAAAATTAATAATTTGTACTGTCATAATTTGACGTTTTTCATTATTGACCATTGTCAATAATGACATTTTATTTACCTTGGGGAGAGAAAATCAACTTTTGATGCAATATTCTCAAAATTTACTACGTGTCCCTTCTACGCTTCCGTACGATTTAACTAAACAACTAATTGTTATGATACAAAATTTTAAAATCACCCGATCGACATGTTTCACGCCTGCGCGCTTCCTTAGCGACTATTATCGACAATTCTCGAAGAGAGAAAAGTTGTAGGATTCGTCAAAACGAAGCTATTCACAAATTCAGCCCGTTATGATACATAATGGACAAAGCCCGTCGGACCGGGAGATAGTGACAGATTTTTGGACGTGATTTTACTCAGTATGCCTTGCAAAGGGCATTATGTGGTACATATTCTCACAATAATAAGGTATGAATCAGAGAGTCATCCTGGGTTCTTCGTGTGAAAAACTGAGTTTTCAATTATTCGAAAAATATGCGTTTTGATATGATATTATACAGGCTGCCATGTGTTTTATAATGAAGTTCAAAATAGAAAATTCGTCGGAAAACCATAGACATACCGTTAGGGTGGGTCCAAAGGGCTATTATTGCCACGTGATCTTGTATTTTAATAATCAATTTTTCCACGTTTCTGAACAGGCTGCCAATGAGAAGTATGCAAGTTCTTGTTATGAAACTGCTGAAGAAAAGATGGCATACCGTTTGCGTATGTCCGAGTACACTTTACATCGAATAACTCGTTTAAATAATTAAATAACATTCAATTTAAACAGTACTTGGACATGCACGAAAGGTATGCCATCCTTTTTTCAGCATTTTCATAATAAGAACTTGCATACTTCTCATTGGCAGCCTGTTCAGAAACGTGGAAAAATTAATTATTAAAATACAAGATCACGTGGCAATAATAGCCCTTTGGACCCACCCTAACGGTATGCCTATGGTTTTCCGAGGAATTTTCTATTTTGAACTTCATTATATAAAACACATGGCAGCCTGTATAAAATCATATCAAAACGCACATTTTTCGAATAATTGAAAACTCAGTTTTTCACATGAAGAACCCAGGATGACTCTCTGATTCATAACTTATTATTGCGAGAATATGTGCCACATAATGCCCTTTGCAAGGCATACTGAGTAAAATCACGTCCAAAAATCTGTCACTATCTCCCGGTATAATAGTTCCTCCAAATTGGGAGGTAGATATAGGATATAGGAGAGTGAGTGTAGAATAATAGTAGGGTTCACTGACGTCAAATATATCAGACAATGACAGTAGTTTGTAAAATAAGGCTGGATATGTTATCCATATCGCAAGAGGAACGAGGAACCAAGGTTGAGCACGACCATAAAAGAATCTAGTCGTAGTAGATTCTAGTCGTAGTAGATTCTTCTATGGCACGATGCTGTTTTGCACGTTTTATGGATAATACTTGTAAAAAAATGTGTTCGTTTCAAGACACGCTAATCTAGTAGATACCTACATTGCGAAATAAAGTAAAGTCATCTGATGACAAATATCGAATGCTTCATTTCATCCGTATTGCAAAAAACTGTTAATGGAAAAATACAAAATACGCAAGTATTAAATAACATTTCGTGTATTAGTTATTAGTTTACTCACCTATAATTTTCCTCAATTCGTACTAAATGCGTTTTTTGATTTAATATTCAAATGCATTCAGCCATAACCAAACCCTTGGATGATTGGACAATAAGTATTCAATCTGTAATATTTAAATATTAACATATAGGTATTTTTATTGAAAAATCATTGGTTGACAAGCAATCTTGTTCAGTTGTCTTGATCTTTACATGACATACGTTAGATAATTTAAAATGCGGATAAGATCTAAATAATTAATAATTGTGTCAAGGGCTGTAGGTCAATTATAACTATTAAACATTAAACGAAACACTCTTATTTTTAAATATAAGTATATTGTATCTGAATAATTTGAATAAGAGGTAGATACTGATTGATACGTCGCGTCGTTTAAACCCATCATTTATTTGTGCGCTTTGGTGCATTGAGGGACACTGTAATACCGATTTGTAAATATCAACCTACTTAAAAAGATCTTAGCAATTTAGGATTTTAATATGATATTGGGTTAGAGAATTGTAGAAAACAATGTGTTCCCTGCAACTTTTATGCGTAATTCTACAAAGCCCTCCGCTTCTCAAATTTTTTAACTAGCAGGTAATCGATTGCCGAAAAAATCAAAATGTGTTGAAAGCTTTTAGAGGTAACGGTAACAAATACCCTATTCCTATTTTGAAAATATTCTAGTGTACTAATTTCGAAAAGTTTTGAATCTGCAAGACCTTCAATAGATTTTCTTCCCAAAAATTGAGAACAAAGTTCGAAAAAAGTGTATTGTGGATTTTTCTTAGTCTTCCTTTGCAACTATTGTTAGTAAGTATAGAGCGGTTCGTATTATCTAATCCAGAACTAGCATTCTAAATTTAAAAGAGGATATTCGGATAACCTCAAGATGGTTATTATCGGGATGTTATCACAGTTTTTAAAGGAGAAAAGGTATGAGATGTGAAGTAGATATGACGGGTACCACTAAAATGTCAGCATTGGGAAATGTAGTTATAGATTTAGGATATCTCTCTTATAGAAATCCCTGACTGTCATTTTCAATTTTAAATATGTTTTCAAATTATTTCTACGATATCTAGGTACAAGTCAAAGCATCACTCAGTATAGAATAGAAAATCGCAACCAAGTTCACCCTAGACAAAACAATTAGCGCGTAGCTCATTACCAACGCGAAAATTTTATACATAAAATCTTAAACAATCTTTTGATCCTTGATCAAAATCCTCAAGGGCATTAATTATTAGTGTTTGCCATCGGACAATAAATGTTTATAGTAAGCAACAATTATTGTTATAGGCACATTCGTTCCGCGTTCTGCTCCTTTTAACTTTTCAAGTGCGACAGTTTCGCAGTCGTCGAAGTAAACGGCTGTGGTCATTCTGTGTCAAGGTACTCCCATCTTATCCAATGAGTCGTCGGATAAAAAAAACTATTAAAGATTTTTTGCACATTCCAACAGGCTCATTCACCATTTTATGGAAATCTGCTGTAGAGCGGTTGATAAATTATACATTATATAAGCAACTCTTCTTCGGTTCTTCAATCCAGAGCCTCCTACTTTTCGTATTTCACAAGAGAGGAAACAAATTGTTGGATTGTTCACGTGAGTTCTACAAGATTTTTTTTTGGTAATTTGTGATCCATGTCAAAATAACAAATTTCGCCGATAAAAATAAGACAAGTGTAGGATCTGTCCTGTTACTGGTTGAATTTGTAGAGCACTTGCGTATAGAGTTGCCACTAGACGAGACGAGATAAGGCCTTGTCTCGCCTCATCTCGAAATTTCGAGATAATATCGTTGACTGATATATTATTAAAGACTGCTCACGTCTGACACATTTTTGGCTCACCATGCGCTTTTCAGAGATAAAATACAATGCAGAATACATTGTTAGCCATCAGAGCCATCTGTGGCATAAAGCTGTAGCCGTGAGAAGTCTTTATAAATACGTCAGTCAACGATAATATTTTTCGAGACCAGACAAGACTAGGATCGAGACGAGACGAGACAAACATTGTCTCGTCTCGTTTTGTCTCGTTTGTCTCGAGTTGTTTTGGTTTCCATTAATTTCAATATAGGTACAGGGTGATTAGGCCACCTCATAACTTTTTAATTTGTTAACTTAGAAAAAAATATCAAATATAAAAGTAGTAGAACTGCAAACTGTGTATTTCATAATGTTTTCAGAAATTATACAGGTCTTCCCATAAAAGTGATACGACATAAACTTGCATTTTTTAAGTAGAACACCCTGTATATTTTTCTATTTCCAGAATCTGCATTCTTTTCTAATTCCAACGATATTTATATGTTGAATATTTGCTTTAGCTATTCAGAAGATATGGCTGCATATTCGTTGACTGAATTAAATGAAATCAATGAATGAATATCAATGGAAAACAATGTAAGTCACAACACCCATACCAAGGAAATTAGCTGCCAAATATATTTATAAATGTCAAGTGTTTACGCGGCGAGCAGAATGCAGGGCCTGCTCTTCCCTCAGTCGAGTTTCCTGTATATTTTAGATCGGATCGCGAGCAGTATATTCTGTAAATTTATTTTGCTACTTAATTTAAGGAAATTTATAAAGATCCACGAAAGGTAAAAACACAATTTTTAGAACTTCTAAAAGAATTAGTTCAGAATTACAAGCCACTGGGAATCTCATATTAGTCAGACCCTGGTAATCGATTGCAATGCCGTCATGTGACTTTGTTTATATCTACTGCCGCTGTAACTTGGATAGACTTTAGTAAATGCATGTGTTCTTATCAGGTAATAACAAAAAACAGTAACAAAAAATGTATAACCTCCAAGAAGGTTATGATATACAATGTGTCAAGGGATTGTTGTCGGAATAGGTATAAATGAGAAAAACGTTTCGAGTTCAAATTTGACCATTTGCAGTCCAGGCCTGCATGTCTAGGAAATAATTTTCACTATATTTGTTATTTTGAGAAATCAAGTAGGAATTATTCGGACTTGCTAACTCTGAATTATTCTGACTCATTAAGTCGGAATTCTGAGTTACTAAGTCGGAATTCCAACTTACTAAGTAAGCTAATTGCTTTGAAATCAGTAGAGGGCATATTTTTAATTCTAAGCAACTTTTCCTAATAATATATTTCGATATCTTGTTCGGAAAAGGCACTTAACTTATATACACAGAAAATAAACACATCATTCCTATCAAGGCCTACTTGATTTCTCAAAATGACAAATATAGTGATAATTATTTCGTAAACTTGCAGGACTGGAGCCCAAATGGTCAAATCGTAACTCGAAATTTTTCTCATTTACATCTATTCCGACAACAATCCGTGTTCACACTGTATATCATAACATTCTTGGATTTTATAAATTTTTTGTTACTGTTCTTGTTATCACTCGACAAGAACACATGCATTTACTAGTTATAAATATATTTGACAGCTGTTCAACGAAGGCACACTTGACATTATTGATTTCATTTAATTCAGTCAACGAATATGCAGCCATATTTTTCCGAATGGCTGAAGCAAATATACCTACAACCTATAAATATCGTTGGAAATAGAAAAGAATATAGATTCTGGAAATAAAAAAATATACAGGGTGTTATACTTTAAAAAAATGAAATGTAAATTTGTGTCGTATCACTTTTAGGGGAAGGCCTGTATAATTTCTGAAAATATCGTGAAGTAGATAGTTTACAGCCCTACCACTTTTGTATTTGATATTTCTTTCTAAGTTTAAAAATAAAAAAGTTATGGGGTGGCCTGATCACCCTGTACAGGGCATTATTAAAGTATGGGATAAATTCATTAAAAATCAGTATGCTAGTTTAAAAAAAACGCTCGGGCCGGTCACTTTTTGCCTTTAGTTAAACATTTTTTAAACTATGTATACAGAATACAGAGTGGCTCAAAAAAGTGTGTCGATACAAAGATACATTTTTGTATTCTATGTTTTATCGTAGAAATGTCCATACTTCATGTTCTATACCAATCTTCAACTTTTTCTTTAATAATTATTGCGCTAGAAAATTGTGATTTTTGGGTAGTTTAGGATCCTGTAGAATCCAAACGACTTGAGTTAAAGCAAAACGCTTTGCACTTGCCCAGCTTAACTTTTCATAAGCTATTTGCTGACACTATCTTACCACAAACTGACCGGAAGTTAATAGTAATAGTAAATAGCTTATGAAAAATTGGGAGTGCAAAGCGTTTTGCTTTAACTCAAGCCGTTTAGATTCTACAGCTTTCTAAACTACCCAAAATGGCAATTTTCGTACGTAATTATCTCGGAAAAAGTTAAAGATAAGTATAGAATATGGTGTACAGGAATTTCTAGAACTGAACATGGAATCCAAAATGTAATAATTTATAGAGTGTTCTATTTAAAAATAAAATTGAAAATAAAAAAACCTTTTTATAAACAAGCTTTTTTAAGCTATGTACTAAAACAAATAAAATAAGTTCAGGTTTTCGTTAAGTTAATTCAATTCTAAATTGCGACAAGTTTTTGCAAATTGAAAAGCTTGTCTCGCGGAATGTTGATGAAAGTAGGTACCAATTAATTTTATTGGACAGTGATTGGTTGATAAGCAAGTACCTACCTATTTGCCAAAGTATGCACTTTTTCTTTACAATTCGCGCGTCAAGCTTTTCAATTTACAAAAACTTGTCGCAATTTGGAATTGAATTATTTTAACGGAAACCTAAACTTATTTTATTCGTTTTAGTACATGGCTTAAATAAAAGCTTGTTTTTAAATAGGTTTTTTTATTTTCAATTTTATTTTGTGCTTTTAAGTAGGTACCTATTTGATTCTCATGTCAGGAGGGTGGTAAAGAAATGTAGTCCGCCATCTTGGGGCGGCCGTTATATTGGATTTCGTATGAAGTAATTCACCTTATTGTTTTCTACCCGTCGAGCACTTTCATTTGATACCAATTTTGGTTATCAAATAGGTAATAGGTATTGATTTTAGTGTGATGTCACTAACTTTATCGTTTTATAGGTACTCTTCAAGCCCTTTCATTTGATACCCATATTAAGGGGGTTGAAAAGAAAATGTAATCCTCCATCTTTGGAGCGACGGCCATATTGAATTTAGTGTGATATCACTAACTTTTTCTCTTTCTACTCTTCAAACCATTCCATTTGATATCCATATTAAGGTGGTTAAAAAATACATCATCCGCCATCTTGGAGCCGCGGTCATATTGAATTTAGTGCGATGTCACTAACTTTATCGTTTTCTACTCTTCAAGCCCTTTCATTTGATACCCACATTAAGGGGGTTGACAAAAAATACAGGGTGCGGCAAATCAAACAGGACAGTTTTGAAGGGCTATTAAACGAAATTGGCACAAGTTACGAAAAAGTGGTTTATTCTGCTTGAGTCAGTACCACACCCCATTTTTTTTTCACTTAAGTTTTAAAGAGCAAGCAGATCGACAAGATTGTGTCCTCCAAAAGCGATGCACTGATGTGATTTCTGAAGTTTTCAACTGCGTTCTAGCACATATCGATAGGAATGGCGGAGACATCACTACTAAAGAATATTTTTCACTTCTTCCAAGTTGCGAGGAGGATGTTTAAAAGCCTTTTCCGTGAGATAGCCCCACAGGAAAAAATCGCAAATGCTCAAATCCGGTGATCTCGCCTTGCCGACCACCCCAGGTCGCCCCTCAGAGAGACGAGGCGCGCAGGGACCATCTACCGCAATTTTGTCATTGAAATCTGCACTGTGTAGGCCTTAGTTGGAACTAAATATACTCAAAGCCTTGTTCTTCAGCCAACCGTTCCAATTCTGACTCAAAAAATGTTCTTTAGTAGTGATGTCTCCGCCATTCCTGTCGATATGTGCCAGAACGCAGTTGAAAACTTCAGAAATCGCCTACATCAGTGCATCGCTTCTGGAGGACATAATCTTGTCGATGTGCTCTTTAAAGCTTAAGTGAAAAAAATGGGGTGTGGTACTGACTCAAGCAGAATAAACCACTTTTTCGTAAGGTGTGCCAATTTTTTTTAATAGCCCTTCAAAACTGTCCTGTTTGATTTGCCGCACCCTACATCATCAGCCATCTGGGAGCGGCGGCTATATTGAATTTAGTGTGATGTCACTAACTTTATCGTTTTCTACTCTTCAAGCCCTTTCATTTGATACCCACATTAAGGGGGTTGACAAAAAATGCAGGGTGCGGCAAATCAAACAGGACAGTTTTGAAGGGCTATTAAACAAAATTGGCACAAGTTACGAAAAAGTGGTTTATTCTGCTTGAGTCAGTACCACACCCCATTTTTTTTTCACTTAAGTTTTAAAGAGCAAGCAGATCGACAAGATTGTGTCCTCCAAAAGCGATGCACTGATGTGATTTCTGAAGTTTTCAACTGCGTTCTAGCACATATCGATAGGAATGGCGGAGACATCACTACTAAAGAACATTTTTCACTTCTTCCAAGTTGCGAGGAGGATGTTTAAAAGCCTTTTCCGTGAGATAGCCCCACAGGAAAAAATCGCAAATGCTCAAATCCGGTGATCTCGCCTTGCCGACCACCCCAGGTCGCCCCTCAGAGAGACGAGGCGCGCAGGGACCATCTACCGCAATTTTGTCATTGAAATCTGCACTGTGTAGGCCTTAGTTGGAACTAAATATACTCAAAGCCTTGTTCTTCAGCCAACCGTTCCAATTCTGACTCAAAAAATGTTCTTTAGTAGTGATGTCTCCGCCATTCCTGTCGATATGTGCCAGAACGCAGTTGAAAACTTCAGAAATCGCCTACATCAGTGCATCGCTTCTGGAGGACATAATCTTGTCGATGTGCTCTTTAAAGCTTAAGTGAAAAAAATGGGGTGTGGTACTGACTCAAGCAGAATAAACCACTTTTTCGTAAGGTGTGCCAATTTTTTTTAATAGCCCTTCAAAACTGTCCTGTTTGATTTGCCGCACCCTACATCATCAGCCATCTGGGAGCGGCGGCTATATTGAATTTAGTGTGATGTCACTAACTTTATCGTTTTCTACTCTTCAAGCCCTTTCATTTGATACCCACATTAAGGGGGTTGACAAAAAATACAGGGTGCGGCAAATCAAACAGGACAGTTTTGAAGGGCTATTAAACAAAATTGGCACAAGTTACGAAAAAGTGGTTTATTCTGCTTGAGTCAGTACCACACCCCATTTTTTTTTCACTTAAGTTTTAAAGAGCAAGCACATCGACAAGATTGTGTCCTCCAAAAGCGATGCACTGATGTGATTTCTGAAGTTTTCAACTGCGTTCTAGCACATATCGATAGGAATGGCGGAGACATCACTACTAAAGAACATTTTTCACTTCTTCCAAGTTGCGAGGAGGATGTTTAAAAGCCTTTTCCGTGAGATAGCCCCACAGGAAAAAATCGCAAATGCTCAAATCCGGTGATCTCGCCTTGCCGACCACCCCAGGTCGCCCCTCAGAGAGACGAGGCGCGCAGGGACCATCTACCGCAATTTTGTCATTGAAATCTGCACTGTGTAGGCCTTAGTTGGAACTAAATATACTCAAAGCCTTGTTCTTCAGCCAACCGTTCCAATTCTGACTCAAAAAATGTTCTTTAGTAGTGATGTCTCCGCCATTCCTGTCGATATGTGCCAGAACGCAGTTGAAAACTTCAGAAATCGCCTACATCAGTGCATCGCTTCTGGAGGACATAATCTTGTCGATGTGCTCTTTAAAGCTTAAGTGAAAAAAATGGGGTGTGGTACTGACTCAAGCAGAATAAACCACTTTTTCGTAAGGTGTGCCAATTTTTTTTAATAGCCCTTCAAAACTGTCCTGTTTGATTTGCCGCACCCTACATCATCAGCCATCTGGGAGCGGCGGCTATATTGAATTTAGTGTGATGTCACTAACTTTATCGTTTTATACTTTTCAAGCCCTTTCATTTGATACCCATATTAAGGGGGTTGACAAAAAATACATCATCCGCCGTCTTGGAGCGGCGGCCATATTGAATTTAGTGTGATGTCACTAACTTTTTCGTTTTCTCAATCCCTTTCATTTGATGCCCATATTAAAGGGGTTGACGCAGACACTTTCGGCAGAAACGTTATTCGGGTGTATTTGATGCCCATACACGACGATATTATTTTTTCGGTTTGTTCGGTATAATGCTTCTAGCCTGTGGCGCAAATCGTGATTTTCTTTTTCAAAGTTTTTTATTACTTTTTTTTTTTTTTCATTTAAACCTTCCACCTTTAGAAGTACATTCACTTCGACAGCTTCAATTATGTGTTTTAGTTCTTGTTTGGATAATTTTACCTCTTCTAGGATAGATTTTAGTGTTGGTTCCGAGTCAGACATCAGATCTTCTTAAGGAATATACTATACAGGCCAACTTTGGTCACTCGGGCTCGGGGTTACCGTCACCGTTTCGAATTGGTTGATAAGGACGAAGGTAGGCACTCCCACTGCTTGATCTATCAGTTTCTTAATAGAAAACTTGCTTGTTATCACTCATCGGCACTTCACAGGATCTGTAGCACGTACACTTTACTTAGTTTTTAGCGAAAAATTTTGTATTTGCTGGGTACATATTTCACTTCATATTTTATATTTTCTTCGGCGCTTTCAACGAGAACCTCTCGCTGTACTCGCTAACGTATAGCAATATAGATATATACATATATATATATATATATATATATATATATATATATATATATATATATATATACATACCTACATACATACATACATACATACAGTGTGACCCATTTGTTTTGGGGTCAGTCTGTAAAAAGTGTATCAATCGTGCGATTTGGCTGATTTTTTTTTTAAATTGTAGAGCTCGATGAACTGCACATTTTGAACAAAAATTGCCTGGTTCGCATAAAATCCAAAGCCTACTATGACCGTTTTTATGAGCAAAATTTTAAGAAACCATATTAGCGTTTTTTTTTTGAAAAAATCTGTGTGCGCCAATGGATTGAGCACCCCTCGAAATGGGTATGTACAAAATTTCATCAAAATATTTCAAGTAATAACGATTTTGTAGAAAAATTAAAAATGCAGCCAAGGTACGTCTTTATTTTCAAAAATTCAAAGTTGGCCATGGAAAATAATTGAATTGTAATAATACAACCTTATGCTTATAAACACAAAACATAAAAACAATTAAAATTATAAAATTTTTGTAACTTCTACCAAGCCTCCATTTTCTACAATGCATTTGTCGTTCCTCTTGCGTACATTCAAAATTACATTTCGTATTTGCTGTGGAGTAATTTCCTCACAACTACGGTTTATCCTAGCTTGCAGTTCTTGTAAATTATGGGGTCTTGAAACATTTTGCTTAAGTGTACCCCAAAGAAAAAAATCTAAAGGAGTTAAGTCCGGAGATCTCGGTGGCCACTCACAGAAAGGACTATTTCGCCCTATCCAACAGTTTTCAAAATTATTATTTAGCCAGTTTCTGATTAAACGAGCATTATGAATAGGACTGCCATCTAACTGTAACTTTAAATTTAAACGGTATCTTAATGGTAACTCATCTAAAGCATTTCTAAATTCAATTTCTAGAAAATTCAAGAAGCCAGCCGCATTCAAATTCCCTTCAAAGAAAAATGGGCCAATTATTCTGTCGCGTAGTATTCCACACCAAACGTTAATTTTTTGTGAATATTGTCTCCTTGCATTTATTATAAACTCTGGATTTTCAGCTGACCAGTGACGGCAGTTTTGACTTGATACTACACCATTTGTAGTAAACGTGGCTTCGTCGGTGAATAAAATTTCATTTAAAAAGTTGCCATTATGGAGATATTCACCTTGCAGCCAATAGCAAAATTCTAATCTTCTCTCCTCATCTCCTGGTTCCAGGGTGTGCAAAAATTTTGGCTTAAACGGTTTTATTTTGTTTTGTCTCAAACATCTCCTTATACTCTCTCTGGGTATATGAAGGTCTAAACTAGCCGTTCAAACACTATTTCGAGGATTGTCACTAAAGTATTGCAGAATTTGATTGTTATTTTCAACAAGTCCACGGCGTCCATTTTGCCTAGTTTTTAATAAATTTTTAGAAATCGATCCAGTTTCATCAAAAATATTGTTTATACGTTGTACAGAACTTCGACTCACTGATCTACCTGGGTGTCTATTGTTAAATTCGGCCGCAGCTTCTGCTGCCGAGCGCTCGTTGTCGCCCACGAGTCGAACAATTTCTATTTTGTCTCTTATGCTTAAATATTCCATAATTATGATAATTAATTGTATTGAGCACAAACAATTTCTGAACTCAATTTAGACAGTTTGACACTTAATAAAAGTAAACAATTCAATTATTTTCCATGGCCAACTTTGAATTTTTGAAAATAAAGACGTACCTTGGCTGCATTTTTAATTTTTCTACAAAATTGTTATTACTTGAAATATTTTGATGAAATTTTGTACATACCCATTTCGAGGGGTGCTCAATCCATTGACGCACACAGATTTTTTCAAAAAAAAAAACGCTAATATGGTTTCTTAAAATTTTGCTCATAAAAACGGTCATAGTAGGCTTTGGATTTTATGCGAACCAGGCAATTTTTGTTCAAAATGTGCAGTTCATCGAGCTCTACAATTAAAAAAAAATCAGCCAAATCGCACGATTGATACACTTTTTACAGACTGACCCCAAAACAAATGGGTCACACTGTACATACATACATACATACATACTAACAGGACAAGTTAAATAAAAGCTTGTAAAAATGAAGATATTGTTCGGGTGCCTAATTTGAGAAAAATAGTGCCAAATGTCAATCCGATCAATACCTCCTGTACTAACTACTACCATTCATTAAGGTTTTGAATTCCTTATTTAATGCTACTACGACACAAAATTTTTTACAGATTACCTTGACTGTAAATGCCAGTTTATTTACACTACCAAAAAAAAAACTTCATCGATCAAATCACACCAAACGTGCTTTTGTACAGAAACAAACGAACTGAAGCGCTCAACGACCACTACGCAGCAGTTTAATTTTAATTATTAGTCTATGCTATTTCTGTTAGTGTTAGACATATAAGGAGTTATCATATCCGTCAATATAAGGAGCTATCTCAAATTTGGGTCCCTTCCTGTTTCCTGTACCAAATATGAGTTAAATATCTCAACTAGTTTGGTAAATATTCAATAAAGTCCAGATATTTTTTACAACTTTAACACCCTGTAACTTCTTTATAAGGCCTAGAAAATATTTTTTGGTTTTCTATCACCTGTTAAAGTGTCCAAGAATAAAAGTGAATCACCCTGTCTATAAATTTTCAAATGACATCGTTTTTGTGTTGAATAAACAATGTAACTATTTTGAAATGTCTTCATTCCTATAGTTCCTAGTTCCTTGTTTTACAACTAAACAAAAAATAGTTTTACCTTAAACGAGTCGGTCAGTCGTATTTCTTCTTATTGATTTAGGTCAAGTGCAACATTGATATGTCATCGGCAGTCACAAGCATGGCAATATATAAAAATGAATTTAATAGAAAAAACAAAAGCAATTAATGCAAAGGACTTGGACTCGGTTGTAACTAGCGCTATAAGTCTAATATAAAATGATATGATATAGGAAGAATGACATAGCTTGTAATAGTTATTTTATGAGAAATAGGTACCTATTTATTTAAGTATTTATTTTGAAAAAACTCTGGAATTTACATCATAAATTAAAAAAAAAATTTTAAATACCTACTAAAAATTCACATATCACCTAGCTGCAAAATGTTTGATTGAGCTAAAATTACTTAGTGTCAATGATAAAAATATCTATCTATTAATTTATTATTAATTTGTACCTGCTGCGTGTTCACATTGAATTAATTTTCCAATATTTTAACCCGATGAAGGGCGATATTGTTTGCAAAATTTACTTATAATAATAAAATAAAATTTAAAATAATTAAGAACTCATGCATAAGTTTCATGAATAATGTATGGCCTACAAGCGTTGACTGAAGGTAAATCTTCACCCAACGCTACAAGACTGCCATGAACAATAATTATAAATTATGAATAATTTGTATACTTACCAGAACGTACGTACAGTTTAGATTTTAGATCTTGTATCAGATTTGTTCAAGTGGTTAAATCCAATACATAGAGATTTATGTTCAGAATTAAAATGTGTATACGGGGTGATCACTTTTTCAATGCTCACCATTGGTATTTCGGAAACGGTAAAAGATAGAGGGGTTGGTAGTTGATAGAAAAGTTGCGCATTTTAGACCTCATTCATTATCTGAAAAGAAATCGAAAATAGCTCAGTCCGTTTCTGAAATATTGTGAAAAAACTGAAAACCGCCGATTCGGGAAATAGCTCATATCTTTTTTTTATTAGAACACCCAACTTTACGAAATTTTGTAATTTTATTTTCACTACTTGACTCAAAAATTTTCTAGCGCTGCTAGATTTTGAATTACCATTTACGAGATCCCAATGGTGAGCATCGAAAAAGTGACCACCCTGTATATGTGACCCATTTGTTTTCGGATCATCCCGTAAAAAGTTTATTAAATAGGGGGTTTGGCCAGTATTTTCTAAAAATTGTAGAGCTTGATAAACTACATTTTTTGAGCAAAAATGACCTCTCATACAAAATCCATGGCCTACTTTGCCAGTTTCTAGTAGCAAAATTTTAATAAATCGCATTAGCTATTTTTTTTTTGAAAAAATGTGCCACTGCTACTGGATTCAGCACCCCTCAAAACAAATGCCACATTTTACCAGAAAATTTCAAGTAATAACCATTTTGTAGACATATTAAAAATTCACATTTAGCCACGAAAAAAACAAATAAAATTAAACTCTAACAACTTGGTGATGGTGATATTAATATTTGTCTTAAGACGACAAAAAAAATTAAAATTCCATCACAAACCCACAAAAAAATTATTTTGAATTAATTTTTTTTATTTGGTACAGGCCCGTTTTGAAGAGTACTGAATCCAGTGGCGTGCACACATTTTTCTAAAAAAATCGTAAATTTTGTATCAGGGAGGTCATTTGAGGTCATTTTTGCTTAAAATCAAACTCTACAATAAAAAAAACCGGTTCAAATCGCCCAATTAATAAACTTTTTATAGATTACTCGAAAACAAATGGGTCACACTATATATCTAATATCTAATTAAAGAAAAATGAATTATTGGACTTAGGACGTCGTATACCATTTTTTGTGGGTTTCTTGCTAAGACTACACTAAAAGATATCTTATTTACACTCATAGATTTCTTATTTTACAGGCTTTCTCGTTCTAAACCAAATGATAACACTTTTTATGTTTCCATAATAAACAATAAAATTTAAAAAATTGTCACATATCGCCGATCCCTATTATTTCCATAAGAATGCTGGAACGTTTAAAATTTAGTAACACCTATTAAAGATAACTTTTTGTCTTGACCAGAAATACGAGATATTATGAATAAGATATTTTAATATGCATTTGAATTTGAACATAAGTTTTTTCACAATTTAAAGCTTTTCGAAGCCTGTATCTGTGTCTAACGCAATTTGCAAATTCTAAATTGTTATTTTTGTACTTGGTATTTTTGTGAAAAGGCCAGTGTCCGTAGTCCAAGCTTTGAGAAATTAATCAGTTATACAGGGTGATTCACGTAAGTGGTTCATTAGAAGTTTACGGAGAAGGAGTGCGAATTTTAATTTGAAATTTTGGTCACTTATATAACAGGTTGTAAACTGTCTTTCTAAAATATTTTCAACATCCGATCACTTCCGGTTATATCGGAAGTCGATAGCAACTTTGTTATTTCAAATAGAACACCCTATATATTATTACACCATTTGGTTCCCTATTAAATTCCAAATCTTTTTTCTCAATATAATGTGTACCCTATTCCTAACCCTTTTCGAGATATTCGCAAATTTTTGATTTTTTTGAGTGTTGCAGCAATCGACCATAGTGATCATAACTTTGAAATTTATGAATCTGGAAAACTGAAATTTTGGACTGTTGTAGGCGAAAGTCAACTTTATTAAATGGTCTGTATGCCATTTCAAAATATAGGGAAAAATTCCCAATATCAACATCGAAAAATTGAAAAATCTCAGTTTTTTCAAATGGAACCCATATTTTTTTATTGCACCATTGAAATGCTTGTGAAAATGCAGTTCAAAAAGATATAACACACTATATGTCTAAATGAAGCGGTTGCTTCGTTATTACGCAAAATACGTATTTTTCTGCTCTGTATCAACAAAGATGCCATTTCTCAAGGAGCGTGGAGCGTCACATTATAGGGGGCCATGGAAAATGAAATAACGCAATTATATGACAAGGTTAAGGGCTATTTAATAATATTTTTTCCCTGTGAAGCAACAATACAAAATTCAATAATACTAACAATTACATAATAATAGGTACTAGAAGAAAAAAACAAGAAACTACATATAAGTAAAACACTTTATTCATATTATGCTATTTACCTCTTACGTATTTACATTTGCTTATCTTTGTTTGGACCTTGCCACGGACTATGAAATTTCGTTCGAAGTTTCTGAATTTTCTTTTCGTCAAAGGTGGTAAATGTAAATGCCTTTCATTAAAATTGTTCTTTCTAAAATTCTATTACACTCTCCATGAGTGTAAAACATATTCAAAATATCTTCGTTAGAATAGTTAATTTGAGCCATTCTTGTCAACAGTTAATATTTTATTGTTTGGAACACAATAAATGACAATCACAAATGAAAAATCCATGGCCGCCTATTAGAAAAGGCCCGTTGTTTCTTGATATGAAGCAGCAAAAATACGTATTTTTCGTAATAACGAAGCAACCGCTTCATTTAGACATATAGTGTGTGTGAACTGTCTTTTTACAAGCATTTCAATGGTGCAATAAAACAATATGGGTTCCATTTGAAAAAAATGAGATTTTTCAATTTTTCGATGTTGATATTGGGATTTTTTTCCCGAACACCCTGTACAATATTTTGAAATGGCAAACAGACCATTTAATAAAGTTGACTTTCGCCTACGACAGTCCAAAATTTCAGTTTTCCAGATTCATAAATTTCAAAGTTATGATCACTATGGTCGATGGCTGCAACACTCAAAAAAATCAAAAATTTGCGAATATCTCGAAAAGGGTTAGGAATAGAGTACACATTATATTCAGAAGAAAGATTTGAAATTTAATAGGGAACCAAATGGTGTAATAATATATAGGGTGTTTTATTTGAAATAAAGTTGCTATCGACTTCCGGTATAAACGGAAGTCTAAGATGATTTTAGGATTTGTAACCTTCGTTAGAGGGAACTTAATTTGGTACCGAGAAAAAGATACAAAATTTACAGGTGGTGGGAGTTTTACGTGCAGAACCCCAGACCAATACAGGGTGTCCCACATATGTTTAAAAAAACTAGAGTGCGGGAACCTCATGTTAAAAAAAATTGACTTTGTCGTATAACATTTTTCTCTTGACTGAAATACAGGTTGTTGAAGTCCTTTTTTAATTGAATTATGGCAATACCTCCCAAAATAGTCAAGCTGCTGAACTGAAATTTGGCACTGTTATGTTTTTAGGGATGAAGAATAATCTGAAAATATCTCACAGAGGGCGCCCCTTGCGCTATTTGTGGAGCGTGCTTTTATTTTTAACTTGTTTGAGGGTATCTTTTTGTTCTTGCACGTCTATCACTTTAGTGTATTTTTCATTTTGCAACAAACGTATACTCTTGTTTCATAACGATAAAATCAACTGTTTGCGTTGAAATTGGCAAAATGTACCCCAAAACACCAGTTAACACCAAAGTTCGAAAAATAAAATTTTCACCTAAATGTTACAATAAATTAATTGTACGTTCAAAATTAAGGAAAAAATGCCAAATGGGCATTGGGTAAAACATCACTGGTTTTCATGAATAGGGTGTCAACATTTTGTCGAGTTCAATCCGTTCCATTTTGGAAGCGAAAATTTTTTGGTAAGTAGGTATATTGTTCAAATGAAACTTTTTAAGACTCAATGTACAGCACGTGCGTGGTGATTCAACATTTTGGCCCATAAAATGGATTTTTTCGATCTGAAGCGAGCAACACACATAATTTTAAACTTTTGGTCAATACAAATTTTAATCTAAGTAATTACTCACATTTTCAGACAAAAATTATTTAAAAATATGTATTACAATGGCCGTTATTAGCATTTGAGCAAAAAACCTACCATTTAAGACTCAATTGTACAGCGGTAGTTGAAACTAGGTACCGCATTCAAATTCGCAAAAAAATCCCTATGAACAATGTACCAAAAAAAGTTTTCTCTCAAAAATGAAACGGATTGAACAAAATTTTAACACCCTATTTCAAAAAAACCAATGGTGTTTTACCTACGCAATCCCATTTTGTATTTTTTCTTAATTTTGAACGTAAACCACATCTGTACCATTTAAGTGCGAGTTAACAAGTGTTTTCCGGCACATTTTGCCAATTTCAACGCAAACGGTTGATTTTATCGTTATGAAACAAGAGTACTTTTTTGTTGCAAAATGAAAAGATGCACCTGCAAGACCAGAAAGATAACCTCAAGCAAGTTTCGAGTACAAGTACGACCCAAAATAGCGCAAGTGGCGCCCTCTGTGAAATACGTATAAAATTGACATTTTCAGCTTATTCTTCAGAGCCAAATTTCAGTTCAAAAGCTGGACAATTTTGGGATATATTGCCACAATTCAATTTAAAAAAAGAACTTCGACCCTGTATTTCAGTCAACAAGCGTCTAAGAGGAAAATCTCAGACGATAAATGGCAAACTCGCATTTTCTAGCACGAGGTACCTGCATAGGTACGGATTTTTTAATCGATCTGAAGCGAGCAACACACATAATTTTAAACTTTTGGTCAATACAAATTTTAATCTAAGTAATTACTCACATTTTCAGACAAAAATTATTTAAAAATATGTATTACAATGGCCGTTATTAGCATTTGAGCAAAAAACCTACCATTTAAGACTCAATTGTACAGCGGTAGTTGAAACTAGGTACCGCATTCAAATTCGCAAAAAAATCCCTATGAACAATGTACCAAAAAAAGTTTTCTCTCAAAAATGAAACAGATTGAACAAAATTTTAACACCCTATTTCAAAAAAACCAATGGTGTTTTACCTACGCAATCCCATTTTGTATTTTTTCTTAATTTTGAACGTAAACCACATCTGTACCATTTAAGTGCGAGTTAACAAGTGTTTTCCGGCACATTTTGCCAATTTCAACGCAAACGGTTGATTTTATCGTTATGAAACAAGAGTACTTTTTTGTTGCAAAATGAAAAGATGCACCTGCAAGACCAGAAAGATAACCTCAAGCAAGTTTCGAGTACAAGTACGACCCAAAATAGCGCAAGTGGCGCCCTCTGTGAAATACGTATAAAATTGACATTTTCAGCTTATTCTTCAGAGCCAAATTTCAGTTCAAAAGCTGGACAATTTTGGGATATATTGCCACAATTCAATTTAAAAAAAGAACTTCGACCCTGTATTTCAGTCAACAAGCGTCTAAGAGGAAAATCTCATACGATAAATGGCAAACTCGCATTTTCTAGCACGAGGTACCTGCATAGGTACGGATTTTTTAATCGATCTGAAGCGAGCAACACACATAATTTTAAACTTTTGGTCAATACAAATTTTAATCTAAGTAATTACTCACATTTTCAGACAAAAATTATTTAAAAATATGTATTACAATGGCCGTTATTAGCATTTGAGCAAAAAACCTACCATTTAAGACTCAATTGTACAGCGGTAGTTGAAACTAGGTACCGCATTCAAATTCGCAAAAAAATCCCTATGAACAATGTACCAAAAAAAGTTTTCTCTCAAAAATGAAACGGATTGAACAAAATTTTAACACCCTATTTCAAAAAAACCAATGGTGTTTTACCTACGCAATCCCATTTTGTATTTTTTCTTAATTTTGAACGTAAACCACATCTGTACCATTTAAGTGCGAGTTAACAAGTGTTTTCCGGCACATTTTGCCAATTTCAACGCAAACGGTTGATTTTATCGTTATGAAACAAGAGTACTTTTTTGTTGCAAAATGAAAAGATGCACCTGCAAGACCAGAAAGATAACCTCAAGCAAGTTTCGAGTACAAGTACGACCCAAAATAGCGCAAGTGGCGCCCTCTGTGAAATACGTATAAAATTGACATTTTCAGCTTATTCTTCAGAGCCAAATTTCAGTTCAAAAGCTGGACAATTTTGGGATATATTGCCACAATTCAATTTAAAAAAAGAACTTCGACCCTGTATTTCAGTCAACAAGCGTCTAAGAGGAAAATCTCATACGATAAATGGCAAACTCGCATTTTCTAGCACGAGGTACCTGCATAGGTACGGATTTTTTAATCACAACTGTAACACCCTGTATATTTAATTTGGCCTGGGTTGAAAACCTTTTGACAGTCGTCAAATTTGTTATGATGATTATTTCCCTCATACTGCTTGCATCCAATAAGGTAGCTCCTTCCATAAAAATCCAACCAATGATATGCCTCTGCTAGCGATAATTTGCACTAGTGCAATTACCGGTAATTGCACTTGTGCAAATTATCACTTCGTTCCTTAGCAACCGCGAATCTGTTGGATACAAACACGTACCTACTTCTTAAAGTTTGTGTTTGACACTGTTCTGAATTATGCAGCTTATAAATTATGTTGCGATATTATTAAGCATTATATCAATGAATTTATATAACTTTTACATTGCTAAATTCTTGTTATTCAGACCTCCGCCTCCGTTTAAAATTACGACACATTCAGAAAATAAACCAACGCCGACAGGGTGTAGGTTCAAAGTGAGTCGTTTTGGAAATTTAAACATAGAAAAAATTGATACAGAAATTATTAAATCGTATTCGTGAAATAATCTCGACAAATACCACTCGTGCCGGAAATTTTTCTAGATAATTTTATTCTCAAGCCCTATTTTGCCCATTAGCAAAACCACTCGTACAAATTGGGCCCAATTTATAATCGTGATCCTTCTAGGCAAAATAGCGCTTTCGAAAAAATTATCACCAGTAATCGCCCTAGTGATTGAATTATTGCCGGAAATTTTTCGAGTACACGAATTTTTTAAAAATTTTCACGAGTCGCGTAGCGACGAGGGATAATTTTCTTCTAATAAATTTCATATGCAAATCTATTATTTTTCTGAATAAATACAAAAGAATGCCTAAAGTATAGCCTATAGGTACATACAATACTCGTAAGTGTTTTCTACCGCCAAATAAATTTGACGTAATTTCTGTTCCATTATTCATTCTTGCGGTTTTAGCAAAAGATCCGCCTAAGCTAATATCTATAGAAAAACGCAGGTTTGCCCTTGTAAGTTTTAATATTTACATTCTATAGATTATGGATTCGCGAATAAGTATAGTATTCTGTAGAGGGTACCTACTTCGATTATTTCATTAATTTTCAAGGTAAACACAAATTTGAATATAATCCTTTGTATTTTTGTGATTTTTTCTAACATGAGTCATTTTATCTTTCTGACGAATATCTCACAAATTAAAAAAAAATGAGGCCCGAGAGCTAAATTTCCTATAATAACGTTCTTTCTCAAACAATATACATTTAAAATACTCGAGGTAACGTGGATTATGTTATGGTTCCTATTGTATTAAGAGAGTTTATATAGTGAGGGTATATTTTGAATAAAACCCTCAGTTTGACATACCCATCCAAATATTGCTGTCTTCCACTTGGAGATGGGGAAGACATAGGAACCTGACAATATTTAAATTAATAATTACTTAAATGTGTAAAACCACATATTTTATTGAAGAATCATATATAGGGTTAGTCACTTTTTGCAGCAGAACTTTAAAATTGGATAGGTATAAAGTGACATTTTAAAACAAAAATTTCATGCCACAAACACTTTATTTACAATTTACAACTCGTTAAAATTGTAGGGCTAAAATTAGCTACAGGTATTTATTAACTATTAGAGGTATTATAGATGTTGTAGAATCTGTCTAACACAATTAATTTTGATCGAGTCCTTGGTTTACTCTTTTTGGAAAAAATAATTCGAATTGATTTTTAAATTTTTCTTTACGAATAAACATTCAATTGAAAAAGTGAAATTAGACATGAAAATATAAAAAAAAACAAGAGACAGTTTTGGTTCAAAATTCAATTTTGCATTTGAGAGTCCATTGAGTTCTACCCCAGAAAAGGACGAATCAGAAGTGGCACTTGCTTTCGGCGCCTTTGATGTCGCGGTTCCAATTTCCCCTCTCGCGCATAGGAAATGAACTCTCCGCCGTTGACATCTGCGCATTGGCCACGCCCACCGTATTTTGGACAGAGTAGAACTTGCCCATTGCGTTGGCACGATCAGGTCCGGGCTATAGAAAATTTTGTGTTTTATATAGCAAAATTAATTTTTAGAATAGTAAAGTTTTTTCTGGGATTAGATCTAGTTAAATTTGAATTTCCAGAAGTGATTTTAAGTAGGTATTTTACTGACGAAAAAAATATAAATATTAATATTTTACTAAAGAGAAAAATAATTTTTTTATTGTACATGGAAATTTCACAATATTTCCTCTTTATTATTTTATACTTACCTATATTAATTAGAAACAACTATGATTTAGGTTCAAGTGAACTATTCTACTTGGGTGGTTGAAATATTACAATATTTCAATCGACTTGCGTCCAAACTCATAGCTTGGCAATTAATTTGTTTTTTTATATAGATCCATAACAATTATTATTTGCAAAATTGGTTGACCTTCGTATCACTGGTAGTAAAAAACGTTATTTATCAAAAATGTTTATTACTAAAATCTATAAAAAAAATTCAAAAACAATAGCACATATAAAATATAATACCTATAAATACAAAAGATATTATAAACTACTTACGTACATATTATGCACATGCACACTATACATTATCAACTTAGCCTAATTTTTAAAAATAATGACCCCTGGCAGCACTTATAAATGTAAATTTCGAAGTTTATAATTTTTATTAGTTTTATTAGAAACTTTAGATAATAAATAGGCATGATTAAAACTAGGGCATGGATGTTGATATGAAATGTTTTGCAGCTTATTTTTTAATTTCACACCAACATTTTCTTCTAAAGCAAACTTTGGAAAGAGGGTACAAAAATTAACTTCGAGAGTTTTAATATAATTTAGGAAATTATCAGGAGGTGAAAATAAATGTCCAAAGGTTTCGTTACCACTTGATTTGTATGCTTTAAAATAAGTAAACAAATCAGTATCCCCTAATGTATGACGTTTACAATATTTAATACAAACTTCACATGAATGTTGTTCCAAGCACTTTCTTAATAAATATCCACAAACATATGATATACTATTTGATTCATGTAGTTCGAAATCAATATAATCTGGTGCCACCGAACTTAAATCAGAAAAAATAGATCTTGCATTTCCCACAACAACTTTGTTGTAAATTTGTGTATGTTCGGTGGTTACGTATGACAATAATGAATCAAAATCCTCAATACAATTAGCCCCATCCGCGTGTTGGAAATAATTTAAACAAAATGATTTTTTGAAAGCCCTTTCGCACTGGATGGGGGTTGGATTCAAGCAATTTCCCCCTTGCTGCCTAATAGTGCCGAAAAAATTTTCGAGACAATCTTGATTTAAGCGTCGAGTGTATAAGGAACTAAACTCTAAACAATGAAATTTTTCCCAAAGACCTAAAAATGAATTTATTGTGATTTGCCACCCTTTCAAAAATTTAACTTTATTGGTAACCTGTATATTTTGTTTTAAAATTTTAATATTCTCAAAATATGTAAACATTTCCTTTAAAAAATCGACTTGGTAATCTGCTCCTTTGAAAGGTCTATTGTACTTGTATTACTGCCTGATATTTTTGAGGAATTTAAGATATCAAATAACTTATCAATTTTTTCACTGTAGCGTTTGCCGAAGGGGGGAATTGTCCGAATTCAATAAAGGAATTAAGTGCCGCAGTTACCATTGCGCTGAAAACTTGGACGGCTAAACTAACCTTCAGTTTTTTAAAAGGACTCGAATTAATGTGTTCATCTGTAAATTTTGGACACAGCCGAAGAGCCAAAGGCTTGTTTTTGTTTATTATAAATTTGGTCAATATAGTTTTATTTGTACATACTTCAGAGGTTTCGAATGTGTAACTGAAAAAATTATTTCGTGTTGATTTTAAGTGATGCGGCACATAAAAAATATAAAATATTTTTTCGCTATCGACATAAAAATGTGAAGAGTTTGGAGAGATACCAACTGATTTTGAAAATTGTACAAAATTTGATCCTTGATCAGACACTAACGCACTTACTAGTAATCCTACAGATTTAAGTTTCCTTATTGCTTCAAAAATAATAAATTTTAATTCCTCCCCTGAACAAGTATCAATAAAGAAATAAGCAACTGGTTGCTTCCACTTAGAAATATTGCTCTAGCCATAATAGCTAAAACATATTTAGCAGGAGCATATCTTTTTTCCTTCAATGTATTATGAAAGCCAACAATGGTATCGGAAGATCTATTGTAAAATAAAAAAAAAAAATTAATGACATTTCGTCAATACAAAGAATGCACTGTTTTGAAGAACCCTCTAAATTTGTAGCTTTTGATTTAATAACCTCAAAAATGAAACTGTTAAGACCTGCAGTTATATGCCATTTGCTAGTTATTCTTTGAAGAGTGCTTTTAGATGGCAAATAAAGTGGTTTCATTAAAAATCTATAAGCATTTGGGCTTAGAAAATAAATTGTTAAGGAAAATTGTTTCATATCTGACGAGTAACGATATCCCTGTGGATCTTTTTTGGAATTTTCTAAATAATGCCTTACAAATAGTAGCATTGAAGCAGACAGTTTTTTCTCACAAATGGCAAGAAATTGTTCGTCATTTATTTCAGTGTCGGCACTGTCGACAGCTTGCTCCAACTTCGGATGCAACTTTCTTTGGAGTTTTTTTATTTGTAACTTTAATGAATGCTTTCTCGGACTATGTGCACTCAAACTAAGAGAAGTTTGTTGACTAGCATCTAAAAATAGAATTATTCAATAACAAAATAAGTAATACAAAAAATTACAATATATGTACACACACCCAAACTTATAATATGGAATCACTTAATATTTATTACAATTTATATTGTCGGGTTTTTCACATTTAACTGTTTTTGTTAGTAAACACTTTTGACTTTCCATGACATATAATTTTTTTGACAAAAAAAATTATCGCAAATAATGCGTGATGTCATATAAGTTTGGGTGTGTATACTATAATAACAGTTTGTGAATATATATCATTACCTTTTGATGCAACTGAAAATTCGGTAATGCTGTGGAGATCGCCTATAGGTGACTGTGACAGATGGGGTGTACTTGGTTGATCCAAAGGTTGAGCGATCGAGACTGGTTGATCAAGTTCTCGTTGAGGTTCTAACAAAGTCAAATTGCTGCATACAGACACAGAAGGACTCTGTGAAGAAGCCTCATCGATATAACCTAGTAAAAAAAATTAAATGCAGCAAAATTACAAGTATCAGCAAAAAATACATATTATTATCTAATAATGAAGCGGTAATTATGGGGTCAAAATGTCAAGAAAATCGGGCGGTGCATACACTAATTTCCATAATTACCAATGAAGGTACTTACATGATGAGAACACAGTTGGTATTGCTGTTTTCTTTAGCCCAGACTTCGACTGGTTTGCAAACATACTATTTTCAAAGTGCATTGAACAAACTTTATAATTAATAAAAAGCTGTATGGGTGTTTTTTCTAACAAATCCTGCCTTCCACACTTTCTCGTCCATGCATAACACCTTGAAAAAAAATTAAAAACCATAGTTAGGTAGGTATTATCAGTAGGAAACCATTTGTGGGTTTTCTGGGGTAGGTAATACTCCAGTAAAAGGGGTAGTACCTACGTAGGACATAAAATTTATAATACCTAAGGATATAATAATGTGGTAACAAGGTAGGAACAAACTACACATAGGTACCTACCTGTTTTCATCAGCAGGTATTTTGAAAAAACTTATTCCAACATTCCTCGTGTTGTTAGAACATCCACGAACACAGCAATATTGTGGGGCCATTTCGTCACAAAACCTATGCACCAAGTGGGTTTTCTGGGGCACAATGCACTAGTGTAAATACAGCAACGAAATATTCGAAGTAACAACACAAGCAGTCAAGTTGAGCTGAATACATATTGTACACCTTATTTGGTCCCTGTTTTGGATACTTTTATCACAGTCATGATAATAATACTGGGCTTTTTTACTTAGAAATTGGTAATCGTTTTTCGTTTTATTGTTTACGTTTTATAAGGAGTTTAACCTCAATTGAACATACTGACGCTGTCTGGCGTCTGGCGTTAGGTGGCGCGTCAGCCGTAAGCCACGAACGACGTTGCCGGACTTCGTCAGCTTTTATGCCTGACAATTTCCTTAAATTCATTTAGCTATTTTTATCGCCTTCAATTTAATATCAACCAAAATACTATCAAGGACTAACATTTTTATAAGTAAATTATCATCGATTTCATTTTATACTAAATTAATTTGCATTATATTTTTGTGGGTTGCCTTGGTTACCTACCGGCTCCCGACTGGACGATCTGGCAGTACCGCAAGAACGGAATCTGTGGCGCCGCGCCGCGCTGTTGTCAAGCATTCCGCTTTCATAATCAAGTCCCAGAAAACAGGGGTCAGGTTGTGGGTTTTCTGGGCTCAGATGAATAGAATAAATGGTTCGTAAAACATTATAATTTTATTACCGGCACACATTAGATAATATTAATTGCTTTCATATTAATTTTATTGGTATACCTACCCAAAATGAATAAATGATAGTGAAAAATATGTTGACATGTTTTAACCTTTCTAAGGATCTGGCGGCCTAGCAATACTCTCCGTCCCCACCACCTCATAAAAATACCCCTCTGCCCTCTTAAATTAGCCAAGTGCCACTTCTGATTCGTCCTTTTCTGGGGTTCTACTCTTATGCAGGACGGTTTCATATTGTTTTGTTCATTCGTACCTCCTTCACTGGTTGCATGGAAACAACGAAATTAACAAATAAGAAGTAATGTTGCTATCCACCTGGACATATTCTTTTATAGAATTCAAATCTCATATTTGACCAAGTATAAAGGTGTGAACAGCTGTTGACTGATGGTTGGAAAAATCAACATATGCTTCCTGTGGGAGGCGATACCTACCTAAATACCTTATTTCTGCAATTGGCCTTTCCCCATGCTCCTTACCTTCTATGAAAGCGGAACTAAACATACTAGTCTATTGTCCATGGATGGATGAATCCCACTTTATCTTGATACACGTATATTCAAGGCGATCAAGTTTACAAAGTGTGCTTCATGGGGCAATCCGAAATACGCATTTCTATCAATATAGGTTTATATCTCTATCATAAAAGTCTAAGCGACCCATCATAACCATTAAAATAGGGTGATAGTCTCCCAAGAGAAGTGCTTTCAGATAACACGTATAGGTATCACATGCAGTCAAAAGCCAGTGCAATATTTTCAGAATCTAAAGAAATTATAACCTCTTAAGTTGGGTTATCCAAAGCATTTCCAACTGTTAGTTTATAGGTTATATAGCAACTATCAAAAAATTGATGGTCGCAAAAATGCTTGTACAGGGTAACTCACTTTTAAATCGGTCGAGGATCACTAAAACATCGAATAATAATACCTACCTACTCCTACTCGTTGGGTAGTCTTGCAAGGTCCTTGTGATATCCATGTAATATTTTGATGTAAAATAAAACTAATAGGTAATAAAAGTAATAAGTCTTTATAATGGAGTTTACAAATTCTAAAATCCTCTTACAAGTGAGATATTAAGTCTATTATTTTAATATTTGCATGGTTTCAATTTCGTAAAATATTATTAGTGAATGTTGTTAGAGGGATTCAAAGTTACTGTCACAAGCAATCACAATATTCAAAATATTGTCGGAAACAGATCCATTTAATTTTTAGTTGAGTTTTTCGCTCCAGCCTGAACCAAACTGATTAAAAGGAAACTTTTTCAAGTTGCCAGGAAAATTCATAAATGCTTAACAGTAAATGAACGAAACTTTGACTTTAACTCAAAAAATAACTTCAACAACTTGGTTTTCTGAGCTTTGGGAGAATAAATCCTCCTCGTTTCTCAAAGACAATACACGCCAATACTTAATTCTATGTCATTTCACTTTGACAATAATCAAGACTTAGATAAGGAAAGAGATAGGACGCCTATAACAGCGCTCGCGGCCGTGTTACCGACTGCCACATCGCACGACAGGACAGTGGCGTAGCATGAAACGCGTTCTTAGAAAATATCACAAAAATACTAAAAACGAAAAGGCAGTTAATTTTGATTTATATGTAATTTGAAATATCGGTATTTATTTGCAGATAATTTCCCAAATGTAAAGTTAGTGTCAAGTGCTGAAATATATTTATTTTCGGCGATTTCGAATCAATCAAAATAAAATAAATAATGCGCGCCCATGGAAACCAGCCCATATTTTATGAAACTATCATAATCAATTAAGAAATTTTCAATAAAAACGTTGTTAAAAAATAATTATATTGGTCCTATTTACAAACAAAACAATGCACTTTATCATACCAAAAGGTAGAAGGAATTTGAAGAAGTTATATTGACAAAAAATAAAGTTTTAGGCATCTTTCAAAGTTAGCTTGTTAAATATTTACCTGTGAAACGAAATCCCGTGCTCTTGCTATTCACTTCTGTTTTTGGAACCAAACGCTGAACAATTCACCATCGTAAGAGTATATTTTCCCCTTAATTACTGTTACTTTTAATTCACAAATTCACGAAATTAATTCAGAAAGTATAAGTAGATATACGTACGCATTTATACCGTTGATCTTTTGCCTACCATAAAACGGTCATTATCCCTTTGACCATAAAATGCCTCATGTTTCGGGCATGGTCGGATTACATATACCTGCAACCGTAATTCAGATATAGATACAACTGTTTGAAGATTGGTTTGAACATCGTCTTTTGAGGTACATGTTTAAGCCGACCCTGCACCCAGTAATAGGTATATTATACCTGTACACAATGGGGTCTTATCAAGTAGTTGATTTATTTCAGAAAGGTCAACGGTATAAATCCGTACACACTATACTCGCTTTGTCTGCCACATATAAAATGGCCGCCGTTCAAAACGACGTAACAAAATCTATACACGGCAGGGTAGGCAAGCGCGGTGTCCTCTCTGTTTCCTTGTTTAAGATTCATGAGTTGTTTGATCTTTTCGTATTTTCGAATTTTTTTCCTTTATGGTAGGTGATAGAGGTAGGTATGTTGTATAAGACACTTACGGAAAAAAATTAGCACATCAAATTATACAACACCTGCATTCATTTTTTACACCACCATGAATGATGGTCGTTCATATATTGAATAAAATTTGGCTTGAGGTAAATACATTGGCCGCAGTAATTTGGACTTGAGGTCACCCTGTAGGCTGTAGGTATCTCCTGAAGCGCCAAGATCACTCTTGCGGCAGAGTGGGTATGATGTATTGCTCGTCGCGTCGAGGAAAAGAAGTGGTCCAGCGAATCCGCTGGAGTGGAGAGTTTATTAGAATGAGCCCATGTGATCGGCAATCTTACTACTCATTCAACTGCTCCGGCGCGGTGCACGATTGTTTTGTTTTGGCGGGCGGAACGAGCGCTTTGAAGACTCTTTAAGTGAATGATACCCGGGTTCGAATTCGAAAGAGTTTTGAGAACGGATGATGTCGTGCTTTTCCCTTGTGGTGGATAACAATTTTTCGTTGAAGAAATAAGGTAAGGAAAATGTGGAAATAGCATTTCAGAAAAGTGTTGGTAAACAAAACAACAACGGGGATATTTATTTACCTTCGATGTTCCGTATTTCTTTCACATACTCTTATATGCAAATTTTGCGTGTAAATTCATTTTGAATTAGGTTTCTGAATTCATGATAAATTGATAATAAATAAAACAGTTAGGTAATTGAAAAAGAGGTCGTTGTTCGTTTAACATGATTAAGTTCGTCTACTATGTTCTTTAAGCAAATAATCTAGGTGATATGAATATTCTTCAAACAAAAAAAATCGCATTATACTCCAATTATTCAATTCAATTGAAGTTAACACCTCAAACGATAGCAACCTCTGGCCAGTAAAGTAGTATAGCCAAAAGTATAGAATCTACTTTTTTCGTATTTTTAATTCGTTGTTGACTGCTGTCAATCAAATTTTCCGATTTTCCTATCAACATAACCACTAAAATGCATCCCTTGGGAACTATGTCCTTCATCCTTATTGGTTTGGTTATTCAAAAATGTTCTACAAAACAATATATTTAACACCATTTTCAAGGAAATATTTCAGTTCAAGTTTCAAAAAATGGCTTAAATCAGATTTATTTTATGTAATTTGTCATTAGCAAATGATTTAGAACCTATTCAGTTATCGCATCCTATAATGAGTATCAAATAGAAAATATTTCGACAAGGTATTCCCTAATGATGTGCAAATATTTGGAAAAAGTGTTCTACAGATGGTTTTAAGGTTAGTTTTTTATATGTACAACTTTTCCATCTAATCTCTCCGTCAAAGTTATTCCTGTTAAATCTAGAAACTTTCATTTTGGGATACGGTCTCAGCAAGTTGGAAGACACTTTAAGGTAGAATCACTTTTTCCAGCCCATGCATCCTGAAGATAGAAACCTGAAACACCTATTCGCCTTTCTCTCTCTATTTTACAGAATTGGTTCTAAGTTAGTTTATTTAAAAAGAAAAATATGACAGAAACGACACCCGCTTACTATTCTGCCCAAAAATGGCAAAAGGCAGTAAGTGACAAATGTTCAAAAATTACATTTTCAAATATTTGGATGGGGCAGTAAGTGAAGCATCTCTTGAATTAATCTCCTTTAAAAAAATCATACGTGTGTCCAAATAAAATGGGATGGCAAACAGCAGTATGTGCTTTTATTTTAAACAACTGGAAGGCACAAGGCGGTAAGTGGATGAACTTCACTTACTGCGGTATACCTTAGTATGACCCTCGGGTTTTCAAAATATTGTAGTTTGTCAAACAGCAGTATGTGCTGGAATTGGGACCTATGATGCCAGAAAACCGGAAACTTTTCTCGATCAATTTAAGAGAAACTAATGTTGATGACTTAACTACTGCAGATGAGTAAAAATTAATCATTCAATAAATGTTTCTAAAAGCCAATCTTCCTAATTGTTTCACTTACTGCTGATTGTCTTAACTAAATTATTTCAAAATACTGATGCAGAAGGCAGTAAGTGATTTTTTCTTAAATTTGACAGGGAAATGTTCCATGAACATTACAGAAGAAAACTACATTGTTTTAATTTATATTTTGACCCCAGTTTCGTTTCTTAAAGCTATTATTACGAAAAAGCAATGAAATTTCATTAAAGTGCGATTTATTCAAATTCGATGTTTTGTCACTTACTGCCATTTGCCTTTTTTGGGCAATATTATACTTTTATGTAATCCTAAGTGTCAATAATTGTATTTAAATACGAGTCAAAAAAGTAATTTTGTTCAGTTTTTTCGAGACAAACTATCAAATTAGTGTTAATAAAGTAAACAAAGTTTCTAAATTAATTGGAATAAAGAAGAGGAATTTTTCTTTTTAAATAAACTAACATCCAAAAATGTTCTGTAAAAAGACGAATAGGTGTTTCGGGTTTCTATTCTTAGGATGCATAGGGTGCAATGGTGCAAAAAGTGATTCTACCGTAAATTGTCTTCCAACTTTCTGAAACGTATAGGTATCCCAAAATTCAAGTTTCGAAATTTAACTGTTTTTCGAAAAAATTAAAAATCAATTTTTTGCCCCTCTTAAGGCTAGAATAACTTTGCAGGAGAGCCTTAAATCGAAAAAATTACACCCTTAAAAACACCTGTAGAACACTTTCTCCAAATATTTGCATATCATTAAAATTCCTGGTTCTAAAATACGGCAGTAAAACCTACTGCAAAATATTCAAAAATACTATTTTTCCTCCTGCTTCTCTTCCTTTAATTCTGTAAAGTAAATACGAGGAAGTGCAGTAATTAATTAACCCAGTCTGCGTTGGGAACGCAGTCTGTCTTTGTCCTAATATCGGTAAGCTGAAAAAGCCTTGATATTCATTATCGGAGCTAACTAACTAATTTTTTATAGAAATTTAAAATTTAGTTAGCATTAAAATGTTAAGTATCGGAATAACAAAGACTTTTAAAATATTCCCCACCCTTAAATCAAAACGTTGTATGTATTATGTACACAAATTAGTTTCATTACTTGACGAGTAGATTTTGACATACTTTTATTACTTAAAACCAGGTAGGTACTTAACAGTTTATAAGAACCAAGAAAACGTTCGCATCTTATTCTAGAAAGTTGTTCCATTGTGATGTTCCACTGCCCTAAATATTCCAATAGGTAACTACATTGTTAATCATTATATAGGTAGAATATTTTTGTAGCAAAAAAAAGGGAGACGAAATATAATGGTCCTTCATAGAGGTAAATTATATTCTTATAATTTCTCTGCTGAAATAGATAAACTAAAATATCAGATTTTATTTAACTTTTCGATTGGATGAATAGCAACAGTTTGATCAACATCCCCTCAAAGTGCCTCTTTGTATGTCCCAAATCCCTATTATCTGCTAAGTGGCTAAAATTTGTATGCTTCTTATAAAAAAATGATTAACAAGTCGAAATTTTGTGTCCTAGAAGGGTAGGATAGGATCCGTTTCCATCATACTTTTTTCATGCAACTGTAGAATAAAGTAATATTAGGGCTAGGTACTTATTTTAGAAACCACGGAGTCCAAATATTGTGGGCTGCTTATGTGTACCTATAGCTTCGGATCGATCTCTGATGAAGGCAAACAAGTAAATGCACAAAAACACCTTTGAAAGCCAAGAGCGATGAGCAAAATTTATTATACTCTTTAATACCGTGTAATTACTCCCTTGTGGGTGTCGGCAGAAAATATTCTCAGAGGGGCAAAGCAAAAAGTTTATAAGAAGTTTCTATAGCCGCTCCTGGGTGGACAAAACTTGCTCCGCAGGCGACATTTTTTTCAAATTTGCAACAAAAAAATTTAAGTGGCATAATATTGGGGATCATGAAAATTGTTACCTAGTTACCTATGGGTTCATAACCATTTGCGTAATACCCAAGCAGAAGTCTTTTTATAGAAAATACAATTTTAACCAACTTTTAGTTTATTTTATCTAAAAAGCTACATAAATTACATTGGGTAGATTTAGATATACTTTATAGGACCATAGGACAAAGGATTATCTATAGGTACCTACTTTTTTGTTAGTTTTAGCTACTTCAAGCCTCCCAAAATCACTTTGATACTTTTTGTATAAACTCGTGAAAGAAATCCTTAAATCCTTGGCTCACTTTCCACTTTCCACTACTTCTTTAAAAAATAGTTTGGCTAGATTTTTGTACTTGTCATTACAAATGAAGGGGAATGTTACGCAACAAAAACGTACCTCTTAATAGCAATGGCCCATTATTTTAAAATTATTAGGGATGATAATCTGTTTAACCAGTTGATGAAGCGAGATCTCTAGATATATAAATATTATATTTTGGAAGATTATTTTGTAACGTACGCAAGAATAAAAATATAGAAAATTTTGTTTGTAGCCCTAAAGCGAACCGATAGCACGGCCTACTTTGATTATTTGTGCGATATTTTATTGTTTTCACCTGTTCAGTTAGAACTAAAGCGATGGCCGGAAATGTTCGAAAATAAGGACTGTCATATTGTTATAAACAACGAAAAGAAAAAATAATCAAAGAAGGCCGAGCGGCATCAAAAATTGGGATTCTAGCATAATTTCTTATTCCAAACAACTTCTCCTTATAAAAGTTTCTCATATCTTTGAAAATAATTATTGTAGTTTACTATTGGTCATACTTTTAAATTTACTTCCAAAACACCCTGAATATTGATTGATTCGACTAATTTTGCTTATAACTTTCATTATTTACACCTATTCCGACAGCTAGATATCCAGGGACACACTGTCGAAGAAACCGAAAATGCGTTGTATGTTTATTCTCACTACCAAAATACTTTCGCTCGCTTTTTAGACAAGTTTTTCTTAAGAAAACGTATGCAAATACACCACGTAAACTTGTCAAATTAAAGGGACATAACAACCAAGCATTTTATTTTATTTTGAATATTAAATTCGTTGTAGATTTTTTTTTGTCATGTGGCGTCAATGTCGATCACTTCAAACATCACTGCACAGGTGTTGGTTAATGTCTGACACATGAACATCGTTCGTATAGTCTGGACCAACAGCGCTGTTTCAAGCGATCGCCACTGGTGCCACACGACGAAACAAAACATGGTGGTTTAATGTTAAAACACCATTGTTGCAGAATCTTTTATAAAATAAAAACATGCAAATATGCTGTACTACTTTAATACTCACTTTCCTCGACGACGCGTAAAAGTAAGTAATCTTACCCAACCTAAAAACTGGATAACCCCTGAAATAACACGCGTAAAAAATATACTAACTGCAACTTCAGATCTGTCAAAGTGTTATCCTGAGTTTAAAGACATTTATACAACGGTCGACCGATGTTACCGGGGTCTGATTAGAACTGCAAAGAAGAAGTACAACGACCATATAATCAACAGTTCTACTAACAAGCCTAAAACTATGTGGGACATTATAAATCGGTACAAATATAAAGAAAACAGTGTCAAAGCGTTGCACTTCATGACGACGGAATTCCACTCAATAAAAAAGAATCAGCTAATAAATTTAATACATTTTTTAGTTCAGTTGGTTCGGACCTATCCGCAAAGTTCGACGCCCATATTGATTACGATTTTATCTCCAAACACGTCGATGTCAGAAGAGACTCGCTTTTCCTGACTCCGGTGACTGAGTCTGATATTGTTACAATTATTAATTCCTTGAAGACATCCAAATCGAGCGGCTATGATGATATATCAAGCCACTTACTGAAACAGGCGAAACATCACTTGCTAACTCCCTTGGCCCATCTAATTAATCTTTCCTTGACTCACGGTGTATTCCCCAAACAACTAAAATTTGCTATAGTCAAACCAATCTTTAAAAGGGGAAACCCTCATGATCCCTCTAACTTTAGACCTATTAGTTTACTTTCGACCTTCTCTAAAATTTATGAATCTGTCCTAAATAACCAACTTAACCACTTTTTGATTAACAAAAAGATTATTAACCCTACACAGCACGGATTCACCCAAAGTCGTGGCTTTGACACAGCTCTATATAGCTTTGTTTCGGAGGTTGTTGATGCAATCGACAATAAGGCAGCTGCCGTAGCACTGTTCATTGACCTAAGCAAGGCATTCGACAGCATAAATCACAATATACTCTTATGTAAGCTGGAGAGATACGGTATTCGCGGCCCTGCTCTTGACTGGTTCAGGTCTTATCTAGAAGTGCGCTCTCAACAAGTTATGCTTGCTTCCTCCCCCGAACATGTCTACTCGGGTGTTTCTAATGTACCTTTCGGTGTTCCACAATTGTTTATTTTATTTACAAACGACCTTTGCAAAGCGCTCTCTTCCTGTCAAGGTTCGCTCTTATCATATCCGGATGACACAAGTTTCATTTTTAGAGCCACTGACCACAGAACTGCTGAAACTACAGCTGATAATGTTTTTTCTGCAATAGCTAAATGGATGAACAAAAACAAGCTGACTGTGAATACAGATAAAACTGCGTGTATGATTTTCCGCTCAACTAGACCTGGTCTGGACTGGAGCGGGGACCTCTCAATCGGAGGGCTCGTTGTTGGTCCTGCCCTTTCCTTTAAACTTCTTGAGATATATTTGGATGAGAGGTTGGAATGGTCAGAGCACATCGATTACTTGGCTGGCAGGCTTAGTTCTGCATGTTATGGCTTGCGTTTTTTGTCGAACCATTGTAGCGGAGAGGTGTTTAGAACGCTTTATTTTGCGAGTTTCCATTCGATTCTACGCCAAGGCATAATACTGTGGGGACTTGCAAAGGACTTCCAGCGAATATTTGTGATTCAAAAATACGCAATACGAATCATTTTTAACCTAGGTTATAGAGACAGTTGCAGGGAGGCCTTTCGGAGTAATAAAATGTTGACAGCTGTTTCGGTGTACATTTATGAGCTAATGTGCTTCGTTCGAACACATATATATTTATATAACCATAATATAGTTGGTCATAATTATGGAACAAGGCACAAAGACCTCCTTACCTGTAACTTACATACCTCAGCACTGTACGAAAGGGGAGCTCATTACAATGGTTGTGTCCTATATAACAGACTTCCAGACTTTATAAAATCGGCAAGGTCCAATGAGATTTTCAAAGTGAGATTAAAGAATTTCCTGGGCTTGGCTTGCCCTTACAACATTGCCGAATTTCTGAACTCCACCTAACTTCGTTGAGCCTAGTCTCCTTTACACTCATATTGATAATGCATTTTTTTTTTTGTTTTGTTTCTCTTTTTCTTTTTTGTTAAGTATATATGAATTACTTTTAATTGAGATTTGAGCAATACCTACTTACCCAACGAGGTATCTACTACTCGCTTGTAATCAATGTTATACCTATTATTTGTGTGTTATTTTATTTTATGTGTATGTGAATTACTTTTAATTTAGATTTAAGCAATACTTACTACTATTCGTTTGTAATCAGTGTTACATTATTTGTGTGTTATTTTACTTGACGTATTTTCTATGTAGTACCGCATATGAAAATAAATGTTATATCTATCTATCTATCTATCTATGCATGTGACAACAAATTTAATATTCAAGATAAAACAAAATATTTGTTTCTTCTGTCCCTCTAATTTGACAAGTTCAAATGGCATATTTCTGTATATTTTCTTAAGAAAAGTAAGTCTAAAAAGCAAGCAAGAGTATTTGGTACCTTTTGGTTTGAAATGAAGTCCATGGCTAGTTGTAGTGTAAATCAGCATAAAACTCATTATATTTTTCAGTTTCTTCTTTATACGGAGGACTATTGGTTCGCTTTAGAGCTATAAACAAAAATTTCTATTTTTATTCTTACAAAATACTTTTCCAAAATAATATCTAGAATTTTCGCTTCTTCAGCTGGTAGATCAGATCATCCCATAATACCAAAATAGTGTTTATTATTCTGCAATTCAATGGTATGTGCATACCTACCAGTTTCTTCATGTGCATGGACATTTCATGTATATCACAAACAAATCTACCTATAAAAGCTGTGTTAATAGGATAAAACTGCCAAATACTGGACGCAAACACAATTCCTTACCGTAAAAAGAAGGTAAATGGTAATAAAGCTGGATATTTAAAATTTGGGGCATTTTAAGGGTCAGAAACTGACATACCAATAACCACAAAATACCCCCCTATAACCTATAATCCGTAAAAAACAATAAAATATGGCGTCATGCTCGGGTCTTTCATATAGTGTTGGTCCAGGTATAGTCATGAGTAGGACAAAGACAAACGATGTGACCGAATTGCGGTATTATGCCTGAAAATTAAGACAAAGACATATATTCAGCAATTACTATATTTAAAAGGCATATGCACTTTACAAAGAGACAGCATCAATTTCTTTATGTATATATTGGTTAATATAATTTTCTAAAAATGCGGAATTATAGGCAGTGCAGTTTATCGCAGTTTATGGTGTATTTGTAATGGTTTGTGCAGCGTTGGTTTTCGCGTAGGTTTCAATTTGAAACTCTCTAAATATTCATGTATATTTAGATGTGGCGAATGACTATCCTTTGCAAATTTGGAATGAAAAGCCTCGATATCGTTATTGGTTCTCATTCTTGTCCCCGCGTTGCGTTGCCCGTGATGACCGCTCGGACTTTTGGGAAATGCAGCTCCGCTTCGGTGTCAATGAAGCCCGCGATGCAGCCCTCCGGTGCGTCGTTGCTTATCTAATTGCGAGAAAGAAACATTATTTGAAGAATATCGATTGTTACAAAACAGAAACTGTTGATGTGACGTATGATCGCTCGCGATGTCACCTTTGGCGACGCTGCTAACGGTGGCGATGCATCCGTCGCGTCGGGAGGCGGTCGACATCAAAACCGACAACATAGTCCAGCTCCGTTTCGCAGAGTTGGTGGTTGTTGCGAGTCCCCGAGACGTAGAGTTTAGAGTTCCTCAAGCATCCCCAACATACCTGCATCGAGGTTGAACAGCAGCTATGAAAGGGAAACATTATTTGGGGAATATTGATTCTTACAGGAGGGTTAGCATTAGACGCCACAGAGTTGGCCGTCCCATCAACACCCCGAGTTGGCTGAAAGTAAATGGGTCGGATGAGAATCAAATGAAGGTTTATGAAATCGTAGTACTAACGGCTACCAAACGGCAATCGCTCAAAATGGTAACTTTCGAAACCTTCATTATTGGCATCAGATACATACCTACGTGCGGTGACTCACACAAGCGAATAGCGAAACACTGACAGTGGTGCACAAAGAAGCACAGGAACGGCGCTAACAGCGATGAAGCACGAAAGCACGGGAGAACTGAAGAGGAAAAACGGTCAACGCATCCTATGCATACCGGAGCAGTGTTGCCAGTTTGGTGGAATTTTTCCTGAACGTTAGCGCATTTTGATTCAGATTGTTTTTCTTATACTTATACATTACTTTATAACATGAAGTGGTTTGTAGGATAAGTTATTTTTGATATACAGTGTGGTCATTTAAGTGTGCAACATATGGAACTTTTTTATTAATTGCACAACCAAAATACAGATATTGCCGAAAGTTGATGCATGTTCAATAATCATATTAGGTGCACTTAGAATGGTTGCAAGTTAAACAGCATACAGGATAGGTAAAAAATATAAAAAAATTACTAAAGTACCTTTATTTCAAAAAAATCAGCAAAAGGTTTCAAGAAAAGTTGTTTAGAATTAAAAGCTATGCCTACATACCAAAACATATCCTCCTCAATTAATTTCCTGTTTCTTAATAAACATTTAAAATAAAAATTGTGCACCTTAAATGAAAGTTTTTTAATATACACATTATCATTACTAATGTTTTACCTTGTTCAGAAGATTTTTTTTTTCAAAATTTAAACTTTTGTTTAATATCGTATCGTTGCAACAAACATGAAGTTTGTGATTCCCTAAAAAATTATTAAAAATTAAAAGTTAATTTTACAAATATGCTTGATTTATGAAATTATTTAGGGTGAATATCAAAACAATTTTTTTATTAGGAAATTATTGGTTTTTAAAAAAAAATTCTTAGGAGGCCATGTTTTGGTATTTAGGCACTTTTAATTCTAGACAACTTTTCTTAATAACATTTTGCTGAATTTTCTGAAATAAGGGTACTTCTCTTGTACAATTTTTATATTTTTTTACCTACCCTCTATGCCGTTTGCCTTGCAACAATTCTAAGTGCGCCTAATATGATTATCGAACATGCACCAACTTTCGGGAATACTTGTATTGTCTTTGGGCAAAATCCCATATGTTGCACACTGAAATGACCACACTGTGAAAAGTTAGATTAGTTATTTTCAGGGTTTTTTCTTTCAGTTTCTGAATTGTTTCTTACTTATATAGGAAACTTCGTCAGTGATTTGAACCGAATTTGGTACACAACACTTTCTAGCTCCTCAAGTTACCAGTGGCGGATTTATGGGGGGGGGTCAATTTCATATAAATTAAGAAAAATAGTATTTACAGTTCTGAAAAATTGAAAATTGAAGCAGACATTACAAATACGGCTAAATTTGCGACGAAAAGTGTCTAGGTATTTTTTAAAATCTGTTATAGTATTAAAATATTAGCATCCTGTCTCTCATAAACAATAAGTTTGTCAGCATATACGAACTTTTTTATGTTTGAGGTGCTTAATACATCGACGAAGTTTTCCCGTATAAAACTGAATCCTCCTGTATATCACTCTGTCTTTCGTTAGTAGGAGTTGTTTTGATATGCAGATAAGTAGATTAGCCATTTTCAGGTTAGATTTTTTCCTACTTAGATATTACCTACTCTTTATACATTATTAGAGATTATGAAATGTAAAACTAGATTGTATATATGTAACAACTAAAAAATATATTAATATGCACTTTTTGCAGAAACTTCCAGAGTTATCGTTGTTACAATATACAGTGTGGTCATTTAAGTGTGCAACATATGGGATTTTTTTATTAATTGCAAAACGAAAATACAAATATTCCCGAAAGTTGGTGCATGTTCGATAATCGTATTAGGCGCACTTAGAATGGTTGCAAGTCAAACAGCATACAGGATAGGTAAAAAATATAAAAATTGTACAAGAGTAACCTTATTTCAAAAAAGTCAGCAAAATGGTATTAAGAAAAGTTGTCTAGAATTAAAAGTTATGCCTAAATACCAAGACATGGCCTCCTAAGAAAAAAAAATATCTTTTTAAAAAACATTAAATAAAAATCTCCTAAAAAAATTTTGTTTTAATATCACCCTAAACACATTCATAAATCAATCAAAATTAAATCAATTTCGCATAACTTTGTTCGAATTCAAGCATATTTGTAAAATTAACTTGGATTTTTAATTTTTTAAGGAAACACAAACTTCATGTTTGTTGCAACGATATTAAACAAAACTTTAAAATTTCGCAAAAATTCTTCTGAACAAGGTAAAACATTAGTACCTAATGATAATGTGTATATTAAAAAACACTCATTTAAGGTGCAAAATTTTTATTTTCAATGTTTATTAGAAACTGTGTACTTAAATTAATTGACGAAAAAATTTTATTTTCTTAGGAGGCTATGTTTTGGTATTTAGGCATAGCTTTTAATTCTAAACAACTTTTCTTAATAACCTTTTGCTGAATTTTTTCAAATAAGGGTACTTTACTCTTGTGCAATTTTTATATTTTTTGACCTACCCTGTATGCTGTTCAACTTGCAACCATTCTAAGTGCACCTAATGTGATTATTGAACATGCATTAACTTTCGGCAATGTATTTTGGTTGTGCAATTCACGAAAAAAGTCCCATATGTTGCACACTTAAATGACCACACTGTATACCTAATAAAAGTATGGTATCTCTTATAACCACTTTGAGTCAAGTAAGAAAAATTTGATTTTGATTTATTCTAATTAATGTATAGTTTAAATCTTACATCCTTCTACTTATCCAATCATGCAGTTTGTTCCCTTTGGGATGCTGGAGGTAACTTTATAAAAGGGGCAATAATGTGTCTATTTTTTGTTAACTAGACTCGTTTTATGATGGGCAATTCAACATGCTAGTACGGGATTGTTATTCCAATCCCTTTTAGTACGACTGAAGGCGTAATAAAATATATTGACCTGAGAGAAATTTTCAAAGAAACTTATTTTTCTTGAAATCGGCCGTAAAGTGTCCCAAAAATCTTCATTAAAAGCTCAGAAATCGGCACTGAAGTAGCCAATTATTGTACGATTTTTTCAATAAGTAGGCCTTGGCGAGATGTAAACATCAAACGTCAGACGCGGAGCAATCGCCCGTCAAAAGTGACCAAATATTCAAAACCCGGCTAATAAAAGCCCATTTAACTATTCGTACACATTGCGAAATTGTTACCTATAACAGCAATCTATCAGAATAAATATTTTAGTAGGTTTGAATGACAATAGATTTATTATGGAGACTGCACAACAAGCAGCAGTTTGGTTTTTATGTTCGAAGCTGCCGTGTCTTTGTCATACTTGACCTAGGTAGAGCGATCGTCAAAGTCAAGTCACTAAAGTTCTTTTTATGACTCATGTGGTTTATTTGCCTCGGCCAGAGGCCTCGGAAACTAAATTCCACATGAGTCGTAAAAAGTTGAACTTCAGTGCCTTGGTACATAATAGTTATTTATGTACCAAGGCACTGAAGTTCAACTTTTTATGACTCATGTGGAGTTTAGTTGCTGAGGCCTCTGGCCGAGGCAAATAAACCACATGAGTCATAAAAAGAACTTCAGTGCCGAGGTACATATTATATTTTTCTTGAAATCGGAAAAAAAATGTTTTATTAGGCAAGAAAATAATAATAAGGGATCACCCGTCCACGAACCGACTACGCGCGGCGTTGCTTGACTTTACCGATCGCTCTACCTAGGACAAGTATAATGATGTACGGCACCTTCTGACAGAAAAACCAAACTGCTGCTTCTTGTGCAGCCTACACAACAAATCTATTGATTTCAAATTTACTAAAATATGTATACTGAAGGATTGCGCTTCTATAGGAAACAATTTCGCAATGTGTACGAAAAGTTAAATGAGCCTTTATCGGCCGGGTTTTGAATATTTGGTCACTTTTGACGGGCGATTTCTCCGCGTCTGACGTTTGATGTTTACATCTCGCCAAGGCCTACTTATTGAAAAAGTCGTACAATAATGGGCTACATTATTGTACGATTTCTGTGCTTTTAATGACGATTTTGGGACATTTTAATGCCGATTTCAAGAAAATAAGTATTACCTGAAGGGGCGTCATTCCATTTCCCTGGTTCTATTAGATTAACAAAAGTATATTCCCACTTTGACCTACCATTTAATCAAAATCACCTATAATGACCATTTGATGAGCATTTGCCTGCCGATTTGTCGGTTACTTTAACTCCGATAAAAGGCAGGTCAAAATATTTATAGCTTTGTAAGTGCCTTTAGGCGGGCCTCGGTATCTAGGTACGTTTGTGACGCAGGGATCAAAATTTGTGATAACCTAGTAACTGTCACTAGAACTACAATAATAGTGTAATAGTATTGCCCTCTTTCTTAGAATATTCTATACTCACATGTAAGGATGGAATATCGAATAGATACCTACTAATTGAAAGACAGGATAGAAATATTATGTATAGGTTCATTCAAAAACATATTGTATAAAATTCATTATGCCTACTTATCATGAAAACCATAATAAATTTTCCAATTTTTAAAAGAAGTTTGTTTTCTTTAATGAACTTTAGTTAAATTATTCTAAACCTTACCATTCCTTTAACTGATAATAACTAAACTGATCAACAACTGAAGTTGATCACCTGAACATTTTTGATCGATTTCAGATTTTGTTTAGAACTGCAAATAACAAGAAAAATATTTTCCTTGATTTGGTTGTTGGTGAAATAGAAAAAAATTACCATTCAAACGTCCCATTCGAGTTCATTGGAGTTTTAGAGTTGCGATCGCAGTCCATCAAAATACCCACTTCAACTGGTGACCAGTTTATATGGCAACATATAAAAACCTAAGCCGTAGTAGGTTCTTCTATGGTAAGTAGTAAGTACTAAGCAATTTACTGGCCTAATTAGGATAATACAACGAATTGTAAATCGGTTAGGTAAAGCCAGCGTCCAGAGACTTTGGTAGAGCGTTAAGGGATTATATTCCTTCACTTGATGGGTGGAGGTGGAGGAAGGCACTAGGCACTTTTTCGATATTTTTAGTAGGTATAGGTAAAAGTAATGTTTATCTTATGAAATCTTTTAGATCGCTTTATAGATTGTTGTTATTATAAACGTGCTTCGTTCATGTCTGTAGCTTACCTTATAGTATACTTTCCCTGGGTCAACGTCTCAAATATTAAGGAGAATAAATTATAAACCAAGCCTCCGAGAGAAAATTTATTATGCATCACGTGAGAATTCCTCCATATAAAAAAATGATTTTGTAATTGGTTACTTTAGGCATTTGGGATTGTCTTGCCTACAACATCATTTATTTAAAGGTCATCGACATATAATGCTTAATTGGAAATCAGTATCAAAAGAATGTGCAAAATTTTAGTTTTAGCATAGATCAATTTTTTTAACTTTAACTTACGAAAGAAAAACAGGCAAGGTACAAGAATATAATAGGCTATTAGTACTGATGCCAAACATGCCTACTCACTAAAATATTTTTTAGGTTGTGTGTGTAGGCTGTAGGCTTCCCCAGTAGGGCTTCCCCCATGTCAGGAGAGTGGTAAAGAAATTTAGTCCGTCATATCGGATTTCGTATGAAGTCATTCACCTTATTGTTTTCTACCCGTCGAGCCCTTTCATTTGATACCCTTGTTGGGTATCAAATAAGTAATCCGACATCTTGGAGGGCCGGCCATATTGAATTTAGTGTGATGTCACTAACTTTATTTTTTCTACTCTTCAAGCTCTTTCATTTGATACCCATCTTGAGGGGATTAAAAAGAAAATGTAATCCGCCATTTTGGAGCGGCGGCCATTTTGAAAGTATTACACATTGAGTAGGTATTGCATATTGTATTGTCACCGCAACTAAAGGTGTATGCAAAATTTCAGCTCAATCGGATGTCAGGAAGTGGTTCTAATTCAGCTTGCAAGATTCGATCCATTCATACATACTAACAGGGCAAGTTAAATAAAAGCTTGTAATAATGCTTATATTGTCAAATACTTATGTATGCCAAATAATGGAGAGCAACTTTTAATTTTCACACTCCAGCTATATTGTTTAAATATAAACTTATTTAAAGTAGGTACTGCATTCTTCATTTATTATAGTTTTATAAAGAAGATCCACACTCCACACCATATACAATAGATTTATTGCGGTTTAAAGTTCAATTGTCTGGTCTAAACCAAGAAATGTTGTGTTGTAAGTCCTTGGAAGTGTTTTTTACGCAAACAAAATTTTTTAAAGAAACATTTTTTCGTATCTTTAACGAAGAAATGTTTCCGAAACCATAAAGGAAAGAATATGCTAAAAATGGGAAGCTATCAAAGCAGCCAATTATTGTAAAATATTTTGATTAAGTAAGAGATAGAGAGGATCAATAAAATCGATGAAAAAACTAAAAAAGTTATGGCTTTGGGGCGAGTGCCGGACCTTGTATACATCTAATAGGTAGAAACGTTGGCTCACTCGACTTTTTAAGAATCAGTATTCCTCAAAACGGTATTTGATGAAGTTTCTTATACAGTGTCCATAAACTACCAAAAGTTGAAATTCTCTTGACAAGGATTCACAGGACAAACAGACATTTAACAAAATTATTTCCTTTTACCTTATATAATCACAAAAATCAAATGTAATTGAATTGAATTGAAAATGTAGAAACAATGTTCTAAAATAATACATAGATATTAACTCGCCCGTGACTATGGAATCGTAGAAATGATATTTATTGGCAAACGGAAGAAAGAAGAAGCTATGCCTTTTGATTATATGGTCAACATCCAAGGCCTTATTTAAATGCCGTAACAGAAACCGACAATTTCTGGTTTCGATGTCGAATTTTTTGTCAGTTCTTCTTATAAGTTTGGGAAGCAGTGAAACGTGGTGTGGTGAGAACATAAAATGTGAGCATTTTTCCACTTACTTCAACTATAGGTATTAATGAAAATTCAAAATTATCTACTACCAAAAAATGCTTCATCTAAAAAGTAAATACTGAATTTATCATTTCACATTTTTTCTTCACCCCTTTTTTTAGATACAAAAACTGAACTTCGCTAAGTACGTTTAACTCTGATTTAATCTTTGTCTTGAAATATTTACGGACAGTGGGAAATGAGTTGGGCTGGTACTCTCTCCTCAGAAGACGCACGAGGCGAAGCCGAGTGCCTTCAAATTGTACACTATACTATATGCACGATCTGCAATTTAAGTTTCAATTCGATAATAAATATCTGAAAACAGTGTTCATGACTACATTGCTTTTGCTGTCCTTGATAATACTTGACACAAGCACACTTGATAAAAAAATGTAATTTATTGTATTGACATTCCTCAGGTTAGAATAAAGATGGTGTTATACTCGATATCGAAACTACTAAACTAAGGTAAAACATGGTAATTCATATGGGTACTCATAATACTTAATTAAATGTTGCTAAAGTTGAGATTATATCTTTATTGTCAACACATAAAGGCAGTGGCGGATACAGGGGGGCAGGGGGCCGACCGCCGCCTCCTTTTTCTACAACTATTATTACAACCGGAATATTATTAGGTATATTCCTCAGTTTCTCAATAAAGCATGTACTGGCAACACCAGTACGAAGCAATATTTGAGCATACTTGCAATAAGTTTCCCGGTAAGCAATTAATCGGCGGAAAGAAGTTTTTCTTCACTTAAAAGAATTAAAACTTGGTTACGTACCAATATGGTCCAAGACAGACTAAGTATAATTTAGCCCTATTATATACACCGCAATGTACCCATAATGAAGAAAAGGTAATTGATAAGTTTGTGCGAAAGAAGAGAAAATATGATTTTGTTTTGTGATAAGTACATTATTTTTTAAATCTAAAGAATTATTGTTTCTTTTTGTGATTTTTTTGTTATGTTTATCATTTAAGTTTGTTTTCCTGCTCCGTCCCCCGTAAGTTCACTTTACATGTTCGCCAACAGGTCCGAAAGCGAAAGAGAAATGTTCGAGGTGCCCTGTTGCTAGGTACAAAAAGTATTGCCTAGCAACGAGGCAACGATTATGCAGCGAGGACCTTAAAACCATTAATAAAATATATGTATAGCAACTTGAAATTCATGTCAAATTTAATATGTATCACATCGATTGTTTTATAAACTGGTTTTGATCAAAAAGAATCCGAATTATGCCAAAGAAAAATTAAGAACATTATGGATACATGATAGTAAACCGAGGGTCACGGGTTCGAGTCCCACACAAAACCCAAGTTTTTCTTTATTTTTTCTTATTATCGCTGCATTTGACTTCTTATATTTATTAGCGATTTTAATTTTTAGTAATTGAGAAATGGTTATTTTGAATATTATTACTCACAATCTACTCCAAAGCGTTTAATTAAAATTACCTATAACTTTTTTATAATACTAACTTATCGGAAACAGGAAATAGTATATTACATAGCGAGAGTTGTAAACAGTTTATTACGTATGAGTGAAAAAGTTGCGCACGAGCCGCGCAGCGGCGAGTGCTGTAATTCCACGAGTATGTAGTATGTAATAAGCTTACAACTCGAGTTTTGTATTATAATTTTTCTTCGACGAAAGAAAAACTATTATAATAGATAAACTATACTTCTGATTATCTGTCAGGCAACAATTAGTATGTTGGTTAGTTGCTATGGTGACGCAGATGCCGCGCTAACAAGGCACCCGTGATAATTGCGTTTTAATTAAGAACAGATACGTAATTTTTTTTATAACGTGTCAGTGTTCGTAACAATGAAGTTACTTATAACCTAAACCGTCACTTAATAGGTATGTTACTAGCATAGGAGTAGAAAAAATATAATACATTGCACGATGCGTAAGCTCTTTTTTGGCCTCGGAGGTTTTTAAGGACCGAGGCAACGCGGGCGTTGCCTCGGTCCTTAAACAACCTCCGAGGCCAAAAAAGTGGACTTACGCATCTTGCAATTATTTTGTTTGGGTAAACATTTTTTTGGTTTCTTATTCTAGAGAAATAAATTATTTTATTTTTCACAAAAATACATATATTAGATATATTCTAAAAATTTCCTTTACCCCGGTCTCTCCGAAAAATTTTTTACCACGCCGCCCCCCCCTCCCCTTTATATTTGCCTGGATCCGCCTATGCATATAGGGTGTTCAGATTTGATCCGGATTCGGAACACCCCTGTAAAATTGTGATGCGCTGCGCGATTTGATGTTTTTTGTGTGTATATAGGAAGTGTCCTTATGCACTTGTGAGACATAATATTCGTCATGGTGGCAGCACTATTCCACGGCCTGCTATGACTTTCCGATGCAGTTTTTTGGAAAATGCTATTACGGATTTTTTATCGGAAATCTGACATCGTATATTTATTTAACACCCCCTGAAATCCCAATATGATAAGTATAAATTTAAGATTTACGTATGATTTTTTCGATGCGATATTTTGAAAAATACTATTATTGTTTTTTTTTTATCGAAAATCTGCTTTAATTACAACCCCCTGAAGCCCAAATATCCAAGTTTTATGAGTTTACAGGGCGATGTAGTTAGTTGGCGAACTAACATTTCTACAGGACCTTATAGTTGGGAATTTTTTTTTTTAATTTTCAATAAAAATATATCTTCTAATATTAGAAAATTGGGTAAACTTCATCGAAACGTCCCAAAAATGTCCCACTAATAAAGAAAACAGGAAACAAATACCATCCTACTGTTTCGAAATAATACTTAAATATGGCATATTCTTTATAGATCAGAGAAAGTCAAATTATTTTAATATACGATGGAAATGAATTTACAGGCAGTTGGAAATTGTCGGCACTATCGGTAACTGTTTTATTATTAATGATTGATTGGGAAAAAAATGCATTTTTTCGCTGATTACGAGGGTGAAAACAAAAAAATTGAACATGGCATTTACGAAATATTGCCAAAAATATTTAACAGATCGAAATAACGTAATTCTGTGCACGAAATCTTTATAACCTTAAAAACTAGACAACCAGAGACAGAGTTATTGCGAATTGGTTGTCCAATACAAAGCTCAATGGAACAGAAAATTAAAGGCTAATGTTCTATTTTTTAACATAAAGAATAGTGTACAGTAGTGTTCAAAAATACCTCCTACTTGCTCAATACACCTCTGAGTTCTGAGCACGTTTACTCGCCCTTCTGGCGAATAATCCCCTATCCCATTTGCTATTTGCTCGTGCTTCTACCTACCCTGGTTGTAATATTTTATTGCTATGAAGTTGTGGCAACGTCACATTTATACCCCTTTTCTACTTATTTGATTTCTCATTGTGGATATAACATATTGTTCGACAGATGCCAGTACGGTAGAAAAGCATTGTCAATAACAAATTCGCGGGCTACTCTGTTTTATAGTAAAATATAAAAATATCTGTCTAGTTTTTTGTTTTACATGAAAAAGTCATAAAGATTTTTGTACAGAGTTATGTTTCGATCTGTGAAATTATATAGAGTGGCTCCATTTAAAAAAGTACATTTTTGGCAATATCTCTATATCTTATACAATACGGCTACCATGGCCTAACAATACTACAACATCATATATTGCCTATTTATTGACTATACCTACTGAATTGACTAAGATTATATACCCCTATTAAGAAAACAAGATAAACAATGGGGCAATACTATCAACATACAGCCTAATACCGTTGACTGACGTATTTATAAAGACTTCTCACGGCTATAGTTTTATGTCCTGGAAAACAGATGGCTCTGATGGCTAACAATGTATTCTGCATTGTATTTTATCTCCGGATGGTGAGCCAAAAAATGGTCAGACGTGACAGCCGTGAGCAGTCTTTAATAATATATTAGTCAACGCTAATACATTTCATAATCATTAAATCTATTGGGGACTTTTTGAAGTCTCTTATAAGGAACATTCCCAATTAAAGAACTATTACCTCTAGAACACTCATCCACAAAGTCCTCATTGGTTGCATGTCCTGTACAAGACGAGGGTCTCATATGAAATCTCTTTCTCCTAACTAGTCGAACATTGTCTTTTTTGACTATGTAAGATCTTGGAGTAGGCCACGCGATGTTAATTTATTCCGTTTTGACCATCATAATCAGCGCAAAAAATACTATTCTTTCCCAAATCAGCCTATGGCCTATCTTCAATACTAAAAAAGTTACCAATAGTGCCGACTTAATTTGAAACAGCCTGTATAATTGATCTGTATGTCTCACAGCACTTTCAATAAACTACTTTGTAGCCTTTACACTTTGGACATTTTCGAAAATTTAACTAAGCCTATTTTATTGAAATATGATATTCAAGGGTATGTTTTAATTGCAAACAACTTTTTGTGATACATTTTTTTTATATCACTTACAAGGAAAAAAGTCACGGAAATATAATCATTAATGACTCGCAAGACGATTTTTGAACCTGTAAGCTCCGTTTGAGAGAAATTTCAAAGAGCTTTATTTTAATAACAATGAAGAAAATAAGGCAAAATTATACTATTTGGGATAGCAAAGGATGCATGTGCATATTTTGCTAGTCTTTCATGAGCTTTTATAGAAATAAAGAAAAAGTAATTTCACATAATCTTCATTATTCAACCCAACCTGGCTTATCTTATACCACGCTTTGATTTCGTTGTAGAAACATTTTTTGCTAAGATGATGTGTAATAATCTAAACTAATAATTTCATATTTAATTAGAATATTTTAAAATTTAACTACTTAAGGAATAATAAGTAAATAAGCACTTTTTATATTTTTTACAGAATACTCTTCACAATGCCATTCACCAAGTCCACAGTGAAGTCACTTATCATCCGGAGGGTGCCTATTCTACAATGGGCGCCCAAGTATAACTCCAAAAAGTTCCTTAGTGACGTCATAGCTGGATTCACGGTAGGCCTGACGGTCATGCCGCAGGCTTTGGCATATGCCACACTAGGTGGATTACAACCACAGGTACCATGTGTAAACTTAAAGGGATTGACTACTTTTCAATGAAATCTTCCACGGGATTAGTCTAGTATAGTAGGTATAGTATATTCGCATTTATACCCTTGCCCTTTCTGAAATAAATCGACTACCTGATAAGACCCCATTGTGTACACGTATAATATTTTACTGGGTGCAGGGTCGGCATAAACATATGCCTGTTGAGATATTATTTATTTATTTTTATTTTAAAATATAAGTAGACATTCTAAACTAAATGAAAATGCAAAACAATGAATAATAATATTTTATTATACAGGGTGAGTCAGAATGTATAGTAAATACTTTAAAGGGGTGTTCGGCAGGTGGTTTTAAGGGGCGTCTTTCATATAAAATTATTCGATTTGGGCTTTCCTTGGCAAGTTATTCGGGTCTACAGGGTGACCCAAATGTATTTTTTTATTTATATCTCAATAACGGCGCTACTTAAAAATTTTAAATTTGGTATGCGTATCTACTTACTGGAAGACGTCTTAGTGTAGTTTATTCATTTACACAGTGCCCTAAAAAAGGGTAAAAACTAACACACCCTACTAATTTTTTTGCTCAAATTTTTTGAGGTTATCTTTTTGGTCTTGCAGGTCCATCATTAATTTCAGTGTACTCTTGTTTCATAACGATAAAATCAACCGTTTGCGTTGAAATTGGTAAAACGTGCCCCAAAACACCTGTTAGCATTCGAAACATAAAATTTTTACCTACCGCTTTCAAACGTTACACATCGACTGTACCATTTAAATTGAGAAAAAAAATCCTATGAACAATGTACCAAAACTTATTAGCTTTCAAAAAGGAAAGGATTGAATTTAACAAAATTTGAACACCCTATTTCAAGAAAGCCAATGCTGTTTTGACCAATGTCCAATTCATATTTTTTTCCTTATTTTGAATACATTACACCTACATTAAGTAGGGACCGGCCTTAAGGCGTTGGACGACCGGCCTTAAAGGCCGGTCCACATGCAACGATGTATCGTACGATTTGCATGCGCAAGTAAATCGTTACAGATATATCGTTGCGTGTGGACAGCAAATTTGCACAAAATTTAGAACTGTGCAAAGTTGAAAGTCTGAGCCGAAACGCATAGATTTGGGGGATTTGCGCACGCAAATCGTAACGTGTGTACGCTTGTCCGAGATTTGTACAGTTTTTAGGTGCGACGGTCGCTGACTCTTACCTATTTTTAGTCCGGAAATTATTAAATTAATTAAAACTAAAACAATAACTGATTTATTTTAAATTTGTTAAAAAATATGTCGACCATTTCGCATAATTTTTTAATAGAATTCAATGGTTTCGTTTCAATAACATTAATATTTTCCGGACTAAAAATAGGTAGGAGTCAGCTACCGTCGCACCTAAAAACTGTACAAATCTCGGACAAGCGTACACATGTTACGATTTGCATGCGCAAATCTCCCGCAAATCTATGCTTTTCGGCTCAGACTTTCAACTCCGACATCCAACTTTGCACAGTTCTAAATTTTGTGCAAATCTGCTGTCCACACACAACGATTTATCTGTAACGATTTACTTGCGCATGCAAATCGTACGATACATCGTTGCGTGTGGACCGGCCTTAACGATTTACATGCGCATGCAAATGGTACGATACATCGTTGCGAGTGGACCGGCCTTTAAAAGGCTAACATGAAGCAATTAAATTTTCACAAAAAAAAAGGATTTTTATATTGATACCTACTTAGAGATTTTTCGTGTGTATATTTTGGTAATGGTGGTCAAATCGTTCCTTATTTTTTTCCAGAAGGACTGTGCCGATAATGTCTGCCCTTGAAACGCATATTGGCAGGAGAACAATACACTTTCTGATTTGTTCCGTACCTCTTACTAGAAGCAGCAAAAAATATTACAAGACGGAATTGCTAAACAACATGGAATTTATTATATCATTGTAATTGGTTAGATCGCAGGAACCAAATTAGTATAAATTCAAAGTTATTCTCTCTTTGTATCTACAGGATATTTTTTTATGGACACCACCTTGAATGTCTGTCTAGATAGTTAAATCGCAGCAAATTTTAGATTTATCCAATTTTATTATAGGATATTACTCCCTGAATAATTCAGGGCAATTAAATAATAAAACTCAATTATTGAATACAATTTTTCTGGGGACTGCATGGTTATAGTCCCAGAACTAGTGAATTTTTTTGGCAGAGGTACCTACCAATTTATTACCCTTTCGCTACGGCACATACAACAATCACCGTTGGCCATAACTGCGGCATTTGTTCCAAATGCGAGATAAATCGTCCATAGCAGTAGCGGCAACAAAAAAAAAAAATGAATTTGTTTTGCAACCAAACTGCTGTTGATGAATATATTCGTCTTATTTTATAAATCAAAAAATGCACAAAATAAAAAATCTTTTTGTTGTAGACTATATAAAGATACACAATACATTCTAGATTTTTTTCTTTGTATGGTAAATACCGAAACAAAAAAATGGGACGACGCAAAGGGGGGCATAACACTCTTTACTCATATAACGTGAATCTGATGGGCGTTTTTTATTTTGTGTACAGACAACGCATCTTTTGGTAGGTCTTTTCCTAAATGTAGTTTCTGGAATAATGTCAGGAAAATGTCTTCCAGTTAATCTTAAGAGGATTGTTTTCAACATTATGTCCATCTAAAATATTGAAAAATAAACGTAAACCTATCCCCTAGCCTTCCCATAATTTTTTTATACTACTACTACAATACAGGGTGTCCCGAAATTAGCATGCCATAATTTACCAGCGTATTCTACGACCTAAAAGAATGAAAAACGCTCCTATAAACATGGCCTCGAAAATGCCCCCTAATGGGGCTATAGCCCCCGAAAGGGGCAGTTTCACAAACGGTTTTTTCTAAATATTTCCAGAACGAACAAAGATCAAATTCTGAAATTTGGTATGTGATGTACCTGTGAGATTTGACATTTGCCGAGGTAGCGATAGTTAGACATTCTTAATCATATGCGTCCTAAATGGGGGGTTAAGGAGTTAAAAATGCCCTAAACTGATTACCCAAAACGGCGATAATCGTGCATGTGTGTGTGAACCCCTTAAAGGACCCTCATAAATGGGTCCACACACGCAGAACCCTCATAAATGGGTCCACACACGCAGAGGGAAGACGGCACAATTAGAACCGTACTCTGTTCATCCCACACACTATGCGTCGTCAGTTTGCGCGTTTAGTTTGTATAGTGGTGTCATCCAGAAAGGAGCTTTATTATATGAGGGTAGCGTGCGCTTGCATAATTAGGAAAATAAATTGTAAATAAATAAATCGTCGATCCCATTATTGCGGACATTATTTATTTTATATAATGCGCATTGTAAAGATTTTGCCACCCACCATACATTTTCACTGTACCACGCGCATGAGTCTTCCCGTCTTCCCTCTGTGTGTATTCCATAAATCCGCTTATTGGAAAATCAGATCCATTTATCGCATACGCTACCTACACTCACCGGCACGAAAAACGGAGCACTTGCAATTTTTATTTAACAAATGTGAAATTTTAATACTTTGCGATGGTTTATTATTATAATAAGTTAAACGCAAACAACAACATGTTTTAAGTAATTTCTAATAACAATTGGGCGCTTTTTTTTAAATAAAAACTTTTGTTACAATTTAAAAAATTAGAACGATAAACCCACATTGGTGTTGTGGCAAAATGTCCTTAAATGAATCAAAACTTAAACGATTTTTGAGCAAAAACTAATGAGGAGCATTTTTAATAACGGGTATTACCCCCGCGAGCTCGAATGATTGCATGCATTCTCCGTGGCATGCCTAAAATCAAATGGCGAATGTCCTCTTGAGGAATAAGGTCCCATTCCTCTAAAAGAGCTTGTTTCAACTGATTTATGGTTAAAGGAGCAGGAACACGACTTCGCATTCTTCGCCCAAGCATGTCCCAAACATGTGCAATCGGGTTCGCATCTGGAGTTTAACGCTGGCCACTCCAAAACAGGAATGTTTACATCATTTAAATACTGTTGAGTGATTCTTGCGGTATGAGGTCTGGCATTATCATGCATCAGAAGAAAGTTATTTCCAATAAAATCAACATACGGGACAACAAAATCTTGGAGAATTTCATCAATGTACCTGGCAGCAGTTAAGGAGCCTTGGAACGATGTACAACTCAGTGTGTGCCTCTAGAGAAATTCCAGCCCACACCATTACTGAACCTCCTTGGTATCCTACTCTAGGACTGAAGGTACATTCTGCGAAACGCTCTTGTGGTCTTCGCTATACTCTCTCGCGACCATCTGGAGATCGCAGGCTAAACCTGGACTCATCAGTAAATAAAATTCGCCCCCAATCATTTTCACCCCAGTGCTCATGATTTCTGGCAAACCGAAGTCGCGCAACACGATGACGCCTAAGAAGCTCTGGACCTGTTGCAGGTCTACGACTGGTAAGATTGGCTTCTCCAAGTCTTCGTCTAACTGTACGTTCGCTTACATTGGTATTCCGAACATGATGAAGTCTATTTCTGATTTCTACAGCTGTAGCACGACGATCTCGTAGAATTTGCAAGAGGATGAAGCGATCATCATGAGCGTTAGTTTTTCGTTGGGGACCAGTTCCAGGTCGTCTGGTGTAAGCTCTAGTTTCCAAAAAACGTGTATAAATACGGTGCACAGTGCTATTGGATACGGCATATTCTTGGGCAACATATCGCTCAGTTCTTCCGTCTTGAAGAAACGCAACAATAGCAGCCGCTGTTTCAGGATTAACAGCCATATTTTTACCTTAAATAAACGCAGTACAGCTTTGAACTGTTTCACTTCTTTAAACTCAGACTTGTCAAAACAATAAAAACAAAAGAAAAGTCATGGCCAACTAAGACTTGTGTACTTTTTAATTTTTGGAAATTTTTATTCAAAACAGTCTAGTCTTGCTTTTCAAATACACGTTTAATTGTTGTTAGATATTACTTAAAACATGTTGTTGTTTGCTTTTAACTTATTATAATAATAAACCATTGCAAAGTATTAAAATTTTACATTTTTTAAATAAAAATTATAACTGCTCCGTTTTTCGTGCCGGTGAGTGTATTTTTACATGTTTGAACTTGTTATATCTATACGAATCGATATTATCGATATTATCACGGAAAACAACTATTGTTATAATGCAAACTGTCATATGACAAATTTTCAAAACCACCAAAATAAGGGCATTATTTTTTAATATTTTTCGGCTTCTGACATCCCAGACCTGGACCAACACTATTAGTATCGGTCCAGGTTAAATCCGCACCTCAGTTATTCATCCCACACACTGTGCGTCTTCCACGCGTTTGGTTTGCCTACCGATGTCATCCAGAAGGGATCTCTATTACCACAGAATAGCCACCGTAAGCTATTCTGTGCTATTACCTAAATGACAGTAGCGTGCGCTTGCATAATCAAAAAAATAAATGGAAGGAAAAGAAATCGTCGATCCCGGTGGACAAAAAAGGGGCAACTAAAACCGAGACTAAAAGGCCATAATATCACGAGAACTTGCCGCGCGCGTTATTGTCAAAATAATGAAGGGTGCAACAACTTGTCGCCACACAGAGAGACTCATTCTCGCACGCTAAAAATCAAATAGTTCTTATTCAGTGGACTTGAAGTGCGCATTTTAAAGATTTGGCCGTTTTCGACACTTTTGCAGGCTATCTCCCCTATTTTTAGAGATAGAGACTTGCGGTTTTCGCGACACTTTGCTACCTTCTTATGAAATGAAAGATACTTCAAACAAAATTTTCATTGCCACCTTCGTTTTTAAGATACAGGGCGAAATAAAAAATTGGCAGTTTTTGGCTATCCTCTCTACCTCAGTTACCTTTTCACATATAGGAAAAGTAGAAACGCGGTTTTGTATAGCTTTTTCTGTAGAATTCAGTGGCGTAGTCAGATTTTTGCTAGCTTTATCCGTTTAGGAGGTATAAAGCAAACTTATGTTTTTTAAATGGAACACCCGGTATTTGTATAGATATTTGAATTCAGCTTGTTTTCATCTTTTCAGAAATATTTAATAGTATATACTTATTTTATTCAGTGGACTTGAACTACGCATTTTAAAGATTTGGCCACACACCATACATTTTAACTGTACAGGATGTCCCGTTCTCGACACTTTTGCAGGCTATCTCCCTTATTTTTCGAGATAGACTTGCGATTTTCGTGACACTTTGCTACTTTTTTATGAACTGAAAGATACTTCAAACAAAATTTTCACTGCCACCTTCGTTTTTAAGATACAGGGCGAAATTAAAAATTGGCCCTGTACCTCAGTTACCTTTTCACATATCGGAAAAGTAGAAACGCGGTTTTGTATGCTTTTTCTGTAGAATCCAGTGGCGTAGTCAGATTTTTTCTAGCTTTATCCATTTCGGAGGTATAAAGCAAACTTATGTTTTTAAATGGAACACCCGGTATTTGTATAGATATTTGAATTGAGCTTGTTTTCAGCTTTTCAGAAATATATAACAGTATATACTTATTTTAAGAAATAAACGAATTACTTACAATTTTCTTAAATTGTATGCGTGACTTTATACAGGGTGCCCCATATGTATGGAATAATGCTTATATCTTCTTACAAAATATATTTAGAAAAAAATGTTTAAATAAAACTTACAGTGTGACCTATTCTGTATAATCCTAACAAGTCGATTTTGTTTTACCTCTCATAATGTGGTTGCTATGGCAACGAACTTTCTTTTTCAAATCATATCATTTTTAATCGATTTTTGGAATCAGCCACTTATTCCGCATACAACGGCATAAAAAATCTATAGGTTACATAAGGAAAATTTTGAGAAACAAATTGTTTTTATTTTTTCCGATTTAATAGTGGACGTTATCAGTAAACTCGATGGAGGCAAAAAATATGCTACATTAAAATTGTTTGATGGTTTTGCTTCTTATCTTTTTGCTTTTCTTATAAAAAAATTCTCATTGGTCGATAAATTTAATCAGTAGGTATTTTATGACCTGCAAGTTAAAATGGTACATTTAACTGAATTCGAAAGATTTACCATTCTCATTATGGCAGAACCATCAAACAATTTTAATGTAGCATATTTTTTGCCCCCATCGAGTTTTCTGATAACATCCACTATTAAATCGGAAAAAATAAAAATAATTTATTTCTCAAAATTTTCCTTATGTAACCTATAGATTTTTTATGCTGTTGTATGCAGAATAAGTAGCTGATTCCAAAAATCGATTTAAAATGATATGATCCCATTTGAAAAAAAAGTTCGTTGCCATAGTAACCACATTATGAGAGGTAAAACAAAATCGACTTGATAGGATTATGCAGAAGAGGTCACACTGTAAGTTTTATTTAAACCATTTTTTTTCTAAATATATTTTTTAAGAAGATATAAGCATTATTCCATACATATGGGGCACCCTGTATAGTAGGCCATGGCGCTGTTCGCTGTTGACATATAAACAATATTATATTTTAGTACATCTCACTTGTAAAGACTTCTTTCATTAATTCTGATTACATAGTTTTAAGTTTGTTATGTAACTGTGCTTTCTTTTGTGAAAAATGGCCAAAATGAGAGTTTATCAGCAATTTGAGAAGTATGATAATATGTTAGTTCGCTATATCGAGTCGAATGAAAACTTCCGTGAAGCCGCCCAACTATATTTTAAGGTACTACATTGTTAATTCTATTATTATATTATCGTTGACTGACGTATTTATAAAGACTTCTCACGGCTATAGCTTTAGTTCCTGGAAAACAGATGGCTCTGATGGCTAACAATGTATTCTGCATTGTATTTTATCTCCGGAAAGCGCATGGTGAGCCAAAAATGTGTCAGACGTGACAGCCGTGAGCAGTCTTTAATAATATAATATCAGTCAACGATATTATGTTATTATCGCCTCAATTGCCTGTCATCTGTTTTTATACCAAGACTTCTTATATTAGATATCTGGGGAGAAGACACCTTTTCCTGATAGATTTTCTGTCATAAAACATAATTTAATTAATTTTAGTACCTTTACACGGCCAAGGCCAAACTCCTACTATAAAGATATCCGCGCAATCGACGACCTTGTAGAGACAAGGAGTTGCCTCTACAAGGCAACATCGTGTACCTAAGACTATTAAGAATGAAGTTGGAATATCGACTAGAGCTCAATTGATATAAAAAAACATAAATTCAAACCCTATAAAATAAAGATTGTTCAACATTTACATCCTGGAGATGCTAAGCGTCGTCTACTTTTCTGCAAATGGTATGTGCAGTTTGCAGCAAATCCAATTAAATATAACTTTTTCTAGATCAGTGATAAGGAGCATATTTCTCAAGTGCTGGTATTTTCAATAGCCTATATGCTATAACTTGGCATCGCTAATATATTTGAGCGAGAACGACAGGGTAGATTCGGATTCAACGTCGCATGCTTTCTTTTGGGGCGACAAATAGCTTTTCGAATTTATGATGGGAATCTCTGAACGCTACCTGAATATTTTGCAAGAAGTTATACCAGAATTGCTAGACAACATTCTCGTGACCCAAAGGACAATAATAGTTTTAAATGCACTACGGCGAATAACAAACATTTGCGAATTGAGATGACTTTCTTTGGATAATCGAATAGGTTGTGTCTTTTCTCGTAGTATGGGCTGTATTCTGCGTTTGCGGGATGCTTCATATACGCCATGCTGGGAAGCATAAAAGACATCACCATCGGACCAACTGCACTCATGGCCCTGATGACGTATCAGCAAGTGCTGGGCAGAAACACCGATTACGCCATACTGCTCTGTTTCCTCACTGGTGTAGTACAATTTATAATGGCTCTCTTACATTTAGGTAGGTACAAATTATATCAGTTTTTTTATTGATTTGTATGATTCTTTGATTTTTTCAGGAGTTTTAATAGACTTTATCTCGATACCAGTTACTGTAGGTTTTACGTCAGCTACGTCTGTGATAATAGGAATGTCTCAAGTTAAGAGCTTGCTAGGAATAAAAATCTCTTCGTCTTCTGGATTTATGGATTCCGTCCTGAAGATATGCCAGAACTTGCACAAAACCAGGATTGCCGACTTTTCACTTGGAATTGGTTGCATCACCACTTTGATGTTATTAAGAGTAAGTTCAGAATATTATACATTGCACTGGGTTTATTTCCTAGAACCATGCATGATATTATATTTACTAAAGAACTCAATAACAATTAGGAATAATATTTTTTTAAATGGCAACGAAGACGAAATTATAGTAATTGTCCCCCTTCCCCGCACAACTATTTAGTTGCTTTTGGGGTAGTTGGGGTACTCGTAGTTTGGAGTATTGTGAGGGTGAAAATTATTTTTAATATTATTATTATTAAATTTGCTTACTTCTGACTTGAGTGAAACAAACACTGATTGTCCGACAAAATCATAACACTGCATACAAAGTCAACTGTTATCAGTTATCACAGGAAATTTAAATAAGCATCTTTAGTCATCGGAGAGACATATTCCCTGGTGTATTATTTTAACTTCAATATAGCTTATTTATTTACTAAATTCTACTCAATATTTTTCAGAAACTAAAAGACTTAAAACTTCATTGCAAGAACGAAAAACCCACAAAGAACCAACAGTACGTGTCATATATCTTATGGTTGATTTCCACCTCAAGAAACGCACTTGTAGTCATAATTTGTAGTGCAGTAGCTTACTACTATGAAGTCCACGGCTCTGGATCTCCATTCAACTTAACCGGGACTGTAAAGCCCGGATTACCAGAAGTCAAGTTACCGCCTTTTGAAACCACACTCAATAACAGAACAGTTACCTTCGTCGACATGTTGACAGACCTCGGTAGTTCGGTGGTCTTGGTGCCCATTATCGGGGTACTTGGAAATGTGGCCATAGCAAAAGCATTCGGTGAGTACTTACTAAATTTGTGCAAATAAAAATAAAATTTTAAATGTTTGTAGCTAGTGGGAAAATAATTGATGCAACACAAGAATTGTTCACGTTATCAATGTGCAATTTGATTGGATCGTTCTTCTCATCCATGCCAATCACTGGTTCGTTTTCAAGGTCAGCAGTGAACCATGCCAGCGGCGTACAAACTCCTCTAGGTGGAGTTATTACAGGTACCTACCTGCTGTTTCCTATAACACATTATCCCATATATAAAACACATGTTATTTTTCGACAACGAGATTCATTTTCATAAACAACAGACACCCTGCTGTAGCTTACCATCAATATATTTTAGGTGTCATGGTTCTTCTGGCACTAAGCTTCCTAACTCCATACTTCGCATTCATTCCGAAAACTGCCCTGGCAGCTGTTATCATCAGCGCTGTATTGTTCATGATAGAGTACGAAGTTGTTAAACCAATGTGGCGTTCCAGCAAGAAAGACCTAATTTCCACTTTCGCTACCTTCATCTTCTGCCTCATCATTGGCGTTGAGTACGGAATATTGGTTGGCGTTGGAATTAACATCATGTTCTTGCTTTATCCGTCAGCTAGACCTACCGTGCACTTATCCAAAGAAAAGGTAGGTACTATAAGGTTTTGTGTTTAATGTTAAGAAAATTTTTAAATGTTTATTTTTCAGACTAAAAACGGAGTGGAATATGTTATCATTACTCCAGGAAATAGTTTGTACTTTCCTGCTGTGGATTTCATCAAGACTAGTGTAGGCAAAGCGGGGTCAGAAGCAAAAAATTTGCCTGTTATTGTCGACTGTCGGTTTATATTAGGTAATTATTGCTACCTGATATTTAAAAAAACTATATAATATATATATATATATATATATATATATATATATATATATATATATATATATATATATATATATATATATATATATATATATATATATATATATATATATATATATATATATATATATATATATATATATATATATATATATATATATATATATATATATATATATATATATATCGATGCATTTTGTAGGTGCCGATTTCACAGCTGCCAAAGGTATTTCTGCACTAATAAATGAATTCTACTTAAGGAAACAACCTCTATATTTTCTGAACATGAGGGAAGAAGTGCTATATGTGTTCCGAGGGATAATTTCAGAAGACTTCAAGTACTTCAACAGCAAAGATGAGCTGGAGTCCTGTCTAGAAGAAGGTCAGTTGGGAACCGTAACAAAGAGTATCATTAATACCAGTCATTCATTATTATTTTCGCTTAACATTATGCATTATATTGCCTTGTCAAATTTCAAATTTGCAGCTTTAATTATCCACTAGATTGGACCTGTAGGTATTTTACCTATAATATTATTCTCACGTAATTAACTTCTTTCATTGAAATTGATTAATCGATAGTAAAATGAGAAGTAAAACTCTTCTTCCAGCATACATGGAACAAGATAACAGAGCTAATTCAGAAAGTTCCAATAATGGCCTCATACTCAAGCATTAGATCTGTGTGGCCCATCAGTCCCAAAAGAACGCAAATATTTTCTTTATTGTTCTCGAAAGTTTAAGAAGAAGAAGGTTTTAAAATTTGAAAATGTCTTTCGAGCATCATTTATTATAAGAATAACGGCAAATAATTAAACATAATGTGTCCCCAGATAGGTGAAACAACTCTTGCAACACTAAAAATTCCCGAAATTTCACCATCTGGGGTTTAGACCGGCTTGATTGTTAAATATCTAATTTTATATTCGAATAATAATAATTACATCTGCCCTTAAGTATTTTTTGTGAGAGATAGATTCGCTAAAATAAATTATTTTTTCTGTTTATTTGGATTTTTCGTCTTTTCTTATACGAATATCTAGTGAAATATTAGAAAAAGTTATTTGCGAATATTTAGAAACTAGCTTAAGTGAACCTAGATGTTGCCTTGCTTTTACTCCTATTCTTCCTATACTTAGGAATAATTAATAAAGGTGAACTTTTTTAGGAAGTGGCAAAGATACTGGAGAAGAAGACAACTTGCTAAATTACTCTCAAGGATATTACCCAGTATCTGCAAACGAAGATGCCAAATGCGTGGAACTTCAGGAAGTATATTGCACCAAAAACAACTCTCTAAACCAGAGGAACGTGAATGGGACTAAACCCTAACAGTAGTGTACCCTCACCCAACGATTGTAGTTATTAAGTACATATTGTCTTTACATCTTTTATAAAGATATTTGTTTAGCTTTACTTTTATTTTTTATGGAGAAAGCGACAAGATTGTTCCTCGTTGCCCAAGTGTATTATATTGAAAATTAATTTAATTGCACAAACTATTCTATTGTAGAACAAATTTTATCGATAAAATGTGGCATTTTAGTTTTAAGTATGTAGGTATGTCTATATGTGTTGGTATATTGAACAGTATTATATTTTATATGTTTTCTGCGTATGTGTATTTATTTTGAACGTCCGGTGGTAAAATATATGATTTTTTAGAGATCTCGCTTGCATCATTTTGAATAAAAGCCAGACTCGACTTCACGTTTCATTAATATTTTTTATTCATATCATAACTAATACTTACGGTCACATGAGATAACTAATTTTTTGCACGGGGTTCAATTAATTCATGATTATCTCAACATCACATAATTTTAATAATTTTAATGATTCACAATGTGTAAGATGTTCAGGAATTGCGCGTATTTTTAATAAACATTGGCTCTACCACCTCAAATGATGGACAAATTGTTGGGTCTAGGGCCCCTATTGAAATAGGACTTTTTAAATGTTTCACAAAATGATTTTATAGCCAATAAAGAAACTCTCCTTATTTATAGGTTTTCTGAGCCAAGAATAAGATTTTGCTTAAAAACAATTGAATATTGTTACCATAGATCCAAAATTTGGATGGTCCAACGTAACAAAAATTGAGGTTATAAAATTCGTAGGGGGAGATTCTCCACTGACCCTTTGAAGAGGTACCAAAAATTGGTAGGTACCTTCGTAGCCGTGCAAAGAATAAAAGTGACAAAAAAATATTCCATCAGTAAATGAATAAAAAAGTACCTAATCAAAGAAAAACTGTAATTACGGAACTCCTAGTCTCATTTCAACCGAATTAAACCCACCATTTAGAGCTTGCTAATAGAACAAAAAAAGATGTCACCCACGTATCATTTTAGGAGCGTAAGCGGCAGCATCTGCCAGTGTTAGTTTTGGAAGTAGCTTCATTTTTCATTGCATCTTTTGTCCAATATGCCAATAACAATTCGATCCTTTATAAGTTCTTCTTTCAAGCACCCATATTCGCAGTGCTGAGATTACTTGTGGAGAGCAGTGATGAAAGCTTTAGTTTTCTCACCTGGCAGCTGAATATTTGAACTCTTTCAAAAATAACATTTTCATAAATAACTATTCAGAGGTACAAGCTAAACGAGGAAATTGCATACTTAGGGAATTCTCATTAAGCAATAAATACTTATTTTTTCACTGCCATCGCCCATCGTATACAGGATGTTTCATTAATATGGTAAAAAAATGAAACTGGGAGTAGAGGGGACCAAAATATGACGATTGAGCCCAACATCGCTCATACAAATGTTGATGGTTAAAAAGATACAGGGTGTTCAAAGTTAAAATTTTATTTACAAATTTCTTAATAATTTCGACAGTTTTTATGATATCGGCTTAAAAAATGCTACATTACGGTTTTTTTAGGACGGCAAACAAACATATTTTATCAGTTTTAATGTAGTCCCTAGAGGGCGCCTCTTACTCCCTTAGAATTATTTAAAAGTACGCACAACTTTTTTTAAGGGAGTAAGTGGCGCCCTCTAAGGACTACATTAAAACTGATAAAATATTCTTGTTTGCCGTCCTAAAAAACCCCAATGTACCAATTTTTAGGCCGATATCATAAAAACTGTCGAAGTTATTAAGAAATTTGCAAATAAAATTTTAACTTTGAACGTCCTGTATCTTTTTAACCATCAACATTTGTATAAGCGATGTTGGGCTCAATCGTCATATTTTGGTCCCCTCTACTCCCAGTTTTATTTTTTACCATATTAATGAAACACCCTGTATATAATAACCATAACAAATTTATTTTTTGTTGACCACCAAACTTGCAAGCATTCGTTGCAGCTTACCAAATAGTGCCTATTGCAAATCTAATACGTGGTACCTACAGCTAAATTGCGCATTTGAGTAAAAGTCATTCTGAAAATAATCATTATTTAAAATGACTCCAGTATCACAAAATATTGCGCAAAGTTAATATTATAGAAAACGGCAATGAAGAGGCGTTATGGAATAAATGTGGTTTATTTGCCTCGGCCAGAGGCCTCAGCAACTAAACTCCACATGAGTCATAAAAAGTTGAACTTCAGTGCCTTGGTACATAAATAACTATTTTTAGACCCGTTGCAACAATGGTGAAAAAATTATTGAAATTGGACAGATCTAGATTAAAACCAGAGCGGAGGCTACACAGAAGACATTGGATTGGCCATTGTTCGAATATATTTTCTAAATTAAGGAAGAGCTCTTATAAGTTATTGAAATTGTGCGGTGCTGCTAAATCCAATTTTTATACAGGGTGTTTTTTAATAAGTGTCCGGCATTTCAGAGGGCGATTCCTCAGGTACTCGCTTCAAGTAAAGAAATATACTCTCTACATTTTACCCAACATTTTATTATTCTATAAGCTTATGAGAGTTGAAATAATGCAGCCGGCTCTCGTACTAAAGCATATCAATCAAAAATTGACGCAAAAAATTACGGCAAAAGGGTGACAAGATACGGAAAAATGTCAATAGGCACTTTTTGTTCGAAACTGAATTCTCTGTATAAAAATGAAGGAAAATCATATACAGAAACCATTACGTGAATTGCAGAAGAATAAACACTATTTTGGAAGTACGGGTTAGACTGTTCAACCAGTTGAACAAGCGAGAATTCTAGATTATTATATTTCGGAAAAATATTTTTTAAAGAATTTTGTAAAGAAGCTAGATGGATTAGAATAAATAGCCAAAATTTCACTTTTTCTAAAAAAAATTTTGAAAATATCTTTGCTTCTTTCAAGAAAGGAGAATAGAGTAAAATTGCATTTAACAGCACAGCACAATTTTAATAATTTATAAAAGCTCTTCTTTAAAATATATCCGAACAATGGCAAAGCCAAAGTCTTCTATGCATCCTTCGCTCTGGTTTTAATTACACCTGTCCATTTCCAACAATTTTTTTACCGTGCTTTTTATATATTATCATCATCATCCATAATAGTTCTTGGTGGTTGTGCACTAGAAATTTGAGTTAATTTTTTAGTATAAATAGTAGTATAAAGATTGCCATGAACTCATGGACATAGACAAAGCGTCTACAGTTCGACAGTTCATATTATATGGGCGAGTTTTTAAAGTCAACACAAATATGCGATGGAATCCATCAAGCCAATCACAAGCTCAGAAATTTTTGAACGATCCAATCACAATTGTTTTGTGGATTCCATCACATATTTGTGATGACTTTAAAAACTCTCCCTATTTGGCAAGTCGACTTATTTTTAAAACTTCGTGGCGCATTTGTTATGAGCACTTTTACATTTACATTTATGAGCATTTATTGTGAGCACTCTGTATAAGTTATGCGGATGATATTATGTGAATTGATACACTAGGTGACTCTTAATTCATTGGTGATATAATATGATAATGTGATAGAATGACACTCGGTAGCGTTTAGACAGGGCAGTCTCAAAAAGTTATTTTTTTCATTTTTTGCCCTTGAGTTGTGAACACTCGGTATGAGTTACTATATTAAAACTTGAGATATGTGTGTTCTAGATGTGTCTAAATCGATAGAGGTATTTGTTGTTTTTTTTTTCGTAAAAAAAGCCGAGTATGCTTTCGTCATTTTTTGGGTCTTATTTGTTATCGAAGAAGGCTAAGGAAAAAGCGAATCTTAAAACAATGCATATCAGGATATAGAGCTTTAGAAGTACTATATTTAAAAAAAAGTTTTTGAAAATCCGACATTTGGGAATAGATTCTGTCAAATGGATGGTGTCGGGCAATTGGGCAGTTCTTTTTTGGTTTTCTATAATATTAACTTTGTGGAACATTTTGTGATACTGGAATCATTTTAAATAATACCATTGAGTAAAGGAATCTTTACTCAATGATAATACCTAATTCTCAGAGTTGCACATATTAGTTTTTCACTCTTTGGTGGGCTGCAACCAAAGTTATGCTTGCAAGTTTATGCGCATATTTTATAATCTTCTTGAATTATTTTAAAGTTAAAAGAACAGTGTCATTCTTAGTACAAAATTTTGATACTGCTTTGATTTCTCCCTGAAAAATTCACTTGCAAGCCTCTGGAGATTGCCCCCACATGTTTTTTCTCAGAGTCATTACTTTTATGCAAAATTAATTGAAATCTGATTATGACAATAATTGATTGCAACAACTCTCCTTATGGAACCCAGACATCGGCAATGTAGTAGTCAAAAGCGATAGAGTAAGATCCACATACCTGTATAGGTTGCTATAGGTATATGGTAAGATCCCAGGGCCCCCAGACGTAACTTATTTTCTAAAAGACAAAATGTGCGGAATAGGGTACCTAGTGTTCCTATGTACTTAGAACGCATGCGTATCCGCTAAGTTGGGTAAACGGCCAATTCACAGGTAGCAGGTGAGAAAGGTAAGTAAAAATAGGACTCACTTTACTTAAATTCTAATGGCTGATTTTTATATATGTTTTGACGAATATTATTAAAAACTAATGTTCAGCACTGCCAGACACTTCCCGTCGGCCATAATTTCCGCCAGACGCTTTAAAGCTCCCAAAAAAATCATTGAACTTTACTTATATTCTAACGTTTGATTGTTACTTAGGGGACTATTTCAAAACTATATGTGATCAGCCAGACAAATTGTAGGGGCCAAACTTCTCCCAGACGCACAAAAAAAATTCTGCCGTGAGTATGAGCGGGAGGGTACTATATGCACGAGTTTCAGAGCGAGTGAGATATCTATGTGAACATAGGTTTATTAAATTTAAACTGGGATTGATGTAAATTGAAATCTTCAATAAGAACTTAATAATATTTAAATATACAGGGTGAGTTTTTTTCGATGTTTAGCATGGGGATCTCGGAAACCAGCGAAGCGAGAAGGAAGGTTAAACGGGAAAATATTTGCAGTTTTATGGGCCCAATTCAATGCGAATTTTGAATTTTTGACAAAGTTCATGGCTTTCTAGATATTCCGAAAAAAAAAGATTTTTCCCTGTTCCTTCAAATCCCGCTAGCTCCGTTATTTTTGACTTTACAGAAAAAGTGTAAACACAAAAGTTGTAGAGAATCATGTTCCTAATAAGAGGATCCCATCCTATTTTGCACGTGAGCTGTCATTTTAGAGATATGACATATTACTTCGGTTTCTTTTAGATGCAAACCATAGTTGGCTATGGTCGCATAATCGAGCATTTTTTAAGCTTTCTAACGATATATTACTCGATATGATTATTTTGAAAAATATCGGAGTTATGGTGCTTTTTCTGTTTAATTCTTATTTTAACCGAGTTAGCCATGGAAACAATGAAATGCTTATTGAAAATGTCAATCCTGTGCAGTTCGACAATTAGTTCAGTCATTAGCTAATTTTCTGCTAAAACTTCTAATTTCTACAAAAAGAATGTGTTTTTCAATCTTGGAAAAATGTGATATTATCGAGTACATTCGGTGTAACTTGAACGTTGTTCGAGCTGCTTCTGCTGCAACTTGCCGTGTTGATGGATTCTGAATTACACAAGCTAGCACATTTGTTTCTGCAATTTCATTTATGTGTTTTGATGTGTCCTTTGGCCTACTGAAGGAACTATATTGTCCCAAGTTATCATACAACCTCTTGAACGTCTTAAATGTAGGCAGGCAAGACTGGCGGCGATCAAAGTATATAACGTTCATAATCTTAATGCGATAGGTGGTAAAGTGCAGGAAGTACAAATCCAAAGAGATTTATTTGGGCGTATGCTTGGCATATCTATTGATATAATTTTGTCGTATCCTATAACCCCAGTGCCATTATCCATGTGCCATTTCGATGGTGCCATTTGTAAAACTCAAAAGTCCACCTTAATGAAATCTTTAGAAAAAGCCGTTGAACAAAATCTACCACAACATTTTTCTAAATTTTTTGAAATAGTGACCACCCTGTATAAAAAATATTTTAACAGTTTTGGCCGTTTTGAAACAAGCAGGAGTTTTAATAAAGAGTGGCTTTTTATCGAAAACCCAGGAATAAAAACTTTTCTCTCTTCCGGACATCAGAGCGGGACACGCTGTATATTTAAATATTATTTAGTTCTTATTGAACATTTTCATTTACATCAATCTCAGTTTAAATTTAATAAACCTATGTTCACATAGATATCTCACTCGCTCTGAAACTCATGTATATATAGTACCCTCGGGCTCATACGGTAGAATTTTTTTTGTGTCTGGGGGAAGTTTGGCCCCTACAATTTGTCTGGCTGATCACATATAGTTTTGAAATAGTCCCCTAAGTAACATATATAAAAATCAAGCGTTAGAATATAAGTAAAGTTCAATCATTTTTTTTTTGGAACTTTAAAGCGTCTGGCGGAAATTATGGCCGACGGGAAGTGTCTGGCAGTGCTGAATATTAGTTTTTAATAATATTCTTCAAAACTTATATAAAAATCAGCCATTAGAATTTAAGTAAAGTGAGTCCTATTTTTACTTACCTTTCTCACCTGCTACCTGTAAATTGGCCGTCTACCCAACTTAGCGGATACGCATTCGTTCAAAGTACCTAGGAATACTACTCTATTCCGCACATTTTGTCCTTTAGAAAAAAAGTTACGTCTGGGGGCCCTGGGATCTTGGACTACGACCAAATATTCAAATCTCGGCCAATAAAATCCCATTTAACTTTTCGTACACATTGCGAAATTGTTACCTATAGCAGCACAATCTTTCGGTACAAATACTTTAGTAGGTTTGAATATCAATCTATTTTTCATGGAGGCTGCACAAGAGACAGCAGTATCTGTTGGGAAGCGCCATGCTTCCAAGTTTGTGTCACATCTCGAAAATGACAGCTGCCTCTAACTTTGGTATTTATACTATTTATTTAAAATCAGAAACAATGAAGCTATATAGACGGATTAGAATAAATCGCCAAAATTTAGTTTTCTCAAAATAGCTAGTAAGATATGCCCTTTTTCAAAAATCCACAAAACTGCAATTGGAGATCCCCATTCTTATCGCCAAAAAAATTCACACTGTACAAAAGGTGTTCCATTAGTGTGTGTGGTGAATCTAGCTCCTAGGGTTTTTAAGATGTTAAGTTGGTTTTTGGTTAGTTTTAAAAAAGGTTCTGATTTCCAGAGATCATATGATATGTGTGGTAAACTCAAGTTACTCTTTTTAATTGGAACACCTCTAATATTTTTTTTTTGGATGGCCAAACCAACAATAGAAAGGTTGGGGGGAGTTGGCTAGAACTTTTGTAGATAAGCTAGTTGAAACGAAAAACAGGTCCTAGTTTGGTACCTCGTACACGCTGTATAAAGGAAGATGTCAAAAAGGTATCTTACCGAAACAAACCTTGATCTTTACTAAAAAATTGTAGTTCCCGTTATTACAGTTGTCAAATTTATATCCCAGATATGCAATAAATCCGGGGGATTGGAGATATATCCAAGTGTCTTGGGAATTTTAGCGATTTTATCTAGTTCAATACAATAATTATTTGTTTTGTTATCCTAACAAATCTCGACAATCAATAATTGAAAGGAACGGATATTTTTAATCGCTGAATAAATTAAACTCACATTGAAGTAAATAGAAACTCATAACTCATACCTAGGTAAATAAAGATATAGATGCTAAATGTAGGTAAGTAGCACATTATTACGTTAAATCAAGATACCTACCAAGTCAAGGCAAAATATTAATACTTACTCAAAAATAGGACAACCGTAGATTTGGTTTTCAGATGAATTAGCAACAAATTCGGCAACATTTTGCCTATAGAAAAGTCACAAATACTTACATAGGGACAATTATTGGGACCTGAATACTTTCAAATTGCGCCTTTGTTAAACCTGCAAGGCACATCTAGTTGTTTCTAAAAATATAATCATACATTTGTCAGGGCACATGCATGCCACCCAACGCTGAACTTTAAACTAAAGACGAATTTTCCTACTCTAATCAAAGCTGTTTAGGCAAACGTCCTTTATTCACAACTGTACTGTAATCTTGCTCGATATAATCTTTACATATATCCAAAAAAGTTGAGAAATCGGTCATTTCATTTCAGAAGTTACAAGATCATTGCATATACATACCCCCCGCGGAAGTTTCATTGCAGACTCGGGATTTCGCTGAGCTCGGCACAACGCACCTCTGTCGTTCTAACGTCGGTTAAGGGCGGATAATGGTGGTAATGGGGGTAATTACCCTCCCCCCCAGACTGATCCAACAATAATCCAAACGGATGAAAATTTAAACAAAAAAAATCCAAAAACTAGCAATGTTTTTTTTTTCAAATATGGGGGCACCCCCATGGATATGACTTCCTATATGTTTATCCCCCAGAAAAGTTTCCGAAATCCGCCCTTGCCCTTGGCTGTAATGAAAGATTTTACGCTTCGGTACGTAATATACTATTTCCTGCTTCCTCGTCCATAAGTACACTAGAGACTTTACCCCCTTACGCACGTATATGTCATAGACTACGTTTATCTCGACGCGTTTGATCCGATTGAGAGAGGTTTGAATTCACTGGAGCGGACTCAAATAGACGGCGTAAATCCTACAGATTGAAATTCAATCAAATATAAAATTTCAAGTCAAGCCGCTATTTGCAAACAGAAGTTGGCCAGAATGTGCACCAACCTACTGTGGAATAAGTATAATAAATTAATGTCCCTAGAGAGGATTGAAAACCGTCAATAGTGATGATGTAAACGTAGAATTATAAAAGATTTGACATAACACAATCGGATCCATTTCAATCCGATCGATAAACGTAGTCATATTTCAATTATTTGTTTCCGATAATCCCCATTTAATTTTACATAAAAAATATCTTATAAAGTTGTTTCAGAGTACTTAGATTTTATGTAAAAGAAGAAAACAGGTTGCAGCAGGAAAATATTTATGCTGCTTGGATAAAATGAGTTTATTCATCGGTATAGCTTTATTCAATTTTTTTATAATTATGTACTTAAACTGTCATTGCGTTTATATGAACTTTTTGCTTAAAATTAGATTGTTATTATTTCATTTTTATTTATGACTTTTAGAACTGAGACACCCTGTATACAGGGGTATAAGTACGTGAAGAAAATGTAGAAGGTTAATCCCTGTGCAAAAATAATACCAAACTAAGGGCTATTTAGGTATTAGGAGTGAAAAATTAATAATATCAAAAATAATGTCCTCATTGTCAAGTAATAAGAGTAGATAAGTAGGTATGTGAGAGCGCCTATCTCCGAATTTGTTAGTCGGTGGTTCAAATCACACAAAAAGCGCAATATTTTTTTATTATCATATTTTACATCTTCTTTCGTGATTATGATTGTTGGTACCCCAACAATATGATTAGGCATTACGAAATTATTACTCACAATCTACTCAAAAATACCAATCAATCAAAATCTAAATAGTGGACTAAGACATCTTGTAACGTATTTCTTAAATATCTACGTATATTTTCTACCTCCTTTCATCTTTAGATCAAAAGAAAACTCAGACAATGAACTTTGTTTAAAGAGTTAATTTAACTGTTAAACTGTTTTTTTTTGTAAAAAAAAAATAAAGTTCAAGTGGTGTCATGGTCAGGTAGGTACAGGGTGACCCCCCAAAGAGTACCATCCCCCTTTATTCTCTTAATTTTAGGGTATTTTAACCGGAGAAAAGTCATTTCTTTACTAATTTTATCCAAATTTTCAAAATCTTCTGTCAAAAAACAATTGAGCATCAAACAAAAAAGTTACGGACCTAACCTCACTTTTTTTGAAATTGAAGCCCAACACTTTTTTACATATTTGGATAGGCAATTGAAATCTCTATACGACGATATATATAAATATATATACAGGGTGAGTTTTTTCGATGACCAGTGTGGGGATGTCGGAAACTAGCAGAGCTAGAACAAAGGTTAAATGGGGAAAGAATTGCGGTTTCGAATGCTCAATCTAATGCACCTTTTGGATTTTTAAAAAAGTTCATGGCTCACTAGATATTTTGAAAAGAGTAATTTTTTTTGCTATTTAGATCTCTGTAGCTCCGTTATTTCTGATTATACAGAAAAACTGTAGAGACAAAAATTGTAGATAATTTTGTGCTTAATAAGTTAATCTTAACCAATATTTTATGTTGCTTGTGATTTTTGAGATATGACATAAACTTGTGTTTTTTAAAGGTAAATCATAGTTGGCTGCGGCCTTATCAAATCGGCCATTTTTTGAGCTTTCTAAAGATATAATATAGTTATTATAAAAAATAAAAGATCTATGGCTGATTTTCTGATTTTTTTAAATTTTCACATAGTCAGCCATGGAATATTTTCATAATTACGTTCTATTTTATAATAATACATAATTCAAACTTTCAAATATTTTATTTTTAGCTGGTAACAAAATGTAACAAAATAAAACAAAAATTATCATGATGGAGCTCCACCACATAATTATTTGCCCGTAAGAAATTACCTAGATCAGCTCTATCCAAATAGTTGGATAGGGAGAAATAGACCTATTTCCTGGCCGCCCCGATCCCCCGATTTGTCTGTTTTGGATTTCTTTTTGTGGGGAACAGTAAAAAATAAAGTATGAGACAATTGTTGAATTAAGAGCAGCTGTTTTAGAAGCAATTGCCAGTATTGACAGGCGCTCTCTAAAAAAGGCGACAAATTCAGTTTTAAGAAGATGCAATATTTGCATAAATAATAATGGTGTATTGTTTGAACAGCTCTTAAAATAATAATAATTTGAATTTGAGTTTTTTAATTTTTGTTTTATTTTGTTACATTTTGTTACCAGCTGACAACAAAATATTGGAAAATTTGAAGTATGTCTAATTATAAAATAGAACGTAATTATGAAAATATTCCATGGTTGACTATGTGAAAAGTAAAAAAAAAATCAGAAAATTAACCATAGCTCTTTTATTTTTTATAATAACTATGCCGAGTATTATATATTTGGAAAGCTAAAAAATGGCCGATTTGATAAGGCCACAGCCAACTACGATTTACATTTAAAAAAACACAAGTTTATGTCATATCTCAAAAATCACAAACAACATAAAAAATTTTGATCAGATTATCTTATTAAGCCTAAAGTTATCTACAATTTTTGTCTCTACAGTTTTTCTGTATATTGAGAAATAACGGAGCTACAGAGATCTGATGAAATAGCAAAAAATCACTCTTTTCAAAATATCTAGTGAGCCCTGAACTTTTTTAAAAATCCAAAAGGGGCATTAGATTGAGCATTCAAAACCGCAATTATTATTTCCCCATTTAACCTTTGTTTTAGCCCCGCTAATTTCGGACATCCCCATAGTGGTCATCGAAAAAAACTCACCCTGTATATATATTTATATATATACAGGGTGAGTCACATCTAAAGTCAGAGCCGAAAACACAAGGTAGAACTCGCTAAAATAAGCACATATGCTTAATAAACATTAGCCCAAAAAAGCTTGGTTCTCCATATACAGCGTGTTGAAAATTTTCCAAAAATAACATTTTTTTTAATTTCTTTCGATCCCATTTAGGAATTCCAACCAAATTTGGTACACATTATACACTGGACGGTTGCCATTTTGTGGAATAATTTGACCCCGTTCCGATCACCAGCGGCGTAGGTACAAATAGTTACTGTAAATAATTGTAGAAAAAAAGTAGTACGGCCCTGTGCAAAACCAAAAATTTTGCCTTTTTTGGATAGCCCATTTAATTTGGAACAAAAAGTGCCTCTTGTTATTTTTTTTATTTCTGGTACAGTTTCTTAGTAATTTCGGATTTTTTAAACTAGTGTCAAGGTGATTATGCTGGCATTTTAAATAAAATTATTTGTATCTACGCCGCTTCTCATCTGAACAGGGCCAAATTATTGCACAAAATGACAACCCATAATATGTATAAAATAATTCCTAAACGGGCTAGAAAAAAATTAAAAAATATTTGGAAAAGTTTCAACACTCTGTATATGGAGAACCAGGCGTTTTTGAGCTAATGTTTATTAAGCATATGTGCTTATTTTAGCGAATTCTACCTTGTGTTTTCGGCTCTGCCTTTAGATGTGACTCACCCTGTATATCGTCGTATAGAGATTTCAATTGCCTATCCAAATATGTAAAAAAAAGTGTTGGGCTTCAGTTTCAAAACAAAGAGAAGTTAGGTCCGTAACTTTTTTGTTTGATGCTCAATTGTTTTTTTGATGCCTTTTCTTCGGTTAAAATACCCTAATATTAAGAAAATAAAGGGGGGTGGTACTCTTTGGGGGGTCACCCTGTACACTTAAAATAAAATTATCGAAAGGTATCGAACCAGCTTACGTATGTACCTATTTCTCAAAGAACAAGAACAATACTGTACGTTTCGTTCGTTTTGCATTACTTTGTAATTTGCCTGCCAACCACATAAGGACGTGAAACGATGAAAATTTTGTGATTACGTGACGTTCCCGGTACTGGATGCATTAGAATACAAAATAAAGGCAGGCAAACTGATTTAGTTATTATTCAATAAAGCAGTCCATTATTCAATCAAATCATTACAAAAAATTCACGCTTGAGATCTCAGTTCTCGAATTTGTTCGGCATCTCTCAAAAACTACGACGACGGCTTCTCTGGCGTATACCGGCAAAACTTTTAATCGGAAACGAATGTGCGCTGCTCCAAAAGGTGGAATGAAAAACAAATTGCGTTTGTAAACATAATATTGGCAATATTTGAGGAATATTTGTTTTATCTTTCAAAATCTAATAAGGCAGATATAAGTGGGTGTACATTTAAGTGGACTGCAGAAAAAAAACGCAGTTTCAGTTTCGTTTCTATTTTCCATACGAGTGGATTGCAGTTTATAGACTTTATAGTTGATAGCAGTTTATCGTTAAGAAAAAGTGTTTTATCTTACTAAATCGCCGAGTTCACAGTTTTAAAGTAAGTGGTGTATATTATTTAAGAAATATGCAAATCTATGCGGAGATTGTCCCTTAAAAAATGTCCTTGCAACAATAATTTATTTTGTTATAATTGCAGATACCTACATGGTCTTATTACAAGAATGTTAATTTTAATTCTATCAACAAACATAAATACGTCGCAGTGTCACGACAAATAACCTAAATTACACCTATAGATGACTAGAACTTTGTAATAATTATAACAGAAGCAAATATTTACATCAATTCTGATTTAAGTCCATGTCGCTGGCGAAAATTGGTATATTATAAAGAAAATTCCTACCTACCTTTTTGACCAATCAGAGGCTCGTTTTTTGTTTCGTTGTCATGGCAATTCAAAAAATTTCCGGAAATCACTTGCTCTAGGGCGTTTAATTTACGTGTAGGTATGGAATTTTCTTACCGACTCGCCCCACGTTCTTGAATTAATATCCGGAAATTTTTCTCTAACACGAATCTTTTAAGACACAATTTTTTTCAAAAAATTCGTGTACTCGAAAAATTTCCGGCAATAATTCAAGTACTAGGGCGATTACTAGTGAAAATCCATACCTATACCTACCTTTTTTGACCAATCAGAGGCTCGTTCTTTGCATCGTTGTCATGGCAATTCAAAAAATTTCCGGAAATATTCTCACTTATTCTAGGCAGCAGGAGGTGATTACAGCGGAAATTTTTTTGACAAATGTCATTATTATAATGTGACATTGTAACAATTAGATAGCCGACTAAAATTTTGATAATAATTTCGTTTAATTTACGTGTAGGTATAGAATTTTCTTACCGAATCCCCCACGTTCTTGAATTAATAACCGGAATTTGTTAAGAAAATTCGTGTACTCGAAACATTTCCGGCAATAATTCAAGCACTAGGGAGATTACTAGTGAAAATTCCACACCTACCTTTTTTGATCAATCAGAGGCGGCTCGTTTTTTGCTTCAATGTCATGGCAACTCAAAAAATTTCGCTACGCGACTAGTGATAATTTTCAAAAAATTCGTGTACTCGAAAAATTTCCGGCAATAATTCAAGTACTAGGGTGATTACTAGTGAAAATAATTTTTCTATTATTCCATGTTGAAACACCAATTTAACTAACATGATGACCATATATCGATACATTTTTGCCCAAACATCGTAAGTGACAAATTTGGACAAAATGGGTTTTTTGAACTATCGTAACCAGTCAGGCACCTTCCAGCAAATTATCGTAAGGTAGAATAGCATAGTCTTAGAGAAAAAAACCGAATTAAGTGTAACGTAAGTCACATAAAAATGTAAACAAATTTAATTTGTATATGCGAAAACATCGCATGGTCTCCAAAACATCGTAAGGTGCAAGTCACGTGGTACAAAAAGTGCTACTTACGATGCGGCAAAGTGTTTTACGACCTTTTAGTTCATTGTGTATCACTGCGGAGTTAGAACGTAAGTACCACAAAATTATGTTTCCTTGTGTTTATTATAATTTTTAATTGTTTTCGTTGAGATTTATAGGAAAACATTGTGTGAATGTAGTTCTAATTCAAAATTATCTTAATACAACGTAGTTTTCTATAAGTTATAAGGGTTTCTAAGTAGATAATTTTATTGGTGTGATATATAACAGTTATAATTTATTTCATCTGAAGCGAGTCGTATCTTTTTGTACTATTTCATGAGTACCTAGGTACTGCAATTATACTTAACGTGGAACATGCAATTATTCATTTCCTTCTTTATTTATAAAAAAAGGCACAATTTGCTGTACCAACTTACTTCTTACCCCTTTACTTCTTTTTATACCTGTCTGTTTGGTGGTAAACTAGAATATTTAGGAACTGTTTTTGGTTTGATCTTTCTTTACTATTTTACTACAGTCGCCATTTATTATGTACAGAGTGTCTTATAGGATGTTGACACATTTTTAATCTGTAGGGTGTCTCACGCTAGCGTATTTATTCAGTAACTCCATATTATCGAAAGAAATACGAAAAAATATTTAATATAAAAGTTGTCCAGTTTTACAAACTGTGCATTTTAAATCTTTTGGAATATATACGGGGTTGATGGTTTGTCCCGTAATGTATCAAACTTGAATATTTTAAATATAACATCCTGTATAATATTATTTCATTTTGAATCGCTATAGTAAGATTCTAGAGTTGTTCTGTTACGTATAGGTACATGAAAATAATCTGTAATGTGACAAGAAATTAAAAAATGCAATAATATACAGGGTGTTCCATTTAAAATAAGAAAATTGGATGCTGTACATGGCAAACTATTAACACCTTATAGTCAACAATATTTTTAAAATTTATAAATCTGGACAACTTTTGCATTAAATAATTTTTTTGCATTTCGTATGGTAATTTAAAAACTTCCAGCCCTAACCATTGAAAAGGGGGACTACCTATAATACATTTATTATAACACAAATATGTAGAAACATAAAAGTTATAAATTGTTGTTTTACTTTATAAACAAAGAGATTTCTGTTCAGCTAAGTGCCATTTTCATATTTTTTTACAAATAAATTACCTTAAAAGAATGATTTTTGGTTATTTCTATGATACATTAAGTGGCTGTGTCTAAATATTATTTTTATCGTAAGTGCTGGACTTAACGATAAAACTCCATTGGGAAATTATTTTTAATTTTGCCAAAGTATCGTAAGTCCAATTACAAAAAAACTGAAATCATTTTGAAAAAATTTATTAATTTTCTTCAAAAAAACATCATAATAAGTACCGATGCCAATTTTCACTTCAATGGGACATTTCTATACAGGATTATTGAAAAAACTGCCGTACTGTAAAATTTACTAAATGAGATGTTTTGGCGAAAATGTATCGATATAGTTTTTAGAAAACTTTTATGGTTATAAAATTACTTTCTATGAATTGTCCTCATTTTATGGTAGATAGCCACCCACCTTTGGGCAATAGGACAATTGTTCCGGAATTTCCTCCAAAACGGCTTAATAAAATTAAATAGGAATACAATTTGTCAATTGAAAAAGTAGTTTAAACATCTTTATTATCCACTACATATGAAGTTGCGAAAACTGGCAGTTATATTTCTTTAACTAGGCGCAATAAATGATAAATGATAAATAATAAATTTAGTTTTCGAGAAACGGGATGATACAAAAGTTATTTGTGTACCAAGGCAGTGAAGTTCGACTTTTATAACGATTGTAGAATTTAGTTGCCGAGGTCTCTAACGCCGAGGAAAATATATACCACATAAATTAAAAATAAAAAGGAACTTCAGTGCCGAGGGACACATTACACATTATATACATTTTTTAATCTGGAAAAAGTTTTATGAGATATAATAAGTCTATCCATTGACCACAGATACTTTGGGCTATAATAATATGCCTATTATTATGCCATTTTTCATCTAGACGACTCTACCTCAAAATACGGTTTTTCAAAGTTAATTTTTAAGAAAAGAATTTTTTTACCTGAGAAATCACCATTATTTACCTCATTCCTCTAATGAGAAGTAATATTTCTCTCCATAGATAAATAATGATAATAAAAAAATACCTATGTAGGTAAATAATGAAAAATTTCCTATATGGCACTTAATAATTAGTTTCATTTTATCAGCTTGACAACTGAACTCCCAGGCTAAATCTAATCAAATATGTAGAATATGGCAATATTTCAATGTTAGTAGTAAAAAAAATTCTATATACACTTCGGTTGAGAAGGCCATTGTTTACCTCACATATTAGGATATAAAAATGCTCGGTAAATAATGGCTCACTTCTCAACCTAAGTGTATAATATACCTACTATACAAAACAAGTTGCCTTTGGTAATGTATATAAAAATGTATATAAATTTTATTTTTCGAATTTTGGAGTTAACGTAGGTAGGTATGTCTTCAGGCCCATTTTGCCGATTTCAAAATGAAAAGATGCAATAAAGTCATAAATTTGCAAGGCCAAAAAGTTACGAGTAAAAGCACGATCCAAAAATCGCACAAGTCCGTTCAGCTGATTCTCCATCCCCAAAAAAACACAGCAGTGCCAAATTTCAGTTCAGCAATTTGATTATTTTGGTAGATATACATATAGCCAAAATGTTAAAATGAAATGAGGAACTGTCAATTTTTGTGTCGTGCCTTTGTGAGTTTAAAAACTTAGGTAAATAAATAATTTCCCATGCAATTGAATTAGGTATCTACGTAGATACACTGTGTTCATTTGAAAACAGTCCACCCTTAATATTTTTAAAACTACGAAAAAAATCAGAAATCGCCTGGACCCGTCCATTTTTGTTCGGAGGGGGAACTTCTTTGACGTACAGGTCATGTTGACAAATTCACCCCTGTAACCCCCACCACCCCTAACTTTAAAATTTCAAATGGGAATACCCCCTTTGTGATACATCATTTTAAAGCTGATGTTATTGCGAATACAACTCATTTTTATTTTTTAAAATCCGATGATGTTTGGAGAAGTTTTGGGTAAAAAACGGTTTTTTCATAGTTTAAAATAAATTACTTTTTACCCTAGATTTTCAACAGCATTCACATGGGGAAATAATGCACAATGATTGTGTGGCTACTTATTTTATTAAATTTTCAAAATGAGCTCTATTAGTCGCTAGACAGTTACTTTAACAAATGTGTCGCCAGAAATACATTGGCATTCTTCTGTTATTCTGTTCTTCAGATCATCAATTTTTGTGGGAGGGGTTTTATACACGTTTGTTTTATTTCCCCATGTCAATGCTGTAAAAAATCTAGGGTAAAAAGTAATTTATTTTAAATTATGAAAAAACCGTTTTTTACCCATAACTTCTTCAAACATCATCGGATTTCAAAAAATAAAAATGAGTTGTATTCGCAATAACATCAGCTTTAAAATAATGTATCACAAAGGGGGTATTCCCATTTGAAATTTTAAAGTTAGGGGTGGTGGGGGTTACAGGGGTGAATTTGTCAACATGACCTGTACGTCAAAGAAGTTCCCCCTCCGAACAAAAATTGACGGGTCCCGGCGATTTCTGATTTTTTTCGTAGTTTTAAAAATATTAAGGGTGGACTGTTTTCAAATGAACACAGTGTATAGGTTAACCTAATGGCAATCAGATTCCGATAAATTTAAAGAAAACCTTACAACTAGGACATTCTTTAGTTTTCATTTAGACATATGCATAAATTGTTATTTGTGTTGTTATTGTTATTGATATTATAACAATTGAAGACGCCCATCTGTCTGTACCAACGATAATGTAGGTACAAACGAAGGCCTCCTGGAAAGACCATACAGATACTGGATTATTATTTGTTTTTAAATGTTTTTAAATAATATGAATTGGTCTAAAAACTATTATCAGCAGACTCCCTGAAAATGGATAAACATTTTGACATTTAGCGTAAAATGAATTCGCCCTCGCAGAACTTATTGCCATGTTTTTTTGCATCTAAATACCAATCCTCGTGACAACAGCTGACCATGACACTAGGGCATGCAAAATAGAAATAAAAGCCTTGGATCTTGATGAGTAAAGAAGTCACATGGTAGTATGTGGGTGCTAAGAGCTGCTAAAATCTTATCTAAACCCACAAAAAATATATAACAATAATATAAATTGATGTTTTGTCCGTTCTACGGGCACGCGACTTCTGCAAATCAAACACGAGCTTGCGTCATTCGCGAGCTTTCATGACACACTAGGTAAAGATCTTTGGGAATTTGGCAGTTGAAAGTAAACAACTGAACCGAATCATCCGATTTTTTGAGAAATTTTGAAGGCAGTTAATTTCATGCATTTCAATACATTATCTTTAAAATGGTTGTAATTTTTAAAGATCGTGTATTTTGTCTTTATATGATCTTCTACTCTTCCAATTGTATTGTTAAGGTGCCGATGTTGTTTTGAGATTTTCTTATCAATGAGTCTTCCACAGATAAGAAACATTTGCAGTTGCTTTGCGGAAGTGCCACAAGCCGTACATACAGCTATAAAGTGCAAGAAGCATTTCATGTAACATTTGGCATCATGTTCGTTGGCTTAAAATAATGATTTAAACGTCTGCTTAGGGGTTTTCCAGGACGCCAAACACATTGCAATGCTCAAAATGTACTTACCTTAAGTTTGGAGTGCATGGGTTCCAAGACGGCACACAACATGGCCGCCTTAACTTTGTTGTTCGGAAGTAAGCAAGGAAAATGAGAAAACGACAATTTCAGATTTCGAACATTGTTTAATGCAATATTGCAAAGAAGATAAGGAAACAATCATTCAAGTGTTTTTAGCTCATGGCAGGGTTGCAAGAAAGATAAGTAATCAACCATTTAAATAGTTAAAAAATTGTCCAAAGCGGTGGCACAACTTTGTGCGAGCAAGTACATTGTTCTTGCACGTGTACATTGTAGTCCCGCACTGGGATGAACAATTATTACAGGCTAGGATATCCGTGCAGGCTTTGGGAACGGTTTCAAGGGTTATAAGGACGGAAATGTACTGGCCTTGGTGAGCATTTTCCCACATGTTCACCTGAAACGTTTTTTAAATTGTCAGTTCAGAAAAGCAACTGGCTTTACCTACTCACAGTATGCCGCCGCTTATGTCTTTACCTGGTAATGACGTCTTAGGAGGTGTAGTCGTAGCGCATTGCTTGTTGGATGAAAGGCTTCCGGCTTTTTCACAACACCAAAAAGCTGATGTACACATAAAAACAAACTTTACCAACCTTGTAGAGCTGTACCAGGAATTTATCTGCATTGGCCTTTGATGGTCATTCAGAAGCTGACAGACCGTTCCAATGAAGGCTTTCCACTCTGCTTTCTTCGTTAACTTTGCAAGGTGCGATGTCGAGTCCCAACCCATGACTGCGTAAAACGCCAAGGTGTTCTTCTTTTGAACATTAGGAATAATTTTGCAGATGTCATGGACCGGGAGAGACTTCCTTTCTTTCGCTGTGCCACTCATCAACCACACTTTAGAGCTGGTCATTTTGTCAAAGTGATGAATCAAAAGCAAACAGATGTCGGAATCCCTGGCCCTGGCCATGACGACGATGTTGTCATCATCGGAGTGGGCAGCGTGGAGTACACGTGTGTCGACCTCTTCACGTATCGCAGCTAAGGCACTGACGTCGGAAGATTCGAGGTTGGTTGATCGCACATCGTCTTCATGAGCGTGTGCCCTCCGAATACGACGACTTCCACGTCTTCAAAGTCGCACGGAGCGCTCGTAAACACAACAAAGTTTCGGCGGTCATGTTTAAAGACGTTTAAATCATTATTTTAAGCCAACGGACAAGTTAGAGTTTTTGCCGCCATCTTGCATACCGTACTTCCGGTCCAAATTTCACTTTGGCAACAAGCAGATTCGTATTCGGCGGGCTAGAAATACTCTAAAAACGTTGTTTCCCCAATTATTACATGATATGCTTCTTGCACTTTATAGAGATGGATTTCCTAAATATGGACCTAGTCTATATTAGCTGTGCGGCTTGTGGCTCTTCCCTGACCTAGAAAAATAAAATGTTTGAAGATAATAATCCATCGGTAAGTAATTTTGTAATTTAAATTAACTTTTGAGGCCATGCACCAACGGCAACGTTGGGTAGGTACCTACTTCTTTATAATTGGAAATTTAAAATTAGAATTGCTCTATTATCAAGGATTCCTAAACTTAAAGGCATAAACGTCCCTTATAATTTTTTGCCTATATTGTAGGTACTGGTTTTACGAAAAATAAGGATTTCTGCCTCGATTAGTTTGTCGAAACAACTCAAAGGTGCGCCCCACTGTAAAAACTGAAACTGCATCCCTCCATATGCAGAGACTGTCCCGGTCGAGCTTTAAGCCCAAATTTGCTCCTTCCTGGGGTTCTTTATACACACAACCAGTCAGAAGTAGTTACGATTTCTGCGATGTCAATGAATGACGCGCATACGTCATACGTAACTCTTTTATGGTAAAAAATTTCCACTTTGTCCTTGTATAAAAAGTTTCGCTTTTCTCTATTCGAGTTTTCTTGAAGATATACTTTTTCCGAAGAAATGAAATTCTATGGACTGATCATTCATCTTCATAAGAAGCTGAAAGCGGTTTCGATAGAATTTGATAACTTGTAGCTAACTTTTGTTTTGTTATGTAGACAGGCAGACATATTCTGTTTAAAAACATTAATGACGTATGTCAACAAATTTATTTTCGCATCAGGACTGTAGCCAGACGGAAAATTCAGGCAAGGCAAACAACAACTTTCCTGCCTAGACAGAACACATTTGAGAAATGAGGTATATTATAGGCCAGTAAATAAAGAAAATGAGTTGAAATTAAGTCTAACATTTGTAAAACTTTGGGGTATAATAAAGTATCAACTAAATCGAAAATGTGCATTTTTGCAACTTGATCGAATTCTCGCAGAACAAAATTTTAACATTGTTGCAATTTTGACATAACCTTCCCTTTCATATTTAAGATCTACAGCCGATTTTGCAGCGATTTGTAAATATGGCAACATGGTTAATTGTGGTAAAATAACATTTTTTGATCCAACGTTGCAAATAAAATTTTAACATTACTGCAAAATCACAGTACACTCGCCGAAGCCACCTCAGATGCCTGTGCAAATTTGAAACTTTCTGGGTTGATGGTAACGTTATTTTTTCTAATTTTTGTTGATATAATTTTTATGAGGTTCCACAAAATCCTAACATGGGTAGGTTTTTCAAGAGGATATTAAAAAAGAACTGCGCACTAAAATGTACCCCAGGAGGCATTTTTTTAGAAATGTTTTAAGGGCGAATTTATATCTATACAAAATCTCATCGTAATGGTGTCTTTTTTCCTCATTTTTATTTCTCAATGGAACAGGGCCTTATCAACGGATCTGGATAGATGAACGGTGAACCTGTGGCTTGCAGGACAAGTGAACAGACTTGTTAATTATTTAAACCGTCGTAATTTTCTCAAAAGATCAACGAAACCACGATTTAACCATACATGGTGTTTATTTGCTTTAAACATTTTTCGACATTCTCGCTAAATGCACTCATGCTAGAATGGCAAGCACACTGTATGGTCGGAATCAAATTTCGATATACATTTTATAACACTACGGACTGTTCCCTAATAGTGTTAGCTCTCATAACACAATCTATAAACTAAAAAAATACATTTCCAAAACTATCATCCTATATTTGCTAATTACACACCTCAATGTGATGTATATGACAGTTGTAAAGGCCTATTGTCAATGTGGTGGTAACAAAAATGTTTTAGATTTGCTTATAAAACTTATAGATAATAAGAACAAATCTATAAATTATATACACCGCGATAACGGATCAGTTCTTAAAAAATTTCATGCTAATTTGTTTATTAAATACACATTTTTAATCCTTTCCACATTTTTATGTGACAGTTTCTATGCAAACAAACTATTACTAGCAGGAATTTACACTTTATGTGCGTATATTTCAGCATTGATGTGCAACATAGACAGGTACTCAAATCAAGGTCCATAATTGTGTTTTTTTAGAACAAGGAGACAAAATATATTTATCAAAATAAAATAGTATTCTTTCAATACCAATACTTGGAATTGTATATTTCTATGGAAATAAGTGCATATTCACGATATAGTTTCATGTCCATCTAGGATATGAGATCTAAATAAACCAATCAAGCAACCGCTAATTTGTTTTATTCCAAAATGCCAGTGTTGTCTGTCAAATTTTTTCACGGTTTAGGTATTTAAATATCCCTTTAGCAGCTACCTATTAGACGAAGAAAAAATATACTATATACAACTCGAGTGGAAGGTCCATCTCGCTCTCCCATGATTGAGCACTCCGCCTACGGCGTCGTGCTCCAAGACCCGTAAAGTACGAAGGTTACCCACTAACGTAGAGAGAGAGCGAACGCTGACGTCACCGGAATGCTGTCAGATGATGTGATTGGAGTTCCCCCGTATGTTGCCTTTGCCCACAATTATTGTCAGCATTCCCATGACGTCATCCAAAACGCTCTTTCTATCAACAAGAGGCAACCTTCTTACTTTACGGATCTTGGTCGTGCTCAACCCTCACTTTTGGTATAGTAGGGGGCTAAGGTTTTTTACTAAAATCTTCGATTTATAGGATGGAATAAAAATAGTACAGTGTGCAAAAAGTTAAGCAATAAGGCACATTGTGGCACGAGACGAAGCAAAGTGTCTTTATGTGTACTAGCATACAATATGAATTGGTTAACGAGTTGTATCGTTGACTGACGTATTAATAAAGACAGCTCACGGCTGTCATGTTTGACAGTTCTCTGGCTCACCATCCGCTTCCCGGAAACAAAATACAATGCAAAATACATTGTTGACCATAGGCGCCATCTACTTTCCAGACTTCGCGCCGCGGTGGCGTCCCTCGTACCGGCGCTGACTTTTTAGGCTGCATGTTTTTCTGCGCCTTCGATCGACCTTGGTTCGAGGCAGGCACATGCACATGTCTTTAAAGAAAAACACCGCTATGGCCAAGAGCGCTGGACAAATGTGGGTTCACGGTATTGCTCCTAAATAGCTTTATCCGTGTGATTTACTAATTGTCCTACACTCACTGGGATTACTACGGTTTTCTAGGGTTTTCCGTAGTACTTGAGCGAATGCTATCCTAGTTCTATCGGGTAAAAAGTTGGCCCTAGCCGCAAATGGCAACGAAGACAAAATAATAGTAATTGCCCCCCTCCCCCGCACAAGCATGTGGTTGCTTCTGGGGTACTCCTAGTTTGGAGTATTGTGAGGGTGAGAATTATTATTCTTATTATTATTACATGAAACTAGAGCCGTGAGAAGTCGCTTATTAATACGTCAGTCAACGGTTGTATATTATACTTTATGCACGACGAAAAATTGAAATTTAAAAAATGTTCTTGTGCATTGCTTTTGTTTCTCTTGACATTACTTTTGACCAACAGTGTGCAATGGCTTCAAATTCCACTACTGCCCAAAGCATTGCCAAATTTACCGTTGACTGGCAAATCCACCCATTGTAAAAATGTTAGCTGTGACAAAATAGCCAACATTGTGGGTACGTCGTGCACAAAATAACTTGATTATTTTAGACCTTTCCAAAAAAATCGAATTTTACCAATATCATTGATCGCAATAAACGAAACATGTCTAAGTAAATTATTGTCTGCAATGTTTTAAATAGTTTGTTCTGGCTACGCCACAATATTATATTAAACAGGGTGTCTCAAAAAACAGTGTACAAGCATTGAGTAAAGGAATAAATAGTTACTCAATGGTACAAGTTTCTAGAGCTGAATATACTCGTATACGGGTTCAACACCGCGTACCTCAAAACTTACAAGGTGTAAAAATATAAATTTTATTTTACTTTTTTCCAAATAACTTCTGAATGAATCAACAGATTAGCACGAAATTTGGTAATAATCTGGGAGCCAGTGACAGATTTGTTCGATGAAAATCCTCTCGGCCGATAATTCGTAAAATGCTTCATTCAGTTATGTTATGAAGCATCGTGAATGTCAGCTGGGGTACCATTGATGAGTTGGACAATGGCACCCACCCATAAACGTAAAAAAATGTATTTTCAATAATTTTAATATAACAATTAAACGAAAAAAGGTCAGCTGGCTGCAAGGCGGTGGACTATACATCAGCTGCTCATACGCACATGAAAAAAAGAAAAACTATTTACAGTGATTAACTCTCGATAGAAAATTTGTCAGTTGGTATACTTAGAGGTTTGTTTAAATAAAAGAAAAGTCAGCTGGCTGTACGTCGGGGGAAAGGTCGTCAGCTGACCCAGTGAAAAGTGGGAAGCCAGGTGTGAAAGCCGTTCTCTTATATAAATACCTACATCAGCTGACGGGGTTTCCCCCGGCACACAGCCAGCTGATTTTTTTATTACTTCAAGCATAATGACAACTATTATCTTACAAATTTTCAAGTGTGAGGAAATAATGAAAGTAAAGCTTGTAGTTTAGTTAATGATATATTAGCACGCGCGAGTTATACCTTCAGACTATGGCTCTGTAGAAGTTGAGAACAAATATTTGGTTCACTGGAAGCCAGTCACCAACGTCGAAATTACCATTCGGCCTGGAAAAGGTATTATTATTTTTTAATTTTATTCATATTGCTTATATTATGTTGTATATACCTATATATCTACTTTTTTTTTCTTTTTATTGATGTAAATGATGATGATGACAACATGGAAGTAGATAGTTCTGTTAGCGATTTCGAAAGCGAATCAGAAACAATGAGAGTGCTAGAAGCCACAGTGAAGGTGAGAATGAATAATTATATAGATTCATGTAGGTACTTTTGACAATAAATAAATAATTATTTTTCAAAATAATTTCTTTACATTAATAATTAACTTTATCCATTTATTATTTTATAACGTTTATCCATTCCAGTCTTACCTACTTTACTTACGTCATTGCCTCGAACTTGAAAATTTGTCAGATAATAGTTGACATTAATGAAGTAATAAAAAAATCAGCTGTATAGTATGCCGGGGAAAACCATATACCTATAGTTAATATACAGGTATGTGTAACATAACTGAATGAAGCATTTTACGAATTATCGGCCGAGAGGAAATGACAAAAATCTGTCCACTGGCTCCCAGGCTATAACCAGCACCACGGCCGAGAAACTCTTTAGTTGGTATACAAGACGCCCATGGGCGCCATCGCCTGTACAAATGTGGAGATATCAAGTAATAGTATAACAGGTCGCTGTATTGTTAATAATTGTCAATTTATCATATTAGCTGCGTTTTATTGGTGCGTCACTAGTAATACTGGTAAATCTAGTGACAGAAAAACAAGAGACAATAAAACGGGTTAACAGATGTCACCACATTCACAGTGACACCAATAAAACATACCTGTGGTATTATCGTATATAATATCACCACTAGTGATATTATCGTATGTAATATCACAAGTGCCGGAAACTTTATCGATAATTTTTTCGAAAGCGCTAATTTGCCTAGAAAGATCACGAGTAAAAATTGGTTTTTTATTTTCTGATAAAATCCCGAGAGCGAAGCTAGAGGGATTTTATCTCTGAAAATAAAAGCCCAATTTGTACGAGTGGTTTTGCTAATGGGCAAAATAGCGCTTGAGCATAAAATTGTTTAGAAAAATTTCCGGCACGAGTGGTATTTGTCTAGATTATTTCACGAACACGATTTAATAATTTCTGTATTGATTTTTTTCTATGTTTACATTTCCAAAACGACTCATTTTGAACGAGTTTATTGACAGCTTCGACTGTAGCGTTCGAGTAAACAAACATGACGCTTGGATATCCAAGGCAAATGCGATTATACCGACATCCTGTCAGCGTTGGTTTATTTTCTGAATGTGTCATAAATTTAAACGGAGACGAAGGTCTAATAACAAGTATTTAGCAATGTAAAAGTTATATAAATTCATTGATACAATGCTTAATAGTACCGCAACATAATTTATAAGCTGCATAATTTAGAACAGTGTGAAACACACAAAGTTTAAGAAGTAGGTACGTGTATGTATCCAACATATTCGCGGTTGCTAAGCAACGAAGTGATAATTTGCACAAGTGTAATTACCGCGATAATTTGCACAAGTGCAATTATCGCTAGCAGACGCTTATGATTGGTTGGATTTTTATGGAAGTATGAGGGAAATAATCGTATGTAATATCACAAGTGCCGGAAATTTTATCGATAATTTTTTCGAAAGCGCTATTTTGTCTAGAAAGATCACGAGTATAAATTGGTCTTTTATTTTCTGATAAAATTACGAGAGGGAAGCTCGAGGGATTTTATCTCTGAAAATAAAAGCCCAATTTGTACGAGTGGTTTTGCTAATGGGCAAAATAACGCTTGAGAATAAAATTATTCAGAGTTCGCAAAGGTGCACCATCGTATAATGCAGGATTGAATCTCTTTCGAGGAAAAATGATGGCTGGTGGAACATATTATGTTCCTCCAGAGCTCATACACGCTACAACGGATGTGTGGATTCCTCTTTCGGCACTCGTAAGAGCGCCAACTTGTTGTTTTCCCTTTTTGGCAAAAACGTTTGGGGGGACTTGAACCGTTGTCAGCGCAGATTCATCTATGTTAAAAATCATGGTATTCTGGATTTTATGATTCTTGATAACTTAAAAGTTTTGTAAAATAATTGTCTACCTGTGATCTGTTGAAGGCTTCCGCTCTAGCAAGCGAAGTGGCTTCAGGGAGACGCAGTGATACTTCTGGATTTCTCTGACGAAAACCATGTAACCACCCTTTGCCAGCCATTTTACGTTTAATAGTAAAGGGATGTTTAATTTTCATTTTTTTCGCAACTTCATATGCAAGCTTTCTCACGTCTGTGGTTGTCAAACCAAACAGTCGAGATTCTAATTCTAAAATATGGGTTACGATGGCGGCTTCAACGCCTTCATTGAGTACGGATTGTAGGGACCCAAGGTGTTTTTTAACATTAGCAGCTATCTTGTTCTTATTGAGAGCTCTGCGTCGCAAGGTCGCCGTTGGTACATTCAAAGTTTTACTGGCTTTAGACCAACCCATTTCTCCATTGCGGACAGCTTCCAAAGCTCTCTTCATATCAGCCTCGCTCCAGCTTCCCCGATCGGTTTTTCTTTTATATGAGTAAGCCATCCGAAAAATTACATCGTAATAATAATTATGTACACTAAAAGAGAGACGGGCAAGATGACATAGGGATCCATTTTACCAGCCCGTGTGGTATGTCATCTTGCCCGTCTTGTATTTTTTTACAATTCATGCTAGCAAAAACGGAAAAGCAAACAGGAACCTAAAAGTGTAGCTATTGTGGAGTTTACGACCCCACTTCCAAGCTTACATCTCGAAAGCAACCCGAAAAGGGAAATTTAATTGCTAAATATTGTCACCAAATATAACTTACCATCCAAATATAACTTACATTCAAAGAAAATAATACTTAGTATTATTTTCTTTGCTTACATTGCAACACTATGCTCGCTGGTCACAACAAATGCACAAATGCCGTCTGGAACGATCGTAGCGCCCTCACACCACATCTAGTGCAGAGTTGCCGATGTACACAAAAAGTGCCTATAGTCAGGGATTCATACAGGTATTAGATTTTTCGTAATTGAAAAAAGTCATTTTACCCGCCTATGTCATATTGCCCGCCTATCCCCTATTAATAAAGAGTGTTCACGGCTGTCATGTTTGACAGTTCTCTGGCTCACCATGCGCTTCCCGGAGACAAAACACAATGCAAAATACATTGTTGACCATAGGCACAATCTACTTTTCAGAATATGAAGCTATAGCCGTGAGAAGTCTTATTAATACGTCAGTCAACAGTAGAAGATAAGACAATCCAAAGTACTGTGGACGCTCTATATGTAGAGTGGCTATTATTTACGATAGATTACAGTAGACCATGACAAAAATGTATAGGATCGTGTCTTAAACTTCTACTTTATTTGTTTGTACATTTCCACAGTGTATGAAATCGTTCTATAACCTTATGGTTGTCATTATTAGGTATTATTGATTAGGAAATTTAAAAACGTCAAAAAAGAGAATTTCGCCAAAAAGATTGTTGCATTGCTGCTGGAAGACAAATGCCAAATTATAGTAATAATTATTGACAGTTTGCAAGCATATTCACGCTTTGGAAAAGAAAATGGGCTATTTTAATATTTCAGAGAAAAAAGAATAAGGAAAATTGAGAAAAATGAGAAATTTTAAATAGTATCTAACATAGTAAACTTCGTCAGATTTATTGTTTGAAATTTAATTTTTATTAAAATCGACATAACATTTAGAAAAAGGATATATTTTTATATATTTTTATGGGGTTATTTAAAAAACAAAACTTATTATGACAGACTGGGAAATGTATAAACACTGAAAGGTAGAATTCGGGAAGAAATCCACATATTAAATACTGAACACAGCAATTTTATGAGATGGAGGCTATGTGGAGTATTTCTAATACGTATATCGTTTACAATAAAAATTAAATTTCAAACAATAAATCTGACCAAGTTTATTAACTATGTTACTATTAAAAATTTCTCATTTATCTCAATTTCCCAATAGCCCATTATGTTTTCTGTAGCGTGAAGCGTGAATATACTTCAAATTGTAAATTATTATTATTATTATTTGGCATTTGCCTTCCATGGTAACCTATGACCCAAGGAGTAATCCCTCACAAAAAAGGCTCAGTTCCGAACGAACGGTTGGAACAAACATATAACATATAGGTATACTTCATTGGAATCAGAAAAATGCGCAAAAATTCAATAATCCGAAAATATACAAGGAGTTCCATTTAAAAAACATAAGTTATGTATGTCAGTGCTTTCTAGAACACACTGCATAAGTTCCAACAGCGTCACAAAAAACTCTGTATTGGTATCTAAAACTTTTGTAAGAAACTTTTTTCTAACCTGTTATTTACTGTCAACATGGATTCGTCTTATTGGAACGTCCTTTAGTTTAAAGCAGAAGCAGTTTTTTACTTATTAGCTTGTAGTAGTAAAGTAAAAGATATAGGTATGTACCTATAGGTTTGAATGCAAGTAGATACCAATTTGAAGCAATGTCGAATATTTTCTAAATGAGATGAATTTTAGGGTTTTTTTTCTGCTTTTTACGTATAAAAAAGATTAAATAACATTGCAATTTGCACAACTGCATGCCTAATGCCAAACTCGTTAGTAACATATTTTAATATTGCTAAAGCTCCAAGTAAAACTAGTTTATTGCATGTGTGATATCATAACATATTAGATAGAAAATTATGACTGTTTTAATGCCAAAATGAACTAATTATAGGTGGTATTTTTAGACATTGCTAGAATTTATACGATCCTCTATGGTTTTCCCTATATAGGGTGTCCCTAAAATGTCCTTACGAAACTTTACCAGATATACCTAGCTTAGCCCAAGAAAAATCAATTTATAGTAAAATTATTTTAAGAAGTCCTTACTGGGACTGTCAATTGGTAATTTCGACATCCTAAGTTGGCATCAATGCAGCAAAAATGCAACCGGGTCATAAGTCCAGGTCAGTAACGGGCCCATTTGCACAATGAACAACTACCAATAACACGACCAAGAACAACACAGATAACGGTAAAACTCACGAAACGTACAAAACCCGCGAATATTTTCACTGCCCAAAGTTTGAACCCTTTTGAACGATCCGGAAAACCTTCACTGTCACTTTCACAACACCAAAATAAAATTTGCCTAAGTACGCACCATAGACGCAGCCGCAAGTAGCTGATTATACCAAAATACCAAAATGAAAGTGTTTCCATGACGTTTGAAATTATTATTAAAATGAGTTGTAGTCATAGTTATTTTTATTTGTAGCGGTATAATCGTGATTGCAATAGGGTTTTTGTTCTTTTTTTCGTATCACTTGGGTAACTTTTCACATCATAAATCAATGAGAGTCGTCATTAAAAGAGACAACATACATATACCAATGTTATACCCATGGTTAACAGAAAATTCCTAGGGATTTTGTGGAGAATGTCATCTGACAAAATCTGGACTTCTTACAATCGGGGTATAGCTAAACATACTTATACAGGGTGTCCCATTAGTGTGTGAACCGAGCCTATTATAGCCGCTAGAGTTTTTAAGATATCAACTTTTGATTTTTGGTATGAATGTGTTGCGACATTTTAAAAATAGTTTTGGTTTTCGACGATCATATGATACAAGGTGGTCAATTAAAGTTACTTTTAAAATCCAACAATATAAGGGAAAATCAACTCAATTTTCCAAGGGCCGGTGGGAAGAGCACGAAAAAAGCTTTGCAACACCAAAAATTAAAACAGCCGTATTCTCTATAATACAAAAATAGCACAGAAATGACAAACTAGACTAGATCTATTATTTGATTTAATAAATTAATGCTTGTTTACCACGTTTTTATTAACTCGCTTTCTTTTCCTCCTGTTCATATGTTCGTCAAATTCTGCAATTGATTTTAAACTAATTTTCCGATGAGTTAAGAGACTTGAAACTTCAAACATAGCTCAGACTAGGATAACAATGCAAAATTAATGGGGTATATACCTACTACATGTTATTATTATGTTATTTGTTACTATAAAAAAAACTATGAATACCTAATAAATAAAAATATTTGACTAGTGGAAATTTATCAACAGAGATGCATTGGTAAGTACCTAAGAAGGATCTGGAATTAATAATTAATAAACCTGAAATTTGCCACGTCTGTGTCATAAACTCATCAAGATGTTTAAAATCGATTGCAAAATTTCAAACAACTCTAAAAAGTAGAAAATAATAAAATTTCAATATATTATTTTAATATACCCCGTATTTAAAAACTACTAAAAGTATAAAATAATATAAAAACGGACTAGAAAATAAAATAATTTCTCCTAGCCTCATAAAGATTCGAAAAACGTGGAGCACATGCAATAGATAATAGTAAGCAGTGTAGAGGGGCAGTGGCGCACCCAGGGGGGGGGGGCAGGGGGCCTCCCCCCAACCTCTCGAGGGTAGTATCGTAGATGCCCTCTGTGCGACTCTCGGCAATTATTTTCCCCGTCCGAGACCTGGCCTGGAAATTTCCTTTAATCATAAAATATTTTGTATGCAATACGTCAAACTTTTTAAGTTGGGCACCTCTTAATCATATTTTCTGGGTGCGCCACTGTAGAGGGGTACTTTTTAAAAACGTGGTATATTAGTAGGTATATTTTTAAAAAATATATTTAAATTAAATTCTTAATGATGAACTTTGTGATGGCAATATACCTATTGATAACTTCTTCATTGTCCATTTGATTTAAAATAGCTTTCTCTATATTCGCTATCATAAAAGGATCTAATCTAGTATCTCGTATTCTACAGTATGTCCGCGTTTGCTTGTGAACACTCTAGAAATCTATGAAGAGCCGAGTAAAATTTAGCGCTATGTGTTTTTTTTAGATTCGTCTAAAGTAAGATATCTGATATCTCACAGACACTACTATTTAGATTTGGGTGATTATTCCATTTCTAACTGTTTTTTTAAAATAACCAATTTTCAGAATATCATATTGGGCATTCTTTTAAGAATAAAATGGATGGTGCCATCGAAGTACTCTAAGGTATACAAAGTTCACAAAGTGGGGAAAAAATTCAAAAAAATTAGATTTTCCAGAGTACCCTGTATAAACCACAGGGCACAGGACGTTGGAAATATTTTTTTGTAAATCGATTAAGGTTTGCCTGAGGTATTATTGTTCATAGTATAGCCAGTCTAGCTCATACAGGTTGTTCGTAAAAAATCAAATTTGACGAAAAAACCATTTATTAAAAAATTATCCAAAGAAAAAAGAATTTTACTTTAGGCCCCTAGGTACCTGTCATATATGTAGAAGGTATTGTTTTTGTTTTCATGGCATTCATGGCACACCTGATTTGATTGATATGTTGTTGAATAAATCATAAAAGGATGGAGGATGAGGCCTCCAATTGTTAGGAAATGTTAAAATCAAGTATGTTTTCCAAGGGGGACCGACATAATGGAGTAGAATCCCGAATTTTTTTCTTTAAATAGGTAATTTTATAAATACATGATTTCATCAAATTTGTTTTTTTACGAAGATCGTGTATGACCTAGACTGGCCATGCTACGTACAGTAATACCTAAGGCAAAGCTTAAACTATTTGCGAAAAAAGATCACCAACATGAGCCCTGTGGTTTATACAGGGTACTCTGGAAAAACTATTTTTTTTTTTAATTTTGGCCCCACTTTGTTAACGCCCTGTATAACTTAGAGTACTGTACAAAAGGTTTTGAGCTATGGCCACCATCCATTTTATTCTTAAAAAAATGCCTCACAATATGATATAAAAAACATATAGGTCAGTAGCCATCGCACCCAGTCGAAATAGTAGTATCTTCCTTTAGGTGAATCTAAAAAAATATATAAGAGGCTACGATACTTATGAAATCCGCCCGAAGTGCCCGACTCAATTCAGGACAAACGTCGCTCGATTAGATATGCCTATCCTTTTCCTTCCTCTAGTCCCCACGACTCCCCACTCCAGCCTGCCCCTTCACAGTGCTACGACTGAGGCGGCCGGTCGTGGGCACTACACTGAGAAAAATCTGTTACTTTGTAAAAAAAACTGTTTAATTCAATATGAGATATTATTCCTCAAACTCAAGCAGAAGCTTTTTTGTAAATAATAATAATCAATTCAATTACAATTGATATTGAATTCGAGTGAATAATTTAAATTTAATATTTCATTTCAATCAATACCATGTCATGTTCTGGAATTGATTCTATAATACTTCTTTTCTAAGCACATTCTTTTCTCAGAACAACATAACGTTTAATTTGAGGCCTCATGTTCATTATTATACTGAAATTACAACTACTGTCATTGAATTTTTGCTGGATTTGTAATAATTGTGGGTACTAATATCAGTTATAATTATTAGTAATATATCATATTATTGCCTGAATAATAAGCAAATGATGTGTAAAATGCAAATCAAGTTGCTAGTGCAGCAACTTGTAGTTGACAAAAACAGAAATGTTGCAGATGAGATCAATAAATTAATAACATTTAATTTTAATGGATACAATAGTTCTAGTAACCCCCAGTTTATTAACAGCTCTTCTATTGCCATTCACTTGCACAGTGTTCATTATGACTACAAACAATATAGAGTGTAGGGTTGATTCAAAACCTTAACTGAGAAATTTGCCATCATTCCTTTTGGTAAATTGCTCAGTCAAGGTCACAGTTTTTTTTACTAACGTGTTTGTAATAGGAGATTTGGTTCAGTCGAGATCAATCTAACTTGTATTTGACATGAATTCTAATAATAATTTCTTGAATACCATAAAAATTGAAAAACATGATTTACCGATTATATTGATGAATATGAAAGTTGCAATTAAGTTGCTTTGTTCATACAATGAATTATAAGGTTTTTTCAGCTGCTTTGGGGTACTCTTATATAGTTTGGAGTAGTCCGAGGGTGAGAATTATTATTTAAATAAAATAAATTTAATTGTTTAAATAAAACATGAGACATTTTAAAACCGAGGTTATGCTTTCATTGTAGTATGCCAATTTTAGTATCGAAGTGGCAATACGTCTTCTTAACGGAAATTAAACTATTTTAAACTTATTGGTTCATCTGCAATTACGACGAAAGTATAGATTATATTGTTGGGACCACATGGATTTGCTTGTATATTTAAAGTAATGTAAAAAAGACTATATACACGAACTCACTAAAATCACAACAGTCTTTTTTTTCTGTGTAGATAATATGAAATAATAAGTCGGGAGCCGGCCGCCGCCGACGGGACACACGAGTCTCGCCGATGCCGACGAAGAAGCGCGAATATATATTTAAAAAACGGCGGTGGGCTGTTTGCTTTATTGAAAAAAATGATATTCTTTGGAGTTATTCAGGGCGTTCACTTTTCGTTGGCAACACACTGCATAGCTTTTTGGCGTCGAGGCAATTTTACTATTATTTCACAGGTGTTACAAATCATTTTGATATCAGCAAAGGTGCATACTAGGTTCGTGTATAAAAAAATTCTGTAATTGCTCAATTATAAAATCTAAATTAACGATTCGATTACCCAATTCTTCTTGAACCACATTAGGGTCAGTTGAACATCTATCAATGCTTGATTGGATAATTGTTCTGCATAATAGTGTTGCTACGACTAGACAAGTGTCTAAAGTCTACTTCTATAAAATGTTTTATATCTATCTATCTAATCTAATTGAAAACTTTCTACCCTGTAAGAGTTCATTTCAGAGGGATTGGAAGTGAATAGGCCCTATTAGGATATCACAACTACTATTTGTTTATTTGAAAACAGTAAGCTGTTTCGTTAATCGATAAAATTACATCTTCAAGGACTACAATATAAGATTTAAAAAAGTAAATATAGTCTAAGAGCTTGCAGAAAATTTGGAGGAGATACTTAAAAAAAGATAATAATGATGTAAATGTTTTTAATTGTTTCAACTTTGACTTGTGGCTGAATGTATATATTTCAAATATATAATGGCTAGGTAAGCAAAGGCTCTTTATTTATTTATACATATACCTACTACCTGCCCTGAGGATGTAAGTAAATTTATAGAGTTACGAAACCGGTCTCCTTTTTTAAATAAAGTAATAGTTGTGAGATAATAGGAACTATTAATTTCTAATCCCTTGTAAATGTTCCATTCAAAGCCCTATTATTCCCAGAAAGTTTGTTTCTCAAACCCTATGCACCTGCCACTACTACTTATACCTACCTAGGTATACCTAAATCCGAATAATAAGTGTGCAAAATATGTGTTAGTACCCCAGTAGCCCTGTCTCAAATTCTGGGAATCCTATTAGGTACGGGAATAAAAGCACACAAGCCCACAAATTACTCCTATTGGTTTCACTGTGACTGTTGTGATATCATTATCAAACATTATCCTGACTGCCGTTCAGTTTCAGAACCTTCTGACAAATCTGAATTATCGAACCTCCTAGAAAATGTATTAAAATGTCGTAAATTCGACAGACTGGAACAATAAAATGTACTATTTTTATTTTGCCTGATTTTCAACTCCAATTACTTTCGAACAATCTTCTAACGAACAAGTTTCTAAAACTGACTGGATGTCAGATTTATAATCGTGCTCTCTGGAAAGTATATAAATTAGCTTTTATCATGCAGCGATTTGACACAATAATCGTATTACATAGGATATTATTCGTTTTCAAAAAAGCTTCACATGACCCATTTATTTGAGAAAAATATTGCTTTTACCTATCACATTTTTAAGTAAACATCAAGCGCACAATATGGTCTAGAATTTAAATTTACTCTTTTTGCGCGACCAGGCCATTTTATGCCCTAGGGATTAAACCATTTTACACAAAAGGAGATCGATTAGTTTCTGCTAATATTCTTACAAATCTCATTAACCTTAAAGGAAACAATAAAAAAATAAACCAAATATTTTTTTGATAAATTATTAAATCAAATAAACTTACTCTAAAAATTAAAAATAAAAAAGATATTAAAATTAAAATTATTCTTACTTCATAAGAAATCGTCTGGGCAACCGAACGCAGACAACCTAATAAAGAATATTTAGAATTTGATGATCAACCTGCTAATATTACCGTATAAACACTTAATCTAGAAACCCTTAAAAAAAATAAAAATCTAAAGTTAAATCTTATCAAGATTGTAATTAAAGGAACCGCAATTCATAGCATTAACCTAAACAATAAATTTATTACAGGAGAAAAATAATATAAATTTAAATTTGACATAAAAGAAAACAATTTAATTGCATCTCCAAAAGGTTGTAATAATCCCAAAATACCTAACTTATTAGGCCCCTTACGTAACTGAATATACCCCAAACTACTTTGTGAATAATAATTATTTATTTATTATTCCTGAAGGAATAATAATAATGGGTATTATATTATGTCAGTCGACATACATAATGTCGCGGTAGAAAATATTTTCTTCACCTTCGGGTACTCGGAAATATAAGTATCTGCTAATATTCAAAACAAGCGAAACACAAATAACTCCCTAATAAAATGAAATATGAAACATCTGATATCGATTGAAAGATCCCCTGACGTGGTTCCTGAGCCCGGTGAGATAGGCCGAAGTAGGGGGAAGTAGGGGAACCACGAGTTCCAGCGAACGCCCGCCCGCCGGATGGCCAATTCACGGATCATTTTATTGCGGGGCAATGGGTTCGTAGTTTTCAAATCATAGCCAAACGAACAAACGTATCGACTTGAAAGTAGTCTTAAAATAATGTTATCGAATGCCTCAATCGTCGTTGTGTCTTTCGAATTATTTTTGAGCGGCGGAAATACTCGAAATTCTTAACCGAATATAGTCGAATTTCGGGTATGTTTGGCATTTTTTTTCACAGTGTCGCTTTAGTCCTGCACAGTTCGTGATACACAACGACGATTCTTCATAGTTTTATCTAAGCCACAAAAAAAAATCAAGTGAAAATATTAAGAAATGCAAGTAGGAGATGTAAACTACGAAACCCTTGCAAATGGGGGGTATCGTAGCGCCATAATGATAAATTTTACTCGGCTCTTCATAGATTTCTAGAGACACACTGTATTTCTTAATCTATTTTTATATATTTTAATGTTAAAAACGACCATTCACATTCAACTTGAGAAATAGGCAATGTCAAAATATACTGATATGCAGAAGCCAAAGTAGAATATGCCCCTTGGGGCCTTGGAACATATTAGGAGGGGAAGAAAGGGCCGGAATGGGCATAGGGACGTCGCGTCATCGTTGATTGCGCTGCGGCCGCGGTGATGATTATTTCGATATTTTGCGTATGCCGTATGCCCGCTAGCCGTCTAGGCCGGCCATCGAACTATATTCAAACTATATAGTTCGGTGAGGCCGGCCCAAATCGGCCCGATTGCGACCGGCCCATCGGGCATTTGCCCGATTGCCCGGCCGTCTCATCCGTCCGTGGGCGGAGTGTTTTTTTTAAATAGGAAACTGAAACTTATCAGGCGTAAAAATATGAATAACATTATCGAATAGTTTAAGTTTTGAGTTATCAAAAATAGCATCAAGAAACTAATATGACACTAAAAGAATGACACTGTTATTTCAACTTTAAATTAATTCAAAAGAAAAATATAAAATATCGCACATTAGTTTTAAAGCATTAGTTGTCCGACTTTTAAAATAATCAAATACCTGGCATGGCGAAAATAAAAGCTCTGGGAATTATTTCAAATGACTCCAGTATCACAAAATGTTCTGCAGAATTATTATTACCGAAAACACTAGAGAGAAGAGCAAAGAAGATGTTCTATAGAATAAATGGATAATGATAATTAAGTATCTGCATAATACAATAAGATGTATTTTATTTCGTATTTTAGATTAAAAATTAAATCTAAATCCTAGTTCACAACCGCAACCGCCAATAAACTATGTATTTTGGATTGTATCCAAAAAGTCGTAGTAATTTATGCAGACCATGCAATCTTCAATAGCTGATAAAAGTATTGGAACTAACTGAACAGAACTAGAGCAGAGGTTACCTACATTAGAAAACATTGTTCGGATGTGTTTTAGATTCATTAATTTTAAAAAAATTCATTTTAATCTTTAATTTTATTACCAAGTCGCATTTGTTGGCAAAACTTATACAGTTTAATCGTGACCTTTATTACACTTTTCACTTTTTCATAATCAAATTATTGTGGATTTTGCCAACAAATACGATTTAGTAACAGTAATATAGTAATTAAATGAATAGGAGGAGCTTCAAACAACCCGCCATTTGTGAGTGTGTATCACGGACCAACTTTAATACATATAGAGAGGTCAGAAGTTTGTTACGCCCATGGAATCTATCCCAAATTATTTTTTATACACAATATCGACGTGATTTTTGAAAAATTATTTTTTCTGTTAAAATGTGACATTATTGTCCTTACTCTCTCAATCCAGGAACTCTAGGTACGACAAGTGGATATTTTGTCGCTACATACCTCTATGTATAGGTAAGAACAAAATAATAAATCAATATAAATACCAAACTCTTTCCAAGGTGACTGACGTCCCCTTGGCCATATGCGTAGACTGAACCAAAATAAGTACGCAACGTAACACACCATATTATAATCCTTCTGAACCATGTGAACCATGTGAAAAATTAAATACAGGGTGTAACTAAACTGATGGTCAAAAATGAAACCACGTATTCTTGGAGTCAAAATAAGGGCACTTCATCATATATTTTTTTCTCCTACGGGCCATATTTTTTTTTATACAGAGCGTAGAAATTTAGAGAAAAATACACATATTTCTTAGTATCTCTAGAAGTATACGAGATATTTTCTTCAAACTTGGCGTGTCACATGAGCGGATGAGTTGTCAAATTTAAGGTTAATATGAAGCTTGTGAGGCCCCCAGTTGCGGAGATACAGGGTGTTATTAAAATTAATTAGTTCAGAAAAATATAAATACCTTGTATAATCGCATTTTTTAAATTTGTTTTGAATGGTAAATTCAATGGTTAACAAAAAGTATCTCTTAGTATTTTTTCATATTCTCAGCCGTTTTTTAATTATTTTCAAAGAACGGCAATGCTGCAATAAAAAAGCCACTTTAAGAATAAATCTAACAATCTGTGGATGTCAGTTAAACTTGGCATTATTTGAATCATTTGGCTGACAACTTTGCACCTTAGTATCAATATTTTGAAAAATTATATTTTCATTTGAAGAATTGACTGATATGCACTTTTGCTATGGACTTGCGAATGGCAATAATAAACATGCGGAAACGCATAGTTGCGTGTATTGAAAGAGACGGCGGTCATTTCGAACATTTAATAATTTAATTTTCTAATAGCAATACATTTCTTTTATTATTGTTTTTGTTTTTGTATTTTGTTAAATAAAGTTTAATTGACATCCACAGATTGCTAGATTTATTCTTAAAATGACTATTGTTCATTGCAGCGTTGCCGTTCTTTAAAAGTAATTAAGAAACGACTGCGAATATGAAAAAATACTAAGAGATACTTTTTGTTAACCATTGAATTTACCATTCAAAACAAATTTAAAAAATGCGATTATAAAGGGTATTCATATTTTTCTGAACTAATTAATTTTACTAACACCCTGTATCTCCGCAACTGGGAGCCTCAGAAGCTTCATGTCAACCTTAAGTTTGACGGCTCATCTGCTCATGTGACACGCCAAGTTTGAAGAAAATATCTCGTATACTTCTAGAAACACTAAGAAATATGTGTATTTTTCTCCAAACTTCTACGCTCTGTATAAAAAAAACTATGGCCCGTAGGAGAAAAAAATATATGAAGAAGTGCACTCTGTATATAAAAAAAGGAACTTTAATTGACCACCCGGTATCAGGTGATCGCTGGAAACCAAAACCATTTTCAAAATGCGCCTCTTGTCGCCTCCCACCACCGTACCAAAAATCAAGGTGATATCGAGCTAGGCTTCGCCCACACACTGCGTAGCCCTATCGGGCGCTCCAGTTTATGCACCTCCATACACTATTATTAATAATAATAATTGTGTCTAATTTTTTAATAAACTGGAGGAAATAACTTAAAATAGTAAAAATTACGAATTCATTACAGCCTTCCGCGTGTATTCCTTGGAATTTAATTGATGTTCCTTCAAGTTTTTTCCGCCTTCTGCAGCACCTACAGGGTGTTTCATCTTAAGTGCGAACACCTCCGTAAAATTTGTATTCTCCATCCGATTTTCTAAAAATAGGCAACAAAAAACTCTACGTTGGTGCAAAATTTCAGGTCTTAATGTCAATTTTCAAGGCCTACTACAATTTTTTTTTTTCTAGTAAAAAATGACGAAAACCATTTAGCGATTTTTTTATTTAAAATCTGACTCCACAGCGTTAATCAGAACAACCTAAAACCCCCGTATGCCGAATTTGAACAAAAAATATACAGGGAGTTCCATTCTGCAGGGAGTCAAAATTGAGCAAAATAGGAATTTTAAAGACATCTGGAGAGTCAAGTGTGCCATGGAATCCCGTCAAAACAGCGGAATGATCAACAGGACTACTCAAAGTGTTGGTATGCAAAGATTCATTACAAAAATGTACACGGTCTTTTTCTCTGGGCGATGTCAAAATGCTGAATTTTTATTAAACTTTATATTGGTCAGGAGTGCTCTGGAATCATTGAATAAATATTAATAAATACAAAAGCAATTTATTTCTTTACATCATCCAACCGACAAATAAAAACAATTCAAATTGTTGGACTTTTATCAATAAAGTCACTGTCTAAGATGATACATTTTCTGTGCGTTTCCTGTTGTGGCACACCAGCCACCTTAACTCATATGGACTTACTGACTGGCAGACTTCTGTATTTTTAGATTTAGTTCGTTTATAGTGTGTGGATATACTCGATTTTTGACCAGTATAAAGTTCCAAAAATTATGTAATTTGAGATGGCACAGATAAGAACACTGTTTATTTTGTATTGGACCTTTGCACACCAACACCTTGAGTGGTCCTGTTCATCATCCAACTGTTTCGAAGTAATTCCATGGCACACTTGACTCGCCAGATGAGTTTAAAATTCCTATTTTGCTCAATTTTCACAGCCTGCAGAATGGAACTCCCTGTATATTTTTTGTTCAAATTTGGTATAGGGGGGTTTTAGGTTGTTCTGATTAACGCTGTGGTGTCAGATTTTAAATGAAAAAATCGCTAAATGGTTTTCGTCATTTTTTACTATAAAAAAAATTGTAGTAGGCCTTGAAAATTGACATTAGGACCTGAAATTTTGGACCAACGTAGAGTTTCTTGTGGCCTATTTTTAGAAAAGAACGCGGCTAAAATCGGATGGAGAATACAAATTTTACGGGGGTGTTCGCACTTAAGATGAAACACCCTGTATATCAGGTGCTCTAGAGTTCGGAAAAAACAATCTTACCTTTGAACGTATGGGTATGGTGACCTACAACAATCCTGTAACTTTGTTGAAAAAGACGAAATAAATTCAAATAAATAATTCCCCAACAAAAAAATATTACCGCATATCATGCAGGTCACAACCGCAAAGGAAAAACTAACTAGGTATAGGTACCTATATTATTTATAACATGAAAAATCTTAGTTCAAGGTCCTAAAAATGTGCATTTCCACTGTCTTCGATAGTCTTGCTGCAACCAGGAACACAATAGCGTGAAACCGATGGCAATAAAAACAAAATACTTACAAAATAAATATAAATATAGAATTCGTTCAAATTAATAATCAGATCTGGGCGAATAATAAATGTAAGTCATGATCTCTATTCATACCTTAGAATAAAGAACCTCAGCAAGAAGCAAACCGGGGCAGTCTCTGCATATGGCAGGATGCCGTAGTAGGTACACAATTTTATTTGCGTGTATTCAAACGTTTCGAAAATATTTAAAGAAAACCATCTTTAGAACTCATTTTAAGCTATATTGTATGAAGTTGTCTTCATAAAATCGCCTCAGCAACCGCCTATGAAAATATTTACATGCGGATTTGGAACTTGAACACCCTGTATAATATACTACACCCTAGAAACAAAACACTTTTTTAACGATATTAAACCACGCCTGGTAATAGTAGTAAAAAGGGATGAAAAAGACAGATACTCGTAGATATTGTAGTAAAAACAAGTGACTGCATGCTCGCCTAATATATCAACAATACTTGCACGGGTTACACTGTTCGACGGCCGGCCACTTTTGTGCAACGAAATGAGGTGAATAGCCGTGCCACAATTTAACAGATCTTAGGATATACTTGCGTAAATAGTTATAATCGATATGGCTCTTTAGAGAACTTTTGACAATATTATATGGTGCATTAACCTTTGCGTTGTGTTTGACGACAACCTTAAAAAACCTTAAAAGTGAAATATTATGTTGCTTGTAGAATATATGTATATTTTTGAAAACTGCGTGACGCTTATGTCCTATACTCTTTTTGTGGCGCCAATTAGAGTTTTTTTTATGTTATTTCAAGTGACTTTACAAATAATATACCCAACCAGACCTACCCGTGGCGACGCTACATAGCTAGACAAAGCTCACCTTGACTCTCAGCCATTGTTGAATTTTTGCATAAAATTCTATATAAAAACTAACAACCAAATTAAAATACCATTAGCTGAAGTTAGTATCGAGGCCTAAGAATTATTTAAGACGTTACAATTTATCTCTTCATTTGTTTTCGTTCCAAAGTTCAAGTTTGAAAGTTCAAAGTCCCAAAAAACACGTCAGTGCAAAATTTCAGTTCAATAGCTTGATTATTTTGGTTGATATTACCTAGCCATAATTCAATTTCAAAAAAAGGCACCTCCCTTTTGTTTGTTTTTAAATTAAATTTGCTTTTATATCAAACATATACATGCCAAACTTGAACGTTTAAATTAAATATGACACAAGAAAAGTCACATTGGGCCTATTCCAACAGAAATCACAAAACAGTCAGTGTCAATCTAAACTGGTTTTGACTGTTTCCCACACCTTCCTTGTCATTTGATTGATCAGATCGAGGCTCAGACCAATTGGGAACTTTCTGTTGAAATAAACCCATTATTTTAGTCCGAGGAATTCTAGTCAATCATTTTTGTAACACTTTATATAACTGCTACCTACAATAACCTTGCGAAAAGATCATTTTGGTTGTTCCCTGTTCCGCTAAGTCAGTTTTGCTAGAGAAATTTATTAGGTATTTGCCAATTTCACAAAAAGAGGATTAGATATAAAAACAGTGTCTATAGCTTCCTTAAAATTCAAAGAATTTTAAACGTTAAAAGGCAAAGTCTATGAAAATACCAGCATTTACTTAATTTGGCCTAGGACACAGCAGCCTACTTGTCAAAGTAGGTACAGGGTATTTCCGTAAGATTTCACCCCATTAATTTTGGTGTTTTTCTCCAAAAATTTACGTCATAAATTACCGTTAACTATCGTTTCTTCCAAGGAATCCAATACCGCTAAGAAAAAGAAAATTGGATGACAAACAAAAAGTTGTAGACAAAAAAATGTTTTTAATAATACAAAACAAAATGAATTATCATTATTTATTGGGAAGTTCAAGGGGCAAACATAAATTTCTGCTTTTTCAGTATGGCATCCGGTTCGACCGGAAATTAATATTTTTTCTTGAAAATTTTGAATTGTCCGATTTTGCCAAATTTATGTCACATAGTAAATTAAACGAAAACATACTTAGAATTTAATTTTGGCATCTCTAACCGTTTTCCAGATTTTAATACTTTCTTGGTTATATTTCCTACATCCTTATAATATGAATAATTTAAGTCCAACCATGGGCCACATGCCCAAAGCAGAATGAAATTTTTGATTTAAAACTATAGTTGTAAGGTGTTATAGTGATAGAGAGATAATATACATGATCTTTTTTGGTGTATTCGTGGGTTGAGGTTGTAATAGAAGGATATATTTTAAATGAAAAAATTGCAAAAGCAATTTTAACAAATCTATTCATTATGATTTTGATTTAAGCATTTAATCAGTGTCTATAGAAACCTTTCTATGGTCACTGATTTAATTCTGTCTTGAGCACTGCAGGCTGCGGTTCAGCCCTGCTTGGTTTGAAACTGATTTGTGACATAATTTATTTTCGAAAAATCATGAATGCCTTGTAAATTTTGAAAAAACTAATTTTTTACACCAGCAAAGTGGCCTTTTTGTAGAAAATAATATACAGGAACCTTGTTCGGAATGAAAAACTAAATAAATTTGCAAAACTTCAAAAGTACCTTATGCCTACTTTGATTTTTTTACCTTTTTTAACTTTTTAAAAGTGCCTTTTCTGTTGCTTTCACGTCAAAATATTATTAAGTGAACTTGGTCATAATGAAAAACTGCATAGGTGGGAACAATTTCAAAAGCCTAAGCCTACAGGCCTATTTTTATGCGTTCTGTTTTTTACCAGAGAAAACACATAGTAGACCTAGGCTTTTGAAATTTTGACGTGAAAGCTACAGAAAGGGTACTTTTCTATAAAAGTAGGAAAAAGTAAAAAATTCAAAGTAGACCTAAACTTCTCAGTTTTTCATTCCAAACAAGTTTCCTTAATAACATATTGTCGTAAAACCTACAAAAAAGCACTTGACTGGCGTGAAAAATTAGTTTTTTTCAAAATTTCCAAGGCAAACGTGATATTTTGAAAGTAAAATTATGTCACAAATTAGTTTCAAATCAAGCAGGACTGAACCCCAAAACGTCAAATTTGAACTCGAAATTTGTTTATCATTTATGTAAGAGTCGTCCAAACAATCCTGGGACACGCTGTATAATAAGGAGTATAAGGCCAAAAAAGTATTAGAATCTCGAAAGCGGGTAGAGATATCAGAAAATTAATTTCTATCTTTTCGATAGGAAATTTAATAAACATTTTCAATAATAATTAAATCATTTCCGGTTTAACAGGAATGCTACATCGAAAAGCAGATATATTTATTTGTTGTCGCTTTTACCCCTTATAAATAAATAATCATCCTTCATTTTTATTTTTTGCGAAGAGTCAGTTTTTTGGCGATAACTTTTTGTTTGTCGTCTAATGTTCTTTAAATTTTTGGTTTGAAAATTACTCACAAAATCGAGTTTATTACATTAACTGGGGCACCCTGTATCTACACCTTCACTTATAATAAATCGAAGTTTTACAACGCGTATAAGAAGAAATGTTCTATTGATAAGACAACACCTATCGCAAATTCCCCCTTAGCTCCTATAGGTACGCGCTATCGCGCACCTGAGTCACCCACCAGTTCTCCGTCTTGTGGAACCCAAAATCGAAAAATCCCCCTCCTCGTGAGAGGACCTTAGCAAAACATCTCGTCCTCGCCTAGCTGACGGTAGGCCTAAATGCTGCTCTCGCAGAGCATAGCGGTAGCTTCGTTGGCGGGACTCGAATTTTTTGAGAGTAGCTCAATTGTCTCGAGTTAAAGTGATACACGCTGTAGATATATCAAAAATTAGTAGGCAATGACAGGAAAACTTTAAGTATTAGCGCTATTTGTTGCTGATATCCAATTTAGTGTTTCACAAGACTCTTGCAAATTTCTTGTTCTTGTCTTGTTCTTGCTGCAAGAACAAGACAAGACTTTTAAATTTCTTGTCTTGCTTTGCAAGACAAGACAAGAAATCATTCAGCAAGACTCTTGCAATTTTGCAAGAAATCTTGATAAAAGCAAGTCTTGCAAAAATCACTAGGTATCTGTAATTTCTGTAAAACTTTAATAAGAGAAATAATTAATGTATGTGATAATATTGATTTTTAAAAAATAGGCATAAATAAAAAAATGGTTATTTAAGAAATTACTGTATCTACAGGGTGTCCCAGGATAAGTGAGCCAATAGGTGTAAAAGACAAAAAAATTTCGAGTTCAAATTTGTTCGCTTGAGTTTCTGTCCTGCTTGATTGGAAACTAATTTCTAGCATATTTTCTTTTTTGAAAAATCAAGATGGCGTCGGCAGCGACTATTTACTTATTTTCATTGCAGGTGAAGTGCCTTTTCCTTTAAAGATAGCGAAAAATTTTATTAAGAAAAGTTGTTCACAATTAAAAATAACCCCCGGGTACCCCCGGGAAAGATCGGCCTACTTTATTTTTCCCACTTTTTTCTTATTCTAGCGCGCTAAAGGAGCTTTTAAATACAAAGTATCGAAAAATTTTATAAGAAAAAGTTGTATAGAATTAAAAGTTATCCCTGCGTACAACATTTTGAGAAAATCAGCCTACTTTATTTTGTTCATTTTTTAAAAACAAAGTAGTCCGATCTTTCCGAAATTTGGTACCCGGGGGTAATTTTTCATTGCGAACAACTTTTCTTTATAAAATTTTTTGCTATCTTTAAAGGAAAAGGCACTTCACCTAGCAATGAGACCCACAGGGCTACTATTATTGTCACGTGAACTTGTATTTTAATACTTAATTTTTCCACGTTTCTGAATAGGCTGCCAATGATAAATGTGAAAAGTTCTTGTCATAAAACTGCTGAAGAAAAGATGGCATACCGTTTGCGCATGTCCAAGTACACTTTACATCGAATAAATCGTTTAAATGATTAAATAACGTTCAATTTAAACTGTACTTCGACATGCGCAAACGGTATGCCATCCTTTTTTCAGCAGTTTCATAACAAGAACTTGCATACCTTCTTCTCAGTGGAAGCCTGTTCAGAAACGTGGAAAAATTAATTATTAAAATACAAGTTTAAGTGACAATAATAGCCTTTTGGGCCCACGCTAACGGTAAGCCTATGGATTTCTGAGGAATTTTCTATTTTGAACTTCTTTGTAAAACACATGGCAGCCTGACTAAAATCATATCAAAACGCAATTTTTTGAATAAATGAAAACTCAGTTTTTCATATGAAGAAGCCAGGATAACTATCTGATTCATACCTTATAATTGCGAGAATATACGCAACATAATGCATAAGGCATACTGAGTAAAAAATCACGTCCAAAAATCTGTCACTATCTCCCGGTCTAATATCCTTTATCAAAAATATATACCCACCGAGCTTATGAACTTTTTGACAGAACTCTTGAACGTGCTGAGCGATTTTTATTCCGTTTTCACCATCATAGTCAGCGGAAAAATTACTAAGTACTATAGTTTGCCTATGTAACTCCAATAATAACGAAGTAATAGTGCCGACTTAAATTTGAGCAAAAATAAAATTCTGAAATTGCTACGTGATAAATACCTGTAGGATATACCTGTGAGATTTACATTTATACATGTTAAGGTAGTTTGATATTCTTTATCATAGGCGTTCAAAATGGGGGGCAAGGGGTTAATAATACCCCAAATTTTTGTTATGTGCTTTTTTTCATGCTTTCTTCTTACAGGTATCTTACATAACAAATTTCAGAATTTTTCCTTCGCTCGTTCTGGAAATATTTAGAAAAAAACATTTACGAAACTGTCCATTTCGGGAGCTATAGCCCCCTTAGGGGACATTTTTGAGGTAATATCTATAGGAGCTTTTTTCTTTTTTTAATATGCATTTTTGTAGCAGACTACAAAAAAATTTCAGAATGATTTTACTCGAAAACGGTGCAAATTATCGAAATTCCACAAGAGCGCCTTTCTTTCGTAGAATATCATAAAATTTTGTAATTTTGCAAGAAATCAGAAAAAGCATGCACACAAAATTTTGGATATTTTCAACCGCTTGACCCCCATTCATGACGCCTATGATCTAAATTTAAAATCTCACAGATACATAACCGTTTGCGAAACTGTCCATATCGGGGGCTATAGCCCCCTTATGGGGCATTTTTGAGACCATGTTTATGGAAACTTTTTCATTTTTTTGGGTCGCAGAACGCGCTGGTAAACAAAGAATATTTTTTTATAAAAATAAAAAACGTTGAAATGCAAAAGTCTAACAACTCACTACAATCTAGGATTGCAAACAAACTGAGTTCATTTCGCCGATTATATTTATATATTTGACAGGTAGGCACATTTTCAATGAGATACAATAAATCGGAGTTTTACAAAGCGCGTGAAAAAGTCCTGCTGAGGCAACACCGATTGCAAAATGTCTATTCCGCATTAGCTCCTAGACGCGCTATCGCAGCTGAGTCACCCACCAGTTCCTTCTGCTCCTTGCGGAAGTCAAAACCGAAAAATCCCCGCTCCTCGTGGGAGGACCTCAGCCTACCAGATTTCGCCTCCACCCGCGCCGGTCTCAGTCTCATCTCATTTCTGCGTAGGCGCGCCGACCGGACAGGTGCCCGCCGATGGTAGCGGGACGCTAGCGAGCCACCCAGCCGTCCCTCACGATGGTGGTGCGACCGTGGCGGCTGCTCCGGAAGGCGCTCCCGGTGCTCGAGTGGTCCAGGAACTACGGCGCCCAGGCGGCAGTGGCCGACCTCATCGCCGGAGTGACGGTGGGCCTGACGCTGATCCCGCAGAGCATAGCGGTAGCTTCGTTGGCGGGACTGGAACCACAGGTACATAATAGATATATTGCTTTACATAGGCGGTTCTGGACCTTTTGTTTTGGGGGGGCTTAAGCCCCTGGACCCTGGCATATAGCTAAGGTGACCATATTTTTGATTATACAAAAGGAATTTTGTTAACAAGTAACGGGATTGTTTCGCATAACAAAATATACTTACATATATGACATAAGTACTTACTATAAAAAACCTAATATTGATTCATAAAAAATACTACCTACCTACTTTTAATAATTTAACAAAAAAAAGTGCAAAAATCATAAGTAAAATCCTGGACAAAATTAACGCAACATCATAAATGTGCCACTTATTTGATGCTATTTTTTTTCTGAATTTATTCATTGTAGGTTGGTTCCTTGACAATGTCATAGTTTTCGCTGTTTATGATAAAAAGTTCATTTTCGATTTATACCGGGTGTAACAAAAATGTTATGTTTTTTCCGAAAATTCGTATCACCCTGTAGAGTATACTAGCAACCGAAACATATAGCAGTTGACATTAGACGGTAGGTCCATCTTTCTTCAACATTTTATTTTTTGGTTTACTTCATTATCTCTGTTATTAAAGGAGATACACTGTTTTATATCGTAACATGTTTTTATAGACTTTATTATTCAACACAGTCATTGTTGAATGTTTTCAAGTAGGCTATGGAACTTTTCTGACATTTCAAGCGATGTGTCAACAGATGCTGTGTTTTAAAGTCACAAAGGTCAAATAAAATTCGCCATACCGATAAAAACTGTTCAGAAACTGCTTATTAAACGTTCGTTTCATATGCCCAGTTGCCCGACGAGTGTTTTAAAATTGAAAAATGAATCGACCAAAAAATTTATCGGCAGAAGAAGCAGTAAGAGCTTTAACTTTGGTGGATGAAGGCCAGTGGCGGCCCGTGGGTTTTGGCAGCGGGTGGGCAAGGTGACACCCCCCCCCCCCCGCAAAAAATAGGGAAATAGGGACATGTTACTCTAGTTAGTCAATTTACTTTTGGAATCGGAAACTCGTTAAGTACGCCGTAAACTGACTTAGGTAGGTACCTATCTATCGCAAACTTTCCAAAAATAAACAGTTCAGCAAGAACCAACGAGAAGGTCAGAGTGTTTTCACATATTAAAGCGCCGATTTAACAAAAAATTTACTATATCACCTGTACCTGTGATACCTGTACTGTTATTGTTGTTATTACTGCTTACCAGCAGCCCCTGCACCTGCAGAATAGTTGCCTCGACTGCTTGGTCTTGGTCGCACCCCCGGCACTCCATTATCTCGATCGCGCAAAAATAGTAGCACCTACGAAAACGACTCCGTAAAACTGAATTAGAATTAAGTTATCATTAGCACGCGGCCACGCGGCCTGGAGCCCGAAGAGAGAGAGATAGCAATAACAACAAGTGCATGCATCGCATCATCTGCATGACAAGGAAGTCGAAGTCGGACGTTCCTCCCCCAGCGTTCAAAAAATGGGCTCGCCGGCGCGCCCGAGCCTCCTTGCCCAACTTCCCTATGCCTGACTGCCTGGCTCAACGGCGCCTATCCCGGCCGGAAAATCTAAAATTCAGTTTGCTGTTTGTTTTGTAATGTACCTAATAAACTAATAAGATTTGAGATTTGAAAAAAAAAACAAAGGAACGTACGTTACTAGTTACTAAGTACTTTCAGATTTGATTGATAAATGATAAATGGTAAGTATAAAGTAGGTATAAGTATAACTTTTTTACAATTCGAATGTAGATCTAAATCGGTTTTCGTTTTCTCTTTGCCCTTTACATTCATTCTAATTCTAATTTATTGAAAATTGGACCGATTATGCGATTGTGATTAATTAACTGAACGTGAACGTGAATATACACGTATACTTTACATACCTTACCGAAATAAAAACGTAGTTAGCAACTGACTGTTAGTTACTAATAGTAATAGTTACACACTTACATAGACATGGATTCATTTTTCCTGAATTTTCGCGACTTAATTTACCTATGTAAATGCGTTTTGACTCTGCAGACAAACGGCAGCGTTCGGTCGCCGCTTCCGGCCGCTCGTCTGGTGGGCCGGCTGGAGTCCCGCCCACCCAAATAACATTTAAATGCAGAGTATGCGTAACCTACGTTTATATCTTCGCGCAGCTCGGGCGCGTAGCTCTCGTCGCAGACGTATAGCTTGGCTAATAAGGCTAAGATTCGCCCGGTACGGGCTGGCCCATCGGCATCTGCATCGGCTGGGAGAGCCGCGCACCGCAGTTTGGGAAATTCCATCGCGCCCTCCCATAATAATTACCAAATTCAAACATTTTGAAGCTATAGCTATATGTCGCAGGCTTATTGTAAAATCAGTCTTATTATATATTATAATACGCCTAGGCTTTTTTAGTACGACTAGGCGCATTGTAATACTACTCAAATAATTAAGAATCTCACAATTTGACTGAGAATTTTAGGCGTATTATAATACGCCTGCCGCTTCTTACGTTGGGTGGGCACTGCCCACCCTGCCCATTGCCACGAGCCGCCACTGATGAAGGCTATTCGATGTGTCATGTTGCTAATGTGATATACTCAAATTATTTTAAGAAGTCCTTACTGAGACTGTCAATTGGTAATTTCGATATCCTAAGTTGGCACCAATGCAGCAAAAACTGCAACCGGGTCATAAGTTCAGGTCAGTAACTAGCCCATTTGCACTAATAACACAAAAAGTAACAGGAACAAGAACAACACAGATAATGGTAAAACTCACGAAACGTAGAAAACCCCCGAATATTTTCATTGCCGAATGTTTGAACCAGTTTGAACGATCTGGAAAACCTTCACTGTCACTTTGACACACCGAAGCTAAATTTGCCTGAGTCCGCTCATAGACGCTGCCAAAAGCAGCTGATTATTATAAAATACCAAAATGAAAAATGTTTCCATGACGTTTGAAATTATTATTAAAATGAGCTCTTTTTTTCGTATCACTTGGGTAACTTTTCACATCATAAATCAATGTGTGACGTCATTAACTGGTTGAGACACATATACCAATGTTATACCAGAGTTATACCCATGGTTAACAGAAAATTCCTAGGGATTTTGTGGAGAATGTCATCTGACAAAATCGGGACTTCTTACAGTAATCGGGGTATAGGAAGACATCGTTCGACTATAAGTCGTAATTTTGAATTACAAATGGTTTCTAGATGGAAAAACTGTATGACAGCACCTGTCAGCAGTTTTTTCGAGTTTACCCGCGGCAAAACGTGACAGCTGTGGTATAATAGGTAGTATGTTTTGTAAGCTATATGTGTATGCAGAATTCTGTTACTCATGAACTAGTCTTGTCAAATACCATTCGGGCAAGTAATATTTTTTTAACTAAATGCATTCGTGCAGGTGCAAAAATCCTCGTCTTCGACTCGGATTTTTGTTGCCACCAGCACTCATACTTCTTGTTAAAATATTACTTAGCAACGTGTTTTTTCGATTTTTTTTCGGAAAAATTAGATGGCCTTATGATATTACTTACGAAAGAAATGTTAATGTTAAAAATGTTTGACCCCAGTGGGAGCTCCAACCTAATGATTGATGATCCAGCCTGTTAATGATTTATACCAATGAACTCAGTTCAAATCCCTACTAAATTAAAAATAATAATCGTTCTAAGTTGTGTCAGTAGGTAGCGGTTTGGTAGCGAAGAACAAATTTGGGGGGGCTATTTCAAGAAGCCCCCACCTAGAACCGCCTATGTTGCTTGATTCCTTACGTGTGAAAAGTGAAAAAAATTATGGGTATATTTTTGTTTGGAATATATGGACATACGATTTTAACAAAGAAAGATTTTTTTAGTGCCGGTAATCATAAATAATAAAGGATGTTTCATTTTTTTGTTCAATTGATATCTTTTACCTGATATGCCACTAAAACATCCTTTAAAAAATTTTAATATGCGGCATGTTCCCGGATAAGTGTCGAGAATAATACTAGGTACAAGCAAAAAAATAAAGTTGAACAATGATATTCTGGGAATAACTTCTGCTTGGTATCAAGCGTGTTTTTGGGTTAGTTTTAAAAAATCGCCATGAATAAGCCACCTTAATTTTCCCTACAGTACAGAAATTTCTGCGAAAGTTTTAAAACTTGCTATTTCCCAAGATATAATTTAATATCACTAACTTTATCATTCTGTTAATTTTTTATTTCTAAATATCATATATTTATTTTTCAAAAAAAAAATAATTTTTCAGTACTAAATTGATGCCAAAACAATAATAAATTAAAATATAAAACTATTTCACGTATCTAACCAAAATCCACCACTTTTTTACCACGTTTTCTCGCTTTCTTATCTGCCAAAATTTTTTTTTTCTAATATAATATCTAGTAGGCCATGCCATTTTTCAAAAATCCACAAGGCGCATTAAATTGAGAATTGCAGTTTTGTGGGCCCAGTTTAACGCGCCTTGTGGATTTTTGAAAAAAGTTGTGGCTTACTAGATATTTGAAAAAAAACGAAATTTTGGCGATTTATTCTAATCCATCTAACTTCCATGTGTAAATATCAAAATTGGAGGGAATGGGCTCGTATACTTCGGACAAAAATATTATTTTTTTATCTATCGGTAGAAAATGAGAAAAAAATCGACCCTTGTCTTTCATTTTTTTCATATTTGCTTAAGATTTGCTGTAATTTTATAAATAATACTTTCCCGCCAAAGGTTGTGACTTAGTTGCCCTTCCTTATACAAGGGGTATTTCATAAATTTTACTGGAATTCTGATATAGTTTGTTAGCATATTATGGTATTATTAAATACCTGTTGTAACTTTTATTAAAAGAATTTATTATTGTTAATATCTTTCAATATAATTTCAATGCAGATCATGGTAATTAACAAAAATATTATCATTAAATTAATACATGGTGTGTTGTGTGTTCGTTTATTAAACTCTGGGGGACCTCGGAGGATCGGCCATGCTGCGGCTTTCCCGCCGCGATGTTCGCCCGCTTCGCGGCCTCACGTCCGCCCGCGCGGGATTCGCCGTCCAAATCGAAGCCGTGGGTTTACGTCCCTGCCCGCTCCTCTCCGGTCTCTCTGCTATGATTGTAGAACGTTTCTTCTTTTTAGGTTCTGAATATTTGTCATTAACAAAAAGAAAATGAAAATATCACTTTCGACATGAATTATTATTCAAACTTTACTATAAAAAGGTAACCAATTAGGGAAAGTTTATTGAGCAATAATTTACAATACAACTTAACTATTTAACTTAAATATATTTCATAAAATTAAAGGCCTCACACAATAACCATTATGTGATCTAAAAGGTATATTAATTGATAGTTTACCCTCGAATGTATATAGATCGTTGCAAATTCTCGAATTCGTCTTATTATCCTCTCTACATGAATTGGAAGGGAAGCAATAATTCGTTTGCTTTTTATGTAGCGCTGAGGCACAACTTCCTTTTTCAAGATAATCTTGCTTCCCACAGTTTTGAAGAACATCCAATTCTTACCATCAGGCTCAAGCAGCTAAAAAAAGAAAAATGTATCTTAGTATTCTCATACAAAAATTATTGCAATAAAAGTTGCTCGAGTAGGTAAGTAAGAACTTAAATATGAAATAAAATTTTGAATTTACAATGAAAAGAATTGATTTACGAGTACAATAATATAAACTATATATACTTTATACTTAATATTATTATAAACTTTTAATCTCTATATGTAATAAAAATTATTAAGAGGGGTTATTTTGAGGTTTATTACATTCAGGTAGATGTAGTCTTATAACCCCAAGACAGTAAGTATTAAAAAAAGAAGTAAAAGTGCTTCAAACTATCTATAACAGATAATATGTACTTACGTTGAAATTGTCTTCGCAACAATACAAAAACGTTTTCTTCATTGGAAGGCCAACTGTTTCCAACCACCGTTTTCGGCGAATTTCGTCGGTGTCGATGAAAATAATTTTCCAGAGTTTCTGCTGGAGTTTTCACAAGAGGCAACGAACAACCTCCATGACTATTATAACGACGCGCAAACTAGTAAATAACTATTTTCTGCTAACGCATTGCGCAAACTGCTGATAATCTTCGCAGGTAGAAACGTTTTCAGACAACTATTGATAGTTTGATAGCGGTTGTATTTATAAAGGTTAACAGGCCATGTCAGGTTATTTTATTTGACGGAAGACGAAGAGGGGAGAAGGCGACGTTGCCGGTTCTTAAATTAATGCTAAGTACGTCACAGCCATTTCATTACGTATTCAACTCAATTTTGCAACTAAACTACCTCAAAAAAATTTTTTCTTTAGTGTTTCCGGACGTTTAAAGGCGATATCTAGCCATTTCAAAAATAAAAAAAATTTGGTATACGAGCCCATTGTGTCCCCAATGCGGTTATCATGTCCTACTTTCCGCGACAGCTGCCATTTTCGAGATATGACACAAACTTGTGTTTTTGTTTTAATGAAAACCATATTAGTTATTTTCATTATTTTTCTGAGTGACCATATTGAGTATCAGTGGCGCACCCGGCGGGGGGGGGGGGGGGGGGGGCAGGGGACCTCGGCCCGCCCAGACCTCTCATATTTTTAAAAAAATTCGAGGGTGGTATCGTAGATGTATATACTGTCCTCTGTGCTCTGTGCGACTCTCGACAATTATTTTCCCAATCCGAGACCTGGCCTGGAAATTTCTTTTTCTTGAAATGGGCAGTGAAGTGTCCCAAAATCGTCATTAAAAGCTGAGAAATCGGCACTGAAGTAGCCCATTATTGCACGATTTTTTCAATAAGTAGGCCTTGGCGAGATATAAACTTCAAACGTCAGACGTGGAGCCATCGCCCGTCAAAAGTGACCAAATATTCAAAACCCGGCCAATATAGCCCATTTAACTTTTCGTACACATTGCGAAATTGTTACCTATAGCACCGCAATCTTTCAGTATAAATATTTTAGTAGGTTTGAATATCAATAGATTTGTTATGGAGGCAGCACAATAGGCAGCAGTTTGGATTTTCTGTCAGAAAGTGCCGTGTCTCGTCATACTTGACCTAGGTAGAGCATTCGTCAAAGTCAAGCATTTAAAAAAATATATAATATGTACCTCGGCACTGAAGTTCTTTTTATGACTCATGTGGTTTATTTGCCTCAGCTAGAGGCCTCGGCAACTAAATTCCACATGAGTCATAAAAAGTTGAACTTCAGTGCCTTATGGTACATAAATAACTATTAATCATAAACTATTTTGTATGCAATACGTCAAACTTTTTAAATTGCCCCTCCCCCAATCATATTTTCTGGGTGCGCCACTGTTGAGTATTATAGTTGTGGAGAGCTCTAAAAATGCCTGATTTTTTGAAACCATGGCCAACTATGGTTTCCATTTCAAAAAACACAAGTTTGTGTCATATATCGAAAATGGCAACTGTCACGGAAAGTAGGACATGATAGCCGCATTGGGGACACAATTCCCTCCAACTTTGGTATTTACACTTTTATCAAAATTCAGAAACAACGAAGCTATATGGATTAGAATAAATAGCCAATTTTTATTTTTTTTTCAAAATATCTAGTAAGCCATGACTTTTTCAAAAATCCACAAGACGCATTAAATTGAGCCCACAAAACTGCAATTATTCTTACCCCATTTAACCTTCCTTCTATCTCTGCTAGTTTCCGAGATCTCCATACTGATCATAAAAAAAACTCACCCTGTATATACCTACAGTGACCGGCAAAAAGTACCTACACACATCAGAAAATTTTATTCTCGATAAAAGTTTGTGCATTCCTGCAAACTCAAAACTCAGTTTTCAAAATTTGAATATTTCATTTCGTATACGGGGGAGGTTTGAAAATATGAAAAAAGCTCAAGAGCAAAACACCGTTATTTTTAGTTTTATAGAAAATATATATTACGAAAAGTTGTTTAGAATAAAAGGTATGCCCAAAAATGAAGTTTCAAGTTTGTATTCCATAAAACACTTTTTCGGATTTTTTTATGATTTACCCCGTATAGAAAATAAAACCACTTTATTTTATAACGCCTCATCCGGAAACAGCAATGATTCGTCCTGAAAAACTTCATTTTAGGTACTTGTAACAAAAATAACTATTTAAAGCAAGAAATATCCTTAAGTAAAATCCCAGGACAAGCTTTTGTGAAAATCCGGACAAAATCCGGACATCACAATTATTGTCTTTGTATTTTTTGAGTTAAAAAAATATATTTTTTTAATTTTTTATTTTTATTTTTGACAAAGTAACAATTTTCCCATTATCTACTGGTTGACTGATGCTGGTTCCCATTTTCTTTTTACCAATAAAACAGGGCCCAAGGACAAAAAAAAATTATTCACAAAAACTTGTATTTTATTTAAAAAAGTTAAATTTTCTGGCAAAAGCAGAAAATCGCAAAACTCTGAACATCCCATATTTTTTAAATTAAGTTATAAGTAGTCTTAAGTATTCCTTTCACAGAAGATAAAAGCAGCCTATTTCTTTCTTTGGTCGTCCACTGGACAGCAATAAGTAAAAATGAGGAACGATCAGACAAAACCAAACAAGTCAATTTTTTGTCAAAAATGAGTTAGTGATTGATCCTTATTGCTTTTCATTAGATAAATCCAATGTTGGAATCAGTTTGAAGCAAAACCGTTTAAATCCTATTTAAAATCTCCCTAAAATCAGACCGATCAAGCAAAACCAGATAAATCCATAAAATAAAATTCCATAGGAATTGTTCAAGCAAAACGGGATAAATCCATCCGCGAGTGTATAGTATTTAGATTACTCTATCCGTGATATTTTGCATATACATAATGTATTTTCGGCTTTAACTTACCAAGGTCGGGTGTTATGAAAAAATGTAGTGGGGGATAATGTTTTTAGTTTAGTATGTGGACGCTGTGTGAGACCGAACTCATTGTGTACTTCCTTGAATATACGCTTTTATACGTTTTCTTACGTTTATACGTTAATATTATTATTATCTTTGGCGACTACCTTCATTGAAATAAACACTTTTACATTATAAAATTAAATATTTATCTTCAACTCAAGCAAAATCAGACAATTCCATTTTGTACTTAGTAATAAATTTTATGTTAATTATTATGAAATAAAAACGAAAATATTGTCTACGAAGTCTATAATATCATATCTTTCACGTACACTACAATTTTTTTAGTTAAAGTTAATATATAACATATATAATATAAATATATTAAAAATCGTTATGTCGAAAATTGAGAATCTAGTGTAACTTGTAACAACTTTCCTTCATATCATTTTCATACCTTCGAAAATATTAAACTAATCCCTCAAACTTTCTATGGCCCATCTCGTTTTGAGAACAAGCGGGGGTTATTTCCGGAAAATCATCCGATATGTTAAAATATTTGAGAGAGGAGATAATCTAGAAATAATAACTGACGACTTGATGAGATTTTGCCAAGATTAAATACTTAACAGTATTGAGGACAAAAAACAAATTATATATACCTAGAGTAACCCAAATCCAAGAAATTATCACTCCATCCAAATGGAGACATATCTTCTTCTCATACCTAATCAAAACACAATACTAACTATAGTACTTAAATATGGGAAACTAGGTAAATTCTGATAATCCGTATAGTTGACTCCACTACTTGTTTACTGCACTTATACATTATCCTCCAATTTACCATAAAAACCTATTTTAAATATACCTACAAGTTTTTTTACAGTTTCTTGGTTTTGGGTAGGTAATCCCACATTCTCTTATTATGTTTTGAAAGACACTTGATGTACCTTACTACTGATTTACTAGATTACATTTCAGGTTTAAAATAAGTAACTTAAAATAATTTCTTAATATGCAGGGTGGCTTATAATGTGGCTCACTCAAAATATCTCAGCAATTTTTTGACAGAACAAATCGGTGGTGGGTGCGATCGATGCCTTTGGTGCGATCGATAGCAATTTCTGGCGGCCTTTTTTTGTCAAACCATTGATTAAGGTCAAACGTAATAGCGTTGACTGACGTATTTATACAGACTTCTCACGGCTATAGCTTTATGTCCTGGAAAACAGATGGCTCTGATGCGGCTAACAATGTATTCTGCATTGTATTTTATCTCCGGAAAGCGCATGGTGAGCCAAAAATGTGTCAGACGTAACAGCCGTGAGAGCAGTCTTTAATAATATACCCCGATTACTGTAAGAAGTCAGATGACATTCTCCACAAAATCCCTAGGAATTTTCTGTTAACCATGGGTATAGCATTGGTATAATGTGTCTCAACCAGTTAATGACGTCTCTCATTGATTTATGATGTGAAAAGTTGCCCAAGTGATACGAAAAAAAGAACATAATAAAATAATAACCCTATTGCAATCAGGTTTATGCCTCTACAAATAAAAATAACTACGACTTAATAATAATTTCAAACGTCATGGAAACACTTTCATTTTGGTATTTTGGTATAATCAGCTACTCGCGGCTGCGTCTGTGGTGCGACTGGTGCGTACTCAGGCAAATTTTATTTCGGTGTTGTGAAGTGACCGTGAAGGTTTTCCGGATCGTTCAAAAGGGTTCAAACTTTGGGCATTGAAAATATTCGCGGGTTTTCTACGTTTCGTGAGTTTTTCCGTTATCTGTGTTGTTCTTGTTCGTGTTATTAGTAGTTATTCATTGTGCAAATGAGCTCGTTACTGACCTGAACTTATGACCCGGTTGCTGCATTAATGCCAACTTAGGATGGCGAAATTACCAATTGACAGTCCCAGTAAGGACTTCTTAAAATAATTTGACTATATATCAGTAATGTTTTTGACTGGAACTGGCAAGCAGTGACAGGAAAATGAAAACCCGCCTTCCTGATAAATTTTTCAATTGGCCTGTGTGGCGCAGTGGTAGGGCGTCCGTCTCGCACGCGAGAAGCTCGGTTCGATCCCTATTAAAATCAAACTTTTTTTTAAATTTTTATATAATCTGTAAATTGTATATTTATCCCAATAGATGTACTGAGTGTATGTAATTTCAATAAAACTTTTTTATCTTTAATTTTCAATAATATTTTCTCAAAATTAGAAAAAAATATTATGTAGGTACATAACATGTTAGGAAATATACGTCCGATTTTCAGTAACTCACATGATCTTGCGGGAACTCGCTTCGCTCGTCTCGCAAAAATCCAACCGCTCGTTACGCAAAATCAGACTTTTCCTAACTGGTTACGTAATAGCTATTACAGACATATGGCACCCACATTTGGCATTCAGTTAGTACCTTTGTAGCAGCGACAAGTTACAAGTAAAGACGTACAGATGCTATCAAATGGAAACAATTTTCTGTAGTTATGGAAGGCATTTAGAGATGGCGGCAGTGTTGTTGCCTTCCACTACAACTTCGCGCTAATGGTTAACACTAACTTAATACAAGAACTTAGTTTTGACGATTTGAAAAATAGAAAGTTTATTATTTATTTTTAAATATGATTTTGAAATTTGAATATATTTTTTCTTTGTTTATAACGTGAGTATATTTTATTTATTTGTTGTTTGTATTTTTTATTATTATATTTTTTGACATTAAAATTCTTATTATTACGTTAATACTTGGGTAAATTCCTGACAAAAAACTTGAGCGTGGCACCGAAAAATTTATCGCCTGCAGCGCATTGGCGGCGACGCTTTCGCGAGGGGCGGCAGAATTAACTTTTGCACGGGGCGGCAAAATTCCTGGAGCCGGCCTTGTAAATAACAATATTTATTAAAACCGCGCGCAGAAGTATGTTCGCATTTTTACAGTGTCAGTGAAGTTCACATCATACGGGGAAATATTTATTATCTAATAATGATTTGTTTTGAAATTTAACTTTAGTGTCAATTCTTGCTTTAAAGTGACCACGTTTTGAGTGGTCACGTGACTTTCGCTATCTGTAAATAATACATTTTTTAGAATACATATATCGCTTACAATGAGCCTGTTTGATTTTCAAGTTTCACTACAAGAATTTGTTTCTTTTTCAAGTGTACGACATTGCGATTTCTGAATATCTATAGGAAAATTCTAAAACATTTAAAAACTTGCAATTTACTAAAAACTATTATATATCGCTAGCTTTATCATTTTTATGCAAAGTCGATACCGTTAAACATTTTTTAATATATAAATTTATTTTTATTAAATTTTCCAGTACTATAAATTGACAAGATCATGGTAAATTAAAATATCATCAAACTATTTCACGTAAGTATCTAGCCAAAATTCACCACTTTTTTACTTTTCAGTTAAAATAGGCCAGGGTAGATAATTTTTGAGAACAAAAAAATCTAGAACAGCATGACACCCATTGGAAAAGGAAGAAAATATAGCAAAAATAACAGAAAAAATAATTTAAGGGCGATTTGAGGTATGGGGGTTGGTGATCTTTTAGGGGTGGAAAACGGTTTATCACGATTTCCGGTAAAACTGCAACTCCTCTCGAAGTTGCAGGTAATAAAAAGATCTACAACTGTCGTATTTACACTTTTTTTCACAGAACCTCAAAATATCCGCGAAAATTATCTTTTTTTTTAATTAAATACAGGGCCGCATTAGAAAGAAGTGAGGGAAAAAAGGAATTTTCAGTATAATTATTGTCTCAAAACATTTTAAAAATATTTCGTGTCATTTCATGTATTTGGAATGAAATGTCTTTTCAAAATCTGCAAAAAAAATTAAGTGGACGATGGTTTCTCAAAAAACAAAATGTTGTAGAACAAATCTAAAAACGCCATCTTAAAGCCCCTTAAAAAGTGACATAAGAAAGTGTTTTTCTTTTTTACCTATCTGTGATAACAACTTAAATTAAAATCTAAAATACAAAATTTAACTTTTTCAAAATAACTCAGAAACGAAAAGAGATATTAGAAATCTGTTTATACCGTTTAACCGTTGCCCCTATCTCTCACCGTTTGCAATATCCCCATGCTGTTCATTCTTATCCGGGACACAGTGTATATCGATTTGCAATTTCTTGGTTTATCTATATAACATGGAATCTTAAATTTTTCAAGTAATTAAAGTGTAAATTTCATTAAATAGCGTAAAATTTTAAACAATGATTTAAAAAAAATTCCAAATCGATTTTTTTCGTTTTTTGCATTTTCTCAGAAAAATTTCCATAGTGTTGTATATTTTTTTTACACCATCAGAAAGTAGAGGTTTCAACGAACAAAAAGCGAACCGAGTTTTTTTAAAAAGTAGCTTTTTTGACTGGGCATTTTAGATTGAAAATGAGGTTACTTTTCCGGTTAAAATGAAAGAAAGGGCTAGAAATAAATATTTTGATTCGAAAAAATTACAGGACATAAGAAGGTAAGTTTCCACCAAATTTTGTGGAAAAAAAAATTATGTTTGTGTGAGATAAAAATTAAAAGCCAAAAAATCGTTTATTGCGATTATGTTATGTGAAAAAAGTGTAAATACAAAAGTTGTATATCTTTTTATTGTCTATAACTTTGCCATTTAACTATTTTCGATAGGAGTTGCAGTTTTGCCGGAAATCGTGATAAACCGTTTTCCACCCCTAAAAGATCACCCCCTACAACCCCCATACCTCAAATCGCCCTTAAATTATTTTTTCTGTCATTTTTGCTATATTTACTTAATTTTCCAACGGATTTCATACTGTTCTAAATTTTTTTAACTTTTTGCCATTTTCAAAGGCTAGGCCCTGGCCTAAAATGCAACGATCAACTATCAAACATAACACAATACTTTTTCGTAAAATTATTACTTTATAATTACCTTCCATTGATCTACCATTGATGACATGAATAAATCAGATTATTAAATTACAGAAATTAAACGCACTTTGCATGAAGCACGACAAAATGTTTAATCTTCAAAAATGTGTTTGCTTTTTAAAATATGCACCTAAAACGATATTTAGCTAAGAAAATGCATTTAAACTAGGGGAGGGGTGCACCGAATAGTAAAATGTGGTTTATTGGCCGAATACCGAATATTCGACCTAGCCTCTTCTCCATACCGAATATTCGGCAAACTATTCGGCATACTATTCGGCCGAATATTCGGTTAATCCTACAAATTTGTAGAATTTCTTATCAAAACGATTTTTAAAAGCCTCTATTAGATAATTGAACACTAAACCCATATATCAATGTAAAAGAAGATCCTAATTAGACAAGGAAATTAAGGATAATGCTACAGAAGATTCGAAAAACGTGGGCCGTATGCAATAGATAATAGCACGCAGACCCATATAGCTTAGCGAAGCTATGTAGGTCTGTGATAATAGTAAGAAGTATTGCAGAGTAGCTGTCTTTGAGAAAACATTTGCAGTTCAATACAATAGTGTTAGTGTTAGTGACATAAAATAAATAAATAAATAAATAAATACCCTCTTTATTTTCCAAACGAACACACAAAAGCATTATGGAAAACGTCATATTATTATACACATTAAAATATACATAGGTATACAAACATACACCAAGTGTAACATATTAAAAATACGAGTAAAAAAACCTATCAAAATACATCCTTTATTTTAAGAAATTCACTTAGGCTATACACACTGTGTCTCAACAAATAGGATCTTAACCGTCGTCGAAAAATATTTATGTCAGGTGAGCTTACAATCTCCAAATTCAATCTGTTGAACAGTTTAGTACCCAGAAAGATTGGAGATTGACGCCCTATTCGGTAGCGAAAGAAAAGAGTTCGGAGCAAACCCTGGGTTCTCGTATTCAAACTGTCAGAGTTAGCCAGAAAAGTATCTCTATTTTCAAATATGTAAGAACAAAGTCCACTAATCAGAAGTGAAGGGAGCGTCAGGATGTCAAGCTTCTTGAAAATATCTCTACAGGATTTTCTTGGAGAAGCACCCACAATACATCTTAATATTCTTTTTTGACATATGAAAACATTTTCAGCAAAAGAGGAAGATCCCCAAAAACATACGCCATATCTTAACCGTGATTCTATATGGGCATAGTAAACTGACACCAATTGATTAACTGTTAAAACTTCTCTTAAGTTTCTAATTAGATAGCACATGGAATTAAGCTTTGTGACCAAATATTCACAGTGCAGCTTCCAGTTTAGGTTTTCATCTATAATAACACCAAGAAATTTAGTAGATCTAATTCTATCAATGTTAGTACCATTTATACTTAGTTTATAATCTAAATTTGATTTATTATTATAATTGTGAAACGAACTATAATTTGTTTTTGAGCTGTTAATATATAGGGAGTTCAAACTGAACCATCTATACAACGAATCCAAATTAGTGTTACCTCTAAATTCAAGTTCATTTTTATTTTTTGCCGAAACAACAAACAACATAGTGACTTAAGTGCACGCGTCAAATTATACGTATGTTGCATGCGCCCCATGTTTTTCAATCTTTATGGGGCTAAGACAAATTATTTTATACTTTATAGTCCGTTTTTTATATTATTACATTATCTTATATAACTTTTAGTCCTTTTCAAAAACGTAGCATATTAAAAAATATATTTAAATTTTATTGTTTTCTGCTTTTTAGGAGAACAAAAAAGGAGTTAATAAAAACGTGGTAATAAACTCTATTATTATATTTATTGTGTTAATAAAAAAACTCAAAATTGTCATAATTACTATAGGTGACTAACTTCAAAACTGATATCCATTCATGATAACAAACCAGTTCTGTTTTGAAATGCTGCAATTCTGCAATGCTGCAAAGTTACGTAAAAAAATAGTATTATCTAGTTATACTTTTGCTTCGTATCATCACATGCAAATGTCTGTAGAAAATTGCAGAACAGCATTCCCTCCAATTGTTCCATTTACTAAAACAGTTTGAAACGTTCGGACCATTATTTTGTTTTTAGTATGGACTGTATGCGTCATTATGCGGAGGCATCGTCTACATGGTCTTTGGAACGATTGCCGAACTAAATATCGCCCCCACGGCTTTGATTTCCCTGCTCACGTTCACGTATACTCACAATAACAGCTTCGGAAACGTCGCTGGAGCCATTTTGCTCTGCTTCCTCAGCGGAGTCTTCGAATTGCTATGTGGCGTCTTGCGTCTAGGTGAGTATAGAATAGTTCTATAGATAAAAGGGTCATAAGTCATAACGGGGTTGCATGGATAGCAACACTAGCCCTAGTAGGAGGCCCTAATATAGGCTCAAGACGAATTTCAAATTTGCTTAATGGTGTTTATTTTGTAGCCGTTGGCACTCTTAAACAATGAGGAATACTTTTAGATCCTGTCTTTAAAAACAATTAGAAAAACCAAGAACCTTGAAAAATTGACCAATAACGACGCGTGTCAATAGTTTATTAATTATTTTCAAAACGTGTTTAAATTGGAATTGGAATTTGAATTGATAAATAGTATGGAAGTATTCTAGAGAGAGGAACTGGCAGCCAAACTTGAGTAAGTGAAACAACTCAAACAACAAGTAAATCAGCTGATGGATGAACAAACCACATAGCAATTACAAGAAAACGTAGGACGTCATTTTCCTTCTGTCGTTTGTATCAGTCGCAACGGTTTTTTCGTGGCTTTTTCTTTATTAAATTCAATTTATTATATTTATTTAAAATAAAATATAATTGTTTTCTGCATAATTTTCTAAATGAGTATATTCAAAATGCTGTTGGAAAATATGCCCATCGAATTCGTCCATTAGGTGACATCAAAGCGTCTTTTGTCTTATTTATTGCAAAGTTGATAGGTATCTCGCTCTAGAGATGTTGGCTGCCCAAAATGCAGTGTATTTGTCCCTTATGCAACTTCCATACTATTTATCAATTCGATGGGTAATGGGTATAATATTTAGTCCCATATGTGACAGTATAAATCAAGGCGCAATGGGAAATAGGTAGTGCTAATTTTCTGTGCTCTTAGACTTGATCCTTTTGGACCTTACTCCGCTACTCATTCTACAAACATAAACAAAAGTAAACTAAATATCAACAGGCAAAAGGTAAAAAATTTCAAATATTTATTTTTTTTAACACAATACTTATTAAACAGTCGATAATAAAAAACTAAAGCAACTTAAATTTATCATTATTAACATGAATCGGTTTGTACAAAAATTAGTGAAATGGTTCTAAAATTTCGGTCCCACAGCACTGACCTGCCCAAATTCTTTGTCTACTTAAGAAAACAACAAATAAAAAGTTGGCGTACCTGGTAAATCAGAATGAAGATAAATAGTTACGATATATTATACAGGGTGATTCAGTTTTATTCTGGGACACAGGTGATAGAAAACCAAAAAAGTAACCTTCTTGTATAAACTACGGAGCGCTATATAGCACTCCGTAGTATAAAATATATCTTTTTAAGGCCTTATAAAAATGTTACATGGTGTTACAGTAGGAAAAAATATGTGGGCTTTATTGAATATTTACCAAACTATAGTTGAGATATTTAAGTCATATTTGGTGCACGTCATCGGCGTGGGTTAGCAGAAAACCTGTTAATATCAAACACTTTGAACAAGCAACGACGGGGAAGTGGGTAATTATAGTGAAATCGAGCGATCCGTACGCCTGGCGTAAATAAAACCACGTGTTCAATGACGATCCGCGATTGGTCGGTAGGCTATAAAATTTCACCCGACTCGGCAACAGGGACGTGCTCGATCGCAAAAGTGTAGATATTCGGTTTTATCTTGTTGTTTTCAGCTATTTAGACACTGCCACAAATAATTGTATCGATGTTTTGAACCATTTTAATTAAGCCAATAATTCTTGTCCGAAATATTTTGATGTACACAATTGTAAAACTAAAATTAAATAAAAGTCGTACCTCCGTGCAGCTATGCCAGCTATGACGGATATTTCAACGCACGTGCTCTTGTTTACGCCAGGCGTAAGAGTTGCTCGATTTTAGTATAGTACAATTGTTTTTAGAAAATAAATGAATTACCCTGTATACCAATAAAATGTATTCAATTTCATATGTAAATTTTACTTGTAAACAAAAACGTTCTCCTAGATTTTTTTTATGAGTCATGGTTTCATAGCAAATTTAAGTTTTTCCGATAGTTTTTCGCTCTATAAGTAAAACTCAAAGTAGAAAAAATGAGTTTCTTACTTTAAATACAGTAACTTTTCCCAATAAACTTACCTATTCAAAGTTTCACTTTGCAAGATAGAGAGCGTAATATTAATTTTATCTTCCTTGAATGTTTTAGACCCAGAATAAAACTGAATCACCCTGTATATTAATATATTACTATTTTACAAGTGGAGAAAATAATAACTCCAGACAATTTATTATTTTTTGGCGGGTTGCTCTGTTCTCAATTTTTTTCTGTAATATAGCCAGTTATCATTTTGAGTACTTCCAAAAGTGACAAAAATAGGTATATTATTATCATTTTAGGTTGTTTACAGTATATATAATATATGCAAACATGGAAAACATCCGATTTTCTTATTTGATGGGTCGAGATTCACCTAAAGCACTTTTCGAATTTTGACTGCAATTTACAAATGCATAAATTAAATTAAAAGTCATATCAAGTTTAATGTATTTCACTTAACAATTATTGCGTTTAAAGTAATTGTCACGAATGCCATTTAAACAAATTTATTTTTAAATTAATTGATGCAAATTGCAGTAAAAATCAAAACAATATCTTTTTTGGAAATTCGGGGAGATAAAGTGACAAAAAAACTGTTTAGACTAGAATGTAGTTATGTCTTTTGTAGTACCTACTACGAAAAGTTGAGAATCCATTAAAAAATATGAATAATTATTGTCTCACGTATTTGAGTCACAATCCATTGCGGACAACATTTCTTAACAACCTTAATTTTGTTCCACGTCTGAATCTGCATTAATAATAATAATTCTCAATCTCACAATAATCCAAACTATACAAGTAGGTGCTGCAACCTCAGAATTAAACACACGTTTTCGCAGGGGAGGCATTTTTCTTGAATTTTAAATTATTTTATTTGGTATTTTTTATTTAGGTTTCCTAGTAGACTTTGTGTCTACACCAGTAGTCGCTGCGTTCACCTCGGCTGGTGCCATACTAATTGCAACTGCTCAAGTAAAGAACCTATTCGGCATGAATTTCCAAGCTGATGAATTCGCAGATACGTGGATGAAGGTTTTCCATCATTTCGGCGATTTACAGAAGATGGATACAATATTGGGATTCAGTTGCTGCGCTGTCTTACTTTGCATGGAGGTAAAACAATTTTTTTATCATTAATAGGTAATATTTTTTCTAGTACCTAGACTCTTATAAAAGCAAGTTGGCGAAATAAAAAAAAATGTTTAATGCCAATATTGCCAATAATTATTACAATACACGCTTGCCTGTGCAATCTTAAACAATTATTAATATTGTATAATACAGAGGTGTGCTGACTAAATTAAACTCTAGAGTCGATGAGCTAAATATTACTTACTTCATAACATTTTCAATGCACAAACGTACGATTTTTTTTATTGCTTCCAAACCGTTTTCAAAACAGCAAAATAGAACTGACAACCAGCCTTCAAATATAAATAATAATTGTTTCTCGCGTAGTTCAAAATGGTTTCAGCTTGCTTTTGTATATAATTAAAATGACTGTGGAAAAAATATTGTACCTAACTCGTGTGCAAAGTGCCTTAAGCGCACCTGAATAATATTTTGACTCGACCTTCGGTTTCTTCAAGATAGTGTCATTCCCGTGCGCTAAAGGCTCTAGACTTTGCTAGTTGCATCAATTATTATACTATTATGGATTACATTAAGAAGTGTTTTTTCTTCAGAAAATAAAAACTTACACGGACGACAAATCTTCAGTAATAAAAAAGGTACTGTGGTATATCTCATTGTCTAGAAACGCAATCGTTGTACTACTATGTGCCGCATTAGCCTACTATTTGGATTGGCGTGGTCAACATCCATTTTCTCTCACGTGTAAGTACCTACAGTATTAAAATCTTACCTAGATATTAACATTTTGGTGGAGTAACGCATGAGATTAGATACGAAGGCGTAGAAGGGCCACACTACTTTATAACTATTCACACTTTAATATAATGTATTGAGGGGTGCTGAATCTAGTGTAGTGCACAGATTTTTTTCTAAAAAAAATGGTTAATGTGATTTATTAATATTGCTCTTAGAAAGTGGCAAAAATAATAGGAAGGGTTCATTTACATTGATTACTTTATATTATAGACATAAAATATACAAATATCAAATATCTAAATATATCGACATGTAAAAGTGTATTTTACACTATGATTCACAATACAAAAGTTAGGTAATGTACTAGATTTAGTTCCGAATTTTGAAACGCAATAGATTTTACATGAGGCTACTAAATATCAATCAAATTTTCCAGCTGATTTGCCAGCCGGTTGGCCGGAAATTTCACCGCCGCCATTCGTCGGAGAAAACAAAAACGGCACTACTATCACTTTTATACACATGGTGCACGAGTTGGGATTTGGCATCTTCGTCCTCCCGTTTGTTTCCATCGTAGCCAATCTTGGCATAGCTAAAACTTTTGGTAAGTTGGCGAAGCAATGAACCACTTCGGTCTTCTTTTACAACTTGCGTTTTTATTTCTGCAGCCAAAGGAAAGACGATCGATGCATCCCAAGAAATGGTCGCTTTAGGAATGTGTAATATAGTAGGTTCGTTTTTTCGAGGGTATCCTATCAATGCGACTTTCTCCACTGCCGCTGTTGGAAGTGCTACAGGTATCAAGAGTCCCTTTGCAGGAATATACATAAGTATGTAAAAACATGATCAAAATTAAGGTATTTATATCCAGTGCATTCAAATTTTCTAGCCCCAAAATTTCCCCGAAAGATTTTGACGATGATCGTTAATCAAAGTGATAAAGTTACCTATACCTGAGATAATCTGAAAATACACTTTATCCCAGTTATTAATAATTATAGCACCCGCCGGGCACCCTGCACAGAGAGATTGGCCCACGAGAGATTTTATGCCCCTTAGCTTTTTTATTTTTAGACCCAGAAAAAATGGTAAATACAAAAGTTGTGGGAAATTTTCATAATACATCATAGAGTATTTATTCATGTTAATACTTTAACTTTATTCGTTTCTAAAACGTGTCATAGGTAGGCTCCTTAAATTGACAGGCAATTTATTATAAAATTTAAGTCCCCAGTAGTTGACACCCATAATATCACTGTTAATGTAGTCTATTATAATCAATTTGTAAATTGTTGCATTGACATGTACGGTATAGCCAGTGCGGTGAGTTACAAAAAGATGTGTAATTTTATGTACATTTACGTACACAATAAACTGTAATATATAAACATCCAACTTAATAGTAGTCTCTCGCACATCCTCACATGTTAACCTAGGAATGATCTATTACCAATGCCAAGAACTTCACTGAATCTGGATTTTTGTGATCGAGAGTAATTCTGTCGGTAAATATTATATTCTCAGTTAGTTTTAACCAGTGTTTCTTAATGGGACACCCAGTATATTTAGTTCATTTTGAAATCTGCTCGGCACGATGATTATAGACCAAGAGCTGGCCTCAAAAAAGTGCAAGAGTTTTCGGAAGGTTGATATAAGATTGTATTTTAGTGATAGAGAGCCATACTGTAGAGTGTAGAGTCAGCACTTCCGCGGTCGGGACACCTAGTGCCCGGAAGGGTGTAAAATTAATTAACATCCATAAACTGTTTTCGGAAATATCAAAATTCGTATATATTTATGTATTTAGTGAATTTATTATTATTTTGCTCTATATTACATTCAGTAATTTCATATAAATTTTGAGCTTCCGGAAAACAGTTTAGGGATACTAATTAATTTTAAACCTTTCCGAGTGCCCCAGCGCCTGCGATGTCGTCCCGACCGCTGAAGTGCCTTACTCTGTGGCCTTAATCTGAAAATGTCAACCTTCCGAAAACTCTCGCACTTTTTTGACGCCGGCTCTCCGACTATTACAATGACATTTTCTCATTATCTTTTTCGTTTTTGAAATATTCCAATTTAAACAAAACTTATTTAACTTCAATTTGTGGACTTGTGGACTGTTAGGAGCTTTTAAGATTTTCCTAAAATTCTTATCTTATTTCGGGAATATATGTAAAATCTGAAAAGCTCTTCACATTTTGGAATTCTATTGTTATTCTCTTGGTTACATAAGATTGCATCAATTATCTGTATTTATCGCGACATCCACAAATTCAAATTAAATATATTAAATATAAAATTTGAAAAGGAATGTTTCATATTATTTCTAAAAAACCTTACATTCAATTAATTGCTTTTCCCAGAACTTTCGTATTTACCATTTTTTCTGGGTCAAAAGTTAAGGGTGTAGAATCTCTCGTAGGCCATCCTATGCAGGGTGATTCCCCCCCCCCCAAGAGCAACACCCCCTAATTTCTTTATAGGTATTTTCTTTATATCAGTTAGTAGGTAGTATTTCTATTATAATAACAACGCGCCAAATTTCCTTTTTCTGAAACCTAGCGCTTCGTCCTGATTAGAAGTACATCATTATAAATATGTGGTGTACCTAGTCCAACTGTTTGGACGATATTAGAGAATAAATTTTAGAAATTTTAATATCGAAAACAGGAGTAGCCATGGAAGTTTGATGGAAATTTGATACAAAATGAACAGAAATAAATGACTCTTGTTTTTAAAATATTCATTACAAAAACATCTAGAATACAGGGTGTCCCGAAATTAGCCTGCCATAATTTACCAGCGTGTTCTACGACCTAAAAAAAAAGAAAAAGTTGGCCTCAAAAATGCCCCCTAATGGGGCTATAGCCCCCAAAAGTTGAAGGTATTCTACGAAGAAAAGGTGCTCTTGTTGAACTTCGATAGCATGCATCATTTTCGAGTAAACTCGTTTTGAAACTTTTTTGCAGAGTGCCATGAAAATGCCTATTAGAAATTAGCCTGCCATAATTTACCACCAGGTTTTTTTATACAAAAAATGAAAAAAGTTCCTATAAACATGGCCTCAAAAAAGTCCCCTAAGGGGGCTATAGCCCTCAAAATGGACGGTTTTTTCTGAATATTTCCAGATCGAACAAAAATGAAATTCTGAAATTTGGTATGTGATATACCTGCGAGAATTGACGTTTACCGAGGTAGAGATAGTTTGACATTCTTCATCATAGGCGTCCCAAATAAGGGGGGTCAAGGGGTTAAAAATGTCTCAATTTTTTTTTTCATGATTTATTCTACCAGGTGTGTCACATACCAAATTTCAGAATTTTATCTTTGCTCGTTCAGGAAATATTTAGAAAAAACCGTTTGCCAAAGTGTCCATTTCGGGAGCTATAGCCCTCTTAGGGGGCATTTTTGAGGCCATGTTTATAGGAACTTTTTCATTTTCTTCGGTCGCAGAACCCGCTGTTCCAATAAATGAGTAAGTATTTCTCATATTTTTCTTCTCAGAAGTAATGATAAATCTTAAAATATTGTTATTTGACAATAAGAGAGAATAAACATAGGTACAGGGTGTCCGCGCTAGTCTCCCAGTACCTCCATAACTTTTTATTTTTTTGTAATAGAATAAATAGTTTGAGATAAAAGTTGTAGGACATTTTATGAAGTTTTCTGGGATAGTAAGAAATTTTATACAGGAGTTTCGCAAAATGACAAATCAAACTTATGTTTTTAAAACATTGAATAGTGCTCGTCAATGCAATCAAAATTATATAAAACTTTGTATCATATTTTTCTGTCTTTGAAATATTCCGTTTTCAAATTGATACTAAATTTATTTAACTTGAATTTGTGGATCTCGTGATGTATTCGATAGACGATCAATGCAACAACAAAAAATATGTATTTTAACCAAGAGAATATAATAAATAATAATATAAGAAAATTCCAAAATGTTTATGAGCATTTACGATTTTCATGAAATTCTTATTTTATTTCGAGAATATATGAAATATCAGTGAAATCTGAAAAAGCTCCTAAATATTTTGGAACTTTATTATGCTATTTTCTTGGCTAAAACAAATATTTTTTGTTATTGCATTGATCACCTATCTTTATCACGATATCCACAAATTCAAGTTCAATAAATTTAGTATAAAATTTCAAAAGGAATATTTCAAAAAATGGGAAACTTAATATTACAAAGTTTTATATAATTTTGATTGCCTTGACGAGCAGATTTTAACAATGCAAAAATATACGGGGTGATCCAGTCATTAAAAATTAACCACAGAGGGAAAAAATTGCAAAAAAATCTTTAAAAATTCTAAAGTCAACCAAAAAATATAAAAAATATTTTCAGAAGTGTACCCTTACTTAACGGCACTTTTCTAGTCAGCTGGTAAGCTCTCGCGTCAAGACTGGTGAGCAGTTGCCAGTTGCACAACATATTATAGCGTTGACTGACGTATTAATAAGACTTCTCACTGCTATAGCTTCATGTCCTGGAAAACAGATTGCTCTGATGGCTAACAATGTGTTTTGCATTGTATTTTGTCTCCGGAAAGCGCATGGTGAGTTGAAAAAGTGTCAGGCGTAACAGTCGTGAGCAATCTTTATTACTACGTCAATCAACGATTATAGTCTATCCAAGTTACAGAGGCAGTAGATATAAACAAAGTCACATGACCGCATTGCGATCGATTACTAGGGTCGGACTAATATATGAGATTCTGCAACAAGTCTGCGCGCGTTCCTACCTATGCGGGAAAGAGAAGAGCCGGCCCTGCATTCCACTCGCCGCCTAAGCACTTGAGATTTTACGACGGCCAGACCAATAAGAGAATAGGTCACATCGCAACCACGTGGTGGCCAATGTTTTGATTCACTGTTTCTGTAACTTGGATATAGTAGGTATAGTAAGTTTGTTTTTTACGTTTTCAAAAAAATCTCAAAAAGTGTTGAAGTATTTTCCTGAAGATCGATAATTTTTTATGGTTTTTAAATTTTTAGGGAAACATTTTTCTGCTGTGACGATAAAATAATCATGCGGTCTAAGTTAATTTATTACCTTTTTGACTCGCTTTTTGATTTTCCAATATCAATCCTTTTCTTATTTTGTAAATATTAGCACATAATCAATAGCGCTCAGCAGGTTATATATTCTGTGTGTGATAAGTATATTTAATGTCAAAAAAATGTTTGGGCATCAAATTGGGTACAAAATGTACGAACGCAATAAAACGCACCACCTGTCACTACTGTTTAGAGTTGTGCAAAAATGACACCAATAACTTGACTATACTAAAATCAAATAACTCTTACGCCTGATGTAAACTAGAACGTGTGCGTTGAGATTTCCGCCAGAGCCGCACTGAGGCATGACCTTTATTTAATTTTACTTTTACAATTGTTCACGTCAACATATTTCGGAAAGCATTTATTGGCTTAATTAAAATGAGTCAAAATATCGATAAAATTATTTGTGGCGGTGTCTAAATAGCTGAAAATAACAAGATGAAACCGCATAAAAACGCTTTTGCGATCGAGTACATCCCTGTTGCCAGACGCGCTGATATTTTATGGCCTATTTATTGACCAATCGCCTTATTTCGCGGAACGTCATCGATCACGTGGTTTTTATTTACGCCAGGCGTAAGAGTTACTTGATTTTAGTTATAGTCAGGCTACACACCCAAGTTTAATCTGTTCCTGAGCATCAGAACTTAACCCTTACCCGTTACCCCTAACATATGTATGTAAGAAATCTATAATGATACAGTAATACGCCCACTCTCATATAATAAAACTGCTAATCCAAGAGTGCCTCAGGCCTCAGGGTAGCGTCTTAGGACGAATCCTGTTTGTTTTCTTCATTAATGATATTTTTAAGGTGAAAAATAAGGTTTACTTTGAATTCGAGATACATCTATAATTTATATAAAAGGTTCGGAGCCAAATGTCGTAGTGGAAAGGTTAAATAGTTGTATTTTGCATGTCCTGTTGTATGGTATATTTTATTATTTGTGCTAAGATAATAAAGAGTTACTTACTTATTTACCGCATCGTGCTCGATCTAGGTAGAGCGATATAGAAGGAAAGCAACTTCGCGCGCGGACGCCTCATGGATGGGTTACCTTTTTAAATTATTTTACCTAATAAAACTTATTAACATTTTGTCGTTAAGACTACAATGCCTATTGTCGAAAAACTAAAATTATGTCAGATGTTAGTACGGAAACAAGCAAGGTTGAACCCCAGAATCTCAAATTTCAACTCCTATTTTCTCTTTCACAAGAGTCGTTGCAGCTACCCGCGGACAAACTGTATATCGCTATAAAAAGGAAATAAATGCCTATTTATGGGGACGAAAGTCATTTAGTTCTGTTAACCTGGTAACAAATGTTAAATGTAATTTGGTTTTCCATGGATACCTACTTCTATTTTCCTGCGAAAATTTCAAAAATTTAATCGCTCATATCTTCCAAACGGTTGGAGCAAACTTGTGACGTAATTCTATCGTTGTTGCAGTCGTTTTTAATGCGTTTTGTTAATATAGTACAGGGTCAAATAAATGGAATAATGGATGTATCTTTTTCACCCGTCATAGTGGTGTCGCTATGGAACCCCCTATTTATGCCATTAGATATTTTTGATGTACCTAATGCAGAAATGAACGCTGATCACAAAATTCAAATAAAAAATAGGGGTGTCCCATTTGTCACTATGACTGATGAAAAAATTCAAGGTCACCAAAAAGTTCCAAAAAATAACCAAGAAACTTTTGTACAAGACTTTTTTAAGGTAACAAATAAATAAATTAAAAGTAAAAAAATATTTTTAAAAAAAGCTTTTATTTAAATGCGCTAAAAAGAATAAAATAATCTTTTCTTTTAAAACTTTTACTATCAACTTATAACGTCATTCCACAATTTATATGATATAAAAGCTTGTCGCGAGATTTAAGTAGTGGTATTTACTTAGTTTGAAAACTTAAATCTCGCGACAAGCTTTTATATCATATAAATTGTGGAATGACGTTATAAGTTGATAGTAAAAGTTTTAAAAGAAAAGATTATTTTATTCTTTTTAGCGCATTTAAATAAAAGCTTTTTTTTTAATATTTTTTTACTTTTAATTTATTTTGTAATTTTTAGTTTGGCCAGGTGTCTGAGTCTATTCATCTCAGTTAACGCATCATTGTTGCAAGGTCGTTTGCCGGTTAGTTTAGAACAGTCTAGCTCTTCAATGAGGAGACCTTCTAATGACCATCTTGGGTGTTCCGCCATGTTGGATTTAGAATGACGTCACACATATAATCATGCATTGTCATCCAAATTAAACGTGTGTACAAAATTTCAGCTCGATCGGTTGAAATTTAACTAGTCCGCCATCTTGAGTGTTCCGCCATGTTGGATTTAGAATGACGTCACACATATAATCATGCATTGTCATCCAAATTAAACGTGTGTACAAAATTTCAGCTCGATCGGTTGAAATTTAACTAGTCCGCCATCTTGAGTGTTCCGCCATGTTGGATTTAGAATGACGTCACACATATAATCATGCATTGTCATCCAAATTAAACGTGTGTACAAAATTTCAGCTCGATCGGTTGAAATTTAACTAGTCCGCCATCTTGGGTGATCCGCCATGTTGGATTTAGAATGACGTCACACATATAATCATGCATTGTCATCCAAATTAAACGTGTGTACAAAATTTCAGCTCGATCGGTTGAAGATATCTGCTTCAAAATTGAGTTGCAAGATTCCACCCGAACAAATTACATACATACATACATACATACATACATACATACATTGCAAGTTAAATAAAAGCTTTTAAAAAGACAAATCTCATTATTCCATACATTTGACGGACCGTGTATATAATGTCAAGGCCTAGAATTTTTAGTTCAGCACTGGATATTAAGGAATAGGCAAAAATAGATAAACTAAGTAACCTTTCATATTTCAGCAATCATGGTGATAATGGCCTTCATGTTTCTGACTCCATTTTTCTCTTTTATTCCGAAAACTACTCTGGCTGCCGTAATCATTTGTGCTGTGATATTCATGGTCGAAGTCACCATGACCAAACTCATCTGGAAGACAAACAGTAAATATAATAGGAAATAAATTTCTTATTTAAAATTTAGTTAATAATGTTCTCTTTTTCAGAACTTGATCTGATTCCTTTTATTATCTCATTTTTCTGCTGTTTATTTGTCGGATTGGTGCCTGGAATTTTAATTGGAGTATTAGTAGATATAGCCAAGCTGCTTTATACTACCGCAAGACCAAAAGTGTTAGTGGAAAAAGTCAAAGTAAGTAGCAAGCAAGGAATTAGTGAAGGTACAAATCAAATCTACCTCATTACAAAAGCTGTGTTAATGACAACCGCAACCCCAATCACATGTTGCGTTGTGATTGCTATACAAAAATGCTGTATTCATTTACTCAACTGTTATATCGACAAAATATTCTCTTCATAAAATAATGTAAATAAAATTTGCACAAAAAATATCATTGATTACAAAAAAATAAAAAAATCTGAAATCAGTTGGACAAAATATTTTCAATTAAATAATTGTAATGATTTAGCCAATTATTTAATAAATATAATCAAATTGAAAAAATATATAAAAAAGAATGGATAACTAAAGGTTCGCAAAATCAATATTGATCAAAAACATATTTTATACAAAATATATCCCAATAATATATTATTAGAACATGAATATAACAACAAATGAACTATTTTTATAAAAACAGCTAAATCTTTATTTATTGATATTAAAATTAATTTATTATAAAAAACAAATTGAAAACATAATACCTACTTGTGTTAAAGAATTATGGACATGCTTAAAAAAGAATGCAATGAAGAATCACAGTATAATACGAGTACTATTAAAAATGGGACTGATAATAATTAAACTACTAATGGCAAGATCGTACCTAATACATTTAAAGATTATTTTTCGAAAGTAGGTGAAAATTTGGCATATGATATTAGATTTCAAAATACAGGATGAATCAGAATGTATAGTAAATACTTTAAAGGGGTGTTCGGCAGGTGGTTTTAAGGGGGGTCTTTCATATAAAATTTTTCAATTTGGGCTTTCCTTGCCACGTTATTCGGGTCTACAGGGTGACCCAAAAGTATTTTTTTATTTATATCTCAGTAACGGCGTTACTTAAAATTTTGAAATTTGGTATGTGTTATCTACTTACTGGAAGACGCCTTAGGGTATAGTTTAATCATTTACAAAGTGCTTTCAAAAAGGCTAAAAACTAACAACCCCTATTAATTTTTTTGCTCAAACTTTTTTGAGGTTATCTTTTGGGCCTTGCAGGTCCATCATTTCAGTGTATCTTTTCATTTTGCAACAAAAGTGTAATCTTGTTTCATAACGATAAAATCAACCGTGTTCGTTGAAATTGGCAAAACGTGCCGCAAAACATCTGTTAACTTCAACATTTGAAACATAAAATTTTGACCTACCGCTTTCAAACGTTACACATCGACTGTACATACCATTTAAACTGAGAAAAAAATTCCTATGAACAATGTACCAAAACTTATTAGCTTTCAAAATGGAAAGGATTGAATTAACCAAAATTAACCAATGTTCAATTGGTATTTTTTTCCTTATTTTGAATGTACAGTCGTTCTGTAAAGTTTGAAAGCGGTAGATAAAAATTTTATGTTTCGAATGTTGAAGTTAACAGGTGTTTTGGGGCACGTTTTGCCAATTTCAAAGCAAACGGTTGATTTTTTCGTTATGAAACAAGAGTACACTTTTGTTGCAAAATAAAAAGATACACTGAAATGATGCACCTGCAAGACCAAAAAGATAACCTCAAAAAAGTTTGAGCAAAAAAATTAATAGGGGTTGTTAGTTTTTACCCTTTTTTAGGGCACTGTGTAAATGGATAAACTACCCTAAGGCGTCTTCCAGTAAGTAGATAACACATACCAAATTTCAAATTTTTAAGTAGCGCCGTTATTGAGATATAAATAAAAAAAATACTTTTGGGTCACCCTGTAGACCCAAATAACTTGGCAAGGGAAGCCCAAATTGAAAGAAAGACCCGCCTTAAACCACCTGCCGAACACCCCTTTAATGTATTTACTATACATTCTGACTCACCCTGTATAATAACTGTACTAAAACAGACAATTTAATGAATAGTCCAAATTCATTTTATTTAAATAAAACCGATTCTTACGAAATAAAAAATATAATAGATGGACTATAACCAAATAAATTTCCCTGGCTTAGATTATAAAACGGTGATAAATATGATGTTCACAATTATCGACCAATAACACACTGATTTCATCTTTAGCAAAAATATTTTAATAGATATGTTTTAAAAAACAGAATTTAAAATTACTTAAACATAAACTTTTATCTCGAAAACAATTTGGATTTCTACGGAAAAAAATTGACACATGAAATTTATAGAGCGATTGATAATAAAAATCCATGTATTTGTATTTTTAAGCCTTGAAAAAGCTCTCGATACTGTAGCAAGCAAAATAGCTCCATCAGTCAAGTCGATAAGCCATTTTTAAGGAAAAGAAAATGACGGGCATTGCAAATTTTATGAGCCTTTAATTTTAGTTATATATACAGGGTTATTGGTAATTCGATATGCATTATGCAAAACGAAATAGTTTTTGAGATATTTCAATTTTTCTTTTTTCTCCAAAACGTAGGCCTTAATGTCTTAAAAGTTAGTTACCAAAAAATATACAGAATTTTTTTTAAACTTTTCAACTGGATTACTTGCCCAACACTATGGTCTTATGTTTGGAATGAAAAAAGTCCGGAAACATTTAGGAAAAAATAAGGTATCACAATTTCTAATCGGTTATTTTTTCAAAAATCATCAAGCAAGATGGGTACAAATTTTCTTCAAAACTTCCTTATTGCAATATTTATCCAACAAGGTACAAATGATACCAAAAACCCTTAACACGGTTTTTATTTTTAGATGAACAGTAAAAAACCTATTTGAAAAATAGCCTTTAATTTTTCATTATTTTCATATTAGTACTTAATTATTACAAATCTTGTTCAAAATGAGAACCCCTATTTTGTATACATGCTCGGCAGCGTCTTTTTATTTCCGTCTTCGTTATTCTGGTTGTCAGGGTATTCCGTATGTGTTGGGCAGCGTCGGTTATGTTTTGTGTAAGATCTTCTCGGGTATTGACTGGGGTTGCGTAGACGATCTCTTTCATATGACCCCACACATAATATCCAAGAGGAGTTAAGTCGGGGATTCGCGCTGGCCAAAGTATTGGACCATTGGACCTACCCTTCCAATCCAACGGTTTTCAAAGGAAGTTTTCGGTAAATGTGTGGATGGGACTCATTGGCCGCTATTTAATAGGACCAAATTTTTTTTCAAGACAATTTAAACGGGGAAATGTATTAAATTTTTTAAGGCATGACCTACCGGTGCTTCTAGAAGATGTTCCTCTCGCCGTCAGAGAGCGAATGATATTTCAGAACGGCGGTTGTCCAGCGCATTATCGGCTGAGAGTGCGGGAGTTACTGGATCAACGTTTTCCCAACCGTTGAGTTTGAAGGGCCGGTCCAATACTTTGGCCAGCGCGAAGCCCCGACTTAACTCCTCTTGATTATTATGTGTGAAAGAGATGTGTGAAAGAAATCGTCTACGCCACCCCAGTCAATACCCGAGAAGATCTTACACAAAATATAACCGACGCTGCCCAACACATACGGAATACTCTGACAACCAGAATAACGAAGACGGAAATAAAAAGACGCTGCCGAGCATGTATACAAAATAGGGGTTCTCATTTTGAACAAGATTTGTAATAATTAAGTACTAATATGAAAATAATGAAAAATTAAAGGCTATTTTTCAAATAGGTTTTTTACTGTTCATCTAAAAATAAAAACCGTGTTAAGGGTTTTTGGTATCATTTGTACCTTGTTGGATAAATATTGCAATAAGGAAGTTTTGAAGAAAATTTGTACCCATCTTGCTTGATGATTTTTGTAAAAATAACCGATTAGAAATTGTGATACCTTATTTTTTTAAATATTCTTGACAACTTTTTACTTAAAATTTTCCCATGACCTAAATGTTTCTGGACTTTTTCATTCCAAACATAAGAACATAGTGTTTGGCAAGTAATCCAATTTAAAAGTTTATAAAACGTTCTGTAGATTTTTTGGTAACTAATTTTTAAGACATTAAGGTCTACGTTTTTGAGAAAAATGAAAAATTGAAATATCTCAAAAACTATTACCTCCTCTCCTTCTCCAAAGGAATGTATCGAATTACCAATAGGATGGAATTAAAACGTCACAAAAGTAGGTTTGTTTAGTTGCCTGTATCAATAATGAAATTATATTTACAACTAACTGGAAAAGTTAGTGAATTTGAAAAATAGGGGTATTTTTAAAATACTCATAGATACTAATGATATTGTTTTAAATTATTTTTATTTTATTTATTTATTTAAAAAATTAATAATTTAGTAGCTATTACTTTCAAAATAGTATCCTTAGTATCTATGCATATTTTAAACATATCCTTTTAAATAAATAAACCTTTCAAATGCACTAGCTTTTCCAGCTAGTTGCAAATAAAATTTTATTAATACAGCAGGCACCCAAACATACTCTTGATAAAGCTTTACTTCCAGCCTTAAACAAGAATAACTTTTTTATGTAAAATAATAAATTAGTGAATACACCTTCACTGCATCATCTATATACCTAATATCTCAAAATTTCAAGATTTCTAATTATTGGTAATAGACTGCTTTTTAATTTGTAATTTACGGCAAAGTGTTACCACAAACCTATATACATAGCTGCGAAGTTATATTATAGCTCTGTGTTGTTACATACATATTGCCCAGTTTCAAGTTTGCCTCTGTTTTACATGTTGAATTTCAAAACATTCATACAACCGCATTCAGTAGCAGTTGGTTTTCTATAAAGGTCTTGTAACAACAAACGACATTTACACCATTTATTTTTAATTTAAGTAAGTACCTATAAGCTGAAAATTTTCTCATCTCTAGTAAGGAATAAAAGTGGGAGAAGTCAGAAAAAGTATATATTCATCGTAGAAATCGGTTTACTGTGTTAAAACCTTGGTCTATAAAATACATTAGATATTAGATATATAATGACCGGAAAAGAGGGCAAAATTTAAAATTTGAAACTTTTCTCAGTCATTAATCTAAAGAACATAAGTACCGATGTTAGCCTAATGAAACTTCCACCGAAATGTGTGATGTATAAACCCAAAGTCTATGTATATAGACTTTGGTATAAACCTACTATTTTATTCACAATCGTAGAGTTTTTTTTTAAATATTCACAGAAAGGAATCGTTTGATATTATTTTCGAACATGTACAACATACCTTTCAATCACACTGAGACGCGAAAGAAATGACAGTAGGCGGCGAAAATATAATACCGTGTTGATGTTCGCTTTATTTGGTGTCTCAAAACCAGTGTTTTGATTGGTTTAAGCGCCAAAATGTATGATTTCTGTATTGAAAGTGAATTTATATAAATATGTTGCACCCCTTCAGAAATTAGAGAAATTGCTGACAAAGTTGTTTACCAGAAAATAATAGGTACCTAACTACAATCAGCGCCATCTATTGGTTACTAGAATGTATAGATAATGCACAAGGCTAGAACTATTAAAAGCTAGACAGAAAACACTTCAATAACTTTTCCCCACAGCCCTCTCTCTTTCGAGATGCCCACATGGCAATCACGTTAGAACCTATAGACGTGGATTCCCATTTATAGAATATCTTTTGTTTTGTGTCCAAGATTAACTATATCCCTATACTACTCTATAAGCAAAGATAGAAAAAATCCACCACTGCGACCTTTACCCGTGATAGCCGAAAATATCTTTACCTGTTTAATGGAGCGTTTAGACTGTGATGAGTCCGGCGTTCATCGTTCATCAAAACATACCTGTCCACAGTTTCTGACGTCATTGCTACATGGTGTTTAAATTCCCATTTTTTTTTATTTTAGGTACCTATATTTATTAATGATATTCAAAACGAAATTTGGTACGCACCATGCATTGATGTGAGAAATTTGCAGTTATACCAGTGCAAACCTTAATTTTCCTAGGCCATTTACCTTCATTCCAAATTGGATTTCCTTACAAATTTATCGAATTCCATTTCGTCTTGTGAATTTTTAGTTGGACGCCGGCAATTACTACATAAAAGTCACACCCACTTCTGCCGTGCTGTTTCCTTCGGCAGAGCACGTCAGAGAAAAAATCCTCGGCCACCACAGAGATTTAGGTCACGACGTCGAAACGGTGTTGATAGATTGTCACAGAATGAGCAAGATCGACTACACAGCTGGCAAGGTAAGAAAAAGTCTTAATTAATAATATTCGAATTAACAAAAATATACATTTTAGTGCCTTGGTGACCTTGTGGCAGATCTAAGAAAGATTGGGAGATGGGTGGTGTTTTTATCTCCAAAGAAAAGCGTGTCAAAAGCAATCAAAGTTTTTTGTTCTCCCGAAATGCCTATTTACGAAAATGAAAATGATTTTCAGGATTCTTTACTCGGTGAGTGAAAAATGTTTTGGAAACTATTTCAGATTATAAAATCTATATATTTTTGAATTGTTGTTTTCAAATATAAATTTATATGAAGAGCCTTCGTTTATTTCCAGTGTTTGACGCCAGTGAATATTATTATATTATATCTTAATGACTTTTCGGCCTTGAGAGTCGCTGCTGAGATTCGCAGTGGGTTCTTGATGGCAGTTTTGAATAACTTATATTTTTTCGTTGATTTTTATAATTTTGGGTCAGTTGTTTGAAGGTATATCTACCAATTTCCCTTAGAACCTAGATCGTAGAAAATACTACCGTAGTAGTATTGGGAGGCCTAATAAAATCATGTGATATGAAAAAAAAACTTTTAGTGCCGAGTCGAGCCCTGTACACTGTACATTCTTCTTATAATTTTAAATGTCCTTTTAGCGAACGAATGCTCTTAAAATTTATATCGAACACCGCAACTCCCTTCTTCATACTTCTGAATAGGGGTATTATGTACTAGAAATAATTATTGTTTGTTCTTGCAGAAAGATACCCGCCACCGCCACCACCACTTGTAAATGGCCATACTGTTCTAGAATTGGCTTCACACATGTAAATTCGCCAAATAGTGTTTATTGTTGATTATTTCATATCAATATTTATTTGTTATATCTACAGGGTGTTTCTGTAGATACATTCAGGAAGTTCAGGAGCCGTGATAATATTTTCTAAAATAGGTACCTAAGAAAAAACTTTATCTGTGTTTAGGACTTTACGTCTTGCAAGATCTCGATAGAATAAAACTGTTTATATAACATTTTTCTATATATAAAGCCTTCGTTTCCAAGGTATAAGGCGTCAAAGTCTTTAAAAAGAAGTCGCGGTTTGGCACCTTGTATCTTGGAAACGAAGGCTTTGTATACAAAAATGTGTATAGCACAAAACAGTTTTATTTTATCAAGATCTCGCCGGTGCTAGAGTCCTAAATATAAAAAGCGTATCACCTTATATACAGTACGGTCCAGAAATGGATAGATAGATAAAGGCCTTTTATTAAAGAAAAAGCAATATTTACAATTTTAATTATGATCTGAAGGCGATGTTCAGTTTGGCCTTGCAGAATGCAGGTCTCTCACTGTTCTTCTACCTAACTACAACATACAACAAATACCTACTTCCTTCTTAGTGCTTCTGGGCTGTTGGAAAGGGTTTTATTATGTCGGTAAGTCAGTATGGCTTTTTGGATCATGTACTGAATGCTTTTCACAAAAAAAGAAGATCGGGGTTTAATAAAAATGCATACAAAAAATTAAGTTGCACTTATAGCGTAATATATAAATAAGATCTTTTTACTGAAAAATTGATCAAACATTCACGAAACAAAACATGCCCAACAAATTCCTCAAGGGGCCACTCCCGAATTGTTCTTCATCGGTTAATCTTTATTAAAGGTTCAAGAACTACTTTCTTAGAGCTGTATTATGGAGATAAGACTACACTCCTTTGAATTTCTGAATACTTTTATAAAAACTCCCTGTATATTTAATACATACAAATGTATGTACGTAGGTACCTATGTATAAATAAATGCGTGTACATATCTTAGTTCCCAAAATGTTAATGACAATAGGGATCGTCCAAATTTTGTATAGACTCTACTGTTGCCATTACAAATACCAAATACATAGGTATATCGCTGCAAGCATTTTACTAATTAGGCCAGTCACACTGTGTTTTCGGCAACTGTAACTATTTCAAAAATATAAATGTCATTTGTAAATTTAAGGAAGTCTGCAAAGATTAGATGTAGTAGGGTGGAAGCGTATGAGGGCCGCGAATTTTTTCTTAATTACCAAGTTAGAATTAAGCTTATTTTCTGACTTGTTGAAACCGTATGCAAAAAATCCCGCTACAGCAATTTTCAAACTTTAATTTTGGAGCGAACAGAAATTAAAACAGATAAATTGTAATGTCCTACAATAGGTACTTGGGAATCTTTCATATCAAATTTTATACAAAATATGTGGTGTAGCGTGCGGAAATTTCAACAATGGTTCTGACAATCTATGTGTAGGTTTGTCTATGGTAAAACCAAAGTCTATACAATGTGTCCCGGACAAGAATGAACAGCATGGGGATCTTGCAAACGGTGAGAGATATAACAACGGTTAAATGGGGAAAAAGTTGCTCAATTTTGAGGTCAGTAAAATGGTAGAAACAGATTTCTAATATCTTTTTTCGTTTTTGAAATTTTGCTTTTTCGATTTTATTTTTTTCTGAAGTTGTTATCACAGATAGGAAAAAAAGAAAAACCCTTTCTTATGACTTTTTTAGATTTGTTCCACAACATTTCGTTTTTGAGAAACCATCTTCAACTTTATTTTTTTAAATACGGACCTGGTTTTTTTTCAGATTTTGAAAGCACTTTTCATTGCAAATACCATGATGGATACGAAATATTTTAAAAATATTTTGCGACAATTATACTGAAAATTCCTTTTTTTTTTCGTTCATTTTTTTCTATCGCGGCCTAAATATTAATCACTATTGTCAACAATTTAACTTACAGTTTATTTTCACTTCAAAACTTAGGAGTTTTATGGCAAAGGACAAGGTGTTGGTTTCGTTGCTTCAAAGCCTTCTAGGTGGAGGGTTTTTATTTATTTATTATTATCGTATGTGACTGTTATGTCTTTGCCGTCCTTTTTTAAAAGCTTTTATTTAACTTGCAATGTATGTATGTATGTATGTATGTAATTTGTTCGGGTGGAATCTTGCAACTCAATTTTGAAGCAGATATCTTCAACCGATCGAGCTGAAATTTTGTACACACGTTTAATTTGGATGACAATGCATGATTATATGTGTGACGTCATTCTAAATCCCACATGGCGGATCACCCAAGATGGCGGACTAGTTAAATTTCAACCGATCGAGCTGAAATTTTGTACACACGTTTAATTTGGATGACAATGCATGATTATATGTGTGACGTCATTCTAAATCCAACATGGCGGAACACTCAAGATGGCGGACTAGTTAAATTTCAACCGATCGAGCTGAAATTTTGTACACACGTTTAATTTGGATGACAATGCATGATTATATGTGTGACGTCATTCTAAATCCAACATGGCGGAACACTCAAGATGGCGGACTAGTTAAATTACAACCGATCGAGCTGAAATTTTGTACACACGTTTAATTTGGATGACAATGCATGATTATATGTGTGACGTCATTCTAAATCCAACATGGCGGAACACCCAAGATGGTCATTAGAAGGTCTCCTCATTGAAGAGCTAGACTGTTCTAAACTAACCGGCAAACGACCTTGCAACAATGATGCGTTAACTGAGATGAATAGACTCAGACACCTGGCCAAACTAAAAATTACAAAATAAATTAAAAGTAAAAAAATATTTTTAAAAAAAGCTTTTATTTAAATGCGCTAAAAAGAATAAAATAATCTTTTCTTTTAAAACTTTTACTATCAACTTATAACGTCATTCCACAATTTATATGATATAAAAGCTTGTCGCGAGATTTAAGTTTTCAAACTAAGTAAATACCACTACTTAAATCTCGCGACAAGCTTTTATATCATATAAATTGTGGAATGACGTTATAAGTTGATAGTAAAAGTTTTAAAAGAAAAGATTATTTTATTATTTTTAGCGCATTTAAATAAAAGCTTTTTTTTTAAATATTTTTTTACTTTTAATTTATTTGGTTCTCCGATTGAAAGATAAGTTGTAAATTAAATTGTTGACAATACTGATTAATATTTAGACTTTTATTATTAAATACAGCGCCACATTAGAAAGAAATGAATGGAAAAAAGGAATGTTTCAGTATAATTGTCTCAAAACATTTTAAAATATTTCGGGTCATACATCATGGTATTTGCAATGAAAAGTGCTTTCAAAATCTGCAAAAAAATCCAGGTTCGAATTTAAAAAAAATAAGTTGAAGATGGTTTCTCAAAAACGAAATGTTGAAGTATTTTTCTTTTTCCCATCTGTGATAACAACTTCAGAAAAAAATAAAATCGAATACGCAAAATTTCACTTTTTTCAAAATAACTCAAAAACGAAAAATATATTACAAACCTGTTTGTACCATTTTATTGACCTCAAAATTGCGCAACTTTTTCCCCATTTTACCGTTGTTCTATCTTTCATCAGTTGGAAAATCTTCATGTTGTTCATTCTTATCCGGGACACATTGTACAGGGCGTTTCATTAAGGGTGAAGAGGTACCATATCTCAGGAATTAATAGTCCTGGAGCTTCGGGAAAAAAATCTTCTTAAGTACTTTCCCCATTTAACCTTCCTTCTAGCTCCGCTGGTTTCCGAAATCCCCATGCTAAACATTGAAAAAAAAATTCATGAATATCCAGTCGAATTGAGGTTAGGGTTCGTGAATAAACAAAATTTTTACCGCTGATACCTACATTGGTACAAAGTGAGACACGCTTATACAGGGTGATTCAGTCATCATGTAAAAAATGTAACCACACAATGGGGCGGAGGCATACTAAAAAGTTACGACGTACTTATAACTAGTCCTATTTCCGACGTCAGCTGTTCGGGCGCCACGTACGTCTCTGCTTCCGATCCGGGCTGTGGACCGTATGGCCGCTACCACTGCCGAATTCTCAGATTCCATACCGTTGAGTGATTATTCCGCACTCAACGACCATACTCGCCATACTCGTGCTCGTGCTCCCACATACCTTTGTGTACGACAACGCAGGTAGTATCGGTCAGCTACGCGGAAAAATTGCTACCGGTTCAATCTTATAGAAATATTTATGTAATAGGTAACAGATTAACTTATAGCAAGATGTTTTTAGCGTCACAGCAGAAAAATGTTACCCTAAAAATTAAAAATTTAAAAACCATAAAAAAATTATCGATCTTTTAGGATTTTCACAATATTTCTACATTTTGAGATTTCTGTAAAAACGTAAAAAAAAGTAAATTTACGATATGATAATATGCTGTGCAATTGGCAGCTGCGTACCAGCCTTTACGGGCCAGCTTAAGGTGAATTTACATTATTCACTTTGGATGGACACTACGGATGATTCACCAACAGTAAAAAATGTAAATAATGCATTCATCATCCTTTCATCCAATGTGAACATTCAGGGTGAACAGTGAACGTAGTAGAACCGATTCCTACTTTCTATGAAGTGAATGGATGATTCATCCATAGTGACAAATCTAAAATTGCTTTATAATCTTTCAGTGAACACTGAACAGTGAACACGTGCGCTGAGAGATCTTTTGTTTGAAATTGTATCATTTTGTTCGGTATTTGTGTTAAGTTTTGTTACTTATTTTTGGTAAAATGACTTTTCGATGGAAAGATGAACACGTTTTACGTTTTCTGGAAGTGTATAAAAGTTATAATTGTTTGTGGGATAAATGTACGGGAAAATGCTTACAAATCTTTGTTAAACGATCTCAATTTGACCGACTTAACTGTAGCCTGTAACAGACATAAAAGCAAAAATAAAGACCATTCCTTGTATTCCTGCACTCACAACTTCAGTTGGCGACATTTTGAAAACCGATGAAATAATATAAAACGATGAAAGGTGTAAACTTCTTTGGCTTTCACTGTTCACTTTCATTGCTGGTGAATCATCCGTAGTGTGCATCCAAAGTGAATAATGTAAATTCGCCTCTTATACCAGCTGACTAGGAAAACTTCGTATTAAGCTTTTTTAGCTGTGGTTAATTTTTTTACATCATGACTGAATCACCCTGTATAGGTATAGGTAGGTACTGAGACAATAGAACAATGTCTTACTTTGGACCAGAGATTGTCTCAGTTAGTTCACTGGCGGTATTAAATAAATGATACATTTTACAGGGTTTAAAAAAGTTATATATACGGGTATTCAGTTATGATTACCCCACCTATATTTTATTTTTATCCTATTCATAAATGGTAAAAAGTAAAGTTTTAGGAAAAGTTCTTCTCATCTTTATGCACTTTTTGAATGTCGCGTTTGGGAGATTTGTGCCAAACTTATGGTTTTTAAATGGAAAACCCTGTATATATTCACATACTTGAAGTCTACACTTCTTTCCGATTCCAATTGATATTACAGTGCGTCCCACTTAAGGACTGACCACCCCTGTAAAATTTTTATTTATAGCTCGATTTTCATAAACTTTTTTTTGTTGTATAGAGCTTCAAAAATGGCATCAAACACATAATTCAGGTGCCTCGTGCGTTAAAGTCATGGCCCACTGAGACGGTGTTTTAGTGCTGAAATTTCGAGAAGTACTATTAGGGATTTTTTTAGAGGAAAATTAATGCCAGATTCTTATTCAGCATTGTTCGAAACCCAAACGTACCAATTTGCATTGCCGTAGCTCTACAGGGAGTTTCAAAATTTTTATTGTCACTCTTAAGGGCTGACCACCCCCGTAAAATTTTTATTTATAGTTCGATTTTCACAAACTTTTTTTTGTTGGGTAGAGCTTTAAAAATGGCATTAAATGCATAATTCAGGTGCCTCGTGCGTTAAATTCATGGCCCACTGAGACGGTGTTTTAGTGCTGAAATTTCGAGAAGTACTATTACGGATTTTTTAGAGGAAAATTAATGCCGGTTTCTTGTTTAGCGTTGTCGGAAACCCAAACGTACCAATTTGCATTACCGTAGCTCTACAGGGTGTTCAAAAAAATAAAAGGAAAAGTAAGGTCGGATTCTTATATGCAGTGAGAGGTTCCAAACAAAAACGTACTAATTTGTAATGAATTTTCTTAATTTCTGGTCACTAAAATATTCATGAGGAACTCATATTCTTTCAAAAATTTATTAGCGAACAAAATTTTTATTTAATTTAATATCATCAAATACATGAATAAACAACACAGCATAACATAAACTCAAAATTCAGTCATTTCAATTAGTCCTCCGTTTTCTAATGCAAATGGGTACGTTTGGGTTTCCAACAACGTTGAATAAAAATCTAGCATTAATTTTTCTCTAAAAAAGTCCCTAATAGTAGGTACTTCTCGAAATTTCAGTACTAAAACTTCGTCTCAGTGGGCCATGAATGTAACGCACGAGGCACCTGAATTATGCATTTAATGCCATTATTGCAGCTCTATCCAGCAAAAAAAGTTTATGAAATCGAGCTAAAAATAAAAATTTTACAGGGGTGGTCACTAATTAAGTGGGGCACTAAAAATTTTGAAACACCCTGTAGAGCTATGGTAATGCAAATTGGTACGTTTGGGTTTCGAACAACGCTGAATAAGAATCCGGCATTGATTTTCATCTAAAAAAATCCCTAATAGTACTTTTCGAAATTTCAGCACAAAAACACCGTTTCAGTGGGCCATGAATTTAAGGCACGAGGTACCTGAATTATGCATTTCATGCCATTTTTGAAGCTCTATCCAACAAAAAAAAGTTTATGGAAATCGAGCCATAAATAAAAATTTTACAGGGGTGGTCAGTCCTTAAGTGGGACACACTGTATATATATGACAAATGTTTAATCCAATCAAATGAAAAATACAAGGTGTTATGTTACAAGCATGCCAAACGCGACATTTAATTGTTTTTCTAAGTGCTTAAGATGAGAATAACTTTTTCTAAAACTTTTCTATTTGCCATTTTTCGATAGGGTAAAAACTAAAAAAGTTAAAAGGGGGGGGGGGGGTAATCATAACTGAATACCCCTGAACAAGTATTTATATGTGACAATTACTTTTTTATCTAAATTATTGTCTAAAGTCTAAAGAACAGTTAAAGTTATGCAAGATAAAAAATTTAAAATAATTACCCTTATTCAGGGTGTCCCGAAATGTAACGGACGTTAACCAATTATACGATATTGAATTTTGAGAAAAAAATTCCTAATAAACTGATGCCCAGAAATGCTCAAATAAAATAACCGGGCGTTAGAAGTTAATTTATGAAACGGCATTAACTTGAAATTTGGTACAAAACCTGCGGATATAAAGTTCAATAAAATGAAGCTACCCGCATTTCGTTACCTTCGCCAGTGGCCAGTGGCAGTGGCGTACGGAGAGGTAGAAACACGATTTTTGATAAACCTATAGCATTTTTGGATTGCCCAGTCATTACTCCACAAAAATATCTTTTGTGCTTTTTTCCAAAACTAGTGGATTTTGAACAAACAAGGCAAATATAATTTTCTGCTCAGAAAAGTGATAACTTTCAAAAAAACTCAACTCTGCATTTCAAAAACAACGCATTTTGGGCCTACATTTGTAAGTACCTACCTCGTTGCTCGTTTGATGAAAGAAAATATATTTCGACGGTTTAAGAGGAGTAGGCAATTCTTTATTTAATTGGAAAAATAAGGAATTGTTTTTTTATTAATTTGTCTATTCCTTTCAAACCTTGGCAATCGCTTTTTACCAGGAAAATAGCAGAAAAGGCCTTATAAAAGTAGGCCTTAAAATGCGTTGTTTTCTAAATACAGAGTTGAACGCATTCTCGAAGTTTCACTTTTTTTGGACAGCAACTTGAATATATGTTTTGATTGCTCAAAATTCAGTAGTTTTAGGAAAAACTGACAAGAGAGATTTTTCATCAAAAAGAAGCATGGGTGTAGAAATTATTTTTGAACGAAATTCCGGCAGGTTCATTTTATTTCAATTTATACCCACATGTTGCATACAAAATTTCAAGTGTCAAGTGTCATTCCCGAGATATTATTAAAAACTCGGTTGGAAAAATTAATGTATTAATCATTTCCGGACACCAGTTATTAGACACTTTTTGCTCAAAATTGAATTTCTTATATAAGTTTAACTTATATGGACGTTTTATAATAATTATTATTATTATTTGTATTCTAACCCTAACAATACTGCAAACTAGGAGTACCCCAAAAGCAACCACAGGCTTGTGGGGGGGGAGGTGTGGCAATTACTATTATTAAGAATATGTTTTGCTTGGAATTTCTTTTCTCCACGACCATTCGTGAATGTAAGTATTGTAAAATCATTTTTTAATAATAGAACTTAAAAATTCTCACTCTAGAGCGAGATGATTTATTCTTAAATACTTGCTTCTCGAGTGTCTTGCATGTATTTCCAGGATCTTAATATAATTTTTGTAATCTATTGCACATAAATAAACAATATAATAATAGGGATACTAATATTTCGTACTAATAATAATAAATCATTGCATTATTTTATATATTTTCATTCCATAACAAGACAATGAATGAATATACGCTAATCGAACTAAACACAGCATAGAGTGCCATGGATTTCAAGACTGTCAACCTCGCTGTCAACAATAGCGGCGTGGGGGTGCGCGTCATAATAAGTATTTTCGAACGTGTTTTAAGTTAAATAAAATGAGTGAAAAATCGAGTGATTTTGATATGGAATTTGATAATACTCCACCTGAAATTACATTCACGAATGGTCGTGGAGAAAATACAGTCTGTTACTCGGTTAGAATGAAAAAATTCGATACGAGTGGAAGATTCCGAACGCGAGCGTTATCGAGCGTGAGGAACCACGAGTATCGAATTTTTTCATTGTAACCTCATTACAGAATCTACTATTCGTAAATTTAAACTGCAATTTTGTTCCACAAAGATTCAATTTTTTAAAAATTTCTGACTACCTCCCAACTAAAAAGTTTAGCTTTTTGGGCAAAAGTAAAAAATTGAGAGGAAAGATAACACGTTTTTAAGCAAGCACCCGTCGATAGTCAAGCTAAAACCGGCGCTGTCTACGACTCACTCATCACGAAATATCGGGAACTAAAAAGCTTACAAACTTAAAGTTTGCTAAATTTGCATGCAGACGAAGTCGCAGGCATCAGCTAGTTCTCAATAAATTACAAATCAACGAATCCTATGGAATTATTATGTGATCCAGAATCCCAAGGCATCATCACTCTTGATTAAACTCTATTTCCGACTTTAAATTCAAAATTAAGCCTATTCCGACTTTAAAGTCGGAATTTACAAAAATTGTGGCCCTCCGACGCTTCCGTAATTTTCCATGTAATAAAATTTAAAGTTTATTATAAGTGAACAATAAATACAAAAAAGTACAATAGATATGGAATATAAAACATTAGAATTATTTATTTTAGTCGCTTAAAAACAACAGAAAGTTCGTTGAATTTTAAAAATTGACGAATTGCATAAAAATGGGCTGTTGTGTCAAGCCGTTCTAGATTATCATTGTCGATTGTGATTGTAAAAACCTAAGATGCTTACAGAGATATTTATATTTACTTACCACTTAGTCCTAGTCTTTAAAATGAGATGAGTAGTGATTATACACAGTATTATAATATAAATTGTTAAAAAACTGTTTACTGAATTTGTTTCAATTCATTCCCTTCCTGTAGACTGGAATCTTTTATCAGATACAGAAAAAAAATACTACCAGCATTTCCTAGATCGCGTATAAGTTCATATCTTGCATCTAATTGTCTCTAGGTACATATTGAAGTTTCTTTCTAAGTTTTGATATTTTTGTTGGATATAAAGAGGGATATAAAGTTCTTTGCAGGTGTGCAAAGGTCTGCTGAGGTTGAGATGGCGTCGTAGTGGAATACTTTTAGCCGATGCCGAACTTCTTTTGTCCACTTCAGCCAGTTTCTTCTATGGAAATTCGTTGACCGGAGACAACAATTTCAAACCACAATCTCTGCAACTAAACTGACTGTTGCCAACAACACATCTGTGGAACTTGAGATAGCTTCCAATGTCTAAGGGTGTCTTTGGTTTGATAAAAATATCAACGCCTGCCTTATCAAAATACCTGCTGCTGATGCAGTAAGTAATTGCCCCATACTGTTTTTAAAATAAATAATTGAAATTTTCATAGGTTCACTAGTGGGGAAATATCCAATCAGATTTAACCAGAAGTAACACTAAATATCTTATTTTAAATGGAATCCACTAATTTGAATTCTGCTCAAAATGTCCTTTCCGATTTTCATGAACATCTAAAAAATGACCTGAATACCCACTATTTCGTTATTTCGTACCTTTTATGTCAAAATGTTCTACCTACTAGAAAGACGGTTAAGATGAGCATGGAAAAATATTTAAATCGAAAAAAACAAAAATAAAATGTTCCCTGGAAGATTCTGTTTTTTTTTTTAAATGTTAATATCTCGAAAACTAGGTAGGTACTTGTTTCCCAGACTAGTAAAATCAGGCTTATTCAATGCAAAAAGGGTACACTTTCCAAAATTTCATGTAAATTGAGTTATTTTTAACCTTAGCTATATTATCGACCAAGAAAAAATGAAAAAGAAAAATAAAAGTGAAATACTTAGAAAACCGTACTTGTAAATCTGTTTAAAAATTTGTAAACTCGTTTAAAGATTTTTCAAAAAGCTTTATTTTGACAGCAAGATAATAACATCGCTCAAACAATAAAGAATTTGTAGACTTAGGAGTCATTAGGCACTTATTAGGTACCTATTTGACCTTGATTAGTCCTTATTAGAACAACAGCTTATAATATTCTCACACAAAATCTTGTACCTATACAATTTAATAATTCTAAATAAATGAAGAGGTTCTCTTTTATTCTGTTTTTGTACCTGTCAGGGTTTCTTTTAATCACGTATTTAATGAAAGTAGCTATACTTATACCCGTAAAAACTATATACATTGTTGAGTTTTGAATGTCTATTAAATAGGCTAGGTATAGAGAAATCTAAAGAACACAAAATGTACAGGGTGTCTCGAAAAGACGATAAAGTAACATTAACATTTAATTCCGGCAAAACCAGAAGTCGCATATGGTTAAAACATCCATAAAGCAGTCTCCAGGGGTGTCTCATTAAGTACATAGCCCTACAGGGTATTACTCACAACAAAATAACCCGATTGGGCCATATTTATTTATCCGAAAGCCCGATCTACAGGGCGTTAAAGACAAAGAAATTTCTGAAATTTCAATAATATCTTGCACCTTGCACACCCCTGAACGGATCGTCTAAAAATCTGCACGTTTGGGTTTTTAAGTTGAGTACGAGGGCTATTTTGTGTTTACCGCGAAAGGGTGCTAGTTACGTCACTTAGTTTTGGTTAGTCTAGACGAAACTTTTTTTGTATGTATAAATGTATGCCCGTTGAAACTCCATAGCATTCAAGCTCAACTATAAAATGTCAAAAAATCAGAAGATGCAGATGAAAACGTCGCATCTCCTATCCTAACTGTATACTCGTAAGTACAGGGTGGCCTATCCAAGCGGAGAAAGTGCGTTACGTAACATAAAATCGTCATTCAAAAAATGATATTGTAGTAAAAATTAAGGGGAATTCAATGGTGTATAATACTCGGATTTTGTATACGGGGGTCGGTAAAAATGTCATTAAAAAACATGTTTGCAAAATAATAAAAAAATTACCTACACAACCATTAGAGAATCTTCAAGTAGTATTCCTGAATATTTAGTTTTTTGAAATAACTTCTGGTTATAGCGGAAATGAAAGGGATTTTCTCTATTTTACAACTTACACGTTCCATTTAACCGTTATAGGATTAATTTTTTTAATTCTGATTCCAACGATATACAATTTGATATATTTATCTCCAACCGTTTCCGAGATATTTATCAGAGAAGCTCCATTAAACTAGATAGATGCATGGTCTCATGGTCAGTGTCTGATATTCTATTCGAGTAGGCCAAACAATAATACCAAATTTATGACAATCAAGTATCAAGTAGGCTGTATAAGTTCGATATTTCCATTTATCTGTCAGATTAGTCTTAAAATTTTGTTATTGAAGCTGTTACTAAAGTCTATCCAAGTTACAGAGGCAGTGGATCAAAACATTGGCCACCACGTGACCTATTCTCTTATTGGTCTGGCCGTTATAAAATGTCAAGTGTACGCGGCGAGCAGAATGCAGGGCCGGCTCTTCCCTCAGTCGAGTTTCCTGCATATTTTAGATCGGATCGCGAGCAGTATATTCTGTAAATTTATTTTGTTACTTAATTTAAGGAAATTTATAAAGATCCACGAAAGGTAAAAACACAATTTTTAGAACTTCTAAAATAATTAGTTCAGAATTACAAGCCACTTGGAATCTCATATTAGTCCTACCCTGGTAATCGATCGCAAGGCGGTCATGTGACTTTGTTTATATCCACTGCCGCTGTAACTTGGATAGACTTTAGTTACAGTTTTAAAAAATGTTTTTGAAAGAGGAATGCTGTGATATTTTAAAGGTCTTATCAAAAATGATAAAAGACATGTAGAAACTTTGATGGAGTATTCTCGCAAATATCCAAATAGAAATATTCCGAGTGCTTCATTTATATGTAAGCTTTATCGAAGATTAAGAATCTTAATTTTCGACAGGACGTGTGATTATCAAGAGAAAAATTATGTTTAGAATTAGTGAGGACGAGAAAGAACGAATTTTAATTTATTTCAGAAGAAATGACGAAAAATCACAGAGACACGCAGCCAGCGATTTATTTAAACTGTAATAACTAGTAACAGCTTAAGCAACAAAATTTTAGACTAATTTGATTGTTAAATAGAAATATTGAATTAACAGACTACTTGATTTTCAGTTTTATTATCATGGCTGACTTGATTTGTTATAAATTTGGTGTCATTGTCCGGCCTACTAGGATCGAACATCAGACACTGACCATGAGACTATGTATGTATCTAGTCTTATAAATATCTCGGAAACGGTTGGAGATAAATAGGTCAAATTATAATCTTTGGAATCAGAATTAGAAAAGGAATCCTAAAATGGAATGTGTAAGTTGTAAAATAGAGAAAATCACTTTCATTTTATTTCCGCTATAACCAGAAATTATTTTAAAAAACTAAATATTCAGCAATACTACTTGAAGGTTCTCTAACGGTTGTGGTTTTTTTATTTTATTTTGAAATATAAGTTTTTTCGCGATAACTTTTTTACCGGCCCTCGTATACAAAATCCGAGTAAACCATCGAATTCCCCTTAATTTTTTCTACAATATCATTTTTTTAATGACGATTTTATGTTAACCTGTGCGATTCTGCTTTCGCGTGGTTTCGTTTTCGTTTACATTCACTGACTTCTTAAAATAAATAGAAAATACCTACCATTGTTCATCTTCAATAATTGATCAACTGACTACCAGAGTTCGCTACTAAATTCTGACCAACATTATTATTTATGGTACCTAATTCCTTAAAAACCATAAGATAATTGTGGACTTGTACATCAATCGTGCAACTATTCTAACTTGTACCGACCTACCTGTAGTGCAGTGACGTGAGCCGCATATTTCCGTATAAAAAAATTTAATCACCCTGTGCATATTAAACTGACTGACTATATTTTGTCATAAACAATTAATATTGTTTTCCGAACGAGAGAAAATCCAAGGTTCCGTGTGTTTTCTGTATGTTTCCGATGCGTGGATCGCAATCTGATTGAGACAAACTGCTGTAGATATCGAATTAGGGACGGCCAATCGTACGCTCCACCGTCGATGTCGATACACATATTATTAATTTTAATTGCCTTCAACCAGTGGCACACAACAAACGTTGTCGACCTTTGGTCCGCCCGCTTAATTGCCACCGATTTAAGAGCTCGTGATCGATCGTCATGTGATCCGCATTCTAGAAATTAAAGTGGCTTGTTTGGGAGCCGCATATCGAATTGCGGTGTGTCATAAAATCCGCAAAATTAAATTGTTGACGCCTTCTGCTTCAAACTCATGACAATCGGCACATAGCAGGAGGAAAATATTATGACGGATATTATTGATTTGTTTTCTGTTTTGGTAAAAAACAGACCTAATTTTAATACTAACATATCTAAATGAATCTCCAATCAAAAAGCGAAAATAAACCGTCCTGTATACCTTTTCTTGGTTTAAAAAACTCAAGTCATGAAAAATATTGTTTATAAAAAGACGAGTGTCCTCATTATTATTTGTATTATTTTCATCATAACAATAATCAAAAAGCTTCGCTCCTACCAAGTAATATTTCTATAAGCAGTGGCGTAGCTAGGAAGAGGCGAGGGGGGGCGATCGCCACACGTTTTTTTTAGTCAGTTTTTTAAAAACTTGTTATATTAAAAAACATTTTTTTTTTGTTTTTTTATATGTGACAGGTGTTACTATCATTTTAAACTTTAAACCAAAGAATACCATGATTTTTTGTATACGCATAATTTTTAATGAATAATATACAGTGCTATTCATAAAGTTTGCACCAAATGGGAACAATTTGTATATGTATTCGATTTTTTTGAAAACATGATTTCGGAATATGTTGGAGCATATTTCGCCTAAAAAGAGTCGTGACGTTACAGCCCAGGGACTTTTTTAAAATAAGGGGACCCAGCATGTCAGCATGTCACAGTCTATCACATAGGAAAAGTGAAGCCTTGCGGGCAAATTTGTTTTCTGTTGACTCCAAGGAGACCACAAGTGGATGATACAAGGTTATGTTATAGGTATGTCAGTGTCCAACTGCCATCAGGTTTTATGTGACATGCCAGTGCCATAGATTCTAAAGGAGGCAAAATATTTCCGATCATAATTCACAATTTTTAACTTTTCTAACTTCCAGATACTCAGATGTGTCAATTAAAGGTAATGCGGCCGCCTGTAGTAGTAGTCCCAATAATTGCAACCAGATTTTTCCTGTATCACCTTTAGTAATCCGACAATTCCCATTACGTGGGCATTACGTATAAGTAGGTAGTTCAAAACAAATCGTATTTCGAAAACTTTAAATTATTAAGCAGGTAGCTTCAGTCAGGTCTTTTTTAGAGAGTTTTTATCTACGACTACAAGTTTATTTTAAGTTTGTGAGGTACCTAAATAAAATCACAAAAGTTTATAATGAACACCGAGAAAAACTACATCATTAGAACTACTAGTCCTAATCTTATTAGTCCATCCCGAAATCTGTGAAAGTTCTTTGGGTAGATACATTCAACAAAAATCGTCACTACTGACGTACCATACTTAAATTCGTGTAAATAATTGCTCGAAATCGATTTCAACTATAAAATAAATTTCTTTCATTTGACAATTCTTACTGTCTGCACTTGTATACACAAAATTGTCAAGTCTAATTTTTATAAATCATGGAAACCATTATTAATTTTTACTAACAATCAAAGTACCTGTTATATTCATAGATTCTCCAATAAAATGGCATACTTGGCATCTTGGCATCACTGAGACCATTAGAATGAGGAAAGAATAGGCCTAGGCCACATTTTGGAAAGTATAATGCTAGGTTCCCTTACTTTAAAGAGTCCCTGTTAGAGCCCATGCCCGTCAAATTTGACATTTAAAACTAAAAATTGGGTTTACCTTTGGCAGAAAAATATGTGTTACATGCCAATCTTGTTTTTTCTTCATTACATCTCTTCAAATTGGTACACGATATTTTTTCCCACAAAATAACTTAAGACACATATTTACTGGTTGCTTTCTTATTAAACCATATAAATACAAATAAATTTCAACGCAAAAAAGGGAAATTAAGATTTTTAAAATAGTGTTTGTGTAACCACTCAATATTGGTGCAGACTCTTTAATTGTAAGCTAAGTACATGCCTTGGGCCAGTGTTGTAATATTTTTACACAAAACACATCTATATTTTGAAATTGAGTGAAGCAAAATGATAAGGTACAGTTTTGTATTGAATTTTATGGTTTCAGTTTCAATTCCTGGAATCCTTCTAAAAATTGACATAGACGCAAAATAATGCAATACGAATACATTTCCTTAATAACCCTTTCCGATTTCCAAGATAAAAACCCCATTTTTCCTAATGTTTATTTTAAATGTCATATTTGACAGGCATATGGGCTCTAACGTCACGACTCTCTTCAGGCGCAATAGTGTACCTAAAACATGCACCAACGTAACCCAAAACAGATTTTCAAAAAATCTAATATTAAAAATGTTTCCCATTTGGTGCAAAGTTCATGAATAGCATTGTATTTTCTGTGGATTTTTCTAATTTTTGTTTACCTATTTCAATCCAACTAAACACAGTAGACGAAGGAACAACATTAAGTGAAATTTAAGAAATATTTTTTTCTCAAGAGGAACCTAAGTCCATCCGGCATAGTAGGATCTCAAGATAATATATCGTTGGGTAAATGATATACAGTGTGTCCGCGTTTGCTTGTGAACACTCTAGAAATCTATGAAGGGCCTAGTAAAACTCCGCATTTCAATTGGTTGATTAATTATTCCATGGCTAGCTGCGATTTTTTTAAATGACCAATTTTCAAAATACCATATTAGGCATTATTCTAAGAATAAAATTGATAGTGGTTATAGCTCAAAAACTTTAGTACAAAATGTCAATACTATAAGTTATACAGTTCACAAAGTGGAGCCAAACTTAAAAAAAATCTGATTTTCCAGAGTACCCTCTATAAACCAAGGGGCACAGGTTAGTGATCTTTTTTTGCAAATCGATTAAGCTTTGCCTGAAGTATTATTGTACGTCGTATAGCCAGTCTAGCTCATACAGGGTGTTTGTAAAAAAAATTAAATTTGACGAAAAGGTCTATATTAAAAAATAAAAGGTAAAAACAAGCTTTTTTTAAGACATGTACTAAAACGAATAAAATAAAAAATAAAAGAAAAAAACTTTTTAAAAACAAGCTTTTTAAGCCACGTACTAAAACAAATAAAATAAAATAAAATAAGTCTAGGTTTTTGTTAAGATAATTCAATGCCAAATTGCGACAAGTTTTGGTAAATCAAAAAGCTTGTCGCGCGAAATGTTCATAAAAGTAGGTACCAATTAATTTTATTGAACAGTGATTGGTTGATAAGCAAGTACTTACCTACTTGCCAAAGTACCTATGTATTTTCTTTACATCATCCGCCATCTTGTGGCTTGTGGCGACGCCCATTTTGAAAGTATTATTATTGTATATAATATTGAGTAGTGCATATTGTATTGTCACCAGAACTAAAGGTGTATGCAAAATTTCAGCTCAATCGGATGTCAAGAAGTGGTTCTAATTCAGCTTACAAGATTCGACCCCTACATACATACATACATTCATGCATGCATACATACATACATACATACATACATACATACATACATACATACATACATACATACATACATACATACATACATACACACATACATACATACATACATACATACATATGTACGAACGTACATACTAACAGCTTGTAAAAAATATTTAAAGACAAAATTCCGAATTCTACTGAATTATGTCTGTCCCCCTCTGGCAAAAACCGTGTAGCTATCCTGATAAAATTTGGTGTGTACCCTGGGGATGAGTTTAGCGCGTTAAAAATTTGAAGCTATGAGGCGTAGATGGGGTTTGAGATAGAGTATAGACATTTGGTTTGAGAAAAATCCTACGCCACTGGAAAAATTGAACATCCTCTTCACAATCTTATTTTATGACTTGCGCGTGACAAAAAAAGGTTTCTCGACTTTTCTCCAAACATAATTGGTCACAAACGGACATCCCATAAAATTCTGCACTAAGTTCCACATAAGTCCTAAAAAGTTGGACTTCAGTGCCTTGGTTATATAAATAACTATTATTGTAATTGTTGAAAAAAATAAATGTTGAAAGTTCATAAAAATTAGTACGAGTATACGGATAAATAATTGCAAGGGAAACATTTTTTCTAATGTTTTTTTTTTTCATATTTCGGCAAATAAGTGGCGTTCTAGAAGTATATTTTGTTAAATGTGAAATTTGACAGTTACCGCAAGCCACGTCTCCGCTCTGCATACGTCATTTTTTTATCCTTATACAGAATGATTTTTTTTAGGTCTACCACCGCAATTTTCTCGCTCATTTTGTTCACCCAGGTGCTCAGATAGTTTCAACAAATTACACAGGGTCTTCGTCTCTCTTGAGAGCATGAAAATTTTTGTCGATTTTAGGTGTTTTTAGTACATCGCGAAAAGTTGGGTATGGAGGCCCATTCCTTTTTTAATGTCGCCACGCTGACCAAAATTGACATATTTTGTTTTCTTACATATTTTCTGTGCGGCTCAAAATAAGCGAGAAAATCGCTTAATAAGAAATAAACAAAAAAAAATCATAGCCTCAAGAGAGCCGAAGACCATGTGTAATTTTCTGAAACTATCTGAGTACCCTTTTGCATAAAGCTTCTTAGTGCCATCAATTTTCAATATAAAGTTTTTCTCTGTCTCTTAAAATAAACATTCCACGGTCATTAATAGTTTTGCTCAATTTGAGGTTTTTTTAATATTGCGCGACAAGTTGGCCATGGATGCCGATTTCTTTTGCAGCACCACTTAGCTGTCCAAAATTGCCACATTTTTGTTTCTTACGTTTTTTTTTGTAGGCCGCAAAATGAGGGAGAAAATCGCGGTGATAGACCTAAACAAATCATCCTGTATAAGCACAAACTCTTGGCAAAGTCAAATTTTAAATATTTATGCAAACAAACAATTTTTCCTAATAATGCAGATTTTATTTGTCACACTGAAATCAGTTGCTATTACAAAAAAAGTGCATTTTTATATTGTTTATTAGATCATGGCCCAAGAGCATTTTTGCGAGTTAAATTAAAAATGCAAGGCAATTTTTTGTTGCAAAATTTGCAAGTTGGTACCTACTTGAATCATGTAAAATTGACTGTACACTATTTTGTAAATTTGAGGGAACCTTTGAATTTTGGAGCGGCCTGTCACCAAGGCCCAAAACCGACCGATGTCTATTAATGTAACAACAACAATAGTAAAGTGTTTTTATTTCGGGTTCAGGGGCAATCGCGTAAAAGCAAAATCTATTTTCAGCCCACGTGTTATTACGTTTAAAAAACAATCTGTGAAAATTACTTATAATAATAATTTCCTCGGTTTCTCACATGACCAAATTCCTTGATGATAATTTCAAGAACTTATTCATGAAAAGCAAATCGGCGATCGTTTATACAGAGAAAGGTAAACAAAATTTTAACCTTTCCGAGTAATATTACTACTGGAACAGTTTACTTGGCAGTCACATGAATCATTTGCATATTGAAAGTAAATCCAAATTAATTTTTTTAATTAGGTTTATACTTGGCTATGTCTCTGCGAGACTTATACATACATAATATGATAATATGCATACCTACCAGTTGTATGAAACAACGATGTTTAGTACGCCATCAATTAATTAAGCAAGTTGAGTTATCTGTAGCCGGAACTATGGGAAATCAAAATGTTATTGCGTCACAATAATTAGTGAAAATGTAAATGACGTCTTGGTCACGGAGATTACACATAAATAAATTGGGCTCAACACGCGTGTCAACCAAGGAACAAATTAAATAAATCTGTTTGTTTTTTATCTAGGTTATCCCGGTTTTTAACCTTAACATTGTCAACTTTGTTCTTCCGATGCTCTTGAAATTTTACGGCTTTGTGTAAATTGAAAATTTATATTTGCAATTTAAATTCGCAAGTTTTATATACTTCCGAAGAACAAAACTATACGCATAATATAAAAAAGAGGGTAAGTACCTACTATGACTTTGAATATTGAAATGTATAAATATTATACTATTAAAACAACTTTATAATACCATGAAATATATTTATATTCAAACCTTCAACCAAATTTAGTAGAATGAAAAATGGCATTCGTTTGCTATTCGTACTGCTTGATTTGATGCCTATAACGAAAAGATTTATTAAAAATTCCCATTAAATGAAGAATACATGCATGAGATCTGATTTAATAGAGGTCTTCTGAACGAAACATCGCGAACGAAACATCAGGTGAATTCATGTTGAGATGAACCTTAGGAATTGCTTAGGTATATGCTTAGGTATATATACCTAACGGGTTCTTTTAGTAATAAAATTCCTTCCTATAATTATTACTATAAAAAAATTACCCACAACAGACTTGTTAAAATTTAATAAATAATGACTGCCTAGTGACTATATTTTTCTGAGAATATTCAATTCATGAGATATAACCAAATTAGAAATTCAAACACAAAATTCAAAACATATAAGTCAAACATACACCTAGATTTAAATGTGGGAATTACCATTCAGAATACATAACTTCAATAATATGGAGACGTCTATTATAAGTCTAGGTACACTTTCGCCAACATGGATGCACTAGCGTATAAAGTAAATATGAACATTAATAATATCTACCTAAAAGTAACTGTTTGACCTAAAACATAAAACAGGTTTGATACCTACACTACATACCGTAGGATGTGGAGAAACTTAATTTAGAAATTTAGTTCACTGAAAAGCCATACCAGCGTCCAGAGATATACTGACTTTGACATTCTTACACTTACACGGTTATTGTTATGCTTTTTCGATCTTCTCAAGTTGTTTGTTTTTCATTTGCATGTTTCCGACAGATTTAAGTTTCAGGAATAAACTACATCAAACTGGTTCTTGATAAACAAATCAACGAGAAAATCAATATTAGGTTCAGAATTAATAGGTACCTCCACTTATTCCACAATTTCTTTTGTACCGAAAATACATATATATTCAGAACAGAAGGCTTCTTAATGACAACTGACAAATGGACTCCAACTTATAAGCATAATATTTTCCAAATGCTTTGATATTGAAGTCCACTTTCAGATGCTGGCTAATCTGCGAATTGCGAAGATTATATTTCAGGGCAATATCTTTTCATAAGAAATGTAATCTGCTGGTTTTTACAGTATGAAGTTGGAGTCCACTTGACAAGTATCTTTAAGCAGCTTTCTGGGGCTAGTATGGTAAAATTCACTTCTATTAAAAAATATATCTTATTGGCCCATGCAAATATAAATCCAAACTTTAGTCATCGATGGAAAACATTATTTTAAGGAAAACAGTTTGCCCATATAAAAGTTAAAGTAAACTATGTAAATGAAAATCATGGGTTCTTTAAGCGGAAATATTATTCAAAAACTACACCATTCTTTATAAATTCCAAGCTTTCGTTCTTAGTTTTAGAACTTCATCGGGGCTAGAGAGAGTAAAATTGTAATTATATTTACTATTCATTATTCAATTGAATACTTACATTTATATAATAGTGAAGTTAATTTTGAAAAATATAAACATATATTATATACAAAGTATAGTTATACAGGGTTAACTATCACTTAGTACAAAAAATTGTATGGTAGATAAAGAAAAATTGCCAAAATAAATTTTCAAAAATTATCTAACATTTCTCTGAAGCCTAAAAAAAATTTTTCAAATTGTATTAAACACCTCAAAAAACGCCGCATATGGACGCCCGCGTGACGTGTCTTAAAATTTCGCCTATGTCAATGGTAGTGACAGGTAGTGAAATAGCGCGGCATTGCCACGTCTATCAATTTATCCGATGATTCACCACAAAATTACGATTTCCTTTTGAAAACGATTACTTTCTAAGGAACATGTAGAATGCCTATGGAACACCTACCTTACTGACATTTCCAGGATTGAATTGCACCGTTTTCCGTTTTCTTGCTTTTTTACATTAAAAGTCACAACACAACACAACATTCATCACATTTTCCAAATCTGTTGTGGACCTCTCTTTCCCTCCGCCATTCCTTTTGTTTGAAGCGAGGTACTCAGCCTGACGACCACGGAGGAGGATCCCCTCCGCTAGGAAAACCCCGAAGGGTAACCAAAAAACACAACTGCACTAGCACACATTGCACGTACAAAGCACTACAGTAGCTGTTCAAAGAGGCCGCCCTTAACCTCGATGCACAAATTCACTCGGTTAATTAAATTCAAAATTTTTGCACTAGTAAAAAGCCTGGCGTTCAATTAATTGCAAAATAGCTTTAAAACACACCCAAATACACAAATACAGGAAAATATCGCCGAAAATTCAGAGGGACGCAGGGAAACGTCGAGTAAAATCGGCCGAAATACCATGATTCACCCGCGCGTTGTCTGGCCATGTCTTGCAGGCAACCAGACCAGCGCAAATGAGGCGTAGAGATGCGACGTCGAACAAAACTATGCATCGATTCGATATTCGATACACGCCGGCATTAAGAAATCACAGAATTCTTTTTGTTTAGTTTAGATAGATTTTCAATAAGTTTTCTTATGAAAATATTTTTTTTGAAGACGCAATCAACTAATCTAACATTGACATCGATATCGATAATTATTAGGCACCACTATAACCTCTACTTGTACCTTGCCCATCATAATGTATGTACAGTTGCCTAAAGTTCTGAAGTGTCGGTCGAGCGCGCGGTCCGCCGTCCGCCCGCCAGGCGGGGGAGCAGTCGAAACGAGGTGCCCGACGAGGAAGTAGGCGGGTTGACTTGACGCGTCAGCTGCCGCCCAAATATTCCTTGGTAGGAGGACAACAACTGCCCGACGAGTTGTCCAAGTATTTTCATCGACCCGGCCGATACGTCGCTTAATTCATTCAGGAGAGGTTAGATGGTGGACAAGAATTCATCAGAGGAGCGTGTGGTGTCACGCGGTACTACGCTCTCCGCGAGACTATTGGTGATCGAAATAGGACCGCAAGGACCGGTCCGGATACGAGCTCGAGACGAGTCCCGGGATTCTTATCCTGTTTTCAAATTTCAAACTAAGGTAAGGGGAATCTGGGCGAACCTCGGGTAAATCTAATAGCGCTGCAGCTGTACAGATTCAAATCGATTGTTGTTTATGTATTTTTTTGATTTGTTTGAGTAAAAAGGTATTTTCATCCTTCCTAAAACAACGGCAACACCGCGAAAATAAGTTCAAGCTGACAGTATGTTCCGAAGCCATATTGGATGACGTAATTAGAGGCGGAGATTTACAGGGAAAATAGGGGTTTTACCTTTTTTTTTAAGATCGTAAAAAAAATCTAAAAATAATTTTCTATGTTATCTTAAGCCACCCTGCGCGAGTGGTAAATTTTTTTGTACTAAGTGATAGTTAACCCTATTGTTATAGTATAAATTCATAAATATTCGTAAGATTTTTTCAATAATTTTTTTTAATTATTTGGCTTGTTTGATTAGTTGTTTTTTGTTTAAATGGCATACTAGACATAGATACAAAAGCAAAAGCTAGATAACAATAACAGGTTGTAATCAACAGGTGATATAAATAAAGCTTATACAAATATCAATTAAAACAATGAAATAATGTTGAAGTTATAGGTTATGAAAATAGCAGATAGCTTCAATATACTGCGGGGGTTATATTAACAAAATTGTCCTGTTTATTTTATTTTTATCCAAAAATAAAATATAATGGTAAATAGAGCTTAAATCTTGAATACCTGTTCTTTTATTCATTGCTTTTGCTTCCTTTTAAATTTCAACCATTTCCAAAAAAATCGTTTGTGGCAATTTTTTCCTGCTGAAGAATTTTAACATTATCAAAATTAATTATATGTCCAGTATTAAGAACATGTTCAGAAAGTGGCAGAACGGTTACAGGGCTGTATATCTCTACTTTTAAAGAGAATTCGGGGCTTTAACAATGGAATTTAGCCTAACGAAATTATCTACAACAGCACTGCAGGGTACACCATCTCGGGACCAATGATTTTGAAAAAAAAGTCAGACGATGACAAACGTATCGTTCTTTTAATCATAACATCTGAATACCTTTATTCAACCTCCACGCCTCACGCCTTCGGCCCATATATTCCACGAAATTGATGAAATTCGCAACTGAATTTCCTCCGAATATTAGTTCATTACCTAAACGATTCCTTAATCGTAGCACAAAGCAAGGATAATTAAGATAAAGCTTCTAACTTAGCCCCAAACCTGCTTCAGTCGTTGGGGATATCAATCAATAATTTTAAGAAAAACGTTGAGGGCAAGTCCTAGAATTTAAGAGGCCATCATGTCCCTGCCCTACGCTCTAGAAGCTGGTTTTTTTTTCAATACTAACTGCGCAACCCACCCTGGCTATATAACAATGTCAAACAGGACACAGTAAATTTTGGGCGCCCGCAAAGAAAAGGAATGGTATAATATTCTTATCGCGAGTGATAACACGGGCTCATTGGTCGTTAATTCACTAAAACAGTTAACGAACTGGAATTGCTCGATACAGACCTCCTTGTCAGCAATCTTCATCACAAATGCCGATCCTACGTGTGTTGACATAAAGATCCACAAGCACTTTCAGCAGGTACCTATAGGTATACTCGTACAGTGCGCCAGACAGACATGCATCTCCATGCCTTTCCACCCCTTGTTTGTATTTACGAACCAGAGCCCGGCAGACAATGTTGATAATGACAAAGCGGAGGGCATAGTACGTATACCCGATTAGATTTGGAAATGTCAACCCGAATACTCACCGTACATATATTAAAATGCCATATATCCTTTCTCGCATAAGTTTTCCCTAGTAACTGCGACCTTCACATTAAAAGAGCTGCCCAGTAGAAACCATTTGCCTACACTCATCCGAAGGTACAAAAGACGAAGTACCTAGCAAATATATGTACCTAAATATAAGCACAGAAAATATGGCCTTAGGCTATACCTACTTTAGACAGTGGCACTCCTGTCACAAATAAAGCATTTCACTGTTTAAAAGAGTAGTCTTTTAAATTCCTTATAAACGAGGAAGATGGTTTACAGACCCTCTCCATTGAAAACACCAGGCATAAATGTGCCACAGTCATGTCTAGGACAGCCATATTCATTCTGACTTCACAGGTAAGTTCTTTTAATCTGGTAATTATTGTCGCCAGCGCTAAATCTCTATATGTGTGCAAAATTTCAGCTTAATCGGCTGGATGGAACTGGTTTAAAATTCAGTTGCAATATTGACTACATACGCACATATTAACAGAGCAAGTTAAATTTTGAAAAATTAAATATTTCAAAAACATTCAAAGATAATGGTATGAAGTTTCATACCATTTTAACCGTAATGACGAGTAGATTTCAAAAAAATAAAAATATATGAGGTATTTCCATTGAAAAAAAAACGTACGTTTGGGTTGCCCCGTTTAAAAAAAAACACCCCGTATATTCATAGTAGGTATCCTAGTGCTTATAATGCTATATATAATCCGAAGAAGCACCTACGTATTGTTGTATTATGTTCTACAATTTTCTGCAAATATCAAAAATTTCAAAAATTAAGCATTTGCGGGTATAAACTGATTTGCCTAGAATGAAATAGAGTAACAACATTAAAGCAATTGCAATGGTTAAACATTTGGTTCTCAAGGTGATAAATAATGTTAATTAAATTTTTTGTGTAAATACCAGATTGCAAATTTTATGCTCAACTATATAAATATATTTTATGTTATTATTTAGTCACTTCAAACGATTCCTTTTGTAACTAATAAAGGTGTGATCAGGGCCTGGAAACTCCTCCTTGTACTTAGCAAAGCTTTCCCAACAGTTTGTACTTAGGTCGCTTGAGGGCGCTTATGGATTATTTCTGTCAATTATTATCAAAAATTGGTAGGCGGCGGCCGGCGGCCATTATTTTAATTTGTGGCCTTGCGTTTGACATGTTTTGCTTGTGATTCTCGGTTCGTTTTATTTAAAAATTTTCGTGTATTGTTTCATATTTTCTGCATTTTTTAGTGTTTGTTTTGTTCATTTATATGTATCGTTATTTTCATTATATTATTTGGTTTGGTTTTTTAAAATGGTTTTGGTTTGTTGTGTACCTACCTACCTGGTTGTGAAGAAGGACGACGCGACTGTCGGAGATGGAAATGCTTATTTTTCCCAAAGACCAAACGGTAAGTAAAATATCTCAATTTTATTGTGATAAAACAAACTCTGCTATTTTTACAGCTTTGTAAACTTGGTCTGAAAAAAAAAATGGAAACAAAAAATTAAATGATCCTTCCCTTGAATATTAAGAAGATGCTATGTACGTACCGGGTTTGTGACATGCATTTTACGCCAGATTGTACATATTGTACATACCCAGGAGGCAAATGGTCAAACTCTAGAGTATCATAAGTTGATCGTACTTATAGCTTTTTTTCAGGGGAATATTTTTTCTGTTTAGCCGGAAAAGAAATATTTAATATTCTAACGAAAAATGCCTCTAAAGTTGTTATATCAGCTTTCAATGAACATGTCTGCACTGTTTTCTAACCTACTCAAAGATTTAGCAGATACATTTTAAGTTTGGGTATTCTACTTACAGTTTTATAGGTAATTTTTCTCTGTAGAGCTTCCATCAGTTCCTAGAATTTTGCTAGAACTTTGACTTGTGCATCTGTCATTGGCCAGGAATTTTCTAGAGTAGTCTCCAGGCTTCCATTTGAATATATAAGCTCTGGGAATTGGGTCTGAGAGAAGTTGAAGGTTATATCGCAATTTTAGTGCGATGTTTCGAGCTCATAGAATATTCTTGGTCAGTGACAAGTTTAATTGTGATTTGTGAAGGTTAAACATTAAAGGTGATAACCAAGACAACGAGTTTGGACTGTGATTGTTGAGATACAGTACAATAATATAATACTGACGTGAAAGTATCTTTCGAAAATGTCTTAGCAACTATTTCATATTATGTACAACCTTTTAATATCTAGTTATATGTATGTATCAAGGGCGTTAAGTGAGCGTATAAAAAGTATGTAGCGTGAAGATAATAATCCAGAGGCCTTTGGCCCGAGATTCATACAAAATTTTATTCATTGCCGAGATGTAAGGCAAGCATGCATCTATTTGCGTAAATATAACTAAATAAAGTCGGACAATTTTCCTATCAAAAATTAAATCAAGTAAGAATGAGGCGGCTTTGCCCCGTTTGTTGCTTAGCAACGAAATCAACCAAGTCAGTTTTCACGTTCGTCATATTTGATGATTATTATTATAGTTGAAAAGATTACGTTAATATAAAAATGTAGGTAGATTTATCAATTTTTATTGTTGTTTACCAATTTGTGTTGTTTACCTTCTGTTAATACAACTGAATGCCTTAAATAATTGTTATTAGGTATTTTTAGTTCAAACGGAGTAAAGGTACCAATTTACGGGAATGGAATGTTAATTTAGCGGGAGTTAAAGTAACTTTAACGCACTGGAGTTCTATTGCGCCCTAGGGCGTTAAAGTGCCATTTAATGTCCGCAAAGCTTAATCACAAAGTGAACTTTAAGGCCTGGCAATGAATAAAAGATATTTACGCTTTTTGAATTTATGGTCGCTATATTCCATACCCACATGAAATCGCAGTCAAAGAAGCTTGATCATAGGTGAGTAACGTGATTAATTTTTGTATATAGTTGCCATTTGTGCCATGAGTTCAACAAAAAGGCTCACAACTAGGTATATTTTGACTTTGACTTCAGAAAAGAAAGTTAAATATACCTAAAAGTTGTACACTATTTTATTCAGGAAGTATGACAGGTAGGAAATACCTACATTTAATCCAGAACGAATTGGAACAATACTTTGACCAGTTGCCATTTATTTTTCGTTCCTTAATCTTTGAAAATGTCCGAAAAAATTTCTTAAAAAGACTTAGGTTATGTGTAAATAATAATGGAAACCATTTTGAACATTTAATGTAAATGAACTTCTAACTAATTTTTAATAACTAATCATATTGTTGTTGTTATAATAAATATGACAGTAGTAAAAATAACAAATGTTTCAGAATTTCCACGAGATTTTTAATTAAGTTGAATGCAGTTGAATGGCTATAGCCACTTTAACATTCAGCCTACTCGCTTGTCAGTTTTATTATCATGGCTGACTTGATTTGTCATAAATTTGGTTTTATTGTTTGGCCTACTCAGATCGAACATCAGACACCGACCATGAGACCATGTATCTAGTTTGATGGAGCTTCTCTGATAAATATCTCGGAAACGGTTGGAGATAAATAGGTCAAATTATATATCGTTGGATTCAGAATTAAAAAAGGAATCGGTTAAGAGAAATGTGTAAGTTGTAAAATAGAGAAAACCACTTTCATTTCCGCTATAACCGGAAGTTATATTAAAAAACTGAATATTCGGGAATACTACCTAAAGGTTCTCTAATGGATGTGTAGGTAAAAAAATATTTTTTTATTTTGCAAAAAATGTTTTTTCTCGATAACTTTTTTACCGACCCCCGTATACAAAATTAGGGTACACCCTCGAATTCCCCTTCATTTTTTTTTACTACAATCTCATTTTTTGAATGAAGATTTTATGTTAACGTGTCTCCACGTAGCACACTTTTTCCGCTTGGATGGGCCACCCTGTACAGTTTTAGAGAAGGGACCTAACCATTTTATTTGGGATAATGTAAGTTCTCGGAATTTTTTTGCAATTATTTTAGTAGTTGTGTACCAATCTAATTAAATTTAATCATTTAGCACATATTCTATAATAATAAATATATCAATATTGATATTTTAAGTTGTCTATATAAGTAACTGATTTGACGTCTAAATAATATGTAAGATGTTAATGTAATGTATAATATATGTTATTATAATTAGGACGACTTGAATAAATCGCAAATCACCTACACTTGCGCTGTAAAAATATAGTTTTCTACTCACACGTGTATAATTTGTAGTTTTCTTTACAATCTACAGAATGGATAGGTAAGTAGGCAATCATTGCAGTTAACTGAAAGATGTACGATGTAATGTAATGTAATGTCCAGCGTATAGATAGGGTATGAAAGTATGAAATCAAATCTACCAATCAGGTAGGCTTTCTTCAGCGCGTGTTACCGTGTTTGCCAATCTATATAGGAATCCCATTATTTTATATTATAATATAAATAAATATTGGTAATATAATGTCGGTTTACAAGCAATTACAATTTGAACTGATGGATCGTAGAAAAATACACTGTATCACTCGAGTGCAGAACCCTCGTCCTCATGTTATATGGACAACTTATCCACTCTTGTTGTACAAACTTCTATTTCCCACATTCATCAAAGAATCTCGACTTTTGGCTAGTAGAAGGCGATGTAAAAACTGAACAAAGACTGAAGACTGCTTCGGAGGTGTCCTACAATGTCGCTTTAAAGAAAGAAAGTTCACATTTCACTAAGTATTTTACTTGGGAAATAAGAGCCATATCAGAGTGAGAGAGAGGGAGAGAGAGAGACGGGGCGGGAGAAGCCAGTGTTATCCAATAACTGTCAATTATCATGTTTATTCAAAAATTAAAAACTAAAAATCTACCTTGAGTAACTTTTCTTCTAAATCGATCTATCGACGTTTTGACAGATGTTAGCTTGTTAAATCAAGTCACACTAAAAGAAAACAACTCTTTTTCAACGGTTTTCTTATGTTCGAAATTCGATACATGTCAAATTTAGTGATTGGAATTTGAACCACTTCCCATCATCCAATCGAGCTGAAATTCTGCACACAATTTTGGTTTTGATGACAATACAATATATGTAATATCGTTTTTAATCCGATATGGCGGACGCCCCAAGATGACGGCTTACCTTTTATCAAAAAAATTAAAAACGTTATAAATAAAGGCACACATTTTTTTTTTTATTAAAAAACTTTACTAAGAAAAGAAAACCATGGATCACTCAAGGTATAATGAAGAGTGTCCAAGTAAAACAGGTCCTATATAGAAATTGTATGAATAACCCTAATAATGAACATCTGAAACAAAATTATAATAAGTATAAACATAAACTTAATAAACTAATAAAAAATTGCAAATATAAATATTACCAACAAAAGATAGAAAAAATAAACATTGTAAAAAGACCGTTTGGAAAATAATAAACGAATTTAGTGGTGTCAAACATAAGGCGTGCAACATTTCAGAGATATTATTCCAAGATCAGAAAATTATTGATAAAAAAGAAATTGCAAATCATAATGAATACTTCACCACCCTAGGAAAAAATATGGCAGATAAACTCTGTACTACAGGAATTATTGAAATGAGACGAAAATTAAAAAACACAAATTTATTTTTATTCCCAACAGATAGCTTGGAAGTTGAAAGTTGCATTAAAGACCTAAAATTAAATAAATCTCCAGGTTATGATGAAATTTCTGCGGAAACCCTAAGGGAAATTGCACCATTCATTAAAGATCCTCTATGTGATATAATAAATAAAAGTTTTAAATACGGCCATTTTCCAAATATTCTTAAGATTGGGTTAATAAAGCCCCTTCTTAAAAAGGGAGATTCGAAACTACTTTGTAACTACCGACCTATTACTTTAATATCAAATATCGCTAAAATTGTTGAAAAAATAATAAAGCGTAGACTATAGTAAAATATTTAGACAAAAACAATATACTATCTAATAAACAGTTTGGTTGTGGTTTTCTTAACAAATAATATATACAAAGCTCTAGATCGGGGAATGTCAACTATAGGTGTTTTTCTTGACTTGGCCAAGGCCTTCGACACTGTTAGTCATGATATTTTGGCTACAGTGTTAGAGGACCTTGGCGTGAGGGGCGTTGCACTAAATCTAATGAAATCATACCTGAGTAATAGAGTTCAATATGTTACTATAGAGAATCATATTAGTCAGCCACTAACTGTGGAATGTGGCGTCCCGCAGGGTACCGTTTTAGGTCCCATATTATTTTCTTGTTACATCAATGGTTTACTAAATCTTGACACAAAAGGTATCATTTCTTCCTTCGCCGATGATACAGTTATACAATACACTGGAAAGAATTGGAAGGACGTTAAAAACACTGCTGAAACTGACTTACAAAAGATCATATATTGGTTTGATACTATGAAACTTACTATTAATTTTGAAAAGACCAAGTTCATGCCATTTAGTTGTGATAAGAGGAAGATTCCGGACTATCGTACACTCGTTGTATCAAAAAGTCCAAGTTGTAATGTTTCTATCAGCTGTACCGATACAATCGCATATTTGGGTGTAGAATTTGATAGGCACTTGAAGTGGGATAATCACATATCAAAACTTTCAAAAAAATTAAGATCAGTTACCTACAAATTCAAAATGTTAAAAAAGGTTTTAAGTACACATGACCTTAAAACTACTTACCACGCATTAGTGGAATCCTTACTCCAGTATGGGATTGCAGCTTGGGGTAGTACTTATAAATCTCATATGCATCGCCTCGAAGTACTTCAAAAATCATTCCTAAAAATCTTGCTTGGTAAAGACAGAATGTATCCCAGTATTTTATTATTCCAAGAAAGTAAGGTCCTAGATCTAAGACAATTATTTTTTCAAAAAATCCTCAACTTACAATTTAAAAATAGAAATAAACTAATACATATATCACATAAATATCCTACCAAACATAAAGAACACAAACAAATTCTTACCTCAAAAGTTTCTAAACGATTAGCACAATGTTCCCATGATTATATTGGCCCTCGTGTATACTGCTTATTGCCTAAACAGATAAGATCAATTAACAATTTAAACTTGTTTAAACAAAAAACTAAAATATGGCTACAAGAAATTGATAAACAGATACTCAGAAATATATTTAAAATAGTTTAACCTACAATCTATTTATTATTCGATAAGTTACTTACCTCACTTAAACTGCATACTTACCTGAACCAAAATATATATCTAATTACCTCCACCTGCATGCACTACTCATCTGCCACATTTAATGTATAATGCTTAATATCTACTTTAATGACATATTTGTATCCGGCCTGTTGTAGTACTATAAATACTTGGATTTAACCACGCGCATATCAACTTGTTTGATATCAGTGGAATTCCGTTTATTTATGTTCTCAGCGGAATTCATAGAAATTATGGCTAATATTATTATTAAATTAATTAAATTTTATTATTATTATACCATAAAATAAAATATGGTAAAATTTTTGAGATAATAAATATCTACTATATCTACTACCTTTTTCTCCAAAATCCCCTTGTCATGGGCTTGGACAAGGATGTGCCGAGTAGAATATACGATAAGCCAAGGCCTACTATAAAGACAGGCCCTGGCGCACAAAAATCACGTGACCATCTTAGCCAGACGTGTCATTTGTCACATAACTGGAAGAGACAGCTTGGGTTTTGAGAAGTTTTCAATGTTTAAAGTGTTTTTAAACGTCTTAGTTTATATTTTACAAACAAGTTTGTGTCTAGTGCGCGTGTGTCCTGGCGGAGGGGAACCGCTCAGGTGTTATTATGGCATCTGGGTGTCTGGGTGGGAGTCGTGCCGTCCAAGAGTATTGGTGCCGCTCACACCGACGCGACGCGACGCGTGAGCGCTGTAAGGGGAATTCTCCCCCGAACCACAGAATAGGGAACCCGGAATGGACTATTATGGACATGGGACAGTATTAGTATTGGACAGTGGAGCCTGAGACACAGAGGGGTGAACTGCTTACGGGAGATCCGAGAGTTCAGACGGTCCGGGTGGCTGGAAGCCGTTCCCGTTGACCACGTTCAGGTTTGTGTATTTATTGTATTCACCATTCACCTTGTGCGAAATAAATCAGTGTTGTAACGTACTCGAGGATTTTCGTTGTCGACCCACGCCCTGATATGGTTTATATTCGGTCTTTCACGCTGCCGATCAACTGAGACCTCGTCAATATTTACAGTATACCTACTGAGGTTAGTTTTCATTTTTATTTCGTAAAAAATAACCTAAATACCAAATATTGGGTCTGTTTATATTATATTTATACATATTACAAAAGCCAGGAAGAAAGTGTCGCCGCAACAAACATTTGTTTTGCCTCGGGATGAAAATTTCCGCCAAAAATGGATTCGTCAAATCCCAACTGAGATTTAATTTCTAAAAAACCTTAATTACGTGTGGCTAACACATTTTCAAGAAAGTGAAACAATAATTAAAGTGGACAAATGTGTTGTGGGAGGTAAATACCTATAGAGAATATCACCTAAGCTAAAGGAAGGTGATGTCCCAACAATTTTTGAGAATGTGCCAAAATATTGTGAGTGCAGTGCCGTTTAACTCTCAGCCTAAAACAGCTGAGGCAGGTTGAAAATTTTGAAAAAATGTAAATGTAATAGATGAAAGAAAACTTGCCAAATTGTTACGAAATTTGTTTTTTCTACTTATCTCCAAAAATGTCTTTCATTATATAGAACTAAGTTGGTCACGTGACTACGCAATTATGCGTTAGCGCCGTGGCCTGTCTTTATCGTTGGCCTCGACGATAAGCTACATGACGTCATTCTAACCCAATATGGCGGAAGCTCTGCGATGGCGGATTACCTAATCCACCAAAAATGATGGCAAGGAAAAACCAAAAAGGATAGGCTTAGTGTATTGAATTTTTGTGAATGGGTTGAATTCTATGTTTTTCTTTTTATTAATAAAAAAATGCCAATTTTAAAAAGAATGTATTTTTCCGATTTTATGAAATTAAAATAATTGGAACTAAAATGTAAAAAACAAAAATAAATTAAAGAAAAATTTAAAAAACAATGCTTTTCTTTTAAAACCAAATTTTACTAAAAAGTACCTACCCCAATCTTTGTTCATGAATTGATGATCAAAACAATGTTCAACATTTGTAAAAAGAAAACCACTGCGGGCTCATAAAATATTACTGTTGCTGTTATGCTCCAACAACATTCTGTTCATAATATGTTTTTATCACAATACTGATTGTCAATGAGGCTAATACCAGGATAACTCGAAAACGATCGCAGTTAGCCTTGATTTCTCGGCGGCATCAGATTGGCAATAAAATTTTCTAAACCTTTCCCTTTTTAGCCGACTCTCTATCTTTTGTAATTACCGAGATCCCAATGGTGAAGGTCGAATTTGGGACACACTGTATATAGTGTTGGCCAAGAAGTTTAAACATATGTTTAGTTTATCGAATTTTGATTGTAGAAAGAGACGTACCTACTTACAGGGTCTCAGGTTTCAATTGGAAAAATTTAATAAACTTAAAAAAAATCAAAATTGTTTAAATCCCTGTAACTTTTTTATTTCTAGAGGTACACAAAAATGTTGAATATAAAAGCTGTTTGCAAGAACTGCCAGAATATAAACATCCGATATGACTAAATTTGGGCTCTCTTGGAATCTTCTGGAAAAAATTTTAATGACGCATTTTTTATAAAGCGAAATATCCCATTTAAATTGATGTGTCACACTTGCCAGTTTATTCTGTATTTACTATAAAAATTTTCGAATTATTATTGGTAAAATTTGTGATTGGCATAATATCTATTTAGTTACCCTTGGAAATAAATAATCTATTATGACGTTAAATTAAAGTAGATAAATATAAAGTAGACATAGTAGGCTTTAAAAACTTGAAAATAAAGTAGTTTACAGGCATTTTTAATTGAATGTCAAATAGCTAATCCGGAATTGTTATTTTAAATAATAAAAATACTAAACTGGCAGACATTTTATTTTATGAAAATAAATTAAAAATAGGTAGGTACTTAATATTTTCAATTTAATGTGTCACTTGACTTAGCTGGTACCTAATGCCAGCAATTATCTTCAAAATGACAATAACAAAATATTGTGCTATTACACCTATAGTATTTACAGGTACTTTTTACAATACCACATTCTTCATCATTTCATCTTTTCAGCTTCAGAAATATTTCAGTTGCTGCTTACTTCAAGTATTTTCATTTTTTAATATTACACATTTTGTGGAGGTTTTAAGTTAACTGAAAAATTATGTCATTATTAACGTCATAACAATAATATCGTTGCACCATTAATTGCTTCCACGAGTAACTACAACTTATAAGTCAACCACAAATATTGCCAATATTTTTTATTAAATTTTTTTGTAAATACAGAACAAACAGGCAGGTGGAACACAACAAATTGAATGGGATATTTTGCTTTGTAAAACATGCATAATGAAAGGTTTTTAGGGATAATTTAATTTTCGAGCTGAAGATTTTCCAAATCTTACGGTAATCCAAACAACAAAACTAATGTCACGCCTAAATTCTGTCAGTTCTTGCAAACAATTTTCATGTTAAAGTTTTTTTTCTTATGTCACGAAATGAAAAGTTACAGCGGTTTTCATTTTTTTTTAATTGTTTTGGTCTTTGGCCATAGTTTTAGTAGGTAGCCATGGACCGCAACTTTCATTACGATAAAAGAAGGCTGCCCGAAAGAGCTATCGATCGCACCCTCCACCGATTTTTTCTGTTAAAAAATTGCTGACATATTTTGAGTGAGATAAGCCACCCTGTACATCTCGCTTATTAAATGCTTCCGATTAAAGCCTGAGACACTCTCTGTTTGGATTACAATCAGTGATGTAATGTATCGAGATACACGTATCTAGATACTGTATCTAGATACTTTTTATGTACCTAGAATCAGGATCTGCTTTAGTGTCTAGATCCTTTTGAAAGTATGTAGATATACTAGATACATTTTTTTAGCCAAGATGCCAAGGCGTGCCACGTGCCTATATTTAATTTTTAAACCGTTTCTATGGGCAAAAATTAATTTTAAGTTTTTTGTAATTCAAATTAATCAAATTGATATCAAAATTAGGCAGATGCATACCTACATATTAATATTAATGCTTTATAAAATTACATGTTAACATCTCATAACCTCATTTTTTCCTGGTGCACATGTACAGGGCGTTCTATCAAGAACTGCTACCTCCTTTATTTTTTATTCGAGCAAAAAATATTTAAAATCAAAGGTGTAGAGAACTTTCCAGATTTTTTTAAATGCAACTTGTTTTGATTAGTGACAATCTAAACTTCACATTCGACTAAACAGTTCTACTTTACCTACACACACACTTGTTTCATAAATATCTAAGTAGGTAAGTATATTGATTGCCTTATGAGGTCTGAAATTTTCTTAATTAAATCCTAGCATCTGAAAGTATCTGGAAGTATCTAGATACTTTTTTTAACGTATCTGTATCTGTATCTAGATACATCCGCCAGACAGTATCTGTATCTATACTAAAATCGAGCAACTCTTACGCCTGGCGTAAACAAGAGCACGTGCGTTGAAATATCCGCCATAGCCGCACGGAGGTACGACCTTTATTTAATTTTAGTCCTACAATATTGTGTACATCAAAATATTTCAGACAAGAATTATTGGCTTAATTAAAATGGTTCAAAACATCGATAAAATTATTTGTGGCAGTGTCTAAATAGCTGAAAACAACAAGATAAAACCGAATATCTACAATTTTGCGATCAAGCATGTCCCTGTTGCCGAGTCGGGTGAAATTTTATAGCCTACCGACCAATCGCGGATCGTCATTGAACACGTGGTTTTATTTATGCCAGGCGTACGGATCGCTCGATTTCACTATAGATACAGAAAAGAATGTATCAGTTACATCACTAATTACAATGTAATATTATTGGCTATAGCGCTCCAGTCGTTAACTTTCTCAGTAACATATATCACTTTGCGCTCTTACGGAAATATATTATTTTCTATTGCGCCCACACCGTGACCAAAAAAACCGATGCTACTAAATACGACAGCAATGACGAACGTGATGTGTTCTGCGCCTTAAATAAGCGGAGTGCCCGCGAGACCTGCAGACGCGTCAATCTTCGGCACGTGACATTCCTCGGCCGTTCTTGGACGGCAACAAGAACAAACCGTCGGGTATATAGCGGGGTGGCCGCGCCGGTCGGGCCGGTAGTGGCGCGCAAGCGACGAACCCGCGCCGGAGCTTTCCGGAGACCGGACCGGACGGCCCAAAGCTCGCGGTCGTCACGTGTGTGCCGCAGCCGTAGCCGGCGCGCAAGTACCTACTATTAAAAGCGGCGGTGCGGGAGGCGGCAGTACTCGAGCGGTTTCCGCGTTCTTTGCAGTGTGCCGATCTAGGACTACAAGCATGACGTACGACAGTGAGGAACGTAAGCTGCCGATGTAAGTATACAGATTGTTTCGTCTTTACTTGTAAATTTCATAGGCGCTATCAAAAAACATTTGTTTTATTGAAAATGTTTCGGTCAGTTACAAATGAAATCTTAAATTAGATATTGCTCGACTAAATTATTTGATATTATAATTTTTTCATTACTATTAGCACAGAGAATACCAGAACACAGAGATTCCATATGTCAAATGGAGCCCAACTTTTACGTAATTTTTCACACACCCTATACAATCGTTCAGATAAACTATGAAGTAGACTGCGTTCTTCATTTATTATAGATTATAATTGGGAGGGAGGTAAGAAGATCCACAGTGACCTTCAATGGATTAATTGCCGTTTAAAGTTGGGCTCCATATGACATATTTGACAAGATCAACTATGTATTCTGGTCTTCTCTGTGCTATTAAGTACCTACCTATTCTGAAATTGGGCTGTCAAGTAATAATATATTACTTACTTCATTCTCATTCTAAAGTGTGTGGCATTGAAAACACCAAGACATATAGGTCAGGTATTCCTTATTTTTATAATATTAATTCGATTAAAACACTGTTTTTAAGCAATATCCTAAATTCCAAAAAATAAATACATTTAAATATGTCTATCTTCTATCTATAATAATCATTTCAATTGGCCTTTTCACTAAATTGGGAAAATAACAAATTTGGTTATGATTAGTATACAATAAGCTCGCATTAAGTAGTCGATATGTTAGCATTATAGGTACCTATCCTATAGCAATCAATAGTTTTTTTTGTAAATCAACTTATGGAAAGCCATACTTTGGATAGTAATTATTATTAGTGACATTAACTTTCTCAAATATTAATAGAACTCTGCTTATCAAGTACTATACCTATACTAATATTATAAAGGAAAAACATTTTTGTATTTTTGTTTGTAATGAATAAACTCAAAAACTACTGTACCAATGTTAAACATTATTTCACTAATAGAATGCTACATTATCACTGAGTAACATAGTCTATATTGTTAATCGAGTTAAATTAGAGATCCCTACGAAAACTCCAATAATGTAATCAAAGTGTAAGAAATTTACTCGTACACATAAAACTCCTTACATCGAAAACTATCGATGACAGAATCGGAATCGGACATTTCATTTAAAAGTTATCATAATAAATTTAAAAATCTAAGATAAACACTGCGGCATGCAATGGGCGACGGAAGGGATACCAAGGTACGGGAGAGGGGAGTGGTAACATCTATAAAAAATTAAAATAATAAAAAAAGGAAATAAAAATAAAACATGGAAATAAAAAAATAAAAAATAAAAAATCTGCTTACATAAATAAAACAAAAATTATTTCAAACATTTCATTTCACTGAACTCGATTTTAATGAAATTTAGCATAGAGATAGCTTTACTCATCTATCACAAAATTTTGATATAAATAAATGTGTATCCGTGCGAAGCCGTGGGCTAGTTGTTTTATAACGCTATTGTCATAGATGGCTTCATACCAACCAAGCTCACCTCAATTATACACAGTACTCCAAAAAGTTTGTTAGCGTCAGATGTAAACTTCCAAAACGCGGATAACTATTCGTTTACAATAAATATTTTAAATAAACAATATATAATCTGTAGGTATTTTATTAAGTAAGTATATTTGTTATTATAATACTTTGAAAACACCTCATTTTCATCTGTATTAATTAGTAGATAATAATGTAAAGCGAAGCACGGAAAAAGTTTTCCCGATCTCCGATTCTTTCCGCGCACTGAATAAAAATCCTGAATATTATGTGTTTAAAATATAAATATAGGTATCTAGTCCAGCAAATTTAAGGTTCCATATTGCAATTCATTGGGTAAGAATTTTTTTTCCATCGATAGGCCACCATATACAAAGCTTAAATCCGAGTTTTTGACCTTCAACCCCTTGCAGGTTTTTCGCAATCTTGCATTTAGGGGTAAATTAGTTTTTCGCCGATACCAGCTGTATTTTTAATTTTACCAATAAAATAGCCGACACCATTTTTGAAGGAAAAGAGGTGCTCTGCAAATTAGTGTTCTTGAATTTTGCATATATTTATAACAAATTATAAGAAAATAATCGAAAAAAAGGGTTTGCAATTTTTTCACATCTAATATATTTTTTCTTGTAACGACAGCGCGGAATTTTCTTAACAAAAGTTATTCACTACTAAATCACTCATGATATTTGTCTGATGAACAACTTTTTTCTATCAGCATTAGTTTATTTCCGGTAGCATCTCAAAGTTGCGCGCAACGTCTTCTGGCACCTCCTATATAGCGCCCAAGTACGTGCCCTGTACCTTGCCTGTATTTTGTATGTGTAATTTTTGTATGCCTGACTGTACTTTGACATATTATTATGCGAAGCATAATAATTAATTGTGTCCGCGCGTCGAAATTTATGATGATATATGGACAAAAAGTTGAGTTTTTCGGACGGATGCGCAGACTCCACTGGCCGAGGCGAACCGCATCAGGAGTAGGAAAAACTACTTTTCGTCCGTGTATCATATAAAATTTTGTATTCGAGTGTGCTTCTTTACTTATTTAAAAAAGTAGAAAATTAAGATCAGAAATGATACTGTTTATTTTTCTTTACAATAAATCCTAGTTACCTATGAACTTCGAGTCGGCAATGAAACAGAGCTCACTTTTGAACTGATAATGTGCCTGAACCGACATTCAGTGTATATGCTTGAACGTGCGTTCGCACACAAAACAATCGCTCATGGTTAGTTGCTATCACAACGAACGTTCTGTAATATTTTTTGACGTTTTATCCACCTTATCTGACGTATAGACTAATTGAAAACCAATGAATAAAGAACCCCAGGAAGGAGCCAAAGCTCTATGGGCATTATAAAATACGTGAGACGGAAATCGCCCTGTATATAGAGACTGAATTTTGACAAAATATTTTTATATTTGACAGTTGTCACGGTGGTTTGTGCTATTAGATATTTGTGTAGTTCTTCGATAAGTACTTTTTGGAGATCTATTATGGTTAGCTGTGCAGCCTGCGGCTATTCCGTGACTACCAGAACAAAATGTTTGGGGGATAACATTCCATCGGTAAGTACTTTTGTAAACCGGAAATGGCATGCCGCCATATGCAGAGACTGGACCGGTCCAGCGTAAAGCCCAAATTTGCTCCTTCCCGGGGTTCTTTATTCATAGTTTAAAACATACCTATCATCTTTTAAATAATTTGGGAGAAACCATGGAAACGTATCAGGTATACCAAACACTGTTTGACCGGGAGATAGTGACAGATTTTTGGACGTGATTTTACTCTGTATGTCTTGCAAAGGGCATTATGTGGCACCTATTCTCACAATAATAAGATATGAATCAGAGAGTCATCCTGGGTTCTTCATGTGAAAAACTGAGTTTTCAATTATTCGAAAAATATGCGTTTTGATATGATTTTAGACAGGCTGCCATGTGTTTTATAATGAAGTTAAAAATAGAAAATTCCTCGGAAAACCATAGGCATACCGTTAGGGTGGGTCCAAAGGGCTATTATTGCCACGTGATCTTGTATTTTAATAATTAATTTTTCCACGTTTCTGAACAGGCTGCCAATGAGAAGTATGCAAGTTCTTGTTATGAAAATGCTGAAAAAAGGATGGCATGCCTTTCGCGCATGTCCCAGTACTGTTTAAATTGAATGTTATTTAATCATTTAAACGAGTTATTCGATGTAAAGTGTACTTGGACATGCGCAAACGGTATGCCATCTTTTCTTCAGCAGTTTAATAACAAGAACTTGCATACTTCTCATTGGCAGCCTGTTCAGAAACGTGGAAAAATTAAGTATTAAAATACAAGTTAACGTGGCAATAATACGCCCTTTGGGCCCACGCTGAAGGTATGCCTATAATTTTCCGAGGAATTTTCTATTTTGAATTTCATTATAAAACACATGGCAGCCTGATTAAAATCATATCAAAACGCATATTTTTCGAATAAATGAAAACTCATTTTTCCATATGAAGAACCCAGGATGACTCTCTGATTCATACCTTATTATTGTGAGAATATACGCAACATAATGCCCTATGAAAGGCATACTGAGTAAAATCACGTCCAAAAATCTGTCACTATCTCCCGGTCTATGTAGAGTCAGCATTGTTTATTTTCGAAAATAAAAATGTTCCAAGTTTCTTTCGTTTTTATGTTTCCGTTTAATATCGTTCATTACACGTCCAGAAATAGATTTTTCCGTGCTTGCATGAGTTTCCGTATTTGGTCACCTTACTCAAGAATTTGAAAACTCTTATTTCCAGACTCGTCATGATATAAGTATATTAATTATTGTTTATTTTTGTAATAACAAATATAATTTTGTTATTTATTTTCCGCGCGCTAAAAAAATTTTGTCCCTTACTCTTGCAAAAAATGCCTTCTTCGCACTAGAAAGCTTGACTCCGCTATACGTGTCAACTGCATTCGTGTGTGGAAAAATACTATACTTTCGGCACGTGGAAAATAACTATTCTTTGCAGAACTATAATAAGTGTGTCGCCTTTGCTTGTAAACACTCCAGAACAGCCTAGAACGCTATGAACAGCCGAGAAAAATTCGGCATTATATGTTTTTTTTACATTACCCTAAGGGAAGACACTACTATTTCGATTGGGTGATTATTCCATGGCTAGCTATGATTTTTTAAAATAGTCGATTTTTAGAAAAAGTCATTAGAAATTATTATGTCGGAACTTTTAATTCCGAGCAGTTGTTATTCCCATAGTAGCACTTTTCTAAAGATTAAAAATAAACGTAGTTTACTCTTATGGCATTTTCATATTTGTTATTTTTCTAGACAACCCTTACATGAAATATTAAGTTTCTTTACGGAACCTTATATTTTAAATACAAGCATTGAGTAAAATAAAATAAAATTTATTATTTGTAAAGAAGAACAACGATAATTACTACATATAATATTTAATAATAGCCTTAATTCTGAGATGATAATACAATAATTTAAAAAACCCATTAACAACAAAACAGGAAAAAGATTGTTTAAAGCTATTGTTATATTTAAAAAAGACAAAATAATTTGATAATGACTTGAAGACAAGAATAGTTAGGTAGGTACTTCCAAGGTTCCAGGATCGACATGTTTTGGCCAAAATATTATGTCGTCATTTATCAACGGAACTATTTGGAAAGAATTTGAGTTTTCGGCTTATTTAATATAGCAGATGTTTAATGTTCAGCTACAGCTAGCAGTAAGATTGGTAAATAACTTAGTGTTTAGCACTTTGGGACAAAAAATCATTAACAAAATGTGTTGTGAAAAAATTGCGCTAAATCCGACAGAGATGTATAAAAGGGTTACTTATAGCTAAGAATTGATTTTTTCTACAAGCGTGCGGAAAAGTACACTTTTCCGCACGCTTGAAGAAAAAATAGTATTCCTAACTCTTGCGGAAAGTGTCTTTTCCACACTCGATTTCTTGGCTGAATTCCGCTACGCGTCGTTCAGACAACTGCAATCGCGTGCGGAAAAGTGGCACTTTCCGCACTTGTTAGGAAATATACTATATTAGTATCTGTTACCTGTTTGTCAAAAAGGTAGTGTTTTGCAAAATTCGAAAAGTTGATTGACCTAGATATTTCTAAAACGTCATTATTTTTCTCTATTTTTTTATTAATTATAAATCGCTAACATATTATTATGAGACTATTCGTCAAAAACATTGCACTGTTTAAAAATGGTCATATATTTTCGCTTCCTTTTTAATCATTGGTAACTTTAATTTGCTTTGGTGTTGAATTATTAGAGCTTGCAGGTTGGTGGTTTATTGAATTACGTTGAAAACGGTAAGTAGGCACCTTTTATGAAAAATTACAATAAGAATTAAATTCTGAAGGCAGACTAACCACTTTAGAGAAAAGTATAATATAAAAAAGAGTTCTTGGAAAAATAAAAGTGCACAATAGCTATGTGAAAACAGCGCCCTCTAACGGCCATCAGAAATCTGGCTATATCAGCTCATTCGGAAACTTAGGCATATAATAAAAATCAATATACATTTGTTTACAATTTGTTAGCACGCCAACATCACTGCCAAATACTTTTTATATGTATATTTATAGTAAGTGTAACAATGTTGCCGTTGATCCGCAACTAATAATCATGGCTCCTATGTTGCTAACCCGGACGTTTATATGTATTAATTGCAAAAAAATATATACATGATCTCCTACATTTTGTGTAAAATAGACTTAAATTCCAATGGGCGTTTATATTATAATTAGTATTTTCGCGAGCAAAACCCTACAAAATCTTTTTAGGTTTATCCAAAACTTGTCGTTTTCGCGAGGCGGGGTATTAGAAGGGAGGCAACCGTGACGCCATCATAAAGTTAACACCATCAAAACGTTGTAGAGCAGAGTTTGTCTCGTTTTGTTCTTTGCGGATTGTTTTGAGATCTCGTAGATGGAGAAGGAAATGAAATTATGTGTTTACGGCATGTTTCACTTTGAATAAATACGAGTTTAAAACGGCTCTCCAAAAACATCCGTTCTAGCGATATAAGAAAATTTACTTGATGAAGGGGGAATATTTTCAGGACGTCAGACTTGAATAAAAAAAACTGCCTATAAATTAAACTCTTTGGAGAACAGCATTAACTATATTAGTTATTAAGATTTAAGTATAGTAAATGTGTCGGAAAATTATTGACTGCTTAAATCCAAATATTGTATCTACATTTCACAATTTCACAGGAAAGTTTGCGGATTTCCCATATATTGTCACATGCCGGCAGACATATTTCGGCCAAAACCTATCGACCTTGCCCCCTCACCACCCCTTGCCATAGGAATGTTGGCGTGTAAGTATTTGGTAATTTATGAATGAATTGCTCCGTCTATTGTTTTTTATACATGGTGAGTCTGAAATAACTGGCATCCTTTTTTTTGGGTATAGAGATGGTCATTCTGAACCACTTTTCTTAATAATTTTTTTTCCTAGCTCCGAGAGTTTTCTATAATTCATCCCCTCCAAAATCCCCCCTCTATGAAAACACGGCACTGGCGCCCTGCCAACAACCGTGTAAAAAATGGTAAATCATCAACTAGTATAGTATTTTGAGACCGAGTTTACGCTATTCTATCCGCTGTGTATGAAATAAATGTTGGTAAATTTTAAAAAAATTAGAGAAAAATTTCAGCGATAAAAAAAAATTTATTGAAAAGTTGTTCAGAATGACCATCTCTCTTACCCAAAAAAAGGATGCCAGTTATTGCAGACTCACCCTGTATTTAAATATGTGGAACCACTTTTTAGGAACCTGTTTAAATCCTGAGAAAATCGATCCATTCAAAAGTTATAGCGGAAAATCTGAAATTAAGGGCCATTTAGAAGGGCCCTTATCTCCCTTAATCCTGACCTGTGCCCAAAAAGAGAAAACACGGTTCTTTTATATGCGTACATATTGCGCAGATTACCGCTATGGGAGGTTCGGTATTTGTTTGTGTATCACCCTGTATATTATTCAGATAGGTGTGAAAATGAAGTGATTCTGTGGAAGTAGGTACCTAATCTTCACAAAAAAAATTGTTCAATCCAAACATGTACCTACCTAATAGTTGTAGCTCTAGCCAGTGTCTTAAAAATAAATCTGTAACTATTTATAGTATAAAATTCAAGTAATTATTCCTAATTGCCCGACGTTAGAAGAAAAACGCTAAATCGCGATAAAATAGCATGAAACTTTATTTCCTGCCGACCTACCTAATTTGTTGATGTAGTAAATAATCTTTTTAATAATTGTAAATTTATAACCATATTAAATGGGGCAAAAATGCCATTTGTGATACGTCATTGCAAATAACTGTCAGCAGTATGGTGGTAAACTTTTTTCGTTTGGTTTAATCGGTTTGTTAATTTTAAAGAAATTTAAAAGCCTAATCCCTAAACCGTTTTAAAATAAAATATAAGTCATGCTTTCTGCGGATAACTTTCTCTAAGGTTTTCTGTAGATAAAGCACCGATCACACAGTTAAACCAGTTTATTATTTTGCATTTCTGGGCATTTCAGCTTGTATAACTACAATAAAATCTTGTTAGCGGCTCTAAACAGGCTTTACAGCAGGACAAGATGAAGATGTCAAAAAACAAATACCTGAATAGTGAATAGGCATTAAATTTAATAAAAACACACATCTATGTATAATGTAAGAAAATCCACTAATACTGCAATAAATATTATCTTCTACCTTATCATTATTTAAGACATGATATGGGTCATAAGCTTACTATTTAAATTACTGATGTTATTATCAAAATTTTGGGTGTTAATCTCCTGAACAATTTATTAAAGTAAAATATCATACGGTATTTTTATTCAATGTTGGCTCTATATCTCAAGAGTGTGTCAACGATGTGCGAAATAAAAGAATGATTTTTACGAACATGTATGATCTAGACTAGCTATACTACGTACAATAACACCTTAGCAAAACTTAAACGATTTACAAAAAAAGATCACCAACCTGTGCCCCGTGGTTTATGCAGAATACTCTGGAAAATATATTTTTTTTAATTTCGGCCCCACTTTGTGAACGTTCTGTATAAATTAGAGTATTGATATTTTGTACTAAAGGTTTTAAACTATGGCTAATTCGATGGCACTATCCATTTTTTTAAAAAAGAATGCCTAATATGATATTCTGAAAATTAGTCATTTAGAAAAATCATAGCTGGCCATGGAATAATCACCCAATCGTAATAGTGTCTGTGAGATATCTTCCCTTAGGTGAATCTAAATAATATATAATGCCAAATTTTTTTCCTGTAGGTCTCTAAATGAACATGCTAGGTGGTTATTAATAGTTTTGCTCAATTTGAGGTTGGTTATATTGCTCGACAAGTTGGCCATGGATTCCGATTTCTTTCTCAGCACCACCCAGCTGTCCAAAATTGCCACATTTTGGTTTCTTACGTCTTTTCTGTAGGGCGCAAAATAAGCGAGAAAATTGCGGTAGTAGTCCTAAAAAAATCATCCTGTATATACAGACTAAAAAAATTGGGACACTCAGAGAGAGAAGTTATTCCTAGGAATTTTCTACTACTTACTGAAACCAGATATTATAGATAAATAAATTACATAAATAAATTGCATAAATTACAAACACCCTATATGAGCTAGACTGGCTATACTACCACAGAAAATATAAGTATATTTTCTGTGATAGATACTACGTACAATAATACCTCCGGCAAAGCTTAATCGATTTGCAAAAAAGATCACGAACCTGTGCCCCGTACTCTGGAAAATCAGATTTTTTTAATTTTGGTCCCACTTTGCGATTATTTGTTTATTTCTTGGCGATTTGGATAGATAGACGACGCTAAAAATGAAATGATCGAGTTTTCAACCAATCCTAAAAACCGCAAAGAGGCAAACATTTTCTTGCTGTGAAAGACGGCCGAAGACCCTGGTAATTTTGTGAAATTATCTGAGTACCCAGTTGCATATAGCTTCTTATTGCCAACAATTTCAATATAAAGGCTTTCCTCTATCTCTTAAAATAAACATGCTACTGCTATTAATAGTTTTACTCAATTTGAGTTTCATTATATAGCGCGACAAGTTGGCTATATGGATGCTGATTTCTTTTTCAGCACCACCTATAGCTGTCCAAAACTACCACATTTTTGTTCGGTTTTTTTTGTAGGGGGCAAAATAAGCGAGAAAGTCACGGGGTAGTGCTAAAACCGTATTTGCCTCACGAAAATATCGCTGCAAAAAGAAGGAACATTTTAAAGATTCTCGGCCTAGATTATCAACTATCTATTATTATTTGTTAGATTCTAGCGAAATCGTAAAAAGCAAATAAATGATTCATTTATTGTTTACCCTTGTATTTATTGTAAGCTTGCTCCCAGATGTTGTTTTATGAACAATATTTTTTTTTATTATCTGTTGGATTTATGTTGACAATTGTGTTTGTTGCTAATACGGTATAAAATACTACCCATCTTAAAAATAAAGAAATTTATGAAATACAATGAGAGGCGAATCTCAAAACCGTTTGTTAAAGGTCTGTGGTTATAGAAAATAGAAGTTCAAAAAATATCGTCAATATGTTGTGAAGACTGAAAGGCATGAAAGGACATCCCGCTTTTGACAATTATTGAGTTTTCGAAATTCAGTTGTTGTTCGTTTTACTTCTATCCAACGGGTAGCTGGCATGCTTTGAAGAAATTATAGGAACCTATCTAAAAACATAATTATTCAATTTTCATCAACAATCTTGTCAAAAACTAGAACGAAATTAGTTATTTTCAAGTATTGTCGTTGCTAAGATTGCGGCAAGTATATTATACCTTAAACTGGTATGTGCTAAATAGGTGAAAAATGTTTAAAAATAATTTTGGAATGTATCACAACCCCACTCGTCTGATCAAAATGAAAAGCATGTTCTAGAGCAACGAAAATTAAGAGCAACTTTTTCCAAAATAATTTTTATGAAAACGAGAATGGATGGTGTCCGAAAAGCAGTATACCTATACCTAACATAACATATCTACTTTTGTTCTTAAATATAGAACATTCCTATTTCCATTGTCACGTTTTCATTATTTCCCTATAGTTTATAATTGATTTCTAAACGACGAGCAGTGTATGGTCAGGCTTACATCGTCTTTCAAACAAAGCAATGAGAAATATCAGAAAGTGTGACGAAGTCGAGAGCTGAAAACATGCCGAGTGCAACAAATATGCTTTTGCACATATTGTTGCACACAACATTTTTTCTAAGATCGAATGAAATTTGTTTTTATTTCAAATGTTGTTGAAAAGTACCTATTTGGTTATAAAAAAAACAAAAAATGAAATAATTGTAAATTTTAAATTTTGGGTGTCTGATGTGGCTTTAAAGATGTTTTTTTAACAAAGTTTTTAACGTGTTTGACAACTCTCGTTAGTGTTACAAAAGGTAATTTTGAGTGTTGGGTATTCCTTCTCTAAAATATGGATTTCTAGTGTTTGTGTGTCTCAGGATGTGAACATTGTGGTTCACGAAACCAGTCACACTTTTTACAGAAATAAAGTTTTTGGGATCAAATAAGCTTTAAAAAAACTCCAACTTGATTCTCCCAAATGGATACGCCAATTCAATTAAGTATCTAAGTATTGTTTGCACTAGCGCAAAAAGTAAGTTAATTTTAGCACTATTGCGCAAAAAGTTAGCCTTTTGTCAAAGATAGTGCAAAAAGTAGTAACTTTTTGTACTATCCTAAAAAAACTATTTCGTCCAACTAGCATACAATATTTTTAAAAAGATGAAGTTTCACGTCCTCAATAGATTTGATATTGTTTAGTTTTTCATTGCCGAGGCCTCTGGCCGAGGCAAGAGGCAAATAAACCACATGAGTCATAAAAAGAACTTCAGTGCCGAGGTACATATTATATATATCTTTTTATATCGGAAAAAAGTTTTATTAGGCGAAAAAATAATCGCGGCGTTGCTTCACTTTGACGATTGCTCTCCCTAGGTCAAGTATTACGAGACACGGCACTTTCTGACAGAAAATCCAAACTGCTGCCTGTTATGCAGCCTCCTTGTAAAATAGATTCATATTCAAACCTACCAAAATATTTATACTGAAAGATTGCCCTGCTATAGGTAACAATTTCGCAATGTGTACGAAAAGTTAAATACGATTTATTGGCCGGGTTTTGAATATTTGGTCACTTTTCACAGGCGATGGCTCCGCGTCTGACGTTTGATGTTTACATCTCGCCAAGGCCTACTTATTGAAAAAATCGTACAATAATGGGCTACTTCAGTGCCGATTTCATAGCTTTCAATGACGATTTTGAGACATTTCACTGCCGATTTCAAGAAAACATTTTTCACAACAAATATTTGAAATATGCCATTCGCGTGATAATTTTTGCGAAAAAAGGGGTACAACTTACTCGCCCGCCCACCACTGGTGCAATTATGTGGACTCTACTACCTCCGCTCTGTTATCTTCCAAGCTCTTAAAAACCATATTAAATTGTAGATTGATAGGTTTTGTTATTTCCAAAATATTCAGAAAAACCTTTTTTTTTATAAATTTTCACCCCTTGTAGCTTTCTTATTAAGTGATTTTGAACCTATGGCCATTTTAACTTTTTTGCAAATTTTCTACCACCAGTTTTATTTAAGACATTTTTATAACTGGAATACCCTATGCCTATTCCTCCATGACTGGCCACGCGACTCCGTGTCTTCTTGCAGCTAATACAAGACCAAATTTCAAATGCACAGTGTATACGTCCAAATTTTATGAACTATAGGTACTGCAGCGTTGGTCCAACAACAATCTTATTTCCATTGTTCTTGGACCAGCTCAGATTGCTGGCGTGGAGATTTGACAGCCGTCGCTAAATTTTTTATTCCTTTACTCAAAGTTTCATGCAACTTATATATACCCATATACGTATAGTATAGAGTCAACGATTTTTTTGATACAGAAATATTCACCTAAGTTTCATTATTGTTTTGGAAGTGACAAAACGTACCAATCTGCAATATGTGTGCCCACTAATTTCACTAATCTTGAGCAATCATCTCTGATTTCAAAAACATTCAAAATGAGACCATTAAACTTCTTGACGTCATTTGACATACCTGTCAAAAATTACTTTTAATTAAATCAATGGCCAAAATAGTACTTTTTTCGTATTTTATCGAAAAAAGTTATTTGAAAAAGTTGTTTGGAGTTTAATTTTACTCCCATATCCAAATTTTCGACAAAAATTGCGTCAATGAAAAATTCGTATATTAACTTTGACTTCATATTCAAATTCTCCAGAAAATTGTACATAATTCTGGTTTTTGAATGGTATTTTAGCTCAAAAATAAGGAAAATAACAGAGGAAGTGCGTGCACCTATTGTAAAAAAGGCATCTAATGCAATACAACGGAAGAAGGTACTAGTTAGTTAAAAACAAAAGTGTGTCTCATATAACAAAAAAAGACAGCTGCCACGGAAAGTAACATGATAACGCAGTGGGAACAGAAATCCCTCCAACTGTGGTATTTATATTTTTTATCTTAGATCAGAAACAAAGAAGCTAGACGGATCAGAGTAAATCGCCAAAATTTCGTTTTTTCAAAATATCTAGTAAGCCATGCCTTTTTTCAAAAATCCACAAGGCACGTTAAATTGGTCCCACAAAACTGCAATTCTTTCATCATTTAACCTTCCTTCTATCTCCGCTAGTTTCCGAGCCCCATACTGATTATAAAAAAAACTCACCCTGTATATTTTGTTGAAACCAACTAGTTAACAGGTCAACGATTCCCTGACAAGGAAAGGTAGAACTTATATACTACTAACGTATATCGTTTATCAGGTACATAGATATCTCTTGAGATACCTCCTCCAAATTTTCTCTTAGCTCTTGAAATATTTGTTGAACTATCGAAGAAACTTATTAAAATAAGTTGTTTTTTTCTGCAATTCTTTATCCGACATTAACGGACTTACCACAACATTCATGACTTCATGTATTATGTTCAATTGTTTCCATAGCCTATCCAGGCGCGGTCTTATTTCGAAAGTCTAGGCCTACTTTGATTTTTTGGGATTTTTCCCACTTTTTTTAGAAAAGTGCATTTTGTGTAGTTTTCACATCAAAATGTTATTAAGAAAACTTGTTCACAATGAAAAACTGGATAGATGAGAAAAATTTCAACAGCCTAGGTCTACTTTGATTTTTGTGAGTTAGGTTTTTTGAAATTTTTCACACCTATCCAGTTCTTCATTGTCGACAAGTTTTCTTTATAACTTTTTGATGTAAAAACTACACAAAATGCACTTTTCTAAAAAAAAGTGGGGAAAATGACAAAAAATCAAAGTGTAGGCCTAGACTTTCGAAATTTCGCAAACCTACTCAGTTTTTCATTATATTATGAACAAGTTTCCTTAGTAACATTTTGCCGTCAAACCTACAAAAAGGGCACTTTACTGAGGTGGAAAATTAGTTTCTTCATAATTTCTAAGGCATACCTATTTACGTGATTTTTCGATAGTAAAATTATGTTACAAATTATTTTCAAACCAAGCAGAGCTGGTCCCCATAAGCTCAAATTTCAATTCGAAAATGTGTTGTTATTTACATCCTATGTGAACTCGATCCGTGGATACACTGTATATAACCAACGCACAACACACATGCAAAAAATTAGTTTATTATTTTTTATTTTAATTTTTTTTTTGTTATTTTTGTGAGAAATATATTTTTTGTGATATTGCCTTATTGAAGTTCTATTGTTATAGTAGGCACCTAAAACTGCCTAAAGGAGTACATACCCAGGTATGCCCCCCCTTAGCAAATGGATATGACCGCGCCTGAGCCTATCTAATGGTGAAAAAGTCCAATGAATACAAACTACTAAAAATTTATATTGTGATAAGTTCATGGAGATTGCTATATGATCAATTAATTGTGTGGTCGATTAGAGGGAATCCTAACTCCCAACACGGTTACCGTTTCTATGACATAATTGACATGTAATTTGTTCAGTAGCGAATAAATCAAATTATACCAGCGTAGGTACGAAGTGTGTTATTGATCTCACATAAATAATAAAAAATTACTATTTTTGAGATCTGGAATGGAAATTAGAGTAACAGAGATCAAGGACACAGATTAGCTTCAAGAATATCTTAGGTACACTTAAGCTAAAAATAAAAATAAAAAGTATTCCACAAGTAGGTACCTACCTATTAACTTAATGTCTAGACAAGGTGTGTGGAATGTTTGAAAAAGCTGTCGATTTTAACAGAATTTAAAAATGGTTTTTCATATTTTTATGATTTTGAATGTATAGGGTGTCCAGATTTGGTGGTAAATGCGGGGTATCTCGGTTATTTTTAGAGATATAGTTGCGGTTTTTGCGAACCGTTGCTACTTTTTTTGTGAAACGAAAGATACCGTAAACAGATTTTTCATAGCCACCTTAGTTTCTAAGATATGGGGCGAAATTGAAAATTTGCGCTTTTGGGGCATATTTCGTATCTTGGGAACGGTTAATGATATTGAAATGGCAAAAACTGTATATTATAGATATTTTCACGTAAAATTCAGTGCCGTATTCAGTTTTTTTACTAAAATTGGTAGTGTTCGATATATGGACCAAACTTAGGTTTTTTAAATATAACACCCTGTATATTTTCTACTAGTTATATTCAGATTGTCGTAAGGTTTACAAAAATATATAACACTATGTAGTTATTATCTATATTAGGCTCTAAAAAATAACCGAGATACCCCACATTTACAACCAAATCTGGACACCCTGTAGGTACACTAAAACGTTGAAGCATAGAAACCGTTTGACGTCACACATTAACGTTTGCGTGAAATTCCGTAAACGCTAATTTCTATGCGTTAACGTGTAGGTTTTCGTTTACGTATAGTCCAAAGCACGAAAGAAAACGTTTCTCAAGAATGGGGGCAGCGTTGCGGGATTTCCTATACGAGTGGTCGTTATTTATTGGCGAATATAGGTTTTATCATATTGAAGCCGAATTTCTGAACTCTGTTATACCGAAAAAAATAAAGCTCGCATCACGGGACCACTTACCCATTTTTATTTATCATTTATTTGTAACGCGGTGTGATAAAACACCTATTATATTTTTTTCAACATCGTCGCGTCTACCATCGCCTTTGAAATACGGCAACACAGCATTTCTTCCAAGGAGTCGGCTGACAAAATCAGTTAGCCAACGCGTTTTGTGCCTGTTTCTATAGTACGTAAAGTTAACTGCGTATTGGGCTACCACACAGCCCTCATTTTTTAGGCAGCTGGCAAGTTTTTTTCGCCGGCTCAGAGAGCTCAGTGGCGTTTCGTATGTTCGGGAGTTAACGTGTGCAAAATGAGTAAACAGGGAAGAACGTTGCATTCTCAAGCGCGAGAAATAAATTGCCAATGTTATAAGGGTTTGCCTTCCTCCATAGTCTAAGGCATCACCGTTAAGAATAATATTAACAATAAATTAAATAACAATTATATGAAAATTAAGTCAGTGAGTTACACAAAATTGAGCTGCGCCCCTGAACTGTGACTAATTCTATAATATTTGCGAGTTCTTCCCCTTTACGTCGCACCCATTCTGCCGTAAGGAGGACTATATTACAGGATCGCTCCAACTCCCTTATGAATTTGGCAAATATTTTCTGTAAAAGTACCTAAACACCGGAAACGAGTCGCCTGCACGTGACATTCCTCCATGAATGGCGGGGCGTCTTCGCGGCTTCCCGTTTCGCCAAAGCCAAGAGCAAAACCTCGCGTGACGGGTATATAGCTGGGTGGCGCAGTAGGCCGCCAGCGAATCGCGCACGCGACTCTCGCTCGACGCGCGCAGCAGACGGGAGCGCCGCAAGCTCTCCGCAGACCGGCGGCGGGCGGAAAGCTCGTCAGTCACGTGGCCGGCCGGTGCCAACAAAACAGTAACTGGTGCTTCGGGAAGGGACAGTGTTCGCGCACGTGTCGTACCTACGCGGTTGCGGTCAGTACTTGCCTACTCGAGTCTGTTAATCGGTGCGCATGCCTTTACATATGGCGTACGATAAAGAAGAGCACGGGGTACGCTTGTAAGTACATACTAGATAAACTCGATAGTGTAAAATAAAACGGTGCGCGGTGGGGTGTTGGCGTGTTGGTGATGAAGATTTTCTTAACTATATAAGCCTAGAGTCCATGTCCTGACATAGAAAAATCGGGTACCTAATACGTTATAAAAGAAATCTAGGGTGACCCAAAAATGACTATCCTACTATACAGGGTCTTAATCTACGCCTAAAATTACGTACCCTTAAAAATGTGGGCCTGAATTTCTTTTTTCAGCAATAAATTCTGAATGGATAGACCGATTTCTTTCATTTCCTTCAAATACATTCATGACTTCAATTTTTTCCATAGCCAATCTATGTTTTTTAGTTTCATTTTTAAACGGTGAAAAAATCCAATGAGCACAATTTTTTATGAAGTATTTAATTCGAGTATCTACATGAATATAAATCAGATTTTGTTATATTACGAAAAACAGGAATTAAATAAATTTTGCATCATACACCGCCAAGTTTTTAAGCTTCAATAATGTGTTTTCTATAAAATGTGTACTGGAAACAATATTTATAAAAGAATACCTCCAGGGATTAAAAGACGGACTTGAGTCCCTTGGTACATATATATTTTTAACACACTGTCTCTTTTTTATTGAGCATTTCCGGACCAATATTCACGTAAATTTTTTTGTTCAAAATCTGATCTTCTATGGTTTGTTTCAAGGTCATTTTTTTATTACAACTGGGACACCCTGTATCAAATTGCTGCCTTTCTGACTTAGGTATATAAAAAAAATCGATGGTAGCAGTATCAATCATTACAGTTCTATAACTAATATTTGCAGTTTTGCCAAGTTAATTGAAATCCTTCTTTACGAACCGAGGGGCTGACCACTAGCCGCAATACATGTACATGTGTCCCCGAAGTACGTCGCAGTACGCTCGCAATACTTCGCAGTACGTCGCAGTATGCTCGCAATACTCCGCAGTACGTCGCAATACTTCGCAGTACGCTCGCAATACTCCGCAGTACGCTCGCAATACTCCGCAATACATCGCAGTACGCTCGCAATACTCCGCAGTACGTTCGCAATACTTAGCAGTCCGGTCTCAAAAAAGATCTCAAGAAATCATTTTGTGTTTGGCCGTCGGTAGTGTAACTCATAGCCCTCAGCTCGTTTTGTGTATTTTCAACCAATTTGTTAAAAATGGTAAGTACTTATAATATACATATTAGTAGTATAGAAAATAATACACCTAACAGGAAACTTCTCAGATAATATGCAGTGTCCCAAAATGCCGAATAATCCTACGATATTCTTTTTTCGATTAAAAAATGCGTACTATAGTTTTTAGAAAAACGCACCCACTTAGCACAAAAAACCAGACACACTGTATATTCTTTTTTGTCTTTTCGTTATACCATAGTAAATAGGTTGTCAATAGCTGATAGGTAGGTACCTAACCTACCGGGTGGGTTTGCGTTCTGCAGTCCGTTTGCCGGTTCGCAGCATAGTAAAACAAGTAAAATACGGAGCCGCCTTCCCACCTACTCTGGAATATGCGCAGTGAGATCAAAGCGGTATATACTCTATAGTACTTTAGGGAACATTTAGTATTCCAAACGGTCTCAAGTCGAGCACACGCATTGCTTCACATCGAGTATTAAAAGTGTTACAAATTGGTGACATCGCTTTTTTCATTGTAAGAATCGTTTAATTCAAAATGCACAGGTTTTTCGAGCTCTGAAATTTTTGTTAGATTATCTTTGTCTGCAGTATGTCCCGCGAGTCCCTTTAAAGTTTATATTTAAATGCCGGTAACTTTTTTGTTAGATAGACCCTCGAAGAAGGCTCGCACTTTGTACGATAAAGTTGAAAGTTTATCTCGAAGTTTATGCCCGATTTTTGTTTAGGACCACCATATAATAAAAGTATAATTAAACAGTGTGGGCCGAAGAATTCACAACAAATGGGAAATTTTTTTATTGTTGAGATTAAAAAAAGTATTCTGGGGAATTTTTTTATGCATATCCACGAACCTAAGAATCGATATTGACATATGTCAAATCATCACCAATATGGCGGCAATTTCAAAAAACCCACCATTAAGTTAAGAAAAGTGAGGTTACATGACGAGGTATCACAAAAAGTTATTTGAAAAAGAATAGAATGGAATTTTAAACCTTTGTGCAAAATTTGAGGTACCTAGTTACCCAAAAAAATTGAAAATACATTTTCTCAAAAAAAATTTCCTTGTTCAGAATTTTTTTAATTTTTTTCAATGAAATACAACCAGAAGGATATTCCTAATTTATTTGCCTCAAAAAATATAGATACTTTCTGGTTTTCCACAAATAACTAGACTTAATTGAAAAATCACCTATTATCTACGATCCACGTTGTTACAATGCCTCGTACGTCACAGTTGTATTCAAATTTTAAAATAATGTTTATTTTGCTATACACAGAAAAAGTTAATATTTCACATTTTTACCAACTTTTACCCGACAATTGCACAGAAATTGGTGTTGCCACGTAAACTGGAAAACTCGAGGCAAAACTGCTTTTCTGATTTTTATCCGACATTATTATTACAAGTTTTTGTGCAATTGTCGGCTAAAACTTGGTAAGAATGTAAAATATGAACTTTTTCTGTGTGTACCAAAATAAAATAATTATGAAATTTGAACACAGCCGTGACTAGGAGTCATTGCAACAACGCGGATCGTAGATAAAAGGTGATTTTTCAATTAAATCTAGTTATTTGTGGAAAACCAGAAAAAATCCATATTTTCCAAAACACAGTACAAAATGTTATGTCTAAATCTAATTAATAATAATAATTTGACCTGCATTTTTACACCTGCCTTAATGGATAGGCATAATCAAAAGCATAATGCGAAGCAATTTTTTTGGCAGTTGAAATAAGCATCACCATTAATATTCAGCTATTCATTTACTTTTTTGCCTACAGGAAAACATGGCATCAATGTCTAATGAACGCTTACAAGATTTCGATAAACTTTTAGAAGAGTTACACATGAATAAAACCTCTATTCCTCTGTTTTTAAAGGAATTATTGATTTACAATGGATTTGTAAATGTTATGGTTATATCTCAAATCACAGAAGACGACGTTAAATTAATGGAAGAATTTGCCAGAAATGATTTACCCAGTTCCCTGTCGCCAGAAAAAAAAGACGAATTTTTCGGAATCTACTCGCATGATGTCACCAAATTTAAAATACTTCCTGGTTTTCGAAAATCTCTTGATCTACTGGTCAAAGCATCCGCCCAGCATTGTAAGTTACCTGGTAATTTAGCGCCCCGCTCTGAAAAAATAAATTTAAAACGAAAAGCCCAAAATGATAAGAAAACAACAAATAAAACTGAAGAAAACCCAGCAAACAAAAAGAAAAAAGATATGAAAGACGACGATATAAGAAAAGCCTTAGATCATATAAGAGAAATAGTAGTAAAATATTCGGAAAATTTTTTAAATACGTTAAGTAATGACGATAGGAAAAAAGAAGGACTTTCCAAATTACAAAATATAGACATATCAGTGAGTGGGGATATAGCCGTAATTAAATGTACGGAATGTAATTTCCCATCAAGATCGATCAAACAAATGGAAAATGGAAAATCGAAATGGGTTCTCTCGAATTATAACAAACATTTTAAAACCCATTTTAAATCTTCAAAAGTAACAATAGAAACAAATCGAGAAACAAAGAAAAAAATGGTCAACAGAAGTATGTTGCAATTTATACAAATACACCCAAACCAAATACAAGAGGAAAATTTAATTCTAAGTATTGATGAAAACACGAATAAAAATCAATGTTTAAGTCAAATAACATATGAAGAGAATATGCTAGAGAGTATACCGAGGAGTATGCCAGAATTTTATGATTCCACACTTCTACCGACAGTTGAAAGCGAGGTTGAAAGTTACTCATCTGAAATAAATTCATATGTACCTAGCGTTCAAGAGTCCGTAGAAGAAGTGTTGGATTTTTCAACAGGCAGGATGACTGAACAGGGCATTTGTCATCCTGCCGAAAATATCCCATTACCGAGTCTATTATCTTCCATAACCAAAGCTAATACTGAGACTAACACAGACGCAAAACACTTATTAACAAGATCAGACCGCCTCAAAGTAAAAAGATATTTAAATTTTGATCAACAACAATTAAAAATTACCGACTTCTACAGAATTTGCGACGAATTTAAAAAACAAATAGAGAACACTCCTAGCTTGAGAAAAGACTTCCACGACAACATGATGATGTCCTCGATGTCTGAGCGGATGGCGAATGAGAACTCAAGTGAACATTTAAAAGATTTAGCATCTGACATGTCGTCAACATTTTTTGAAGTAATTAAAAAAGCATCATTAAAAAATGCCTCAGCAAAATCCAATGCTGGAAATAGATATACAGATAACTTAAAAAAAATGGCCCTCTATATATTTTTGACTTCTGGCAGGCTGTCATATGAAACTCTTGTGGCTAATATGTCGAATTCACTTCCTTCACTAACTACCATTTTTAGAACATTTGGTTCTTATCCCAAAACAATTGAGGGTGAAATAAAAATGGCTGGATTATATGAATTCTTACGCAAACGAGAATATCCTTTAAAAGTCTTCATTTCAGAAGATCAAACCGCAATTATTAAAAGAATAAGGTATAGTCCGAGCACTAATCAAATGGTGGGTTTTGTTTGCAATATGGCAGATGACACAGGCTTCCCCTTGTCAGAACAATATAACATAAGCTCTGTATCAGATATAAAAAACGCTTTTGATACTAAATCACTATCTTACAATGCATACGTATATTTGGCTCAACCTTTAGTTGAGTTTGCCCCTGCGTTTTGTCTCACAATATTTGGTTCGAACAACAAATTTAAAGCCGAAGATGTTTTACGCAGATGGGCACATCTTGAAATAGAAGCCAAAAAATTTGGTATTTCAATTGAAGGCTTCTCCTCTGACGGGGATCCTAGATGTCTTAAAGCTATGAAAATCAGAGCAGGTTTACCTTCTCAACCTATGGAATCACCATCGGCATTACCGGTAGAGTCAAGGTCACCTTATAAGGAATTTAAGGTACGTAAATGATCCATCCCAATTGGATTGATCTTTTCCAGCGTGTCAAAAATAGTTTTCATAATTTTTCTCAAAAACGGCTCAACCTAGAAATATAAAATTTGCGATATCTTTTCTATTGGTGGAAATAAACTTTCAGGTACTTTTTTGTATCCACTCCTTCACGGAAAGGGTTGAAACGAACAACCCTTTGTGAATTTTTGTAGTATGAACTTTTTGTCATTGGTTATAGGTAAAAAAAAAATTACTACATTGTAGCATGATGAATTCATAAACTTTTGTCTCTCGAAAAAAATCGCAAATTGCTTAGTTTTTGAGAAATATTAAATTTATTTTCAATCGCCGGTATTTTCAAAATTATCGAAAAAAATTTCTTTAAACTGGTCAGCAAATATTTTAAGAGCATGTTCAAAAGTGATGGTCTTTCCTCGGGTCTTTCATTGTTTTTTAATTTAGGCTCTATGCAATCGTATTCGCTTTTAAAAATAAAAAAACCGAACTTTTTTGTTCGTTTTTAATAACGAATATAAAATACGATCAAATACCTATATGTAAAATATTTGTCGAGATATTTGTATTTACTAAGAAGCAGCCAGTATATTGAATTATTTTTAATTGTTTTATTTTAGGCTAATTATAATCCGAATCAAGCTTGCGTCATTCAAGACACCATACACATTTCTACAAAAATTAAAACTAGGATTTTAAAGACAGACAGTGAATCAAACATCTTACCTATGGGTAAATACGTAGTGTCCAAGAATCATTTAGAAAAAGTTATACAGGATTTTCCAAAAACTGAACATTTCTTGACACTAAGCCATTTAGAAGGTATTTCTTCTCACTTAAGTCTACGAAGATATATCTTTTTGCAAGTAATTAGATGTCGAGATTGTGAGGTAGTAGGTATACTTAGCAGTTAATGTCGCTTTTAGTACACCTAATTTTTCGTAAGCATTCAATGGATTGATTCAATTTTCTTGTATTGTGGATCTATACGCCTCTTTGTCAAAGGTCAAATTTACGCGCAAAACGTCCTTGCCAGCATAGATATAAATGAGAGAATAAAAAATGGTACCTCATATACAAAATGAACTCATACGGACTTCTAAAAACTTACAAAAGATATTTTGTATTACAGATTTAATTTTCCCATTATTTGTATTGTAATTTCTACATTATTGTACTTTTTCAATTTTAGCAACGGATAAAATGAATTTTGAAGCTATCAACAAAATGTGTGACCCATGTGTAACAACAATTTTAGAAAAAATTCCGGATTCACAAGCAACAAGACAATTGCTTATTATTACAAGAAAGATAATAGATGCATTTATTGACAAATCAATGAGCGCAAACGAGAGAATATTGTCTATGTGGTATTGCACGTTTTTCCTTAGATTATGGAGGTCATGGATAAAAGAACAAACAAATTTTACTTTATCCAAAAATTGGATAACTCTTAACACTTACACTTGTGTTGAAATAAATGCTCATAGCTTAATAAGCATAATAGAAAAATACGGAGAGGCTAATATGGAAGAGTTATTTTTACCCTGGCTTTTCAGTAGTCAGCCATGTGAAAAATTCTTCAGACAGGCAAGGTCTTTGACTTCTACAAATTCAACTATTGTAAATTTTGATTTATTCGATTTATTAAACAGAAATGAAAGGATTCAATGTATTAACGACATTATTACCGATACAGGTGAGTAATTTACCAAAGAAACTTAATTTTAAAAGAATAATAATAATAATAATAATAATGACAATAGTTATAAGTTTTGAAATTGTAGCTAAGTTGACAAATGAACATCCTGTATAATAGATTATTATTTTAGGAAGCCAATTCAAATTCCCAAGGGAAGAACATACAAAATTGGGGAAGAATGAATGTAATCTCCAAAAAAGTCTTCCAACGGTTGATGAAATCAAGATCATATTAAAAAATGCCAAATTAAGCGCCAAAAAAGATGCGGAAGAATTAGGTATATTATGTAGTACAGAAGCGATATTCGACGAAATCGATATACCACTGACTTTGGATAATGTCTCGAACTTGGTCTCAGAAGAAGTGATTGAAAATCCTACAGATGTTGTAGATAATATTTATGTTAATTCCGAAGATGCATCAGAGATAGAAGGGGAAATGAAAATATTTGAGAAAATGACGGATATCAGTCTAAAAGATTACTCGACAAAGAGAAAGAGAGATGAAACTGCGTTTCTGAAAATACTTCTAAATGAAAAGGAGATTTTGGTACGGAAATCTACTTTATGTTGGTTGTTTTCAACAAAAAGTGGTAGACTATCTGTAGACAGAGTATCGCGTGTCAAAGGAATGAAAGAATTTAGAGGAGCAATAAAAAAAACGAGAGAAAAAACAAAATTAATAGGTGAAACATCAAAATCACAGAAAAACAAAAAAGGAAATCCTCGGGCAAATTATTCATCTGACAGTGACAGCGATGTTGAAAGTATAATTATTAACGATAATGACAGTGATGAAATATCTGATGAATGTCCGGTTGATGTTGACTTTAATGACAGCCGTGGTGGAAAAATACAGATTAAAATTGAAGCAGAAAAGTATTATGCTGTTTATTATGACAGTTCATACCACAGAAAATATACGCTACGCGGACAGAAGTTCCACACAATGCAATTATTTGGCAGCCCGAAAGGAAGCCGGCTCTCAAAAGCCGGCTTCTCCTGGCTTTCAGCAGTGTCTATAGAAGAATTCTTCCATAGTTCTGCCTTCACGGCCGTGGTACTTTCATTACTCAATGCTAGGCGGCAGCACGCTAGGAAAAAGCATCCGAAAGCGGCGTTGCCGGATTGTGCAAACAGTCTGTGGTTTTACCGAACTATAAAAATAAAGAGAAGATCTTTAATAAAATGAGCTTGCCCATTTAGAATTCAAGGTTAACAGTGAGGCTGTCAGCAGTAACTATAGAATTCTTCCCTCGAGAGATTTATTTTTATCGTCGTTTTTAGAAATGATATCCAATATTTTACTAATCACGGCTGAAAAAATTACGGCGCAAAAACACCCCTCAAGGAAAAAAAATTATAACGACATTGTTGTTGGTCCGATTATCTGCCCCGTTTTTAGTAACGACGTTGCAAATTATGCCAGATGCTTGAACCCGTGTTAGAAACAATTTACGGGCAAAAATCCCTTCCAACCCTCAGATAGATTTGCTTTTGGTCCGACTATCGTAGTTTTTGGAAAGCGTAGCCACTATAAACTATAACTCTTATTTCACGAATCCGTGGTAGAAAAAATTTACAAGACAAAAACTACCCCATGCGCCCTCTGAAAAAATTGATAATTCCATTGTTCTTAGTTCGATCTTCACCGTTTTAGCAAGGACGTTACAAATGATACCAAATTCACGAATTAGTGGTTGAAAAAAATTGTTAGGAAAAAACTACACCCTCCCCCAGATATTGCTTTTGAGACGATTAGGTATTTAGTCGTTTTTTGAAGGGGCATTTATTATTTACTATAACCGTATTTCACCAATAGGTGGTTGAAAACATTTGCGGGCAAAAACTACCCCTTCCCACCCCCGGAAGTTTGTTTTTAATTTGATTATTGTCGTTTTTTGAAAATGCAATGACTATATTCCTTATTTCACGAATGCGTGGTTGAAAACATTTGCGGGGCAAAAACTACCCCTTCCCACCCCCGAAAGTTTGTTTTTAATTTTATTATTGTCTTTTTTGAAAACCCATTCACTACATCCCTTATTTCACGAATCTGGGGGTTGAAAACATTTACGGGCCAAAAACTACCCCTTCCAACCCCCGGAAGTTCGTTTATAATTTGATTATTGCCGTTTTTTGAAAATGCAATCACTATATTCCTTATATCACGAATGCGTGGTTGAAAACATTTGGGGGGCAAAAACTACCCCTTCCCACCCCGAAAGTTTGTTTTTAATTTGATTATTGTCATTTTTTGAAAATGCAATCACTATATTCCTTATATCGCGAATGCGTGGTTGAAAACATTTGGGGGCAAAAACTACCCCTTCCCACCTCCGAAAGTTTGTTTTTAATTTTATTATTGTCGTTTTTTGAAAACCCATTCACTACATCCCTTATTTCACGAATCTGGGGGTTGAAAACATTTACGGGGCAAAAACTACCCCTTCCAACCCCCGGAAGTTCGTTTATAATTTGATTATTGCCGTTTTTTGAAAATGCAATCACTATATTCCTTATATCACGAATGCGTGGTTGAAAACATTTGGGGGGCAAAAACTACCCCTTCCCACCCCGAAAGTTTGTTTTTAATTTGATTATTGTCATTTTTTGAAAATGCAATCACTATATTCCTTATATCGCGAATGCGTGGTTGAAAACATTTGGGGGCAAAAACTACCCCTTCCCACCCCCGAAAGTTTGTTTGTAATTTTATTATTGTCGTTTTTTGAAAACACATTCACTACATCTCTTATTTCACGAATCTGGGGTTGAAAACATTTACGGGGCAAAAACTACCCCTTCCCACCCCCGGAAGTTCGTTTTTAATTTGATTATTGCCGTTTTATGAAAATGCAATCACTGTATTCCTTATTTCACGAATCCGTGGTTGAAAACATTTTCGGGGCAAAAACTACCCCTTCCCACGCCAGAAAGTTTGTTTTTAATTTGATTATTGTCGTTTTTTGAGAACACATTCACTACATCCTTTATTTCACGAATCCGTGGTTGAAAACATTTGCGGGGCAAAAACTACCCCTTCACACCTCCGGAAGTTCGTTCTTAATTTGATTATTGGCGTTTTTTGAGAACACATTCACTACATCCTTTATTTCACGAATCCGTGGTTGAAAACATTTGGGGGCAAAAACTACCCCTTCCCACCCCCGAAAGTTTGTTTTTAATTTTATTATTGTCGTTTTTTGAAAACACATTCACTACATCCCTTATTTCACGAATCTGGGGTTGAAAACATTTACGGGGCAAAAACTACCCCTTCCCACCCCCGGAAGTTCGTTTTTAATTTGATTATTGCCGTTTTATGAAAATGCAATCACTATATTCCTTATTTCACGAATCCGTGGTTGAAAACATTTTCGGGGCAAAAACTACCCCTTCCCACGCCAGAAAGTTTGTTTTTAATTTGATTATTGTCGTTTTTTGAGAACACATTCACTACATCCTTTATTTCACGAATCCGTGGTTGAAAACATTTGCGGGGCAAAAACTACCCCTTCCCACCCCCGGAAGTTCGTTTTTAATTTGATTATTGCCGTTTTTTGAAAATGCAATCACTATATCCCTTATTTCACGAATCCGTGGTTGAAAACAGTTGCGGGGTAGAAACTATAACCCCTTCCCACCCCGAAAGTTTGTTTTTAATTTGATTATTGTCGTTTTTTGAAGGGTAGAGAAGGGGTGAGAAGGGTGCTGGGGGTAGTTCTCGACCAACAATTTTTTTAACCACGAATTGGAATCATTGCAAACATCCTTGCTAAAATTGGCGAGGATCCGACAATGAAGTTATCATTTTTGTTCTTAAAGGGGTGCTGGGGGTAGTTTGCGCCCAAGAATTTTTTTCAAGCGCGAATTCGTGAATCTAGAGTCATTTAGAATGTACTTTCTAAAATCGACCTACAATCAAGTTATAATTTTTTTAAAGAGGTGCTGGGGGTAATTTTCGCCCAACAATTTTTTAAAGTACAAATTTGTGCATCTGTGCTAAAAACGGTGGGAATCGTACCATGAAAGTTTCCTTTTTTTCTTTAAGGGGTAGTGGGGGTGGTTTTTGCCCAAGAAATTTTTTTCAACCACGAATTCGCGCATCTAGAATCATTATAGGACCGTCCTTGCTAAAATTGGCGAGGATTTGACAATGAAGTTATCATTTTTGTTCTTAAAGGGCTGCTGAGGGTAGTTTTCGAAAAAGAATGTTTTCAAACGCAAATTCGTGAATCTAGAATTATTTAGAACGTACTTGCTAAAATCAGCCAAGATTCGATAATTAACTTATAATTGCTTTGGTGCTGGGGGTAGTTTTCGGCCAACAATTTTTTTAAAGCACAAATAATTTGTGCATCTGTAATCATTAGGTACGTCCTTGCCAAAAACTGTGGGAATTTACCATGGAAGTTATATATTTTTTCTTTAAGGGGTAGTGGGGGTAGTTTTCGCCCAACAAATTTTTTGAACCACAAATTCGCGCATCTGGAATCATTAGGAACGTCCTTGCTACAATTGCCGAGGATCCGACAATAAACTTGTCATATTTGTTTTTAAAAGGCTGCTGATGGTAGTTTTCGCACAAGAAATTTTTTCAACCGCGAGTTCGTGAATCTAGAGACAATGAAGCTATAATTTTTCAAAGGGATGCTGGAGTAGTTCCCGCCCAATAATTTGCTAAAAACGGTGCTAATCGTACCATGAAAGTTAGCTTTCTTTAAGGGGTAGCGGGGGGCCCAACAAATTTTTTCAACCACGAATTCGCGCATCTAGAATCATTATAGGAACGTCCTTGGTAAAATTGGCGAGGAGCCGACAATGAAGTTATCATTTTTGTTCTTAAAGGGGTGCTGAGGGTAGTTTTCGAACAAGAAATTTTTTCAACCGCGAATTCGTGAATCTAGAGTCATTAAGAACGTACCTACTTGCTAAAATCGGCCAGGATCCGACAATGAAGTTATAATTTTTTTAAAGGGGTGCTTGGGATAGTTTTCGACCAACAAGTTTTTTAAAGTACAAATTTGTACATTATCTGGAATCATTAGGAACGTCCTTGCTAAAACGGTGGGAATCGTACCATGAAAGTTATATTTTTTTCTTTAATACGGGGTAGTGGGGGTAGTTTTCGCACAACACATTTTTTCAACTACGAATTCGCGCATCTGGAATCATTAGGAACGTTCCTTGCTAAAATTGGAGAGGATTCGACAATGAAGTTATCATTTTTGTTCTTAAAGGGGCGTTGAGGGTAGTTTATTTCGCACAAGAAATTTTTTCAGCCACGATTTAGTGCATCTGGAATCATTACGAACGTCCTTGCTAAAATCAGCGAGGATCCGACAATAAAGTTATCATTTTTTTCCTAAAGGGGTGCTGGGGTAGTTTATTCGCCCAACAATTTTTTTAAAGCACGAATTTGAGCATCTGGGATCGTTAGCTAAAAATCGTAGTGGTAGTCGGGGTAACTTTCGCCCAACAAATTTTTTCAACCACGAATTCGTGCATTTGGAATGATTAGGAACGTCCTTGCGGGGATCATGATATTCATGATATCAAATGAATATTTCAATAATACAACAATACTTATAGGTAGAAAAAACATTTGGAAACAGAGATTTGAATGATAAATTTAATATGCAACAAGTATTATTCATGATTTATGATTTTATTCTGTAAACTTTGGTTAGGCCCAAAATTATAAATAGTAAAAACCCATAAAATTGGTATCATTGACATCCTGTACATATTTTCTACATTGTAGAACAAATATTTACCGTATACTAAGTGTATAATTAGTAAATAAGATACGAATAAACTATATTATTTGTAACATCTTAATATATTTTAATCGGATAATTAATATTGGCTCTGAAGCACTCTGTATAGCTTAGTATACGTCGTACGGATTCTACAAAGACGAAGCAAATAATAAAATAGCTATGCTCCCACTAGGTTATATTTCGTATAGTTCAAGGCCTCTGCCCGTCTGCCCGGAAATAGATTTTGATGACTGAAAGCCGCCGCCAGCATAGGCGCGTTTATGAAACCTTTATTCCTAAACCACCGGCAACACGGTTAGGCTCTTCAGCTGACTGCTGGCGCCTCTAGCGGTGACTTTTATCGGAGGTTATTTTACGGTTTTAAAAATAGAACGATTCTGCATCCGAGCGCCATCTGTTAGGCCAAGGCAAAACCAACTTTCAGTGTGCTATACATATTTTACGAGCCCAATGCTACTGGCACTTCTGTCCGCGTAGCGTATATTTTCTGTGGTTCATACTATATTGGACGAATTACACAAATTTATAATAATTCCTCGGATACTTCAATGGTAGAACCTGTGGAACAACCAAGTTGTAAAATAAAATTTTTAAAATTTGAATTGGAGAAACTTGTCTGGCCAAAAACGGAAGATATACAAACAGTACAGATTGATTTTATTTTTTATGGGCCAATTAAACTTGTAGGAAATGGACCTTTTAATTTAAAACGACACGAAAAATTAGAAATTGAAAAAATATATAAAGAAATGAAAAAATCATCTCGTGAGGTTATCAATTGAAAGGTCCAATTTAAGATAGGTAAAAATAGATACAGAAATTGTATTTAAAATAAAATAAATATTATAATTTGGCTAAATACCCATGAAATTCAATTTCCCTTTATTCAAGTCTTTATTAACAAAATACAGCCATAATAATTTCTTATGAATAATAGGTACCTATATACAATTAAACGAATTTAAAATTTTAATTTACCCAAGTTCTTGGATTAGTTATATTACAGGTTAAAACTACTGCCATAATTTTTGCAAGAAATAAAACGTTTGTGGAGTATTTTACTCTTTTATTACGTTTAATTTTTGTATAAGTTACGCTCGCAATACTCCGCAGTACATCGCAGTACGTTCGCAATACTCCGCAGTACATCGCAATACTCCGCAGTACGTCGCAGTACGCTCACCATACTTCGCAGTACGTCATAGTACCTTGCAATACCTTTTAATGTCCCGCATTACTTCGCAGTACCCGATTTTTACTCGCAGTACTTGATTTTCGCAATACATGTACATATTTTTTAGGAGTGGTCACCCCCTCGTTACGAACACCTGTATTTTACCAGCATGAAGGAACGTTCTACTACTACCATCCTTATTCAGATTCAGATTAGGTACTCAATATCTTGATTAGAACTGTCTGTGGTTGGATTATATTATTCATATACAGTGTCCTCCAAAAAGTTCGCACCATAGGGGGGAAATTTTTAATTAACATTTTATTTTGGGGTTACCTTTTGCTTTAAAAAAAGATGAGAAATTACCCACTCAAACGTGATCATGTGACTTTAGTTATCTGTCAAAAATGACATTTAAAAAAATATATCGCCAAAAATAGGGTTAGTTGTTAAAATATCAAAAAAACTTGAAAAAAATTGTTTTTTTTTTAATTTTACGTAAGTGTACCAAATTTGAACGCTCTACTAAAATATTTAGTTTTTTGCCAATTTTTACTTAATATTTATGAAATTTCTGAAAATTTTAAAAACTCGAAACTTCGTAAAAACTATTTTATAACACTAGGTAGCTTTATCATTCTATTATTTTTTTATTACTAATTACCGATAAGAATAGGAATTTTTCAAAAGAAAATGATATTTACGCTTTAAAATTCTGTTATGTTTGTTGCAAAGTTGACGTACCGTCTAACATTTGGGGTATAAATTTAGTTACATTACGTTTCCCAGTTCTAAATTGATGGCAAAATAATAATAAATTAAAATATCATCAAACTATTTTACGTATCTAAGCAAAATTCTTGACTTTTATGGAACAAATAATTATTACCTTTTAGTTTAATTTCACATCTTGATGAGTAGGCCATGGAGGAGAGAATAGAAGCAGGCCTTGTCTATCCATTTAGACAAGGATACAGGCAAAACATTATAAGGCACGTTTATGTCTTCAAGTTTAGGAATTTCCAATTATGAAGAAGTAGGTACCTACACAAACGCCTATGCCACTTTTGCATGGCCTCAAAAGTTAATTTAATTAGGTACTTACCTATGGATCATTATCCTTAAACATTTAGTTTTGGCGGTCAGGATAGTGCCACAAGCCGCGTAATAACTCGAAAAAGTATCTAAATTCCTCATACTGACACCTATCGCCGTGTCAGATATCAAAATATTGTGCCAAAACTTGGTTACTACTCAGGGCGATTTCCGTCTCAGGTATTTTATAATATACTTAGAGCTTTGACTCCTTCCTGGTATTCTTTATTCAAAGAACAGCCCCCATAAATCTGTCAACTTTCCTTTTCTATACCTGTTTTCGGAACACCCTGCATATTTCCATTCCCCATTTCCGCCCTTTTTTCGGGAGCGATTTTGCGCAAAAGCAACCCGAATCGTCCTATGGTAGGCACGATTACGAATGTGCCAAATTTGAAGCGGATATCTGAAAATTATCGGGGAAGACACAGCCACACACCCAAGCAATCGCCGTTTTATGATGAATCTTGGGTTTTCGACGTTTTAGAACATATTACACCGATTTAGCGAATAAAAAATTTATGATAAACTAACATATAGGTAATATCGAGGGTAATATATTATGCCGCACGTCTTCAAATGTATTGTATAGACTTTCACAAAATACCGCATCCAGTTATTTTCACAATTTGCACAATTCTATAGTGAAACACTTACCCAATTTCTTATAAACAGTATACTGAGTGCCAAGCCACGGGATGAGCGAACCTATACATATTGTCCATTTAATTAGGACTTCGAACGGTTTTTAGGAATTTCCTTGCAGAATATTTCGATCGATGACAAAATATGTTAATTGCAAGAACTCTGTCCTAAGTCGTTCAAAAATTAAAATAAACTGCTAGGACAAAGAATGTCTCGTAGCAAAAAGAACAAAATGACTAAGAAAGAATAAGAATATTCGTCTATTTTTTTCTTAATTCTAGTCTAAACCCTTTGTCAAAAGATTGAATGCCACAATTTCAGAAGCAATGCTTCTGTTCACCTACACTTAGTATTAGTCACTCGATTAATTAATTCTTTAATTTCATTTTATATTAGAGCAAACTGTCTATTTGCGGCTAAACGTTCAGCTAAAATATTCCTAGGTAAACTGACTGTCTCCGTTTTTCTACTATTTGCTATCAATTCTTTGTCTACAATATTGCAATTATCCCAATTTATTCTGTGGTTAGATTGGACGATAGACATGTTATTTGACTTGACTTTTTCTCGTGTAGTCTTTATGTTATTTTAATCCGACATTGAACGGCCTAGAAGAAATATATGAAAATATGATGGAATAAGAAATAATTGGGACAATTAATGACAAGAGCACAAGAAACCAAAGGACAATAGTTGCAAGAAACAATTCGGGACACTAAAAATTACCTACTTCTGGATTACCAGTTTGTTGTTGTTACTTTTCTATTTTTCTTAGAACCCTGTAATTAGTTTCTTTGCCATCTATTATCATGATTGTGCATAAACCAACGTATTTATTATTTGTCCAAATTTTGCATTGCTTAGGTTTTACCTCGGCTTTTACACAACACTGAGTTATTCACTCAACATACAACAATATTACTTAGAATTTGCTAGAGAAAGTTGAACGTTTGGTGACATATTCGTAGACTTTTGGAGCCATCTCAATTTTTTTACATATAGGTCCAAAAAATATTGCAATAACATTGGCACTGGTAAATATTGTCTAAAATTTCTTCGTGGCGTCAACAGATCCATTTAACTTTTTAACTGGGTTTTTTACCACAGAAACATGAAGCCAACTGATTAAAGGACAACTTTTTCAAGTTGCCAGGAAAACCACTACCTACTTAAGAAAGCTCTAGCCCTTTGTCAGTGGTTACTCGAGATTCAACAAAATTTCACAAATGCCTAACATTAAAAAAACGAAACTTAAAACGGTACCTCAAAAAATAACGTCAATGTCTAAGGTGGATTTATAAACTCGACGTTTGCGTTGGCGCTCGCCGTTGCCGTTTGCGTCGAAAATGCAATCCCGATATTTTACTCGTGTAACCGTTTATAAACGCCGTCGAACGTTGCCGTCTGCGTCCGATGCCGTCCGAGATAAACTAATCTCATCTTTCACGTTCCGTCGTTCACATTTCTGGACACAAACTGCGAAGGTCACCGTCAACTTCGGAGCGCCAACGCAAACGTCGAGTTTATAAATCCACCTTTAAGGTGGAAATAAATAAATTAAATATCTAAATCTCTTTCCGTTCTCAAATGTCACGTCAATGTGCCATGTGGCATGTGGCATGTCAGAATAATTTAAACCTAATCTACAAACACTCTTTAATTGTACACTAGATTATGACAGATAAATATTTCATGTCCCTAGAATTCCTAAGCGGCGGCCATATTAATATTATTGATAGGTGACAGAGGACATGGCCGTAATCAACAGAATTTACGTTTTACACACACGAATCCTAAATTTGAATAGATAGAAATTAACATTAAACTCTGTTCTTTAAAGCACAGAAAAAAAAGCTATACTTATAGTTTCTGTGTTTGAAGTTAGGTTAGAGCCACAGGAATATCAAGGTTAAGGTTAGGCATCTGCCACAAGTTCTGACATTTCTGCCAGACATGCTAAATACGCCCCTATAGGCGCCCAGAACAATGCTGCCAACCTTGTATTATGAAATTAAGAAGTGTCATTTCTAGTATACAATTAAAGAGCGTTTTTAGGTTAGCCACCTCAATAGAATAGAAGAGAACACAGGGTATAATTTCAGACGGGACATTTCTTTAAGAATGGAGAGAGATTTACCGTCCGAAAGCTCAGAAAACTATATTGTTGAGTTGTTTTTTAAGTTACCGTTTAAAGTTTCGTTCTTTTAGTGTTATTTTTGTGAATTTGTAAAGTTAAATCTCGAGTAACCACTGACAAAGCGCCAGAACTTTCTTAAGCAGTGGTTTTTCCTGGCATTTTGAAAAAGTTGTCCTTTAATCAGTTTGTTTCAGGTTTCTGTGACAAAAAACCCAATTAAAAAATTAAATAGCACTGGTAATTTTTGTCCTCTTGATGTTTAAACCTTAAAACAGCAGTTTCCTTTTTTCTTGTTGTTTGACAGCACCACCTGATCCCAAGTAGAACTACCCTTTATAAACCAAAGTTGTCATATTAGAAAAGAGAAAAGCTTTTAAACAACTTTTTTTCAAGGTAATATCAAAAACTATAAAGTTTATATTTAGAGGAGAAATTAAATATCACAGTTTTAATAGTATCTATTATAAATAAATATTTTTAATAAGCCATTACGGCAATTAGTTTTTCAAAGTTCTTTTTTTATTGTTGAGAAAACGATTCAGCATATTAGACAGCTATTATTATTTTGTAGACAGCAAACTGAGATTAATGTTGCTTTGGTTTTAACCGAAATTGAATAATATATGGTTCGTACAACACAAATTCCGTTGCACGTCATCAATAACAATTAATGACGAAAATTGTGTTACCAATGTTTTATATGAAAAATGATATTTGAATTGGGCCTAGTATTATGTTGGTACCGCTGTTAACGCCACGGGCGACGTTGCCGAATTTACAACCGCCAGAGCCCGAGTTATAAGTTATAACCTCGTGGACGCTCACGTGAACGTTTCCACGTGTTTTGCATTGGAATAAACAATTCCGAAAGCTTGTTTTCTTTAAAGACCAACTTGACTGCAAACCCACTAAAAGTTCAATCTTTTATCATATAAAATACATTTTATGCTTGTGGTTTAAAAATATGGTGAATGCGACGGTTATTGTTTATATCTTAATTTATCACGATACGGCAACGCTGCGTCCCTATGACGAGTCTTTTCCAATGCCGTATACGATGACGTGCATCGGAATTTGTTTTGTACAAACCATACTTATCTCCTTTTATTCACACATCACTGCTTGTCTTTGATTTTGCATCGATTCTGTTTAACTAGTATTTTTGAATCCCCAGTAGGTAGTAATTTAAAAATTTCATCAACTAATTGGCAACAATAAACAACTAAACAGGTCTGGCAACTGCTCGTCTATTAAGTAAACGATTTCGCGTGTCCAATCTCTAGTTCAAGGTAAAAGTTCACTGAAATCTGATTGACCTTAAAAGTGCCCGAGACTCGTTTGGCTGGGAATTACCAAATATTGTCTTATTTGATTTAATCACCACGTTGTGTGTACCATCCACCTGACGAGAATGGAATGTTCATTATTCTTGTGGGTATTGGGGAATCACAATCACATATTTCGAAGCAAAGACGGTAAATTTAACCGAACCGGACCATATATAGATAGTAGTCGATTTATCGGCTGCCAAGAATGTCCTCTGGAATTAATCGGCTCGTTTATGAATTAAGCACAAGTCCATTTCACTGATCAATGAATTCAAGTTAGATCTTATAATTCAAATTAAATTAAGCTGACATCCCATTACAGTCAAATTCAACGAGAATTTTAAAGGTTATCTGTAAACTTCAATAAGTTTCTTTGACAACTTTGAGTTTAAATCAACACAGCAATTTTAAAATCGAAACCATCAGTGACCACAAGCTAATTCCTTTACTTAATCATTAATACTATATTTTCTGTAAATTGGGTAGGTACTACGATTCACATACCTAATACTGTCTGATTTATATTCATATCCTACCATGTAACGAACTTACCTAGTAAAATAATTTCACACGTTGCATGGCCGATTTTGACGATTTTATTTACCGATTCCAAATGTTATTACAATTTTTTTACGGTAACTAATTCTCTTTTGCGGTCAAAATTTCGCAGTTTTGTCACATTAACAGAGTTTTTATTTTATAGGAAGATTTGTTTTCTGATAACATAAAATGGTATACACCGGGGCCCACGGAAACTGGGCCCCGTATACCTACACAGGCCATTACGTGAATTGAAGATGATTAAACACTATTTTGGAATTACGGGATGATCTGTTCAACCAGTTGGAGACCCGAAAATTCTAGATATTATATTTTGATTTTGGAGGATTATTTTGTAACTTATGCAAAAAATGAAAATAGAAAAATTTGTTTAAAGTCCCAAATCCAGTCCACTATATAGTATAAAGAAAAACTAACTAACTAGCCATGGAGTTCATTTCCAACCAAAAGGTACGTACCAAAATACTCTTGGTTGCTTTTTAGACTGGTCTTCCTTAAGAAAATCTATGAAAATATACCTCGAAATGTACCATGTAAACTTGTCAAATTAAAGGGACGCATAACAAACAAGCATTTTATTTTATTTTTGACATTAAATTCATTGTAATAAACATACAGTGTGTCTGGCTTTTCATGTTAACACCCCTGAAAATCTAAATTGGCGGGGGGAATTGAACGGGGCAATTTTTTTATAGATATGTCCCTGAAAGGTCATCATTTGCAAAGTATTGGTTTGCCATTGCCGCGAAAGCCTGGATTATTGCAATTTTTTAAAGGGGTGCGTTTTTCGAAAAACCATATTAGGCATTTTTTTATTTAAAATCTGACACCACATATTTTTGTATTAAATCTTTGCATACCAACACTTTTAATGGTCCTGTTGACCATTCAACTGTTTTGAATAAATTATATGACACACTTGACTCGCCAGATGCCCTTAACATTCCTATTTTGCTCAACATTGACACCTTGCAGAATAGAACTCACTGTATATTTTTTGTTCAAATTTGGCATGTTTTGATGTGTCCTGATTAACGCTGTGGTATCAGATTTTAAATATACATACATACATACATACACACATACATACATACATACATATACATACATACATATACATACATACATATACATACATACATACATACATACATATATACATACATACATACATACAGACTTGGGTAGAATACCAAAAACCAGTATTCGAATACGAATACAGAATACTCAAGTTGAACTGGATTCAAATCCTAGAGATTTGAATAACATTCTAACAAAAGTATTTAATTACCGAATAGTATTCGAATCCATGTATTCATATAATGAATAATGTGTTCATTTACTTGCCATATACGAAACACCCTGTATAAGCTAGGCTGGTTATACTAAGTGAAATATTATTTTGGGAAAGGCTTAATCGATTCGCCAAAAAAAGATCACCATTATAAATATGACCTGTGGTTTATACAAGATACTCCGGAAAACTCTTTTTTTAGAATTTTGCCCCATTTAGTGGATAACTTGAAGTATTGAAATTGTGTACCAAAGGTTTTGAACTAGGGCCAATTCGCTGACACTATGCATTTTATTCTTAAAAACATGCCCAATATGGTTTGTAATTTTTGTTTTTTTTTTTAATAACAGTCGACCATGTAACAGTACTATTTCAAAAAAGTATAAAATCTTTCGAACACACTGTATATTTGGCTATTTTCATCTATACATACAATAAAAATCAAAACTTTATATAGTAATATATAGGTAAAAACAAAAAATTTAAATATAAGAAATACTGATCATTGTCCACGTTTTGTTTTGTAATCTTATTAGTATTCGACATTTGAATACAGGATTCAAATTTTGAAGCCATTTAGTTGATTAGAATCAATCATAATAAATTAATTGGAAGGAACATTTTCGAGTACGGTCCTCGTAATTTTCTCTAATTTGACATTTATCTGGTGCAAAGTTGACTAAAAATGAAAATAATTGAAAATCTTCATGTGCATCTAAAAACGCAATTGATTTTAATTTTGTACGGGGTGGTATATGGGATTATATTGTACGAGTACCTACTTCGTAGGTATGTTCCAAATAAATTTTTGGTATAATGTCTTCATATTCGTAACGAAGGTTTTTTTGGACACAGTACAATATAAACTTTTTGTCTCATTTTGAGTAGGTGTACGCATGCGGGACATTATTGGAATAAAAACAAGAAAATTCCGAAGAAAATTATTTTCATTAGCTACTTGCAAACAATATAAAACGAATGCTAACTAATTTTTAAGCAACAAAGATAAAGTTTTCGAAGAACAAATTGATTTTACAATAATTATGTAAATACATAATTCAGTTCGTTTGAAGTGTGGGGGTCAGGATATCGAGTATTTCAAGCTCCAGTTTCTCATCTATCTGTATTTATTATCATTTTATGCTCAATAAATTTGCCAGGATATAAAACAATCGTCTATATTAACCAAGAATAAAACAAGCCGCGTTGTTTTCATTGCAAATTAACTTGACTTTTTATTGGTATACATATTAATAATTTACAACAGTATGAAGCTGCAAATAACTTCTATATTTAGTCATTTCAATATTATTGGTGACTTAAGCAATTTAGTTTCAATTTGGGAAATAAGCGTTTTGCTGCAATCCTCTGCCGCTTGGATTAGATTATTAAGGTCTAATTCATGTGTTATCCTTATGCAAATTATGCAATAATTTGCCTTGATTTTTTAGCGGAGATTTATAAATCACTCAGATATCCTTAATGAGCCCATTAAAAAAGGGAAGTCAAGGTGCCCCAATTTTTCAATGGTTGTTCCTTAGGTAAATTAATAAAATGTGGGGAAAATAAACTGATATGAAATTGTAAGCATCCATCCTATATTATTGCTAAATAAATATAACACAATATTACAAATAATTGTTATATTTTTGCTAAATTAAAATTGAGCAAAACGAATAGTTTCTACTTTGGAGAATTTTGTTTCCATTCCATACTAGATTTATCAACAATGCTTATTAAAGGTAGGTATGTGTATTACCTCTATTACAATCTAAAACAAAAACACAATAGGTATTTATTTTTGTTGTACTAACATACTATATATTGATAAAAGCGACATACAAAATAAGTGCACACTCAAAATAGGTACATAAAAGTAGGTAATCTACAAGAGGCAATGCGATTATCAGGATTTAGCAAATAAACAAAAATCTGGAACCGCTTAATTAGAAATACATGGTGTTCAAATTAAAAATGAATGTATACCTATGTTGTCTTGTGAATTGATAAGTATGAATATAAAGAAGTATACAGAGTCTCTCGTAATTAATGGAACATACTTAAAAATTCAAGAGATCTCGCTAAAAAATCTTCTTTTGTTTTCCAGATGCAGGGCGTTAAATTTCTTTTTTGAAATTAAATGATGGCTACATGTCTCAGAGTAATCAAGGTGATGGATATGAATTTGGCACTGATGTGTTATTGGGGATAGAGAATAAGCTGCAGATATCGTTGCATTGTGCTTTTACTCGTGATGAGGTTATCTTTATGGTCTTGCAGGTGCATCGTCTTAGTGTACCTTTTTATTCTGCAAAAAAGTGCACTCTTGATTTACAACGATAAAACGAACCCTTTGCGTTAAAATTGGCAAAATGTGCCCCAAAATATCTCCAAAATTCGAAAAAAATCCACCTTTTTTAAATTTATAGATTAAGGGTACAGAGTTATCCACATAACATTCTATCCCCGTTTACTTTGTTGTTTTTGAATTTAGAAAAAAGTTGTAATTATGAGAATTTTAGGAGCACTCTTTTCAACTTTTTTTTATCATATTCAATTTCAAATGACGTTTGAACGCCCTGTATTGTAAAAACTGCTGGAGCAAACATATGAAATATATAGGAATCGCAAAAATCGTGTTCTATTTAAGAAAAATAAGTTTGGTCTGCATCTCCGAAACGCACGATATTCGATTGTTTTTCTGAATACATAGGTATCTGAAATCAAAAGAATGCATATTTTCTATAATTCTCCTATTATTTACAACTTTTTTTCTAAATTAAAAAAAAATAGGGGTAGAATGTTATGGGGATAAACCTATACTATTTGAAGTGAGAAAAAAATTCCATATGAGCACTGTAAATTCGACTAAATTCGACAAAGTGTCCAAAATGCTCATTTAGCATTTTACCTTATTTTGAATACATAGGTAATTCATGTGTAAAATTTGAAAGCGGTAGGTAGGTGAAAATTATTATTTTTCGAATTTTGAAATTAACGGATGTTTTGGAGCACATTTTGCCAATTTAAACGCAAACGGCTGATTTTATCGTTATAAAATAATTGTGCACATTTGTTGCAGAATGAAAAGGTGCCCTAAAATGATGAACCCGAAATACTAAAAGATAACCTCAAAAAATTACGAGTAAAAGGACGACGCAAAAACAGCAAGTGAGATATACGTAGAAAATGACATCTGCAGCTTCTATTCTCCATCCACAAAAACACATCAGTTACAAATTTCAGTTCAACAGTTTTTATTGACCGTCAATATTTCGACTTATAACTCAAAATTTTAGGTGCAAATCTAGAAAAAAAGGCGAGTGTCCCTTCCAGGCCTTCGTATTATTCCACCGCCTGTATTATTGCCTTAACTAGGCCGTGATCAGAGCTGGGCAGATCTATTTAAAAAAGATCGTTTTAAAGATCTAAGATCTTTAAAGGGATCTAAGATCGTTATAACGATCTAAGATCTTTTCCTCATTTGTTTTTGTTCATTTTTGAAACGTTTCTGTGATATTTTTATATAAAATAATGTTTTATTTTTGAAGAATACGAAATAGTGCTCTAGGTTGTTGTAGGAATAAGAATTTTTGTTTTTGTATCTACATATTTTTTGTAAAATATCATCGAATTGATAAGTACAATGGAAGTCGCACAGGTACCACTTTCATTGTTGTTTGGGGCAGCCAACTCTAGAGAGAGATAGGTTTCAAATGGCAATAAGTAAGACAAGGACGCCTAATGAACGTGTCAGCTGATTCAGGCAAAGGAGGTATATGGGGATGTTGCATATTAATGGGCGAATTTAATGGGCATGTTCCGTAATTCTCTTTATTGTATGATCTGTATTCCGAAATTCGGGGCTTGTTTGTAGGAATGAGAATTTTTCTATACTATAACCACAATTATGTAAATATTGCAAAGAAAAAAGTAGTGAATTGATTAAAAAAAATTACCTACATGGCAATTTTATGTACAGGGTGTTCACGAAATATTGGAGACCCCCCTTAACTTTCTTATTTTTGACCAGAGGAAAAAGTGTTTTATATGAAAGTTGTAGAAAATTTTCTCAACTTTCCAACTCTGTTTTCAGAAAGAAAATCGAAAGTCCCGTTTTCAAGATAGAGACCTAAGTTCTGTTTTTTTAAATGGAACACTCTGTATGTTATTGAATTTTTAGATTCTACGCTTCATTCCGATTACAACGATATATATGTTTAATATGTTTTACACAACTTTTGTGGTAGAAAATTGCATTTTAGAACAGGATTACACAAAAACTAAGGTGGCCATGAAACTAGAACTAACACATTTAAGAATATTTTTTATTTGTTCCAAGAGAAAAAATCATAAAAATACAACAGAAAAGCATATAAATTTTACTACACAAACAAAATATATAACAAAGTAGGTATAAAAATAACATAATATTTTTCATAAGAACTGTTCGAATTGTAATCCGTTCACTTGGAGGCATCAGCGACATCTCTTTTTCAAATTATTAATACTTGTTAATATTATATTTATCTTGATTGTTATTTAAAAAATGTATGCGTTGTTACAAAGATCAGAATGAAAATATAGAAGAACTGCAAGGGAAAATTGAGAAAATTGTCTAAAACTTTCATATAAAACACTTTTTCCTCTGGTCAAAAATAAGAAAGTTAAGGGGGGTCTCCAATATTTCGTGACCACCCTGTACCTGGAAGTAAATTGAGACAAATAAAATACAAATTCCAAAATAAAAGTTTATTTTAAAATAAAGGCGACAAAATATCTAGGATAAGGTATACATTTTCAAGTTTAATTACTTATCTTAACTGATTTATTAATTTTAAAATTCAATTTAATAGGAAAAGCATGTAAGACTGGTAGCTTTTACATATTTTTATATAATTTTTAATGTTTAGGCATCTAACAAAAAGAATTACAAATAATTACCTTATTAAAGGGACCAGAACCTCAAGATTAATTCCATATTTGACTATATACGAAGCACAATATTTTGCCAGTTTTTTCCTTGATAGAGTTTCTATCATGACTTGGAAAATAAAAAACTGTAGTAATTACATACTTTTTATTGCTCTCAATAAATTATTGACTACGAATGCAAGTAAATACTTGTAGACAGTACAAAATTTTTCCTTTTTATTGCTGCAATCCACTTGTCTCTAATATCACCTTATCTCTTGGAAAACTGCAAAGCTATTAGCAAAGATTTTTAAGACTTACGAATGAAAAGAACCCCACTATTGTTATTCTTTCCGCCCCGTTTGGTACATCCAAATACACAACAGGAGTTGATCCTCTTTTTTGTAATTTACCACTTAAACAGAGAGAATATAGCCACATAGCTAAATTAAATTTTCTCTCCGATCTAAAAATAATATTAAACCAAACACCAACTAAGAAAACTCAACGCCGTTTTATACGAAACTGCCACCACGACACGAACTCGAAGCAAATATAAATAATACAATAATTACTCCTATTCGTATTGGGACTTGGGACAGAAGGAAAATTAAAATGACGTTTGACAACGGAACTCGTTTGAAGCACAGGACACAAAAATATAAAGTTAGGACAAACACCTCTTTTGTGTTATGTGGTTTTTGCCGGAATCAGCTGATTTATTTACTATTTCACTTACTCAAGTTTGGCTGCCAGTTTCTCTCTCTACACTCCTTCCATCTCTACTTGTCAATTCAATGTAAAATATGTTCTCATTTTGACCTCAATTGTTGTAAGTAGTTCGTTTTTGAAACGTTTCTGTGATTTTTTTATACAAAATAACGTAGGTAGAAAGGTAGGTATATATTTTTTAGAAGAATGAATAGTTTTGTACGAACAAGGATTTTTCTTTTTATACCTACCTATAATCTACATATTATTTCCAAAATATGTATATGTATTACGAATTCAGTTACTTACGTTACTAACGAGCGGTATTCATTTAGAGCAGTTTACCTCAGAAGATTAGATAAGTCTCAGCTAAAGTGCAAATTGTCAGAATTCGCGAAAAATGACAAATAATATAAACAAACTGACAAACTTTAAATGAATGCTTTATGTTAATTTGTATTTCATTTTTAAATATCTATTTCTTAAAATTCCGAATTTTATAACATAAGTTATAAAATTATAAATTGGATAAATAATCGGTGAACACGTTTTTACAAGAAAAGTCTAATAATTCTCCGTAATTACGTAACCAGTTCAATTAGAGTAGTAACTTTACGTAACTAGTTACGTAAAATTTTACTTTATACAACTAGTTACGTAAAACTGGACGTATCATCAATTGCTCGGGTTTTGAAAAATGTCACTTTATACTATGTCAAAATTAGGAATAGTATTTATAGATATCTATATCTATTAACTATATAATATCATGAATTTTGTTCAAAGATCTTAGATCATTTAGAGGATTTTAGATCGTTTAGAAGATCTTAGATCGTTTAGAAGATCTTAGATCGTTTAGATGATCTTAGATCGTTCAAAAGATCTTAGATCGATTGATCTTTTTTAAATAGATCATTTTTAGACGATCTTTGATCTAAGATTGTTTTTGCATGAAAAGATCTATTTTTAAACGATCTTTGATCTTTTTTTAAAAAACGATCTGATCTATGATCTAGATCTTTTTTTGGCGCGATCTTTCCCAGCTCTGGCCGTGATGTTAGTCCCTTGAATGTATTTGTTGAATTTCAAACTATCTTAAAAGACTGGTAAATTCGCAACGTAGGTATTCGTCGAATTTTAAACTACCTATACCTAGATTTTTTTTTTATTGGGCTATACATACATCCAAGGTAATTTACCCAGTGCCGTGGACCACCCCCGACGTTACGCGGTTTGGGCTTCCACCTTCTTTATCTGGCAGGCACCGTCTGGCTTTTCACCATGGCCTGCCAGATTTGTCTTGTTAGACCCTTATAAACCTAATCTTAAACCTAAAGACATACACAAACATAAATACAAACACAACACCCATGGCACATACCGTGGTGGGACTCGAACCCACGACGTACGGTGCCAAAGCGTGGGTCCAATCGAAAGACCCACTCGGACACCGCCGCCCCTGCCTAGATTATAAAATAATTGGAATATATTCTATATATTTATATTATACAACCAGCAATACAAAATGCCATTCAAAAATAATAAATATCTTAAATACACAATACACAGGTAACTACTTACTTACAAAGTCATTGAAGCGAGCACTACAATCTTTTCTAACCGGTTACTCGTTAATTCAGCTTTCAACTACGCGAGGTCGCTGATTACACGAATTGTTTTATTTTTGTACCTAACTAGGTACCTACACTACTCACTATAGAATAATAATAATAATTTTGATTGGTAGGATACGAGGAAGGATCGTTCAACAAAAGTATAAAATATAGATGCGTAAGACGTGCATACCCAGAGTAAGCTCAATAAAATATGATAAGGTAAGTATTAATAAATTCCAGAAACGATTTTAACTTTTTTGAAAACATCCTTTGAAAAAGATACCTTGAAGTAAAAATTAAGTAACTATTTCAGTAACCTACACAGATTGTTCCGTAAGGTGCAAATATTTGGAGGTTCTACAGGTGGTTTTAAGGGAGAGTCTTTCATGTAATATTTGTCGATTTAAGCCTCCCCTGCAAAATTATTCCAGCCTTAAGAGGGACAAAAAATTTGGCTTTGATTTTTTTGCTCAAAAATGGTTTAATCTAGAAACTTGAATTTTGGGATACGTTATATACCAGCAAGTTGGAAGACACTTTACGGTAGAATTATTGTTTACATCCTAAGGATCCTAAGGGTATAGAAACCCGAAACACTTATTCGTCTTTTTACAAGACTTTTGTGTTAAGTTGGGTTATTTAAAAATAAAATTCGTATTCTGAAGCCCAATCGATTTAGAATTTTTCTTAATCTTGTTTTTTTGTTTGTCTGGAAAAAATAAAATTACTTTTTCGGTCCGTATATTTATACAGTTATTGACACTCACGATACGATTACGTAAAAACCAATACTATAATCACTGGTAAAAACATAGTAGGTGGGTGCCATTTTTGTTACTTTCGTATTTTACTCAATACGAGCATCATAGAGATTACTTTTTATTACATTCAAAGGCATTTAAATAAAAAAAATAACCCCTGCTTACCATGTTCATTTTTTATGTTTACACGAAACATTTTTTTTTATTTAAATGTCTTTCAATGCAGGAAAAAAAATTAAAAAATGAAAATTTTTGTCCGTCTTAGGGCTGGAATAACTTTGTAGAGGTTTACATGTACCTACCACCTACCTGTAGAACACTTCCCCCAAATATTTGCACATCATTACGGAACACCCTATATAAGATCCTTTGCGATATTTTGTATGGGCTATGATCTTGTGAGTTATGTGCTATCTTTCTAATGGTTCAGAATATCTATAATTATTAAATATTTCACTCGGCACCTGAATGCAATAGTGGTGTTCAGATGGACTAACAATTATTAGAAGTTAATAGGGGTAGGTAACCACCGCTGTCAATGTTGGCACTCAATTTTAAGGTTATAGTAGAGTTCCTGGATAGGGACCTATCCAATATTTCTCTGCTAAGAAGCAGTATTGATATTAAACTAAAACACAACAAAAAACGTAAGACCTAAGCAGCTCCGCTCACACCCTAAATATTATTGTTGTACCCTCTGAGCTTCAGCGACTGCATCTTGATAATTTAGATCAATCATGTGATAAGTGAAGAAAAAGTCAAATATTGACGGTGTAATAATTTGTCTGCGTTAATCTCACCATAAAAACAAAGAAAGCGCGCCTCACGTGATGCGGATTTCTAGATCAGCAGCAGAGGCTGCTCGTCACAGACATTCATTTGAAATTAATAAAACAAAGCAAACACGTCCTAAAGCATTGTTTCTCTTATTTTAACAACTACAATACTAAAACGGCATTGCAGCGGAAATAATAGAATAATTTACCGCCACCTTTAATAATAAATTCACTGTAAATCTGATTGGATTTATTTTGTATAACTACGCATCTGAGACCTGACTAGTCGTAACATAATGCCTTAGATTAAAAAACGAAAGCAAACATCAGGTGGAAAAGCTTTAACGTGTATTAATTTTACTTGGATGTTGATAAATATATACCTAACCCCAGGACAGCTTTTAAGATGATAAAATCACCATCATTATACTCATCTAGTTGTCCATTCAACATTCATCTTCTAAACGTGCACCGTTAGTGTATACCATGTAAGTAATGAGCAAAATGCATGGAACGCTAAAATAAAACAATTTTCTACTTAGTATGCCATTTCGTTCAAAGAATATTCAAACAATATTTTATACAGTTTGGTTCTTTTCAAAAATAATTGAGATTTCTCAAGTTACGAACACCTTTAGAAATGAGACCTAAACTTCTTGAACACCTTGCCTTTCTAGGGAGAATGACATCATTTAATAAACAAAACAGTATTAATTTAAAATTTCAAAAATTGGAGTCTTTAGTCATTATCACTCTTTAGGATACCTATATATATATATACCTATACAGGGTGAGTTTTTTCGATGCCCACTATGGGAATCTCGGAAACTAGCAGAGCTAGAACAAAGGTTAAATGGGGAAAGAATGGCAGTTTTGAATGCTCAATCTAATGCCCCTCACTAGATATTTTGAAAAGAGTGATTTTTTGCTATTTCATCAGATCTCTGTAGCTCCGTTATTTCTGATTATACAGAAAAACTGTAGAGACAAAAATTGTAGATAATTTTGGGCTTAATAAGGTAATCTAATCAAATTTTTTATGTTGTTTGTGATTTTTGAGATATGACATAAAGTTGTGTTTTTTAAACGTAAATCATAGTTGGCTGTGGCGTTATAAAATCGGCCATTTTTTGAGCTTTCCAAAGATATAATACTCGGCATAGTTATTATAAAAAATAAAAGAGCTATGGCTAATTTTCTGATTTTTTAAATTTTCACATAGTCAGCCATGCAATATTTTCATAATTACGTTCTATTTTATAATTAAACATACTTCCAACGTTCTAATATTTTGTTTTTAGCTGGTAACAAAATGTAAAAAAAAATAAAAATTAATAAACTCAAATTCAAATTATTATTATTTTAAAAGGTCACCTTTTAAAATAAAAAAGGTGTTCAAACAATCCACCATTATTATTTATGCAAATATTGCATCTTTTTAAAACTGAATTTGTCGCCTTTCTTAGAGAGCGCCTGTCAATACTGGCAATTGCTTCTAAAACAGCTCCTCTTAATTCAACAATAATTGTCTCATACTTTATTTTATACTGTTCCCCACAAAAAGAAATCCAAAACAGACAAATCGGGGGATTGGGGCGATCAGGAAATAGGTCTATCTCCCTATCCAACTATTTGGATAGAGCTGATCCAGGTAATTTCTTACGGGTAAATAATTATGTGGTGGAGCTCCATCATGATAATTTTTGTTTTATTTTGTTAAATTTTGTTACCAGCTAAAAATAAAATATTTGAAAATTTGAAATATGTCTAATTATAAAATAGAATGTAATTATGAAAATATTACATGGCTGACTATGTGAAATGAAAAAATCAGAAAATTAGCCATAGCTCTTTTATTTTTTATAATAACTATGCCGAGTATTATATCTTTGGAAAGCTCAAAAAATGGCCGATTTGATAAGGCCACAGCCAACTATGATTTACATTTAAAAAACACAAGTTTATGTGTTATATCTCAAAAATCACAAACAACATATAAAATTGGATTAGATTATCTTATTATAAGCCCGAAATTATCTACAACTTTTGTCTCTACAATTTTTCTGTATAATCAGAAATAACGGAGCTACAGAGATCTGCTGAAATAGCAAAAAATCAATCTTTTCAAAATATCTAGTGAGCCATGAACTTTTTTTAAATTCCAAAAGGGGCATTAGATTGAGCATTCAAATCTTTCCCCATTTAACCTTTGTTCTAGCTCTGCTAGTTTCCGAGATCCCCATAGTGGTCATCGAAAAAACTCTCCCTGTATATATACCGGGATAATTTCATTAGGCTTTAATATGCGGCCAAGCTGCAGGTACGGATACCTAAAGAGTTATCTGTGCTGAAGGTAATTTTTTTTAATTAGATTTATAATTTTATTTCAAAATGTCAGTGTGATATGTCAAGATATATTCGCCTTTTTAGCTGCTATTACACAAGCTATATTCGCCTCTAGCTGCTATTACACATAGAAAAATATACTACCTATACAAGTTCGGTATCTCACTCTAAAGGTTGGTACTTACTTTAGATCAGTCCTGAGATAGATAGACATTTCTAACAAGCTTTAGATAAATCTTATAAATACGATAAATATAATTATTAATAACGATTTAAATTGATCTATCATCCAACGACCTATTTTATTTAACCGACGTAAAAAAACTACCGTTTATTATACTCGTAATACGATAATACCCTTCATTCCAAAATGATACCAGGCAGAACTCCTATTAATCTTGAAACAAAATAAACCTTACTTGGGGCAAGTGCCTTACTCTTCAGTCACGATTGACCGAATCCAAAAAGTACAGTGAATTTTACTTTCTATCAACCACTCTTGCTCACTCAACTGATTCAGCTATGTTGCAATATCTCAGAGTTGTGGTTTATGCAATCATTTCATCATTTGCTAACATTACTTCCATGAAGGAAGAAAGTAGAAATACATAAAGACCTTGCCCATATCAACAGTAGCCTACTTTTTTGCGGAACACCCTGTAGACGGAAATCGATGTCAGACCACGAGACCGTCGAGCAAAAAGCTACGATTGCCTTTATATAATTTTCACGTGACTTTCAACAGCCATTATTAATATGGCTTACCGCCAGAAGGTATTGCCGGTATATCCTTGATCTAAGACAAATCAATCACCTGAGAAGCATAAATGTTTCCCATCATTTCTTATATACGGAAAAAATTAATTAACGCTGGTCTGCTGAAGTCACCTCGCTGTGATCTTGACTTAGTTTAGCTAAAAAGCGGCAGGTTCATGTGCGTTCGTTTAAATGCGCATAAAATAGTTTTCTGACATAAAAAAATGGCGACGCGCCCTTGATCGCCGAACGACACCAATGAATATTTATATTATTTTATTTGGGAACCCTTATTACTTTCACGTCCCATTTTGTTGTGTGTCGAATAATTTCTAAATAGTACCAAGAACGTTGCAAGTCTTCTCACACTTCTGGTCCTATAGGTCAAGTGTCACGGAGTAAACAGAGGTACAATAAGGAAATAATTCCTGTAAATCGGAAATTTGCCTTAATCGCTTTAATTGTACCTCCTGATGAACATATTAAGTTTTCCCTCTCGTGCGAAGTCGGCACCATACTGACAAAATTGGCGAATATCTCCTATAACTTTCAACATTTTTACTAGTTTCGATGCGCTCTAGCACATTTTTAATAAAACAATATTTGATACCCGTTTCACAACCATCTTAAAGTAAAGTAATCCACCTTAAAGTTTAGTTAATTTTTCTTCGCTTAGACGATGAAGGTTAATTTTGTTCATCTTCCAATACATTAGTGTTCTCGCTCTCTCTGTTTTCTTCTGAATCGATCCGATCTTCTGTCCCATAGTGGTCCTATGATGTACATCACTCAGTTAAACTTTAGATTTCTATGGTTTCGTCTTAACCCATAACGTTCCTCATGCTTGATCTTGAAGATTGCCTCAGATAATTAATGCAGATTGTAGCGCAACGAATACATCCACTTTTCTGCAACCGCAAGCTGTTTTGCATTCTTTGAAACGCGTGCATGATATGGAGATCTATATACTCACTATTTGAAGCAAGATTCTTAGGTATTTGGAACCAAACCATATTTTGAGTTTTTCCAGGTCGTTGTTGTTTCCGTACCACTTTTGAATTTGATGGAATGCTCTAAAAGAATGCTGACGTGTCGCTGCACGAATGGATGGCAAGGCTATACGAGGCTTAAACGATATTCTGTCAACGATGTTGCAAGTATTTTAAATCTTCAAGAGCCCGCACATGACTGTGGATGTAAAAACTCAAAATATGGTTTGGTTTCAATTACCACAACCAAGCAGCATCCTTCTCCTGATTCACAGACCCTCCTAAACTAAATTTGCGGCTGCAGAAAGTGAGCCTTCGTTGCTCTACAATCTGCATTATTTGATATATAAGTTTTTATTCAAATATTAAAATTCATGTTTAATTATTTGTTAAAATAATGATTATGATATATAAAGGGTGTTCCAATAAGACAGATCCATGTAACAGTAAATAACACAATGTTATTTTTAAAAACATATACATATATGATTTCTTTGTTGAATCATGTTACCTATATGGTACATGGCAATTATGTGTGAAAGATAATATCGGCCAAATGTTTGCCAAGGCTTCGGCGACACACCTTCACTCAATGGTCCAAATTTTTGATCTGCATAATCTGCATCTGCATATTTGCTCCTCGATCTCACCGATGTGCCTTATTATCTCGTCCTTTAGCTGTTGAATTGAATGCTATCGATATCGACGATTTGTGGTTTCAACAGGATGGTTCCACATTCCACACAGCCACTGTAACAATAGCTTAATGTAATGAGAAGTTCGCAGATCGAAACAGCGAAGTCAGTTTGCCACCATGATCATGCGACTTGACGCCTTTGGAGTTATCTGAAGAGTAAGATCTGTGCCAACAATGGTTCAACAACTAAAGGACGAGATAAAGCACGAGATAAAAAGGCATATTGGTGAGATCGAGGAGCCATTTTTTATGCATTAGTGGAGATGTGCCGCGAAGCATAAACTCGATTTTCGGTTAGAAATAAAGAAATGGCCACAAGTACCTATATATCTATTTATCTGTATATACAGGATGATTTTTTTAGGACTACCAACGTAAGAAACAAAAATATTGAAATTTTAGACAGCTAAATGGTGCTGCAAAAGAAATCGGCATCCATGGCCAACTTGTCGCGCAATATAAAAAAACTCAAATTGAGCAAAACAATTAATAGTCGTAGTCGTAGCATGTTTATTTTAAGAAATAGAGGAAAACTGTCACATTGAAAATCGATGGCAATAAGAAGCTTTATACAACTGGGTAATCAGATTGTTTCAAAAAATTACACATTTATTTTTTATTAAAAAAAAAAGAAAATTTTTATAGAAAAAATTTTTTTTTTCTCTTCTTTCCTGGTCGTTCTTGTTTTTAAATAAATAATCCTGGGATTCGACCAAAAGTTATATATATTAATTTTTTTCTGTTTGTGTTGCTTATACAACGCGTTTCGGAATGTTTGCCATCATCAGATATACAAAAAAAATTACACAGGGTTTTCGGCTTTCTTAAGGCTACCTTTTTTTTGTTTATTTCTTATTAAGCGATTTTCTCGTTTATTTTGGGCCGCACAGAAAATACGTAAGAAAATAAAATATGGCAATTTTGGTCAGCCAGGCAACTTTTTGCGCTGTGCTAAAAAAACTTGAAATCGACAAAAATTTTCATGCAAGAGAGCCGAAGACCCTGTGTAATTTGCTGAAACTATCTGAGCACCTGGATGAATAAAGCTTCTTAGTGCTATTAATTTTCAATATAAAAGTTTTCCCGTGTCTCTTAAAATAAACATTCCACGGCTATAAATAGTTTTGCTCAATTTTGGATTTTTTATATACAGGGTGTCCCAATAAGGACTCCCGTTGCCGATATCTCCGGAACAAAAAGAGATATTTTAACTCTGCAAACGCCGTTCGCTAGGACGTGAATAGGGCTTTATTAGTAACTGCTAAGAGTTCATTTTGACATTGGGGTATAGATGGCGCTGCGGTGCAAAGAAACTTTTCGATTCTAGGAACGTTGGAACGTAGCGCATTTGAAAGACTGTGTAATTTGGAGAAACTTTTGTTCTATGGGCACTTTTCCTATTGTTACTAGTTTCTGAGATAACCGCTCTACCATGTAATTTACAAAAAAAGAACTAACTCGCTTAAAATTAACTTTAGAGGAAAAAGTTATTAAAAATATCTTTGTAATGCACTAAGACGAAAAAAATAGCGGCACGTGTCAAATTATTACACATCCAGTTTGACCGGAAGTGCCCCATTTTTCATTTCAAAATGAACATACTGTTCAATTTTCCCTCAAAATTGGAAAAACCTACCTAACAACAATAACACCTTGTAGGTACATGTAGACAACGACAATTTGGCTGTATCTATTTTTATTAACCGAAGGTGACATAGAAATTAAACATGTATGTTTACAATAAATATGTCCAAAATTATTTCCATACCTAAATACGAGCAGCGGCTACAGCACTGTTTTTACTGCATTCTCCATAAACTAATACCATATTTTAATTTATCCTCATTATTATGATTAACCATTATTACAAAAATTAAGAAACTAATTAGGCAAGAAACAAATTGACAACGATAGAGAATTATCTGGGCGTTTGAAGCTCAATATCATATTGAAACAATGGACAGAGCCACCTTCAGTTAATAAAAATAAATTCAGCCAAATTGTCGTTGTCATGGTGTTATTGTTATTATAGGACTCTGGAAATTACCTTTTTTGACTTTTGCGGGATAAATTATACAGTATGTTCATTTTAAACTGAAAAATGGGTCACTTCCGGTACTTCCGGTCAAACCGGATGTGTAATAATTTGACACGTGTCGCTATTTTCTTCCTCCTAGTGAACTACAAAGATATTTTTAATAACTTTTTCCTCTAAAGTTAATTTTAAGCGAATTAGCTCATTTTTTTATAAATGACATTGTAGAGTAGTTATCTCAGAAACTAGTGACAGTAAGAAAATAGTCCATAGAACAAAAGTTTCTCCAAATTACACAGTCTTTCAAATGCGCTACGCTCCAACGTTCCTAGGATGGAAAAGTTTCTTTGCACCGCAGCGCCATCTATAAGCCAATATCAAAATGAACGCTTATCACTTTCGGATAAAGCCCTCTTCACGTTCTAGCAAACGACGTTTGCATAATTAAAATATCTCTTTTTGTTCCGGAGATATCGGCGACGGGAGTCCTTATTGGGACACCCTGTAATGCGCGACAAGTTGGCCATGGATACCTATTTCTTTTTCAGCACCACTTAGCTGTCCAAAATTTCCACATTTTTGTTCCTTACGGTTTTTGTTGTAGGGCGCAAAATAAGCGAAAAAATGATCCAGTAGGTATATCTGTCTATCCACCACCTGAAGATGAATAGATAGGTATACCCAAAACGGATTATAAGGGGATATATTAATTTAAGTCAGGTTAGAAAGTACAAATTTATATTAGGGTGCAGAACTGTTTGCACAAATTAAACTAGTAAATTTTTTCCCTGTATCTACCGTTGAGTGAGGAATAATCACCATCATCAATAATCTAAAATAAACAATTATTGTTATTAGGTAAGTGTTAGATCACCACAAATAATAATATAAAGTTTAGACGCACACAACGGGGTAAAAAGCATAATCAAAATTCACCATTTTGTAAGAAATACCTAATTGAAAAACAAAAAAGACAACAAATTCAAAATTCAAGCACACGAAAGTACACCGGTACTTTATTTTTGTGATAAAATGATGAAGCAAAATTTGACGAAAACCACGGTACCTATAAGTAATAAGCCCAACCCATTTCTCACGATCCGTTTAATGAAAGTTCTAAGGACTAATTCCTCCTTTTTTAGGATTTTAATATTATATTTATAGCTATGTAACGTTTTACGTGAATTTCATAAACTTGCAAGCCTAAGCTGACTGGTGGTTGGTTAGGGATATTGCAATCATACTCGTGTTTGAAAAATACTAATTGATGTAAGTATTGAATATAATATTAAATATACATAACTTTAACGTTGTTCTAGTTTGTACAACAAGAATGGATAATATTGTCTATATCGCACGAGGGTTTAGCACAGCGCGCCAAATTATCATTATCTTAGTTACCATTTTGTAATTGTAATGTCATATTTGTTGCGGTTGCATCGATCGTCTGTCTTTATGACGACATTCCCAAATTCAAGTTTCAACAGTAATTTATTTTTCTATTTTATTTCTATACTTACAAGAAATAATTAATATTAAATCTTTCAGAATTTGTGACATTGAATTTCATTCATAAATATCAAACTTTAACAAACAATTTAGGAGATATAGCATAGCTTCTTTAAGTAGTAGTCGAAAGCACTTTTCCAAAGGATGAGTTTTTTCAGTGTCCAATATGGGCTAACTGTTTACTGCTGGTAGAGAGTCAGTTCTTTAACTAAAAAGAAGAAGATTTGGAAAAGTTCACTGTTGCACTGCATAAATCGAATGATGTTTATTGCCTTTCCTGCGAATATTAGACAAACTGATAAACTTAAAACACATTTCAGGGCATCCTATATCCTCGTTCCTGACCATTGACAATCCCCTTCATGTTGGTATATAAAATATCTTCTTAGGTATAAACTAAGTAGGTATTAAGTATTAAGGCAGATTTCCACCAAATGGACACACTTTTTTTGTTTGCAGAAACAAAAACAGGGACAAGTTTTATTTTTGAAAACCAACCGAAACTAGTATTAGTAGACCGTCAGACAGTGACAGATTCTCCCTACTGATTTTCTCATTTATGCCTTGGAGAGGGTTGAAAGGTAAATCGATGCTGAGTCGGAAAATAGTAATTTTAAGTTTGGACCCCGGGGAAAACATAAGGAAAATTCGATTTTTCAAAAGAGAAAAAAAGGTACTAATTCTCACATATGCCATGTTCACCGTTTGATTTCTTATACTATTCCGACCTCGAAAACCCAAAGGCATAAGTGTAGAGTGTGGAAAAAGGGTTGAATTAAGTCATTTTTGTGTGATCTGCCAAACCCTTAAGATTCAATGTACAGCACGTGCGTGGTGATTCAACATTTTGACCCATAAAATTGCTTTTTTCGATCTGTAGCGAGCAACACCCATAATTTTAAACTTTTGGTCAATACGAATTTTAATCTAAGTAATTACTCACATTTTGAGACAAAAATTATTTAAAAATATTCATCACATCATTTATTACGCTTTTTGCGCAAATGCCAATAACGGCCATTGTGATAAATATTTTTAAATTATTTTTGTCTCAAAATGATTAGATGACTTAGATTAAAATTTCTATTGACCAAAACTTTAAAATTATGTTTTGCTCGCTACAGATCGAAAAAAGCCATTTTATGGGTCAAAATGTTGAATTCAACCCTTTTTTCACACGCTATACTGATGCCTTTGGGTTTTCAAAGTCGGAATAGTATAAGAAATCATACGGTGAACATGGCATAAGTGAGAATTAGTACCTGTTTTTTCTGTTTTGAAAAATCGAATTTTCCATATGTTTTCCCCGGGGGCCAAACTTAAAATTAGTATTTTCCGACTCAGCATCGATTTACCTTTCAACCCTCTCCAAGGCATAAATGAGAAAATCAGTAAGGAGAATCTGTCACTGTCTGACGGTCTATAGACTAAACATCAGAATGAAAATAAGTTGCAATTATTGTGTTTATGTTTGTAATAATTATTTCCACTACACGGGCAATTAGAATCATGTCCTTTATTTGCGATGGCTTACTTATTTGTGTTTGTGAGTTGTGTGAATCTGAAGAGTTTCATAAGTTTGTATGCTCAAAGTCAAAGATATTTTCTTTGTTACCTATACGTTTGGTGCAAATTCGCCTTCAGATTGTCCTTGGATTTTCCAGAGTTTCTTTGCTCGGTTCTTTATTTCACAACACTAATATCGAATTATAATACAGTTTATAAGAAATAATATCTAATTAATTATAGTTTAATAACTTATCTTTTAGAAGGTTATTTTCTTTCAAAAGGTCTGCATTACTGAAATAACATAAAAAATGAGTAACTTGTATGTTCCTTCTTATTTTCTTTAGCATTCAGAAGGATATTATTGAAATAGTAAGCACCTACGAAATATCCGTACTAACGCGAAATCATCGCACGTTTCGTTTTCGTGGGTGCAACAAAACAAAAACAGCCGAACCTTCACGACTTAACACCGTTACTATTGTAAACAAATGAGTTTTTGAGCGTTTCAATGTTATAAGAATGCAAAATACGTGACTTTTCGCAGGGGTGTCGACAGCAATACCAAGACCGACATCCAAGGCGAGGGGGGAGGCGGCTTCCTGGGGGCCTGCTACGACAACACTGGCCTCAGCACGTCGGTGTCCACCATCACGCTGGAGAATGGGAGCAGCGGGAAGAGGTTCTCTGGCAGCAACGACTTTATATGTAAGCAAACTTCCGATTTGGGGGAAGCTTTAGTAATAAGAGTAGGTAGCAAGATTTCTGGTACCTTTTTGTACCGTACATTGTTAAATATGTAGGTGCGTGCAAAATTTTACTCGACTTCTTCTACAAAGAACTAAGGACTTAGCGTGGTTCGTGGTTTAAGAGAAATTTGCTATGCGTAGTAAATAAATTTATAAAATTCGAGAAGAAACGTATAGATAATTTGACACCTAAAATAATATGAAATTTCCGAAGTTTTTCTGCAATAGAGAAGCATCCTGGGCCCATTCCCCTAGGGGCAGAGCGGGGATTGTCCCCCCCCTGGAACATAGTGAAGCGAAGATTTTTATAGACAGCTATCTATTCTATCCTATTGACTCGATAATTGCTTCAATGGAAACCTGATTTTCCGACAATTAGATAATTTTACGCAATAATTTATTATTGAACATTTATCCACAAAATGCTATTAGTCTCTCCAACAAAGAACTAAAAACATAAGTGGAAAAGTAATCAAGTAGAAATATTTATGGAAAGCATTTTTCTAAGTACTTAAAAAAAGTGGTAAAACAATTTTCTGTGAGTATAATGAGACTATCAGGGGTCACGTTGTACAGGATACACAAGATGTTGTCTAGGCACTAACCAAACTTAAGTGTTTTTTCTTTAATGGAACACCTTATATATAAATATTATTGAATTATTAGAAACTATGCTTTATCACAATTCTATCTTATATGTAGATGTTATATGTTTGCTACAGCCATTTGGAAAATATGCAACCTTTCAATTTTGCACTTTTGAAATTTATATCTCACATAAATGAAACCTTCACGTTTATTTTTATATAGGAAAAAATTTGCCCCCCCCCCCCTCTGGGAAAAATCCTGGATACGCCCTTGTATATTTCCTCCTTATGGAGGAAAGTATTTTGACGCAGGATGACATATTATTATGATTTCGATTGTTTATTTTTATTAGAGTATTAAAAATGATATACAGTCCCCGGATAGGGTCTACAAGAAGTGAAATGGCCGAAATGTTTAACTTTCGCAATAAAGTCGCTCTTCATAAAAGCTTTGCATCCGTATGCTCTTGACTTAATTTCAAAATGTGCAAGTTATGAACACCCACCCCGTATAACAAATTAATATTTTCTCAAAGCGAATCTTCATTTCGAAGAAAGCAAAAACTTTTATGAAGAGTGGCTTTTAGCGAAAAGTTAAACATTTCGGCCATTTCAGCTCCTAGTAACATATTACACTAGTGGAAACTATTTTTTACCTGCCCTCCATTGGATTGTAATGCCCTCAAGTTGGATAGGAAATTATTACGATGTACAAGGTGTTTCAAATAAAGTGTTAGTCCAACTGCAAAAAATTCTATCCTAGAATTTCGTGGACCTTTGATCTTGCTCGTTTTTTGCTGAAGGCCGTGTACCTTGACGAAAACTTTCAAAGTATCTGGTAATAATTGGTTAATTCGAGTTTCTCATCTCATTTTCACCGCATTATTTTCCTCTTCGCCATATCAGAAGGATACGAAGACGCTGTTATCATTTGTCAAAGGTAAACTTTGGCATTCAAATTTAAAAGTCCTTGGTAATAAAAGTAAACTTGTTATAGGTACGCATAGACAATGCAAATTTCCAACCAATGAACCAATTGGTCTGCTTTAAATAGGGCGTGAAAAACAATTATACGAAAATCAAATCGGTTTATGGTTTCAACAGTATTTTTCATTTTTCGAATTAGAAAAATAATTGTATACAAATATTGAAACATAAATACGCATGAAAGTATTGTACCTACACGTTATTACAGAATAAACATATCAGAAACACGACATAATTTCTCTTCATATTCGGTTTTTACAGAAGATCACCGAAATCGACTAAAATCAAAATTACTGGGTGTACCCAAAAACGATAGGCCGTCAAAAACTGTATACTTTAGGGCAAAACAGCACATTTTATTTTAAAAAACCAAGGCCTATACGAAATACATCTTTGGGTCAAAATTGGATAAATCAAATAGTTTTATAAAAATTCTGGGTTTTGTATTTAGATATACTTATTGACATTGCTATTATTTGTAATAAAGTAAGTTACAATTTTAATTATTTTTAATACAAATTCAACTTGATTTAAGCGAGTAGGAATGAAAGTTTTTCCGGATTGCCAACGAAACAACAATGCTAATATAATTATTAGAGAAATAAATCTTGCCCGGCCAGTAAATTTAACTATTCCTTATATTCCTGGACTATCAGATATGTTAAAACGCATAGCCAATCTTTTTACACAGTTCAAGAAATTGCACTTATAAAATTCCTTGTGAATGTGGAAAATTCTATGTTGGAGGACTTGCAGCACATTTAAAGTTCGTTTAAAAGGATTTAAAAATTATATTAGGCTAAATCAAATTTCAAAGTGAAAAATATATTATGTGAACACTATTTTAATAATAATCCTAGAATTTTGTGGCAACCAAGCAAATATAGGCGAAAAATTGGCATTTATTCAGTGGAATTCAGTAAAATATTATTACCAGTTATTCAAAGAGAAGTTAGTATAGATAATTAGATACAACACAGGGTACAATATTACTTTACTCGTTAAAATAAGACGAAAAGTTCATATTAACATGGGTCCAAAAACTCTTCGTTACGAAAATACAGGGTGATTAAACTTTTTAAAAAATATCGATTAACAATCAATTATTTGTTTATGTCTTAGCTCCGTACTAGTAACAAAAATTACATACTCCTACTGCCATTCCATTTGAAAATTATTTCGTTTACTTCAAATAATAGTTACATACCTCAACCCGAAAAAGCGTTAGAGTCGATAAAAGACGACAAATCCGAAAACTCCAACTTTCCGCGAAAGGGAGAGAGATATGAAAAAAATGAAAGAGGCGTTTTTTGTTCCAAATTGTATTGTTTATTCAATAACATAATAAATTGTATTGTACAGGGCCATACTATTTTTTTTGTTTAATTTATGGTACCGATTACCCTTACCTCCGCCACTGGATACTTTCGCGACCTGATATTAGCATTTCTTATGTCACCCTATGATGGTATTATTGTGTACCAAATTTGGTTTAAATATTCTTATTAGTTTGGAAGGTACAAAGAAAAATCGATATTTTTTATAAAGTTTAATCACCCTGTATCTTCGAAACGAACAGTTTTTGGACCCATGCTAATATGAACTTTTCGTCTTATTTTAACGAGTAAATTACTTCCCTGAAAGGGTGCCGCATAGTTTTGAATCACCCTGTATAATATCTGTATTAGTAATAATGCAAAATAGGCTTTTTCAGATTCTCGCACGGAAACGATTATTTCCGTGGCCCATCCGACTAATTTTACAACAATAAAATCTTCAAAAAAATATCATTTTTTGCAGATTTGCTCCCTGTCTCAGTTGTATTTCTGTCATGAAAATGTCACTCATTGGCTCACTAGGGTATCAATAAGCAGCTATTACCAATGTCTATTACGTTGCCCTACCAATTTGTTTGACACGCACCAATGTGGACTAACCTATAATTATTTCGTTGAAATCTAACCTCAAGCCATAAAATACGACAAGTGTTAAATTTCTAATTGTTTGAATCATAAATCATTTCATTTAACGGTATACTGTATAGATTTATTATTTTCCATGATTCCGCATCATCTAGATCATCTTAAAGATTACATTGTCTTTGTTATTAGGAATTTAAAATTATTTGTAGATGATTTTTTTTATTCAATTTAAAATGGAGAACAAACATGTCGCCAAAGTTTCAAGTAGGTATAACCTTGCATTTGGATGCGCCTATTGACATCATCATCGATCGGTAACATTCTCGAATATCTTTACCAACGCAAGGTCTTAGTTGATTGACCCTGTCAAGTCAAATGTGAAGAATAAATAAACATAAACGGATAGGTACTTGAGTTGGTAGTTCGGTAGGTATGTACCTATCACAGAATATATACGCTCCGCGTAGCGTATATTTTCTGTGGTACCTATACAAGTTATAAAAAAGACACCAGACACCGATATAATAACTAACAAATTGGCCGTTATTGCCAAGTATTAAAGTTTGGCGGTTTAAAAAGGGAACACCTTGTCTAGAAATTTCTATCGTAGTGGTTCTAAAATTTCGAATAGATTTTTTAAAGAGGTACCTATTTGAAAAACATAGTTGAACAAGATAAGATTATTTCAAAAAATAATTCAGCATATCGGGGATGCTCACAAAAATAAATTTCTGGTTAAATGCTATAAATAAATATTAGCCTGAAATTAAATAAATATGTGAAGCACAAAAAAAACAGGTTTGTACCAAATTTTGTTCAAAAATATCGAACAAAAAATTTTGGAAACCAATGAAAATCGCGATTACTACTTATTTTAAATATTTTTATCGGAAAATTCTTTGTGGCGCAAACACATCCATTTAATTTTTAATTGGGTTTTCGCCGCAGAAATCTAAATCAAACTGATGAATAGACAAATTTTTCAAGTTGCCAGGAAAATTCATAATTGTCTAACATTAAAAGAACGAAACTTTGAATGTAAACTCAAAAAATAACTTCAACAACTTGTTTTCTGAACTTTCGAAGAATAAATCTTCCTCATTTCCCAAAGTTATTGTCAAGTTAAAGTAAAATGAGAGAGTGATAAATGTCAAGTCAAAGTGTCATGACAACAGAACAAATAACCTAGCCACACCTGTCTGATATTGTACCCTGTGTTGTATCTAATTATCTATCTAAGATTAAGAAGTCTAGCAGCATTCAAAATTTCGTAAAAAAGTATGATCCTATAATTTTTTCATTTACAATGCCACAAAAAACATTTACTTTTGAGGAGTATTGTCTCTTGCCAGTCTTGCCCTTCATTACCCATACGCGACTGAAATTAAGATGCCAACGCCCCGACGGGACTATGCGAACTAATATATGGGCCATCGTCACCATGTGAACGGTGCTAGCCTTGGGTCTACTCTGCGTTGTTCTTTGTTCTTGTTCATTGTTGGCATGGCCCATAGACTAGTTTAGCATTGAGCCTATAGGGGGCGTATTTCTTATATTCAATGGCGTATAGGGATTGTTCGCTCCACACTCTGACATTTTGTGATGATACAACCCCGTTCGTAGTACCTAAATGTAGCTTCATCGGAGTATAAAATATTTTTTAGAAATCTTCGATCATTCAGGTAGGTACCCACATTCCTTTATCCATAAACAGAATTCCACACGTGACTCAGTGTGTCCATCTTCAAGAGTAAGAAGAAATATTGGATTGAAAGGCTTCTTACCAATTTTCTTCAAACATCTCCAGACTTAACCTTTACTGATATTTAAATTTAGACTAGCATCTCTAACACTTGAATGCGGATTATCACTTATAATCTCCCTAGAGCAAGAATTATGTCCGGAAATTTTTTGAAAATTTTCCCGAGGCGGTAGCCGAGGGAAATTATCTTAAAAAATTCGCAACCGACAAAAAATTTCCGGAATTTTAATTCATGCTCGCGGGAGATATTTATGGGCGAAATATGGAATAATTTCATGAAGAATGTTGCTCATGTTCTTAAACAGATCTTCTTGTTCAGGATTTAAGCCAGAGTCGCTCACCAAATACGTTAAATACATCACATTTTTATGAAAAACTTGAATATGCTCAGATTCTGTACAAAAGGAACAAAGATTGTACGTGTTGCAATTCATTTTATTAATAAATATTTAATTAGCTCTGCTTTTTACGATACCCAAATGTCATCAAAGCGCATTAAGTAACTACAAAGAAACTTGTCACTCCAGAGCCAACTTAATTGTGTTATTATAACGCGTAAAATTATCATTTATTTTGTATGCGCTATTATTTTTAATTGTTTTAATACTTTTCCCTTGTTTAGTATAAAATCATGGAATGTCTAAGGAATAATATTTATTTTAGATTATTATTTAAACCTTGTTTTACTAGAGTACAGGGAAAGTAAAAAAAATGCAATTAAAACTGCTTATGATTTTTCAAATAGTTTTGACATGAAATTTTCACTGAAATAATTAATAATCATTTGGTCAAACCTCCCCCGCACATCATGGAGCTGATTCGACAGCCTCTTAATAATTGTTCCATATTCATGTTGGTCAAACATTTTGTTTATACGCCATTGAAAATAAGAAATACGCCCCCTATAGGCTCAATGCTAAACTAGTCTATGGGCCATGCCAACAATGAACAAGAACAAAGAACAACGCAGTGTAGACCCGGTGGCTTACACCACAGACCTATATAGCTATATATGTCTGTGCTTACACCGTTTACATGGTGACCATGGCCACAGAATAACTTCTGTGCCATGGCCCATATATTAGTTCGCATAGTCCCGTCGGGGCGTTGGCATCTTAAATTCAGTCGCGTATACTTACTAAGACATCGTCTGGTTTTTACTGCGGTTATCTTTCTGGTTGAGCTTGGTTTTAGCCCTTCATTTCAATAACCAACAAATGTCACCATTGAAACTCGCCTAAATGTGTGTGGTTAACCCAAAAGTAATTTAGGCAAATAACTAGTAGGTACCCATCTATAACCTGACTTATATTTGTGTATGTTGGGTTTTGTTTAAATTTGTTACAAAACATAACTAAAAACATGTAATAAAATTACATTTAACAGAAGACTTGCTGTTTCCATATTATTATCTCCGACTTCAACCTGGAACCTGGACATCTTCACACTCTTCACCTTCAACGTTTACAGAAACGAGATATTTTTGCTCGTGTTAATTTTTTTTTGAGTTTATGGATCTACATGCTAATATGAAATCACTACACTTGCCTATACAGCACATATATTTTTAAGTTTTGAAAAATTCAAACTCGCAACAAATTGGCAAATCTAGCAAATGACATGTTGTTTTCAATAACCTCGGTAATGACCCTGCTCCTGAGTTGAGTAAATACCGCGGTTATTGTCGGTTATAACAATGACGTATGAAGGGCTTTTTTGTGACGTCAGAGAGCTATAACCCAGAAAAGGACGAATCTTTTCTGGGGCTATAACCAACAATAACCGAATCGTAAACGTGTTTGGTATTTACCGGTTATTAATAGTTATTCGCCTAAAATCGAGTAATATTTTTAATTCCATGGCACTCTGTGATAGGATTAGAGAAGCTCGGAGTAAACCAGAGTAATGGAGGAGAGGAGAACGCGCTTTTCCCTATTGCGCATCATGATTTTCGTCTACAATCTGCCGGCCATTTTGAAGATACTTTTTACATTATACCTGCTGGTACGGAGTGCGGAGTTTTTACCTGTTTTTATTTGGAGTTTTCGAAGTGATTTCGATTGATTTAAGCGTTATTTCGTGTTCTGTGAAAGACTTTAGGAATTTTACAAGTGAAAGACGTGAGGGAATATATTTTCTCCGGTAAGGATTTTCCAATAGGTTTGTTTACTTTTTTCAGCTCTGTACCAATTGCATTTATTACTAGATAGATTAGGTGGATTAAATTTAAGGTTTTCATTAATATACGAACCTATATAAACTGGGCAAAGTCAAAGTGTCTTCAAAATGACGCGAGACAAAATTAGTCAGTTCGCGCAGCTTGACGCTCATTTTCCCCACCTCCATATCTCTGGCATAAACTCGAAAGCAGTTAAGAGTTATAATACTCAATAACGCAATAATAACTTTTAATAACTTTATTAAAAAATAAATTTAGCGCTAAAACCATAAATCCCGATATTTTAATCTCTAACACCCTGTATTTTTAAGTAACGAAAACTGGTACAGATAGGTTTTAAGTGATGCTGAACAAGATTCCGACGATGGTTTGTTTTTAATCGGTAATGATACCTAGTTCTTGGATTTCGGACCCATAGAAATGATCGTAGTTGACCATGTGTTTGGTTTTTAAAACAAATGAATAATGCTTTAAATACATTTTACAGAGCAAGAATGAATGTTACCATCACTGGGTTTACTACGGTTTTCTAGGGTTTTCCGTAGTACTTGAGCTTGAGCGAATGCTATCCTAGTTCTATCGGGAAAAAAGTCGGGCCTAGCCGCAAATGGCAACGAAGACAAAATCATAGTAATTGCCCCCCTCTCATGTGGTTGCTTCTGGGGTACACCTAGTTTGGAGTATTGTGAGGGTGAGAATTATTATTATTATCAACAGGGTGAGTTTAAATAATAAGCAATTGGGTTTTTCCAATAATCTGTTTAGATTTTTAAATAAACTAATGGTATGTCCCAATAAAGCCGCTTTTAATAAATAGGCAATAAAAATTAAATAATGCTTAGGAGCTTTACAAATCTGAAAGATGCTTGTTTTTGTCACATATAATCAATTGAAAGTCTCCACTTACATACTAAGCAGCGTCACCACCAGAACATCTCGGACAAACAAAAAATTATTCATTTTTTTAATGTTTCTTTGAGCCAAATATATTTCTCAAACGAATAACTCGCTTTATCCCTCAATCTTATTCTCCCACCGGGAGGAGACTCTCACATTAACTCCCTGGGTCTATTCTACCGTCCATAACGGATTTTCTCTCCTCTAACCAGAAAAAAAATCATAAACTTAAAACGTGTTATGTGGAATATGATTAGCTCTAGCTGTCTATAGTAGTCAGATAATCTCCAAAATCCATATAGTATTGTTGTGTCACAAGAGCAGAAAATAAGCATTAGCAGCCCACGGCTGTTAGTTAAGAGTTGCTAATGGGTTTTCTACATGTGTGACAGGCACTGTTTTTCGCCTATAGCATCAAATAAAAACTTTAATTTCATAAACATAATTTAATTTTAAACCATAGACAAAGCTACACATAGACTGTCAAAACCATTGTTGAAATTTCCGCACGCTGCACCATATTATATTTTGCAAAAAATATTTAAAAACTAATAACTAAATTAAAATACCTATTGTGTAGCAAGATTTTATGCAGACGGTTTCAGCAATGCTTCTGACTATCTATAGCTTCTTTAATCTATGTTTAAACTGACATTTGATGACAAATTATTACGTAGGTGAAACGTCAAAGGACCGCAAATAACAATCAAAGGTGTCTATAGATTATGAAAAACTATAAAATCGTGTCGTTATGAGTTTAGCGGTCCAAGAGATGATAAACATTACTTTTGTCATATTTTTAAGGCTAATATGACTCGTTTTCATATATGCTAGGCGAAGAAAAACATACAAATTATTGATCCTACAATGTAAAATGTCGACCAAATAAAGAGACAGCAGAGTAACTAACCTCTGGGTTTGTAGCTGTGTATGACAGTGGGCGGCATATTATTTTTTTAATCCCGGTAGAGGTTTAAAATTGTTTATCTAACTTAACAATAACTAGGAAGTGTACAGTGTGGTTCCTTCATAATCAGTCTAAATAATTTCTTTAACGTAATTTAGTTACTCAAACTATTCAGAGACTTTGCAATGTTCACTGGACATTAAAACTCGTTTAAAATCCACTGATTGTAGATTCCGAAGGTTTAATTCACCTCGGATTCGCATTGGTTACACCAGAGATCTTGTTTACACTATTTACAACCAGGAAGGTTTGTTAATACCTCCTCTTTAAATTCATTCACTCGTTTAATAAAAGATACAGATGATTTTTTCGTCACCCAGGGTTAATATTGCGTTATCCTTATAATTTTTACATTGAATTTAAAAATGGTATTAGGATTATTTAAACTAATTTTTGTGGACATGTTTGATTCGCAAGATTCTTGTGATAAGAGTATAAAACATTTGCTCGGAAGCCTTTCCCATAGATTTTAGACTCGTTACACGCCACTGTATATTGGAAATTAAATCCTTGAAGGGGTACGTTATATGTTTATCTTTTCCTACTAGCTTAACAATATGTACCGACACAACCTTCATGTTTTTGCAGAGCATGGTTTTGGCTTTTGTTTATTCCTCAAGAAGCTGGCCTTGTCGTGTAAATTTTTCAACATCCGATATCTATTTTTTCATATCTAACTGTAGATTTTTCACTGTCATTGGGATATCTATAAGATAATAATTAATATTTATATTGAATACATAGATATCATGATTTAGAATTTTTTTAAAAAAAATTTATGACGGTTCCTTGTTGCACTGGTCGATTTGCGTCAAATAGGGAGTTTACTTTTTCCTGAGCTGTTTAATATTTTTGAAAATTAAAAAAGTGCGCTGGCCAGACACTGTGCTATTCTTCGCTCGTGTGTGACAAATCAAAAAATATATTTCTTTAAATCTTAGACGCCAAAAATTTAAAAAAATCAGATGAAATTTCTATTCTCCTCATCATCCCTATACAGGCTGTTTCCTTAATACGTGTAGAAAATTCAATTCTGTGCTCCCTTGTCTATCCGCTCTTTAATAAAACTCGTCATTTTGATTTATACAAATGCAATTATGCGAAAAAAGTGCGTAGGTAAACATATATCTACATACAGTATAGTACCAAAGAATAAACGAGGGATAGGACCTTGAATGTTTCTTGTAATTCAAAGATTTTTGGATTCCCAACTTATTCAAAATGTTAGTCCTTGAGATTTCGAAAAAATTAAGCCTGCCTCTCGTTTTAATCAACAAAGGACGATGTATTAAGCAAAAATGTAGTTTAAAAACTATATAATGTTTTGATTCAAGGCCTCCTTAAAAAGTTACAGTCCACTAAATGACATGTGATGAAAATACATAAAAATATTTGCTCATTGTTGATGTTTGCTTAGAACGCTTAGATCCAGTTGCAACATTTTAATTTTTTCTGCACAAATCAAGGGAAATATCAAAATTTTACAAGATACATCAAAGTTTCTAAATATCTTGCTCTATTGTCGAATTTACAAAAATATTTTTACTTAAAAAACTAAAAAGTAAAAAAGTTTTGGCAAAAAATACGGATAATAAGTCGTGCATCTAGTGCAAATCTAGGAAAAATTTATTTTTACCCTTGCATTTAGTAAGAGTGTAAACTTTTTAAAGAGGCCTTGGGTCGAACCATTGTATGTATATCAAACACCCCCATAAAATCTGTCAAAGATTACAAAGCTTCATTTTTAGACCTATTTTGTAAATTAAAAATAATACTCATAATAATAATAAAATCCCTTTATTTTAACTAGCGGGATGTCAACTAACAGATGCTTGAAAAATATCAATATCAATATTTCAATCAACTAAATAATTAGTGATAGCCTTGTTTATTGATACCCAAGTTAGCCAATGTTTGACACTGGCATGATACAAATACCGTAGATACAGGGGACAGATTTTGCAAAAAATACAGTTGTCCAGCTATGTTTTTGTAGTTTTTAATATAAGAAAATTAGTAGGCAATGACTGGGCCAGTTTAATTTTTTGCACCATCTACTGCTTGTATCCAATATTACTGTAATATCCTTATTACTTATTACATTGCCACACATTGGCTAACTGTGGTTTCCATAAACAAGGGTATAATAGGTACCTAAATAGTCCAAAAATGAGGTACATGTAACTTTACGCAAGGAGAATAGAACAAACAGCCTGAAATCTATGAGCAACTATACCAAAAAATGACAATTCAAATATCATGGTCTTTTTATGTCATCTCGTGATTATTTATTGTCTAAAGTCTAAACATTTCCATAAAAATTATGACTGATTCCAAAATGCCCAAACATGTTTTTTCTAAGAAAAAACTGCTGACGAAATCACAGTTAAAAATGAATTTTGCAGTTCATGGCATCTTAAAGTGAAGGTTTCGCGCATATCTTTGACGAAACAGTACACGATTCTTGCTTATTCATAAATCATGTGACTGGATTACAACATCTGGGTTCCCGCTTCCATGGATTCTTAAGCCGTTTGACGTTTAACTAGATAGATAGTTAAGATTTTATTAAAGAAGAATATGAAATCGACTATTGCGGTTGAAATAAATATAATTAAAACAGCTAAAATTTTAGAACAAAATTAAGTAATCTGCTAGTGAAAAAGTTGTCTTTAAAAGCGAGCTTCCATAGAAAACTTTTATGTTTAAAAGATAAATTGCTTGGCCATAATAGCCAGAAGTTTGCTTACAGCAGTCGGATAAATCGAATTTTGCACTGAGTCAGTAGTGTAAAAATCAAGAAAAATTAAGCAAGCAATTTATCAGTAAAGACCTTGCAGTTTAAGGGCATTTAATTAACTTGCTTTGACTCTCGTTAGCAATACCAACATACAGACTTTTCAAAGTTACACACAAATAAATTTAGAAAAAATCTTTATTTTTTATCTAGAAAAATACTCAGGTTTTAATCCGGAAAATATAATAGGCGATAGAACTGGTAAAAAATAGAAAGAAAAGTTCATATTATGAACTTATATGTTTTAAAGCTCCATTTTCGAGATACAGGTTGTTCATTTTATTATTTGTTTTTAAATTTTGCGATGGTGAAATTGTTTTGATTGTTGGAATTGCTGACCAAATATTTTAAAATGTTACAAGACTTGCTGGAAAATATTATTATATTATTGAATGTTATCCATGGAATTAAATTGGTTTCTTCAGGTGCTGACGTATTTTTTCTCTCGAAAAGTAAGCAAGGTAGAGATGCCTAGAAGAAAACATACACAGGGCCTTCGGATCTCTTGAGGCTATGGCTACGAAATGTTTTAATTTATTTTTATTAAAGCGATTTTCTTGCTTATTTTGCGCCCCACATATAAACGTATATGGCAATTTTGAAAAGTTAGGTGACGTTAAAAAGAAATGGGCATCCATGGTCAACTTTTCGCGCAATAGTAAAAAAAAACACATAGACTTATCTACACAAATTTTCATGGCCATGGCCTCAAGTGAGCCGAAGGCCCTGTGTAATTTTCTGAAACTATCCGAGCACCCGGTTTCATAACCCTTCTCAGCGCCATCAGTTTTCAATATAAAGTTTTCTTCTATCTCTTTCAATAAACACGCTACGGCTACTAATAGTTTTGTCCAGTTTGAGTTTGTTTATATTGCGGGATAAGTTGGCCATGAATTCCAATTTTCTTTTCGGCGTTACCTATTTAGGTATCCAAAATTGTCACGTTTTTATATTGATTTAAATGACACACAGGACAATGATTTAAGTCGTTTTTTTTAAGATTTATGTTTTCAAATTCATTTAAGATCGTGTTTAAGCATTTAAATCCCTTATAAAAAATGATTTAAATATTTGTATAAAAAAAGATTCAAATATTTAAATCTTCCAGTAAATCAAAAATACACCTATAAGATCAAATCACCCAAGAAACGTATTTAAATCATAGATCAAAAATCACTACTTTTTAAGAAAAAGATTTAAGATAATATTATTTAAATCGAAAAATCGATTTAAATAAAAAATGATTTAAATACTTGGATTTACTGCAACTCTGTTTTCATTTGCAGGCACTCTTACTTCGCCTCAATTATTCTCAGAAAATATAGATTTCCATTTCTTTTTCCCATAAGTAATGTTCTATAATAAATAAATAAAATGAACTAGAGTCTAATTTCTAATGGATTAAGTCATTAATAATAATTGCCAAACAAGTTTTAGGCGGTTAATGCCTTTCTCAAGTTATAAATTGGCACCGTAGTCCATTCGCCAAGTAAAAGCAGAGTAGGTACCTACTGGGTAGACGACCAGAATATTAACCATAAAAATAATTTTTCTAGAGTGTTCAAATGATCAAACATCGATGATTGTCCAATACATGTATTTAAGGAAGTGGGTAGGTACCTATGTATTTACCTACCATGAAACAGCGGATATTCTGAGTACCGACAAACGGTAATTCTAAATGTCAATTAATTTTAATTTTCAAAAAAAACATTATTTTGTATAATTTCGCTTATTATCTATTAGATATTATACCCCCCAAGATGTAAGTCATATTATAGTTTTTAATGATTCATTGTAAATTTGAGAAAAAGAGTTGCTATTCCTACATTATTTTTGTACAATTAAAAATGCCTCTATATGTAGATAATCTATTATTTGGGATTTGGAACGATATATTGCAGCTTATTTATTGCTGTTTATTTTATGCTCTCTAATTTTTGTTGTTTGTTTTTTTTTTATAAATATTCAGTTCAATTTGGTAAGAGTTTGAGAGTTTTTTAATTAATATAGGCGTACACGTAGTAACAAACTATAGGGGCAATGTTTCCAAAACACCCAAATATTTTAAATTATCATTTTGTTGAATTATATATGAAATAGGAAAATCGCATAAATATAGGGTGTCCCCCAAAACAAAATTGAGTTGAAATTTGAGCTTCTGTGGATCAGCCCAGCTTGGTTATAAAACAATTTATAACATAATTCTAGTTTCGAAAAGTTACGTGAAAATTTTGAAAAAAGTAATTTTCACACCAAAGTGCCTTTTTTGTTGGTTTTACGACAAAATCATGTTAAGGAAACTCGTTTAGAAGGAAAACTGAGTAGGTGTGCAAATTTTCAGAAGTCTAGACCTACTTTGATTATTTTTCTGCTACAAAAATTTTAGACGCAAAAATAGGCCTAATCTTTTGAAAATTTTCACACCTACTCCGTGCTTCATCATGAACAGGGCGTGAAAGCTACAGAAAGGGCACTTGTCTTAAAATAAAGCGAAAAACGCAAAAAAATGAAAGACGTAGGCTATTATTGAGATAAAAAAATACGAGTTTGACCGGCTTGTAATGAACGCATTTGTGCTGTTTGTACGGACACCTGCCATTTGAATTAGATAAAAAAAACGTACCTACTTTAAAATATGAAGATGTTGGTACAACAAAATTATAATCACAATGCGGATGGACTCCATGAAAAAGCCGTATAACTAGCCCCCAAATTAAATAAGTGTTTGTGTGTGATTTCAATGTTACTAACTTATTTAAATTTTGATTTGAATAATTTCGAATGATTTAAATCACAATTAAATCATAGAATGATTTAATTTATTCCAAATGATTTTGTTTTCATAATAATTATTATTATTTTAAAAGAGTAGTAGATTTAAATCTTTGTTTGTAAAGTAAATTATTTTGAGGTACATAGGTACATCTTTTTATGGCTTTAAATCATTTATAAGTTCATAAATTTTTCGAAAAATGATTTACTGCACGATAAATCTTTTGAACACAAGCAATATTTTTTATGTAAATAATTGGACATGCCAAAATACAGTGATAGGCAGGAAGTTTGACACAAATGGAAAACTTTTTTATTATTAATTTCTCAGAAAATTTTATTCTTGATAAAAGTTGGTGCATCATTTCAAACTCAAAACGCACATATCAAAATTTAAATATCTCTTTTTGGATACGAGGTAGATTCAAAAATGTCAAAATAACTCAAGAGTAAAGTACCCTTATTTTTTAAAATACGGTAAAAAGTTACTTACAAAAGTTGTTTGGAATCAAAGGTGGATGTCAGATGTAAAGTTACAGCTCCCTAGTCAAAAAAATAAATTTAACTTTTTTTGTTTTCGACCACCCTGTGTATTACAAAAAAGACAAAATACCGCAGGCGCAACTTATCATCGGATAACACATGAATTTGCTACTAAACTTTAATTTTGTTCGATTAGCAGCTAGAAATTTAAATTAATCGAAATCAGCGTTCAAAAATATTAAATTTTTGTGTAAAACTTTCTGCCGGTCACTGTATATGTTCTATTTACATCATTTCAAATTAAAGAAATGACATTTGTTAAAGTTAAAGTTAAAAAATTTTTGAAAAAGCCTTCTTCCCAAAATATTGCAAAAAATAAAACTATGATATGGAACTTGGGCAGGTGATGTAGCAAAAGTGTTTGTATAGGTCTGAAGATGTGAACATATTGTGTTCACGAAACCGGTCACACTTTTTACTATAAAAGTTTTTTTTGAGAAGTACGAAGGCTTTTTCAAAAATTCTCCTAAAGAAATTATCTTTGATCTTTGATTTAAATATATGTACCTTTCAAAATAATTTGTTGCTGCTCTGATTGATACTTAAATTTAGATCTATCGGTTTTGGTTGCAACTGACAAAATTAGTGAACACATCTATTGAGGAACACCCATCCTCAATTTTTTTCTATAAAACTAACTTTAAATTTTATATTTCTTTTTGATTTTAATAATTTCAGAACTTGGGACAAAATAAAAATTTTTCTTCGACCGTAAAGAAATGGCATCATTGAATGTTCGTTTTAATTGGGAAATGTACTACATGGTACAATGTATTTTGCAACGGGTGCGGGAATATTATTGTGCACGGGTGCACTTTTATTAAGGTCATTTTGCTCTAAAAAATGTTTAGGAAACCACCACTATCGTTTAGCAAGCCACCCTATAGCTAAATTCGTACCAGGAGTTCGAGTGTGATCTTTTGATTGGACACTCAGGAGGCAGTTCCCAAGCAACTGAAAAAATCATCCTATTTGGATTTTTTTTTTCAAAACTTACATCTTTATTGGACTTAAAAGTGAAAAAATTAAATCAGTTAGTGATAACAATAAGATAGAATTGACACTATCTCATATTTCAGAAGCTACAAAATGTAATGACAGGAAATTTAATTTCAGAATTTGTTCCAAAGATTTTTTATAACTGTAAATAAGGACTAATATATCATTTAATATTGTAAATAAGTATTGTAGCTAAGAAATATTTTGTTAAAATTTGTCTTAACTTTAATACCTACTTGTTCATGTTCAAAATAATTAAGTAAGTTATAAAAAACCAAATATCCAAAATTTGTACTCAAACACTTATAATCACTTATAACTCGCACGGGATGTTCATTTCCCACTCATATACTAATTATAAAATTACAATTATCGTTGCAGTTACAAATGCAGCTACATGTAAAATTATCCGCATATTATACACTTTTATCAGTACGGAAAAACCCGAATTGATTTAAAACACTACGTGGTTCGTTCCTAAAAGATACCTAATAGTTTTTTTTCGTTCTTGATAACGCCACCGAAATACAAAGAGCAAATGTGAATTTATAAATATAAGGATATTATGGCGGGAATTTAACACGTTTTGAGTTATGAAGACTTGGAACTAATACAATAAAGCTATTACAATAAATACCGATAAACAAGATCGGAATCTAACTTAGATATACTTTATATTTTACTTTCCGCGTACCATTTGAACCGATCTAATCGAATTAATGTAATTTATTCAATTGTATACAAGATGTTTCAGTTTTAAATGGAAAACGTTGAGGAACAATATAAATCTGAAAAATAATGGCACCTTTTCTTACAAACTTAATGTCTTTGGAGCTTCCTAAAGAAGTTACAAGGTATTATAGTTCCCAAAAATAACATAGATGTTTGTTAATAGTTCTGAAATTAATAAAGCTATTCGAACCAAATATGGTATTTTATTACTGACCTCATCGAAAAACCAGTGACGAAGGTATGGGTAATTAATGCCCAGCCTTATGCAAACTCAAAGAAATCTTTTCGGGTGTCCCTTTTCATTTCACACAAAAAAGTGTTCTTCTTATTTGTTCGTATCTAACGGCTCCAAGGCAATTTTTCTTTAAATTTAATACACAAAAACACATGAAAAATAAACCTGTTTTTTGAAAAAGAAGCATCAAAATATAATGTTCCTAAAGATACACTGTATAGTTAACTGCTAAAATAAAAATACTTTTGATCTGTACTTTTCTATTTTTTCTATTCATATCATTTTATGTTTATTAAATTAAGTTTCTTAAATTAACATAACTAATGACACATATCTCCGCCACTGGTCTTTCAATCAGGTGAATACTTCACCATTTTGTGTCAGCCTATACCAGTAAGAAATGTCTTTTTGATTTGGTTGATGTTACACCGTACTGATGATTGCCAAATAGCATGAAACACGTGTATGCGGTTACTAGTTTTTTTTGTTTTCTAACATTGAGTGCTTATGCCCATTATCACTTTTTCTTGTATTTACATTTACACTCCCAATTTTACATCTTTGTTGTTAATTTTTAATGTTAGTTTTTAATCACCCTGTATTTATTTATTGTCAAAAGTCCACTAAAGTTGATCCCCTTCTAGAAGGAAACCAACCCCAATTAATTAATAAAGGCTTATTTCATGTAATAGAAATTGATAAGTAGTTATGTTTAGGACCGCAAACGTCATTTTTGACATTTAAAATATGTAAAAAATGGTTAGACTTAGTTACAAGACATTATACATAAAAATATGTCTAGAATTTTGCGTAGAATATAAAATGAAACAATATGTAGGGTGTCGTATTTAAAAGAAGCAAGTTGGCATCAACTTCTGTTATAACCGGAAGTGCCACCATATTGAAAATATTTAGCAAACTGCCAAATTTTCAAAATTTTCCAAAGTCTATTTTCCGAGAAATCGATCGCGGCATTTAGTGTAAATAGCTACCTATCTACTTATTATGTAGGTATATATCAAGTTAGTGCTTATTTTACCGCAGAACAAAACAAATTTTTATCATTGCTAATAATTTTTTTTATTCTCGTATATTCAAAGGTTATTCAAACTAGATGTCCCGGGCCTTTTTTGCATATTTGCATTAGATAAGAAAATCGTGTTCTGCAAAAATTAAGCCTTTTTTGTCCATGCTCTTAAAACTAAAAAATAATATGTCAAAACGTCAGATTTAGGAAAAGTTTAACTAATGGTTAGGAAAAGTAGGTCGTTTTGAAACTGAAGTATTTTTTTTATTTTACTTTGAAATATATTGATAGCCGGCCATGAACTGTGACGTCTGTGACGTGGCCTACCTTGCAGAGGCCTCGGATAACTTATGGGAAATGCAATAGAACAAGTTTTCATGCGGAAAACTTTATAGTCAAATATATTTACTTCTAGAAACTGATGCAATTTAAGATATTTTATCTAGTTTTAAGTTTTGCTAGTATGTATTGCTAGCTATATAATGCTGTACACTTTAACAGTATCAAATCAATTAAAAATAAATTTTATATATTCTCACTTTGAATTTAAGGCATTTAAGTAATCTCCCAATTTAGATTTTCCTCATGAAAAATTTGCTTTATTACATTTCATAAAAATTCTTTCAATAAAATGACAATATTGAGCTTTTAAAATCCGAGTGTGCTTCGCTCCCCAGTCCCCTACCTCCCGGCATGTATATACAGTGTGGGCAAACTTTTCATATCGTTTATTTACTGCTGCTCCAGAACTTTTTCAATATTTCAATACTGAAATCTCGACCACAATACATAGAGCTAAATATAAGCAGTAGTGCCTCTCCGCGAGACCAAGTTTTTTTATGGAGTCAAAGAAGGTCAAAGTCAAGTGCGCATTTACCCAAGGATCACCTGTAGAATTTTGTCTATGGAATTTTGAAGCGCCTGACTGACTACCCTGCTTCCCGACTTTCAGTTTATTTTTTAATGGTCCAAGAAAATTGTCATTTTTTATAGAGGTAGAAAAAAATTCTTATCAGGTATATATTTTCAGGGTTGGTTGTGGGTATCATCCTGAGTATAACCCCAAAAAATCACCATCGAAGTCCTGTTACGAACCCCGCAATAGGGGTGGTTTTGCAAACATTTGTTTTGCAATTTTTTTTTCTTCCTATACCTATCTCGTGAAGTATTGAAGTTAAAAAAAAACTTCATAAGGGAAAGTTCTAGAGAATGTAATAATGTACACATAAGAAAAAAATTGCAAAACATAATGTTTGCAAAAACACCCCTATTGCGGGGTTCGTAACACGACTTCGATGGTGATTTTTTGGGGTTATACTCAGGACGCTACCCACAACCAACCCTGAAAATACCTACCTGATAAGAATTTTTTTCTACATGTATAATTTTCTTGGACTATAAAAATGTAATACCAAAAATTATTGTATGAAATACAACAAATTATTCACCAATTTGGTAAATATAATTAATTGCCTTAAAAGATATTATCAACAATAAAAGGAAATAAAAAAATGTTCAAAGAAAAACTGTTATACAATAAAAAGTGATAATTATTGTCAACCACTCAAAACAATACTTAGGTAATAAAAAAGTAGCCGTTCGCACGTTTTTCCTGCTATTTAGCAATCATCAGTAGGTACGGTGTAACTTTAAGCAAATCAAAGATATTCCCGGGATATTATGGGGCTTATTAAATATTCGTTATTTTAAAAATATGTTATGACAAATTGACGACATTAATTTTTTTCTTGACGTAAATAATTTCGTTGCTATGGCAACCAACTTTGTTTTTTTGACAGCATGATATGGTTTTCCTTTCATTTTTGGAAAGACTGTCTCTTTCTGAATACGTGAGTATAAAATTTTAATGTGGTTGCATAAGAAAAAAAATTATAAATATTAGCTTTTCTAAAAATCACTTCCTTCGGTTGAATTTCATTAATACAGTTCTTATCAAGTTAGTCGTGGAAATCTAATGAAATGTCAGTGTCTAGAATATTGTTTACAAAGATACGCCATTAAATTTGGAAGAAATGGCAGCTAAAGTTACTAGAGCGGCAAGAAGGATATTGCCTCAACTTTCCACTTTAATAAATATGACAAATTCTTTTGAAAGGAGACTCTAATAACAATAATTATTGTGCACTGATAAGAATGGGCAACATTTTCAACATTTTTAGTGCATTAACGGTTCTTAGTATTAGGTATCATTATAATTTTGATTTGTATTCAAGTTTTGTATAGCTAGACGTTGACATTTTACTTGATTTCCATGGCTAATGTGATAAAAACTGGATTAGTGAAGTCCAACCGAAAGAGATAATTATTGCGAAATTTAATTTTTCTTTTTTTATTTTTTATGAAACCCCATTACAATTTTGTATTAACATATTGAAACAGTGCAATGCACCTTGTATATTTTTTATCTTTGACTTCAAAAAAGTTCAATATAATAGTTAATAATTATTGTTTAAAGGCTTTATCGAACAGTGACTCAAAACTTTTGACTCAAAAGAGGATCAAACCAAAGTTTTTTAAATATACACACACCAATGGCTATCCCAATACCGAGCCCAATACGTACAATTGCCAATATACAGAAATTTTTGCCCGGAGATCATAAAAGTTGCTCTAAATATAAAACTGTTTAAAAAATAGCATACTAAACTTATATTTGAAATCACAAAAAAATGCAGATTCCAGATGTGTCTGAAATAATAATAAAATATAGGGTATTCTATTTTTAAAAAAAATTAACTTTGGTTTCGTCCTCTTTTTTGAGATACCCTGTAGAATACCTTATAAGGCATTAAAAAAGGTATTGTTGTATTGTACATATTTATTTTTTTTTAATAAAAATTAGGAATATTTTATAGGGGGTGGGCCTTTTCGTTGGATAACTAGGTATACCTACTATCATCGCCACGAAGGATGCTAGAGCAACTTGCGTGGAACTCCATAGCCCAAGAAACAGTACCTTGGTATAAGATTAGCGAGTGAAAAAATGTTTATGGGAAAAAGTAATAACGGGTAAGCACTCGATCAGTACTTCCGGTGTGCCGTGCAACCATCGAATAACAGTAGAAGGGTCGTTTGGCGGAGGCACTTTGATCTAGGCGACTCAAAGGCTCCATTCCCGTCGCCTTCACCAGTATCTGCCGCCGATTGGACTCTATTCATGAACTGCGTTCGGCAAGTGAACCTTCTGCGTATTCGGTGGTGTCATTTATTTCGGCATCATTTCGGAAGCAACAAGGAGCCCAGGCAGGAGCCGAACCAACACCGCATTTTGCACCTGGATTAATTCAAAAAGAACACCACGGGGCTTATGTACCGAATGGCACGTGACGGCTCATCGTGTTCTGCCCCATCTCGAGTCGCACGTCCAACCGTAACCACGTGGAGGCGCCCCCGAAGACCCCCGTACCCGATAAATAGGCGTCCGCCGGTGGCCGCCGTTCAAAAATCGAACAGACCGCGTCGCGCCGCCGCCCGTTCCCCAACGTTAACGGAGGGACTTCACTTTAGCCGCGCAAAGAAATTCGCGAGCGGAGGAATCGCCACAGCGCGGGTTCATGCTGTCCGTCGGCGAGTTCGGGTGAGTGAGTAGCTGCCGCCGCCGCCGCGATGCGACTCGACGAGAAGAAGACCAAGATCGACCGGCTCGACGAGCTCGGAGAGTCGGAGTTCTCGGAACGTGAGTAATAACTACCGATACGGCCTGTTTATATTCGCCGGAATATCGATAAGGTTTTCCGTGTCCCGATCTCAATCCGGCAGAAGCTTTTATTGCACTCTTATGACGTCTTCCCGACCAGCTTTATAAACGTAGAAGATGCGGGGCCATCTAAGCCTCTGCAGAATAGGTACCTAACCAATAGGGCACTTAACCATTTTTTAAAAGTAGCTTGAAATATTGACGAAGCTACACATAAACTATCAGAACCATTGTTGAAATTTCCGGGCAGTACACCAAATATTTTGCATAGAATTGTACATAAAAACTCTAATAATTTAATTAATATATACCTCAACTTCGTGTCGAGTCCTAAAGAATTAGGCATTGCAGTTTATCTGTTTTAAGTTGTATTCGTTCCAAAATTAAAGTTTAAAAAAGTTGGTGTGCCGGGATGTTTTGCGAGCAGTTTTAACGGTACTCCCAACTCTATCCTTTAATCTATGCTTCAAGCTATAATTTTTTTTTTTGAGTATAAAAATCGTCTTAATTTTTGCCCGTTTTACCTTAAAGGATTTTGGTGTTTAATGTCCACCCCGGTAAAAAAAAAAATACCACTGATTTGGCAACTTGTTGAACCCGAATTTTATATCTATGGCATGTCTACAGGGTGTCCCAAATTGGGCGCTTTTGGAGGGTTTCTCCTGTTTGTCGAAAAAATAGACAAAAAGTAGCTGAGGTGCACGGTGCTCCGTATCCGAGAAAAGTTGAATGCTGCGAACGCATTCTGATATCTCGATTCGTTTGGGAGATTCAGGGCGTTTTTCGTCTTGTCGCCTTTCTTCAAATCATAACCTTTTTGTTTTTGAATTTGCGAATATTTTCGATTTCGGTAAAAACATTTTGTGTTTATTTTTTACGTGTAACTCATTGGTGTAGACCGTATAGGGATATTTTCTTTGGTTAGCGGTTTTGAAGAAAGAAAGATCAAATCGCTTGAACCATAAGAATTTAAAGCCCAAAGAAAATACCTCTCTACACCAAATTTACAAAAATGACAGTAATGTATCCTAAAAGAAACCAAATTAATACAGATTAGATCAGTGGTGATAGTTATGGACAATGGACCTACTCGTCTTGTCAACTTCAATGCACATCCGATTCTGGTGGAATAAACAAGCGATGTCAAAAGTGTTTCTAAGCAGGTGGTTAAAACCTCTTTTTAAAAATGAAATTATAGGAAAATTGACTGTACTTTAGCAATTTCAAATAGCGCAAAAACATTTTGGATCTTATTTCGGCTCTGTCCAGGGTTGCTTTGATTAAAATCAATTGATTTAAATCATCGATTTAAATCGCGATTTTAATCGTTTGATTAAAATAAAAAAAATCATTTTATTTAAATCAAAATTTAAATGTAGTTACATTATGTAAAAAACCGTATCATCTCATCTTTTAATTTGGTTCATAGGAAATTAGGAAATAAGCTAGGTACCGAGAAGTCTGCAAAACTTGTCTTTCTGCTGAAATCCTTAAATAAAAAACATAAGTAAAACGTTTTCATTATCTATTTATACATTAAAAAAATCAAATATAATTTCCTAATCAAATAATAAAAAGAAAACCACTTTAAACAAAAAATTCCATATATAAATAAAAAAATCCGATTTTTTTTATTTAAATCCGATTTAAATCAAAAAAATCTGATTAATTTGATTTTTTCTAAAAAAATCAAAAAAAATCAGCAACCCTGGCTCTGTCTAATATACAGTGTCTTGCAAAAAGTTTGCAACATGGGGGGAAATTTTTAATGAATGATTTATTTTGAACTTCAACATTGGGGTTATGTTTTGCTTTAAAAAAGATGAAAAATGACTTACCCAAACACGGCCCTTACTTTCGATCTCTGTCAACAATGACATTTAAAAAACAAATTTTAATAAAATTTTAAAAACTTAACTATGTGCGCATAAAAGCTATTTTATATCACCAGCTTTATCATTCTATTTACTTCTTATTGCTAAATATCGACAAGAGTATGTGTTCTTCAAAATAAAATGATATTAACGCTTTATGTTATGTGTGTTGAAAAGTTGATGTACCGTCATTGAATTTTTCAGTACTAAATTTATGCGAAAATAATATTAAGTTAAAATATTATCAAACTGTTTCACGTGTCTAACCAAAATTTAGGACTTTTTGCGATACAATTTACCTTTCATCTTAATTATTGTATTTTAGCCCTAAAAAGTAGTAAATAAATGTATATCGTAAATACTTGACGGTACATCAACTTTGCAACAAACAACAAACAACAACATTTTAATATCATTATCTTTAATGCAAGGATAGAGCTAGTGAATTATTGAAAATACCAAAAAAGAATATACTTTAATGGACTGCCCAAATAAAATAGGTACGCTTATGCAAAATTGAAAAAGAAACAACTTTTTCATGTGAAACTTTTTGAAATTTAACAATTATTTTTTATAAAAACCCAGGGACCCTTCTTATTTTAAAGAGTCCCTGTATAAACCCATTTGTAGCGATTTTATGTTTTAAATGTCATTTTTGACAGATAAAAATGGGCAGGCGATATTTACTTCCAGCTATGTCGGATAACATAGATAAAGGATTTATATATAGTCGGATAAGATTAAAACATCCATATTATTACCTATTCATCGTATTTCCATAAATTTCCATAACAATTAAATAGGTAGGTAAGTAGTATAAGTACGCTAATTTCCATCCTAATCTTTTAAAAAAATTTTATAACTTTTTTGTTATATCCCAAAGATAAACTTTGAAAATTCCATTGGAACCGCCTTAATTACCCATTTTCACACCGCCACCGGCAAAAAATTCATAAAAATCTGTATTCCCTAACTAACCCGTTTAAAATGTTCGAAAACCAAAGTTTTGTGGTTCCCACGATAACTTTCGAACGGCATATCGACTCCAAATTTTGTACACCTATTCGTAACCCTACAATAGGACGGTTCAGATTGCTATTGGACAAAATCACCCTACGCGGAAGGGTGGAAAGGGGGGAGGTGAAAATATACTCCTGGACAAAATTAACGCACCAACATACAAAATTTCAAATTATATTTTAAATTATTTTGCGTGTCTTTGGACAAATACTACTGTTAAACTAATTAAATAATCCAATTTGTTGCTTTTCATTTAGTTTCCATTAATTTATTTTAATTTTTGTGGGGATTTATCATGTTGGTTCGTTAATTTTGCCCAGGAGTTTATATATATTATTTACTTTTTCGCAATACACTAGTTTTTAGCCAACGAAATTAGTACATAATTGTTACTATAGAGAGCATTTTTGACAATACAGGGTGGCCCACCACGAACTGCATCGATCTATATATGGAAAACTAAAAGTAGGAAAATTCTGAAAATTTGCCGATGAGCGCTGCTCAACTAAAATATTTTGGTGACTCTAGCACTTCCGGTTATACCGGAAGTCGATATCAACTTTCTTATCTCAAATGGAACACCCTGTATATTATTGCATTTTTTGATTCTAGGCATCATTTTGGATCAAAAACATGCAAAATGTCCTATGTCTAAATCCAACCGTTTTTGAGATATTTGCATTTTTCCGAAAAAAATTACAGGTGCAGACCTAAAGTCAATTAGCAATTTATACAAGGAAACCGCGAAATTTCAAAACGAATTTTTGGCATCGTGTAACAGAAGCTCTGACCTAGTGATCTCTGCTGAGAAATAATTCCGTTCTTATACAGGGTGTTCACAAAATATGAATAAAAATTACATTCAAAATGTGCTTAAATCTCGAAATTTTCAAATGGAAACCCATTTTTTTTATGCGATCTTACTCACCACTAAAAATGATGGCAACTTTGTGTAAGGTTTCCTATACCTAAAAGCAGTAATTTTCGATTAATTTACGAAAAACCCACTTTTCGCCCATAAAATGCGGGGTTTGCTTAACGCTTGGAAAATCATAGTAGCCCTGGACGTTGAAAAGACAATCGCGGCTGAGGAAATGTCACTTGGTTTATAAATTATTGTCAACAAAACACACACCCAAACTTATATGGAATCACGCATTATTTAATTTATTTAATTCTTACTATAATAAACTTAGGTTCATGGATTTTCAAATATTTTTCTAATATAAATGGATTAAAGAAACTGTATTTTCATTCCCAGCAACTAGTTTTTTACTAAAAAATTCTTCAGCGAAAATAGCAAATGATTCCATATAAGTTTGGGTGAGTGTAATGCCGGCGCGCTTAAATTACACAAACGAAGATTATGTATTCTCCGTAGATAATAAACAAATTTAAATAATCTTCGTTTGTGTAATTTAAGCGCGCCGGCATTATTGTTGACAATAATTTATAAACCAAGTGATGTTTCCTCAGCCGCGATTGTCTTTTCAACGTCCACGGCTAATATGATTTTCCAAGCGTTAAGCAAACCCCGAGGCAAACCCCGCATTTTATGGGCGAAAAGTGGGTTTTTCGTAAATTAATCGAAAATTACTGCATTTAGGTATAGGAAACCTTACACAAAGTTGTCATCATTTTTTGAGGTGAATAAGATCGCATTAAAAAATGGGGGTTTCCATTTGAAAATTTCGAGATTTAAGCACATTTTGAATGTAATTTTTATTCATATTTTGTGAACACCCTGTATAAGAACGGATTTATTTCTCAGCAGAGATCACTAGGTCAGGGCTTCTGTTACACGATGCCAAAAATTCGTTTTGAAAGTTCGCGGCTTCCTCGTATAAATTGCTAATTAACTTTAGGTCTGCATCTGTAATTTTTTTCGGAAAAATGCAAATATCTCAAAAGCGGTTGGATTTAGACATAGGACATGTTGAATGTTTTTGTTCCAAAGTGATGCCTAGCATCCAAAAATGCAATAATATACAGGGTGTTCCATTTAAGATAAGAAAGTTGATATCGACTTCCGGTATAACCGGAAGTGCCAGATTCACGAAAATATTTTACTTGAGCAGCGCCCATCCGCATTGGTGAGGTGCCAAATTTTCAGAATTTTCCTACTTTTATTTTTCCATACATAGATCGATGCAGTTCGTGGTGGGCCACCCTGTATAAAAACGTGATGGTTGAAAGCGGATGTAAAGCGAAAAGGGATGAATTTGAAAATAACGAGTAATTTCTATATTTTTGGTGTCAAAGAATTCAATTTTTGCACTATGTCGCAGAATCAAAATACTTAATTGAGAAAGTACGAAAGTCTTTTTAACACATTTGTATCTCCTATGAGGGTGTGTTTTCGCTAGGATAGTCCACTCTATACTTACATGCTTTGTCGGAAAAAATAAGAGGCTATAAGTAGGTATTACAATTTTGTAAAGAAGCGTATTTGGATTAATTTTAAGAAGTTATTGTTTGTACTATATTTTTGAAAGGAAGATATACTTACCCTAATATCACGGGAAAACCACATTTTGAACATAAATGTTAGTCTAATGAGGGAAATTTTATACATACATAAGTATTTCAAAAAATGCTACCTTCTTCTAACTATAGTCTTTGTTAATGTACATTAAAGTAGTTTTTAATTTAAAAAATGACACATTTTAAACCCATTTAAACTTGGGGATAGCAGTATGTACAGGGTGCCTTTATTAGTAGAGTTAATGTAATGAATGTTAAAAAACGGGCCAATTTTATCTGATGCGGTATATAGCTTTTGTCGTTTGCTATATACGTGATTTTTTAGAACATTCAGGCTGTAACAACTGAGTAAATTATTTCTTTACTCACACCATTGTGTAATAGAAATATAAATGGTCAATATTCATATGGCATATTCTAGAGCTAAAGATAATTGCACTTCCTAATATATTTTGTCCTGCAGGCTACGGTTTTCGTGACGCAAGAGTATTGAAACTCCTCAAAAAGAAATTGTTTTTGATAACTCTGGCAAAAAAACGTGTAGCTATCCTGATGAAATTTGGTGTGGGTGAGGGTGACTTTAGGGGCGTTAAAAGTTTGAAGCTGTGGCGTAATAGATGGGATTTGAGGTATAGACATTTGATTTGAGAAAAATGCTACGCCACTGGAAAAATTAAACTTCCTCTTCACAATCTTATTTTATGACTTGCGCATGACAAAAAATGGTTTCTTGAGTGTATATTATATTAGTTCTATTCTCATTTTATGAGCCCATAATATTTTCTCCTTGGTAATGTCCAGATTTGTATACAATGTGTTCTTTTATGGTTACAAATGGAAGAGCGTTATTCGTTGGCGAAAATTAATAAGGCTATTTTTCCTATATAAGCATGTTTCTTTAAGCCTTGCGTTTAGGTTTACAATAACGAAAATTCTTCTCTATTGATTTATTCCAAAGTCAATCGCTTTAATTCTTACAATTCCGGGGCTCTCTGTATTTTTAAATTTTAGGCATCATCAGAGTTGATCCAGTCGGTATTTCTACAGGTTCAAAATTGTTCAGAAATATCGAGACAAAAATTGTCCCTAAGAGAAAGCTGTACGTATTTAAAGACTACCTGCATGTGTTTTGGATTTAGACACGGCCCGATCATTTTTATTAGTAAAATGTCCCGATTATCCACAACTACGCCATTTGGTTAATTCTGAAAGTATTCTTTTACATTTTTCTATCTATCTATCTATCTATCTGAAAGAAAAAAAAGTATATTAAGCATTTTAAGTATCTTTTTGCCAAAGACCTGGTGAGTTTAAGGGTTTATGAGTTGGGAAACACCCTGTATAATAAAAAGAAATTAGGAAAGCTATAATTTTTAATTTTTCATTTCAATTCAAGGCCAAGCTACACTACATTAAATGCCTATCAAAAAGTTATAAACAAAGTGCAAATTGGCAATGATACTTTTAATAAAGCTACTTGTATGAATGGGCATGAATACAGGTAATAAAATTAATAGGTAAGTAATAAAATTTCTTAGTATCTAAAACATTGCATATTAATGTTATTTTGTTTACTTTTATCCCAATGGAGTATCACTGCATATACCTAGTTTTAGTAGCGACATTAAACAAACAATATTGGACAAATAACAATGAAGTTGTCACTTGGGAATACCCTGTATAATTCTCTAACTACATCTACTGCCTCAAATATATGAAAACAAAACTCTGCCAATGGAACCACTATTTCCCCACATCACTTATATTAAATTATATTCCAATATTTCTCACAATCCTAAAAGAATGTACTATAGTTAAACCGAGTACCTATGTCTCATTTTGTGACCTTTCATCTCCTCGTTTAGCATGGCATGGTAAAGCGCTTTCGGCTACATAGCCATCATCAGTACCACATGTCAGGTGTGTACAGAAAATTAGAGCAACTGAGTCTAATACAGGTATAAAAATACTATGAAAAACCCATGTCACAAATGTCAAATTAACATCACAGCCATAAGCTTAACACATATTATGTAAATTATTTTAAACGAAATTTATCATGGTAAAATGGAACGACCGGTCGTTCAGAACCATATGGTTTCAACACGACGGAGCTCCAGCCCATAAGGCCAACATTGTTAAAGAATTTCTAAATGATGAGTTTGGAAACAAATGGATTGGAATGAATGATCCCATAAAATGGCCAGGAATGTCGCCAGATTTAACACCATTAGATTTCCATTTATGGGGATTTCTGAAAAACATTGTTTACAAAACTCCATCTCGGAATATTGATCATTTAATATAATATAATAAATAATATAATAAATGTTTACAATAACAGTTTTTAAAAAGGCCCTCATGCAGTTATATTTTTATGACTAATAATAAAATTTTAATAATTTTTCCATAATGCATCTGTCAATTGTTTCTGGCAAAAATTTACCTTTATAAGTCATGGCTAACTCAATTTTCATTAAAAAAATACATCTTTTTCATATTTTTACAACTAATGGGCTATAACTTTTTAATGAAACAAGATATCAACAAAATTATTTTCGAAAGTTTATCAGAAAAATGTGCTCTTTCCAAATATAAAGAGAAACAGGTATGGTCCTTGGAAAAATATGTTTGATGACGTCATAACCTATATTTACCAAATTCCTAAAAGCTATATTTTTGGCCCAAAAGCAAGCTTGAGTGGTCCTACAAGAAAGGCGCAAATAAAATTTTTACTGACTGTTTTTGTTTGCCTATAATAACCCTGGGGCGTCGAGCTTGGGACACCCTATACATATGTTTCAACCCACTTATTAAGGATTCATCTTCAGCAGTGTAATATTGTAATAGTTATCAAACCTTCCTAGACATAGTCAACTTTCAGTATGTGAATATGGAAAATTAGATTTAGGTGAAAGGTTCAAATTTTTGGTGAAGAAGTTAAAAAATTATAAGATGGTGCTACCATGAGAGACGGATTATTATACAATTAAAAATGTGAAGAAATTGAGAAAATTCAGACACTCGAGATCTTTTAGGGGTTCCGTGGAACAAAAATTTAATCTTAAACTTTTTTAAAACTGTTGTCAAGTCACCATGGCCGCTAAACATTGAAGTTCAATGTCCCCTTTCGTCATATTCTCCTACTCCACTACAAGACTTGGACTATTTCCTCCGCTTGTGCATTTCTGATAACGCATCGTTATTACAAGACCTGTTTCCTGTGAGTTTGGAGCTGTGATCTTGGGGCATCCGCCATATTGAAATTAGTATGACGTCACGTATTCTGCTTGACAAACCCTATCATTTGATACCTTTGAACAAAGAATCCCAGGAAGGAGTCAAAGCTCGAAAGCTATATGTGTATATTATAAAATACGTTAGACCGAAACCGCCCTGAGTAGTAACCAAGTTTTAACACAATATTTTGATATCTGACACGGTGATAGGTGTCAGTATGTGGTACTTAGATAGTTTTTTGAGATATTGTGCTTAGCTGTGCGGCTTGTGGCACTTCCCTGACTGCCAAAGGTAATAATCCATCGGTAAATAATTTTGTAATTTAAATTAACTTTTGAGATCATACACCAAAGTGGCATAGGCGTTTGTGTAAGTAGGTACCTACTTCTGCATAATTGGAAATTTAAAATTAGAATTGCCATATTATGAAGAATAGGCATAAACGTGTCTCGTAATGTTTTGCCTGTATTATGTAGGTACTTACTGATTTCACGAAAAATTAGGATTTCTGCCTCGATTAGTTTGTCGAAACAACTCAAAGGTGCGCGCCATTGTAAAACCGGAAACGGCATCCCGCCATGTGCAGAGACTGTCCCGGTCGAGCGGTAAACCCAAATTTGCTCCTTCCTGGGGTTCTTAATTCAAAGTTTGATACCCTTGTCTAAGGCTTGATACCCATGTTATGGAAGTAATTCCCCTCCCCCACCTAGGTAATTCCAAAATCCTTCACCTATGACAACATAAGTTCCTTCAATCTTCAATCGGATTTAGCAGTTACGTAGAAGAAAATGCTATTTAATTTAATTTATTTGATTTTCTACTTGAAACTTTGCTTTAAATTTTAAAATAGAAATAATTACTTGACTTTCTACAATGACTGTGGCAAACGCATTCTAAAACAACGGCATATTAGCCAAAACTATTTCAGTTTACAGCTAAACCTGCAATAAATCAATAAGTATAGTCAATTTCTTGTTGCGCTCTTACATTATAATAACATTATAATAATACAATTTTGGATAGGAAATTATGACGAACTTAAAACTTGACGAGTCCCGATCATTAAATCAAATTTCCGGATTATTAAATCCCAATTATTTTTATCAAAGTAGCAAGTAGCTATTATTTATTTCATGTGCAACCGGTATACAGTGTGTCTGGTTTTTCATGTTAACACCCCTGAAAATGTAAGTTGGCGGGGGGAATTGAACGGGGCAATTTTTTTATAGATATGTCCCTGAAAGGTCATATGTATTTGCGAAGTATTGGTTTGGCATTGCCGCGAAAACCTGGCTTACTGCGATTTAGGCCATATTAGGCATTTTTTTATTTAAAATCTGACACTAATCAGGGCACGCCAAAACCCTCACATACGAAATTTGAACAAAAAATATACAGGGACTTCCATTCTGCAAGGTGTCAAAGTTGAGCAAAATAACCATTCACATTGTTGATGCGCAAAGATCCAATAAAAAATATACAAAATGTTCTTCTCTGTGCCAACTCAAAATGCTGAATTTTTTAAACTTTATAGAGTCAAAAATCGAGTATATCAAAAGCACCCCAGGCATTATAAAGGAACTTAGTCTAAAAAATGTAGAAGCCTGCCGCAGTCAGTAAGTCCATATGAGTTCAGGTATCGCTGGTTTTCCACAACAGGAAACACACCAAAAATGTATCGTCTTAGACAGTGACTTTGTTAAGAAAGAAAATTAAAAATGGAAATGGAGAAGAACTTTCATACGTATAGGGTTCGACCCCCGGCTCTGACAGAAAATCCTTTTTAATATTTCTGAAATGATGTCCGATTTTCTTTCTTTGTTAAGAAAGGTTCAATAATTTTTTTTTATTTGTTTGTTGGCATTTTGTAGAAAAATAAATTTCTTTTGTGTTTATTAATATATATTTTTTGAAAATTACAGAGCATTTTTGATCCTTATAAAGTTTCATAAAAATTCAGCATTTTGAGATTGTCCAGAGAAAAATACCTACCCTGTATATGTTTGTGTTGAATCCTTGCACAGCAATACTTTGAATGGCCCTGTTGACCATTCACCCGTTTCGAAGTAATTCCACGACACACTGGACTCGCCAGATGCCTTTAAACTTCCTATTTTGCTCAACTTTGACACCTTGCAGAATGGAACTCCCTGTATATTGTTTGTTCAAATTTAGTATGTGTGCTTGCTTGGCTTGGCTTACATTGATTAAATAAGGTCGGCGTGGTGTACGCCTTATACCTTTTGTAAATAGAAAACAATATGGTAGGTTTTCTAGAATTTAGATGAAACAGTCGGGGCAGTGAGGGTGGACCCTCTGTGTATTATTTTCCAAGTATGTGCATACTACAGAAAGCATAAAATTAAATTAAAAATTTGATACCTATTTACATTTAGTTATTTTTTAAGTTGTAATATTGGTTAGATTAAATGGGCAAAGGGCTATTGTCATAGGTGCCTGGGTCTTCTATGAGGTAATCTCCTGTTTGTCTGATAATTACACGCCTCAGTTAAGAGGGGATTAGGATGATTTGGAATTTTTTGATTGTAAATCTTGTCCGTATGGTTTTTAACAAATTCTCGAATTGAAGGGATATTTAGATCCGTGTGGATGGTTTTGTTAGAAATGTACCATTCGGCGCCGGTGACAAATCTCAGACACCTATCTTGAATGACCTGTAATTTTTTATAGTGAACTTTTGCAGCAAAGCGCCAGGCTGCGCATGCGTATAGCATAATTGGTGATCACCTGGGTGAAGATTAAGAGTTTGTTTTGGACACTTAATTTTGAGTTTCTGGAGAGCAGAGAATAAAGATTATTTATGGCGGCCTTCGCCTTATTCGTCCTCGAGTTTATATGGGAGGCTAGTATATGGGGGTTTTGGTGTGTCCTGATTAACGCTGTGGTGTCAGATTTTAAATAAAAAAATGCCTAATATGGTTTTTCGAAAAACGCACGCCTTTAAAAAATCGCAGTAGGCCAGGTTTTCGCGGCAATGTCAAACCAATACTTCGCAAATGATGACCTTTCCGGGACGGACATGTCTATAAAAAATTGCCTAGTTCAAATCCCCCAGCCTACTTATGATTTTCAGGGGTGTTAATCTGAAAGACCAGGCACACTGTAGATAATATTTTTTTTTTTCAATCTTGATTTTTACCTAAATTAGCTAAATATTTTATAAAGCACGACACTGAAGTATTTCGGTTAATTGAGACCAGTTTGATTTAATATTTTCTTGGCAGTAATGATTATTGTTTTAAAATTACTAAGGCAGCGTCACATTTCAATATCAGCAGCTTTTATTAAAATAGTATCTATACATACTTTATAGTCTTTCTCTCCGACAAACGTTGTCTGAGGTCTTTCTAAAGAAAGAACTGTGTAACTATTGTTCGTGACATTGGATAATGCTGCAAAATATAAACATCATGGTCCAACATTTTTTATTGTTCTATTTTCCATTGCTAAACTTGGTAACGATCAGTTTCTCTTGGGTCTCCACATCAAAATGCAAGGTGTAGGTTTCTAAACGCATATTCAAATTTGATTATGGGTAGGTACCTATTTTAATTCTTCCTGGTAAAAAATTTCCATTGTTTTATTTATACACTCGCCTGAATAAATTTTAACCGAATTAATTCTTGCCTAGCCTATAAACTATGCAACCAAAAAAACCTTAATCCGGGAATGCATTGGATAGTTCCAATAAGGCCTATCCATTCTGTTATATCGAGTAGTATCCTCTTACCTTATTTTATTAGTTAGTTATCATTAAAATATACAAAGATAAAATGTAGGTACACTATTTTACATACCTAAATAAATAAGTAAAATATACAGTTTTTTCTTTATAATATCTAGTAAACTCAATGTTTTTTCCGAAATTTCACCAACTATCTGTAGCTTTAAAGTTTCGACTTATAAGTCGAAATATTAACCATCAATATTTCGACTTATAACTCGAAGCTTTAAAGTTTCGACTTATAAGTCGAATTATTGAACTAATATTTCGAAATATTAGTTCAATATTTATTTAAATATTAGTTCAATATTTATTTATTTTTCGAAATATTAGTTCAATATTTCGACTTATAAGTCGAAACTCTCAAGCTTTGAGTTATAAGTCGAAATTTTTGGTCAATATTTCGACTTATAAGTCGAAATTTTAAAGATTCGACTTATAAGTCGAAATTTTAGGAGCTCATCTAGAAAAAAAATACGTGTGTCCTTTCCAGGCCTCTTCGTACCTTCGTATTTTTACCATCAATGTATCTTTAAAATTACCGAGAAAATTGGGTTTATCACGTTAACTGGGACACATACTTGAACCACTGAGAGAGGGAAGAAATTAATATTCCGCGTTTTTCGTCGGACGCCATAAAAACTGTATTTTTTGTTTTGAAATACTTATGCAAGAGTTAGTTACGTAGGCCGCGGTGGTCAATATATCTTCTACATTGTTGATACTAAAAAAAGTATAGACAAACTCGTAGAGAAACATGAGTGCTACTACATTCCGAAAATATTTTCCCCTATATAGGGTGATCCAATAAGTAGTGGCCACCCAAAGTTATTTTTTTAATGGAACACCCCGTATTTTGTTACATCTTTAGAAAGCCCTTAAAGAGTAGGTATGTTCTTTTTGATACAGGATATTAAGGGTCTGTCTTTAAAGGTTAGGGAGTTATTTTAATTTTAAACGAAAAAAGGGGCCACTTTTGGAAATGTATATTTTACTCAAAAACCAAATAAGATTTTGGGCTATAACTTGGACTGGAGATTGCCCGTTATGCCTAGTTAACAATTTTGGACCGATATTGAGATAAAGTTCTGTAGAACATACCGGGCGATTCACTTACTTACACAAATCCTAAGTTTACTCGCTAATTTTAAATGAAACACCCTCTATTTTATTACATGTTTGGAAAGCCCTTAAAGAGTAGATACTTTTTGGTATAAGGTACCTATTATGGGTCTAACTTTAAAGGTTAGGGAGTTATTTTCATTTTATTCTAAGGAAGGGCTTTAAAAGGGCCGATTACATGATTAGGAAATGGTTGAAAGCCCGTAACGCCATAAATAAAAAACATAAGCCGACGTCATAATTTATTATGCGGTAACTTTCTTTCTTCAAGTGCAGTAGGTTTTTTCGGTTTTTTATTATTGATGGCGATATTCGGCCCTTTTGAAGCCCTTTCTTAGAATAAAATGGAAATAACTCCCTAATCTTTAAAGTTAGACCCATAATACCCTATACCAAAAAGTATCTACTCTTTATGGGCTTTCCAAACATTTTTTTATTGATGGCGATATTCGGCCCTTTTGAAGCCCTTTCTTAGAATAAAATGGAAATAACTCCCTAATCTTTAAAGTTAGACCCATAATACCCTATACCAAAAAGTATCTACTCTTTATGGGCTTTCCAAACATGTAATAAAATATAGGGTGTTCCATTTAAAACTAGCTCAGTGGCGGCTCGTGGGTTAATGAACAGGGAGGGCAACGTTTAAAACTTCGTACCAAGTTCGGACCTACCTATCTCATAAATAAAATAAATACAGACAAATATAATTATAGCTTACCCATGCAGACATTTCCAGGTAATCCAGACTCGGTCCAGTCTCGGCAATTGCAAAATTTCTTGCACTACCGACATATTTTTCAACGGTAAAACGACGAAAACGAAATCAAAACAAACGCGATAGCCGGTGCCGGTACACGTGCACGACCAAAAAGTAATCGCAGGCCGCAGCTCCCCTCCGCAGCGCAAGCTGCCGAGAGACAGAGACAACGAGTGGGACTGAGACTGAGAGCTACCCATATTGCGGATTTTGTCCAAAGGCGAGCTATCCTTTATAGGTCCATTTCCTGTCTCTTTTGCATACAAATTGCAGGGATTTCTTTCATCGAAAAATAAAAAAATGCGCAGCTCCTAAATTTTATTACAAATTTCGCTTTGCCGAGTAAAGCAACGTTTCCTGTGGTATTTGTAGTAATAAAATAAAAACAGGCAATATATAAAATTAAGAACTAATGATGTATTTTAACAACTTGTTTCAAAAAATTGTTTTTTTTTTTGGAGGTCATTGACCAATTGAAATTTAATAAAAGCCGCCACTGCTAAGACCAGAATTATAGTTTTTCGGCCCTTCCTACATTTCTAGGTTGTACACAAACATGGGCAAACTGTATATATACCTATATTGATTTTCGGTAAAAGAATCCGCTAATGTATTCATACCTTGATGTAAGCTGTGCCTTGATGCTAAATTTCTGTCTTGGTCGCCAATTCATAAGTTTTGCACAGTGCTACTTGGTTCAGCTTTTCTTTGAATGATGTCAGTAGTTTTTTATTTTCCCCATTCTTTCCTGGCTATCATAAAAAGTCGTAAATAGCCTCAAAATTAAATTAAAAAATCAAACAATATTCTATATAAAACAAATTGGAAGAAGTGCCTGCCTTCGTTTCAATTGCAATTCGCTACACCATTGAAGCGATACCATTGAAGTGTTCTGAGTCATAACCTTAATCTGCGGTGAAAGATGCAAGGAAAGTTGAAATTTCAAAATTCTAACCTCAAACCCCCAGATTTAGGATACCCCGTGAAACCACATTTAGTCAAGAAGTGTTTTTTCGTAAATATTCAGTAGCGTTTTTCTGAAATTTTTTTGGCAAGTTTGGGCCTAGGTATCTACGAAATTTGGGCTCAATATTTCTAAGCACTAAAATGGCGCCTTTATAAACGCACCTTCAAGATGGTCCCTAGCCCCAAGTTCTCCCTTTATTAATAACTCATAATACTATTTAATACTTTACTATTACTACAACATATAGGTACAAACCTTTGCAGTTTTATCCCATGAATTTCGGCAGACGCTAAAATCGGATTATTAGAAAAAAATTGTGCTACCAAAAAAGCATCCAATTTCGGCAAATTACGGATTGCACTTTCCGGGTCCATGATACCTTACACTACGGACCTCCTCCCTAAACCACTAACAACACGATAACTACGCAAACAATATATTATAATAATAAATATCAATAACAAACTATAATAAATCGCAGATATTATCTACTAATTTTTGATTTAGCGACATACGGAATGACAGTTGGCAAGGCGGGATGTCAACTGCCGATCAGAAAACCATACATGTGTTAGATGACATGTGGATAAATGTATATGGTTAGATTCCTAGGTGGGCGGGTGCCGTTGCCACATACGCGAAATTTTCCATATTATATTTCCTGAATATTTATTGTATGTTCCATATAGAAATATTTTAATCCAAGTGTTACGTGAAAGATATAAAGGATATAGTTTCCAGCGCGTGTGGCATAAACAGACATCGTTTTCCTATAGAGGAGTCAATATACCGAACATATTCGTAGTAAAGTCTTTATGTGCCAACATTTTTTTGTGCATTTGCGTTAGTTAAAGCTGAAAGGTTGCAATACATTAAGTAACAGATATTCATAGGCAAGCTGGAGACATTTGAATAGAAAAGTAAAATTTGCGTTTGTTCCACGGATTATTGCAAACGGGCACCGGCAACGTTGCAGTTCCGTTTCTCCTGAGAGGCACAGAGTTGCCACGTTTGGCGTTCTGGACAATAGAACGACGAAACTGTAGATTTTAGCCCGAACAAAATTGTGCAACTTCGTCTTTAATTATCATAAATAAATAAGGGTTAAAAGTCGTTGTTTCATTTATTACGTGTTATGTTGGTGCATCTACTGTAAACCGAGTACAATTTTAGAGCAATTAAAAATATTGTCATGAACCCTATTCTCGGTGTCAATACTGACTAACCCCTATAATAATCCCGAGAATGCTTTGGAAAAAGTTTCCAAGAAATCTGCGTATTCTCAATGTTTGTGTCACTGAAATGAAATGTGAAATGTGCATATTGTGCTAAATTATTGATGCTTATCCACAGTCCTGATCGCCTCCAGTCTGTATAGCAGTTTCCGTCTGAAACTGGTTGAAACCGGCTAGCGCAGAACTGGTTAAAAAGAAAAGGGTGCAAAAACGGCGTTACCGATTTTGTAGCGTAAGTACCATTATCGCGTAATTATGTTATTAAAATAACTAAATATATTAATTTTGAGTGTGCGTGGCGTGATATTGTGGGATTGGGATATTTTACCACACCAACAATATGACACGTAAATATGATAACTTTGGTTTGGTTTTTCCGTTAATTCCACACAAGAAGTGTTTTATTTGTATCTACTTAACACAAAATTCCTTGAAATCTCAAAAATATATGAATATCTACTTTAAAACTTTGTGTTGAGAATACTTATTTCGTTTTTCCCGTTTGTTAAAAAAATGTGTCCAATTTGAACCGCAGGGATTTTTTTTTTAACCGCTAATCAAAGGAAATATTTCTCTACACCAACGAATATTGTTCACGCTAATTTACAGCCTATACAGCGTGTTTACTTTTATCGTTGAGTGGGGATTATTCCTCACTCAACGCTTTTATCTTGTACACTATAGGGATCTTTGAAACCGTTGGAGCTACCGGGCCGGATAAATTAGGAAAAAGTTGCACTTTTTTATGGACTTTAAGGATCTGAAAAGAAATTTGAGATAGCTCATTCCGTTCCGAAATATCCCGAAAAAACTGAAAACTGTCGTTTTCGAAAAGATTTTATTAAACAACGAAACATTATGAACTACATTACATTACTTTTATATTTTTGGACAAGCCCTTTCTACTGATTGCATCAAAATTTTTCTAGGAGTAATAGATTTTGAGTTACGGGTAGTAAAGGTTTAAAAAATCCCTATAGTGTACAAGATAAAAGTAAACACTCTGTATAAACACATGCTTACGCTGCAATAGTTACGTTTCTCCTGTGGTAATATGCACAAAGGACAGGGACGAGCGCGCTTCCCAATTGTAGCGGTGACGACAAAATTAATAAGAGCGTTCCGCGAATTCAAATGAATGCAAGTACTTCTCAACGCCATAGATTAAAGGAGCAATACAGTGTGTCCCAATTTGATACTGGACACCTCAAAAATATATGAAGGGCAAGGAAAACAAATGGTCTCTGGTCTCTATTTTTTTATTGGTAGTACCATAGAAGAATTTACCGTAGTAAATTCTTCTATGGTAGTACCAAGGGAGAGTACCTCATAGGGGGTGGTATTTGGATGGGGTAATTATTTCATGGCCTGCTATGATTTTTTAAAACAGCAAATTTTCAGGAAATCCCATTAAGGCTCAATGTACAGCACGTATGTGGTGATTCAACATTTTGACCCATAAAATGGCTTTTTTCTATCTGTAGCGAATAACACGCATAATTTAAAACTTTTGGTCAATACAAATTTTAATCTAAGTATTTACTCACATTTTGAGACAAAAATTATTTAAAAATATTTATCACAATGGCCATTATTAGACTTTTTGCGCAAATGTTAATAACGGCCATTGTGATAAATATTTTTAAATATTTTTTGTCTCAAAATTTGAATAATTACTTAGATTAAAATTTGTATTGACCAAAAGTTTAAAATTATGCGTGTTACTCGCTAAAGATGGAAAAGCCATTTTATGGATCAAAATATTGAATCACCACGCACGTGCTGTACATTGAGTCTTAAGGATTTTTTACAACAAAATGTTATTAAGAAACTTGTTAGAATGAAAAACGGAGTAGATTCGCAAAATTTCAAAAGGCTAGGCCTACTTTGATTTTTAGATTTATCTCCCACTTTTATCTTAGAAAAGTGTCCTTTCTGGAGCTTTCACGTCAAAATTTTATGCTTTCACGATAATCAAATTTCCTTAATAATATTTTGACGTGAAAGCTCGAGAAAGGACACATTTCTAAGAAAAAAGTGGGAGAAAAAGGCGAAAAAGCTAAAAATCAAAGTAGGCCAAACTTTTGAAATTTTGCAATTCTACTCAGTTTGTCATTCTGAACAAGTTTTCTTAATAACATTTTGTCGTAAAAAAATCCCGAATAGGGTTTCTTGAAAATTAGCTGTTTTAAAAAATCATAGCAGGCCATGAAATAAATACCCCATCCAAATACCACCGACTATGAGATACTCTCCCTTGGGACTACCAATAAAAAAATAGAGACCATTTGTTTTCCTTGTCCTTCATATAGTTCCGAGGTGTCCAGTATCAAATTGGGACACACTGTAGATATTCAGAAGCATTGTTGAAAGTGTCCGTAAAAAATCCCGCTACACAAACTTTCAAACTCTAATTTTGGAGCGAAAATAAAAATTAAAACAGATAAATTGCAATGTCTTAACAATATTCTTAGGATTCGATACTAAGTTGAGGTATAGGTATTTTAATTTAGTTATTAGTTAATATATAAAATTTTATGCAAAATATTTAGACTAGCGTGTGGAAATTTCAACAATGGTTCTGACAGTCTATATATGTACCTTTGTCTATGTTCTCGCTATTTTTCTGCAGAAAATATTGTTGATTTTTTTTGTATTTCAGATTTAATTTGAGGCTATTTACAGCATTTTTGTGGCGAAACAGAAATTATTTTTTTGTTTAAGCATCGAAAATATTCGCATACTAAAAATGATGGTCCAGTCGGTTGGAAGATTTTGTCTACACTAATAAGAGTAATAAGTATAATATTTTAAGGGGGCAATTTCGAATTTAAAATAATTTCATATACCTAATATTTTCTTGGCCTTATGGCATTAATTTTTTTCATATTGACTCATACATACCTACTCATTTAAAACTTTCTTATGATTATGTAGCAGTTTATAATTTAGAACTATGTGACCCGTATTTTTATGTTCGCACACATGTAGTTGCATTAAGGGGATATGGCCTTAAAAGTAGGCCTAAATTTTGTTTTTGCTCAAATTTGGTATTGGATCCGCGGATAAAATACTACAAAATGGAAACAATGGTTGTACAGGGTGTTTCCGTTTATTTAGTGCCCCCCTACAGCCTTCATTTTTCGAGTAAAAAAATGTTTAAAAAGAAGTTGTAAAACTTTTTCTGAACCGCCAGCATCTGTTACCAGATAAAACAAAACAGGAAGTAGTTTTAAAGCATACAAACTTGATATTTGGCACGTAGGTTCCTTATACGGCATAGGCTAAGAAAGGATTTTCCAAAACTCAACCTCTGAGAGGGTGAAATGGAAAGGGGTAGATCTTGCAGGAACTATAAAGATAAAGTTTATACAAACTTAAAATTTGGCAGGCAGGTTCCTTATACTATGTAGGCAACCGCTGAGAAATGAGTTTCCAACATTCAACTCCTAACGTTGACATATGGAGGGCGGGATCTCAGGAACAATAAAGCATAAAATTTAGCAAGTAGGGATTCGCTAAGAAAGGGTTTTGCAAAATTCAACCTCTAAGGTGTGAAATGGGGATCCAAAGTGTTAATTTCCATGCGTAAGAAGTCGCGGGCATCAACTAGTTCTCAATAAAATATAATGAAATTATTATATGATCCAGAATCCCAAAGAATCATAACTCCGACATTAGTCAAAATAGTCGGAATTAAAAAAAAATCGTTTTCTTTGTTAATACAAAAAAGTATTTCTGCCTAAGTCGTTATTTATCTTTCTTGTTTGTTCCTAAATACAGTGTGGTCATTTAAGTGTGCAACATATATGGGATTTTTTTATTAATAATTGCACAACGATAATACAAATATTCCCGAAAGTTGGTGCATGTTCGATAATCATATTAGGCGCACTTAGATTGGTTTCAAGTCAAACCGCATACATATGGTAGCTCAAAAAATATAAAGATTGTACACGATTAACCTACCCTTATTTCACTTAAACTACGAAATAGCCTTATTTCAGAAAATTCAGCAAAATGTTATTAAGAAAAGTTGTTTATAATTAAAACTTATGCTTAAATACCAAAACATGGCCTCCTAAGAAAAAATTTTTTTTTGAAAAAAAATTGTTTTAATATTCACCCTAAACAATTTCATAAATCAATCAAAATTAAATCAATTTCGCATAACTTTGTTCAAATTCAATCATATTTGTAAAATTAACTTAGATTTTTAATTTGTTAGGGAATCACAAACTTCATGTTTGTTGCAACGATAATAAACAAAACTTTAAAATTTCCCAAAAATTCTTCTGAACAAGGTAAAACATTAGTAATGATAATGTGTATATTAAAAAACTCTCATTTAAGGTGCAAAATTTTTATTTTAAATGTTTATTTAGAAACTGTGGAAAACTGTGCTATGTTTTGGTATTTAGGCATAGCTTTTAATTCTAAACAATTTTTCTTAATAATCTTTTGCTGATTTTTTTGAAATAAGGGTACTTTACTCTTGTGCATTTTTTTTATTTTTTGACCTACCTTGTATGCTGTTTAACTTGCAACCATTCTAAGTGCACCTAATATGATTATTGAACATGCATCAAGTTTCGGCAATATCTGTATTTTGGTTGTGCAATTAATAAAAAAAAATCCCATATGTTGCACGCTTAAATTTTCATATTGTTATTATTATTGGCAAAATTGGGAAAGCTAGGTAACCTTTTCCTGTTGTTATCGTTTTTGTTTTGCATAAAGAACTATTACGTATAATAATACCTCCTTCGCAAATCATTAACGTTGTTAACGGTATTTCATTCAGTTATAGAACCTCGAAAAATTCGCTAACTTGGAAGGTCAGTATTCCGTCAACGCAGGCTTTGAGAAACTTGACCTATATCGCGACCATGAGGAAAAAACGCGTCTATAAGGCCGAGAATTTAAGTTTTTAGAAAAGTTTCAAACAAATAACCTTCCTGGAAAATTTCTAGAATGCCGCCAAACTTATACTGGCCAGTACTGGAGTTTTCAAAAACTAAGATTGGATATGAGTGAAGGAATAGAAACAGTCAATAATGGAACCAATTTCAAATCATGGCGATAACAATTCGAACCAGCATGCAGAAAAACTTCTTAAAAATAGCGGAGCCAGGAATTTTAAGTTTTTGATCATTTTCTTCAAATACCAATGAGATTGAATGAAATGCTAAAGAAAGATTATTAATATAACCAGAATTACATTAAACTATACAGGGTGTTACAAAAAAGGTCAACCCATTGACCGTACATTCTTTGAACCAAAATAATATCTATGGTTTTTCTTATGCCGTTTTTAATTTAGACTTCTAAATACAGTGTTATAAGGTTGAATTATAGAAACAAATTTTATTAATAACTCATCCTGTTTTTAAGATAATATTTGGTTGAAATTTGGTACAAATAATTTTTTTCTTATAGAAACGCAATTTTTGTGGATTTTAGTAAAAAATTTCGAAGAAGAAAGGAAACAAAATGTGGCTGACTCACAGGGTGTCCACGCTAAGTCTCCCACTACACCTTTAACTTTTTAATTTTTTGTGGTAGAAAAAAGTTTTAAATAAAAGTTGTAGGGAACTTTATGCAGTTTTCGGGGGTAGTTTTTCTAAATGGAACACCCTATATATTTTTGCATTTTTTAAATCTCGTCAAGGCAATCAAAATGATGTAGAACTTTGGTAGAACTTTGCATCATTCCTTGTTAATTTTTTAATTGGATTTTTCGTCACAGAAACCTGAACCAAACTGATTAAAAGAAAGAAAGAAAACAAAGTTGTTGAAGTTATGTTTTGAGTTAACGTTCAAATTTCGGTTCTTAGGCTGTTATAAATTTTCATGGCAACTTGAAAAGTTGTCTTTTAATCAGTTTTACTGTATATTATTGTATATATTTTTTCCGTTTTTGAAATATTCCATTTTCAAATTTTATACTAAATTTAGTTAACTTCAATTTGTGGATCTCGTGATAAAGATAGGTAGTAGTAAGACAAAGAGAGTTCTAAGCCAAACCTGTCAGACTTGTCTGGCTTAGAACTCTCATAGGGTTTTGGTGGTGGGAGAGCTCCCCCACTCCAAGAATAGCTATATAGGTGCGTGTGGTTCAACTAAGAGCATCAGTGCAGCAAACATGTCCTTCTTAAATAATTTAAACAAGAATTTGTTGTTAAAAAATCTGGTGAACGTTCGAGATTTGGAAGTAAATGAAAAATTTGAGATTCAGAGTTTTAAGAGAATAAGTACTAAGTTTGGAGAGAAGGTGGTTGTGGAGTTTGCAGACTTCAAGACCATTCTGCCCCATCGGTTTACGGATGAACTAACTCAAGAACGAATTGACAGTTTGAATGGTGACAACAAAAGGTACTTTTTAACCAGCTTGGGCCCTGTCGGCAAATCGACTAATATTATTTTTTCTGAAGAATGAACGAGAGACTGCGAAGTCATGTGGAGGAATTGAAAAAGCTGAAAACGATGGTTACTATGTACGAGATAAATAAAAAGTTTAGAAATGTAAAATTGTGAAAATAAAAATATTATTTGTTTGTATGTTGTTTTTTTAAACCTATATAAGAGGGAGTGATTGAATAAACTTGAGTCAATCTAATGCTGCTTGTCAAAGGGAGCGGGTTGGTAAACACATTAATTGACAAATTACCGGTTGAGTTACATCTTCCTGGTTACCAGTATTGTGGTCCCGGTACAAAGTTAGAAAAACGTCTTTCTAGAGGTGATTCTGGTATAAATAAAGTTGATTCAGCCTGTAGAATTCATGATATTGCTTACAGTAAAAGCAAATCTCTAGAAGAACGACACAAGGCTGATTGGGAACTAGAAAATCGTGCTTGGGACAGAGTCAAATCGAGAGACGCTAAATTTGGTGAAAAGACAGCCGCTTGGCTTATTACGACTGCAATGAAGGTTAAAAGGAAATTGGGCATGGGTATGAAACGTCCATTTTCATTTAGAAGAGACATTGTAAAGAAGGTTGAAAAAGCCCTAAAAAAATCCTATACTACCAATGAGTTGAATGATCTAAAAAAATTAAAAAAATCGTCTTTAGCGGCAGTGAGGGCTGCACGAGTTCAAATTAAAAAAATTGGTGGAAAAGGTAAATTAAAAATACCTAGAATTATTCCCTTCGAAGAAAAGAAAGGAGGTTTTCTTCCGCTTTTGCCTATACTAGCTGGTCTGAGTGCCCTTGGATCAATAGCCGGAGGTGCTAGCAGTATAGCTAAAACTATAATTGACGTAAATAATACAAAAAAGCTGATGGGGAATGGAAAGCAAGCTACGAAGATCATCGGTTCTGGACTCTATTTGCGGAAAAGTAGGCGTGGTTTCGGTCTTTTTTTAAAGAAACAAAAAAACTAATGAAGCCACCCAACAGACCTTTATCCAACCTAGATTTAATTAGGTTTGCCCACGGAATTCCTTATTTTAGAGGTGTGTATATGAGAGATACACTACCTAAAAAACCGAGAAAAAATGAGTCGGCCATTTTAAATTTGGATGTGCAGAAAAATTCCGGATCTCATTGGGTGGCGTATCTCAAAAGAGGGAAAAGGTGTCAATATTTTGACAGCTTTGGCAATTTGAAACCCCCAAAGGAACTGATTCGATATTTAGGGAGTGATATAGAAGTATTTTATAACAATAATTCTTATCAAAACTATAACGAAACAAACTGTGGAAATTTGTGTTTAAATTTCTTAAAAAATGAGAACCTGTAATGTTTCTGTAGAAATAAAAATCTGAAAATATGAAGTGTGATTTTTCTTTTCCCATCCCCAAAAACGAGAGAAATGTATCTATTGTATATTATACTAAATAAACTAAAATATATTCATAATACACTTAATGCTAAGAAAACTTAATTTTAAAATAAAATATAAACATTTCAAATTAAAAGAATACACTTACATCTAAAATATGTACATTATATAATTATTATGCGAGTTTTCTTTTTATGTTCTCCATCTCCATAGCCTCTTTCTTATAGGTTTCGTTTTTTTTCTTTTCTCGTTGATAGCTCTCTCTTGTTGCTACCAGTTTTTTTTCCCAGACTGATATTTCTTTTCTTAATCGTCTCATCTCCCGCTCTGAATTTCTCACATCCTCTTTCACGCTTGAAATTCGTCCATCCACCAGGGCGTTCATCTCTCCAATTAATTCTCTAAGACTGCTACGAACATCATCCTTCGTAGAAGTGGGCTTAGATCCTAGGACATTTAATAAATTTAAATTTTTTCCGCCCCCTGGTCTTTTCGCTGATTCATGTTTCATTGTTTGTGATACCACTCTTGAGCTGGAAGGACGTGGTGACGCTGACGATACGTCTAACTGTAAGAAGGAAACAAATTGAAGAACAGTGATTCGTTGTTGTAGAACTAACTTACAGAATCGCTTTTGGAGTGTACTGAGACTTGTGCTTGCAGCGTCGGCTCAGCTCTCACCAGGGGCATCGGGACATATGGCTCAAACAATCTTTCGATATCTGTTAGCTATAAAAGCAAGGGGAATATTATTTATACAATATTATTTATTAGCACAAACTTACAGGAGTCATTATTGTGGAAACAGCTTCTTCAATTTCAGCGTCAGTTGGCTGAAATTAAAAAATAATTTATAATACTATATTTTTAACCAATCTAGTATATTTTAAAAAGTTCAAATTTTATACAACAGAGTCGGCTCTAGACGTACAGTGACAGTCAAAAAGTTGGAACCATGTTAGTTGAGTTCTAAAGTCAAATATGGCACACAAAAAAATTATTAGTTTTATACAGGGACCGGCACAAAGTTGCAAAAATTTAATATTTTTAAACTCTGATTTAGATTAATTTAAATTTGTTATCCGGTGATAAGTTACATTTGCAGTATTTTGTAATGCACAAGATGGTTGAAAAAATACAAAAAGTTTCTTTTTTTGACTATGTGGTTATGACTTTAAATCTGACATCAGCCTTTGATTCCAAACAACTTTTGTAAGTAACTTTTGACTGTATTTTAAAAAATAAGGGTACTCTTATTTTGACATATTGAATCCGAAGAAATATTTAAATTTTGATGTGGACGTTTTGAGTTTGAAATGTTGCCTCAACTTTTATCGAGAATAAAATTTTCTCAGAAATTAATAATAAAAAAGTTTTCCAACTTTCTGCCGACCACTATATATTTTTTAAAAAAATTATCATTGTCAGAATTTTTGTCTGCACATAGGGGTAAAATTTCAACATTTTCAAATAACTTTTTTCGATAAAATCACAAAGCGTGTTTTGATCATTATTTAATTAAATGTCGTTTTGACAGGTATGTTAACATCACAACGTTTAATGATTTCAAATCTTTTTGAAGCGGAGATGATCACCCCAGAGTAGTTTCATCTTAGCCCAAAAAATAAAAAACAATCCCATATGAATCCAGCTTTTGTCGGACACATATAATATTTTGGGTGAGATCTTCCCACGGATCGCAAGCACAACAGTGAACAAAAAAATGTGTCTAGACATATACTCATGGGGGTCCCACGGTCTGAGAATGTTTTCCTGTCTTAATTTGAGGTCTCAATTTTAAAATCTCCCCTTTATTGAACACACATGTGCATAAGTGGTTTACATGAGACCATATTCCAGAGAGATATAGATTTACATCTTTTAAAGTCTGAGAATTTTAATAGGAATATGTAGTATGGATATACAGGGGGATTCAGAAATTACATCACCTTGAGAGATTCTTTTTAAATAAACTTTGTTTTTTACATGTTAAAATTATTGATTTTTTAATTCTAAAAACTACAAAAGATATTGATAACAAATTTTGGTATGATACATCGAGTAAAGCAACAGTGTGAGAGTAATAGATTCAGTTTTAAAATATAAATAATAATAATTCTCTCCCTCGCAATGCTTCAAACTAGAAGTATGGCAGAAGCGCTTGTGCGGAAACAATTACTATTATTTTGTCTTCGTTATCATTTGCGACTTTTTTCCCGATAGAACTAGGATAGCATTCGCTCAAGTACTACTGAAAACTCTAGAAAACCGTAGTAATTCCAGAACTACACCTGTTAATTTTTTAAGTAAACGGAAATGGTTCTCAATCATTCAAATTTGCAAAGTAACTCTCTGTAAATATATTTTTCCTAAAACAAAAAGCTAAGACCTTAAAACTAAAATCTCATCAAAGAGTATGAGCCCCATGTCAAACAGAATCGTTTTCTAAGTTTGTTAAAATTAATTTAACACTCTTTATAAAAAAACAAACCGATATATTTTATTAAAACTATTCACTTCATCTGACAAGTAAAACAGTTCAGGTCGATACAGCTTGTTTTAGTAATAATTTAGTGATAACATTAAAACTATCACATTGTCAGAAAAATAATTCCTGTTTCTAAAAATAATGGAAAAACGATGGTTTTCGCGGAGTTTGTAAGACTCTGTAAATAAGATCTAGTGTTTGTAATAAAAGTTATTATGTAATTTTTATAGAAAGTATGAAGGTACTGTAATAAATTGCAAAGGCGATACAAAAGTTAAATTCAATAGTTTCAATTTATTAAAAATAAGAAAGTTTTGTAAAAAAATTCTACTTACAGCAGTCAGGTGTAGACTTGACGTGTTAGTTTTCATGCTGAAGCACAGAACACAAAACTGATCAAACTGTAGGTTCAAATTGATAATCAAATGACGATCCCTGTATATATGCATAACCCTTTCCACTGCATCGAGCTACCATTAACCTGCAATGAGACCATCTGCGTTGCCAAATCAACAGTCTGTTTGTCTTAGATATTCCCCAACTAGTCTCCCACCACGATTTTTCTGAACCAGTCAAAGAGTCAAATTTAAAGAAATAAAGTTAAGGGTGAGATCCCCTTCGTAACTGCATCCAATAAACATCCAGCATCTGCCGACGCAGACCAAGATATCTAAGCGCAACGTTGCCAGATCAACGACGTTTTTTAAATGTTAGGGATGGTGCTCCCACTATATCATACTGGATCAAGAATATAAAAGCGGGATCCGGACGCTTTCACTGTTAGTTCCAAATTAAAATTTCATATTTTCTTTGACATGTCGGGTATACGATACATTATTGACGCTGACGGGTTTCAAGTGAACGGAAAGTTTCTTACCAAGGAGTTGGCTATCTACGATTTAAAATCGCGCCAAGTCAGTTCTCGCTACTTCCGTGTGGGGTCATATAACTCACTCTCCTCTAAGGACGCCTGCAGTGCTCGTTGGGTTACGAAACATTTGCATGGCTTAAGATTCTCCGACTGTGACACTGATGAACCTCAGGAAAACGTGATAGCAGTACTGAGAATCCTTGGTGAATCTGCTGGTAAGAATCTAATCAGCTATAAGGGCGGGCAGATCGAAAAGAATCTTCTGCAAGCAGCAGGGTACGGGCATCTAGGCTACAATATAGAACTTCTGGGCTGCCCCAAATTTGACGTTCTGGTTCAACAACAAAAGAAGTTCTACGAAAGTGTGAAAGTGAACCAATGCGAAAGACACGTCGTAAGTTGTGGAAAACCAGTTCATTGCACGCGAGTGGAGTTAATGTTCTTCGCTGAATTTGTGCGACGTAAAATATAAAAATATGTGTTCTACAACCTGTAAATATTATTTTTAGTATTTATTTATATATTTTATATTTTTTGTATATTTTGTATATTATTGTATATATTTATATATTTTATATTTTGTATAATAAAATTGAAAAACTAATTTGCTAAAAAGAAAACATACAAAGTGGGTATTAGTCAACTTTCAAACTTTACTGTGGGGATTGCTAGAAAACATAAAATAGTGTTCTAGTGGCGGTGTTTGAGTACCTTGAGTCATAAGCAAAAAGTAAAAAGTTCCCCCTCTCCTCAAAGATAATATGAACATTAGGAGACATTCGAAAATTGTAAACTTCTGCCATAACGATGAATCAGTTTTTATAAAAAAATGTACATATTCCAAACAATATAAAAAACAACTCCAAATCACAAAAAATAAGTAAACTTAAAATTAACTAAGTATGTAATACATTAAATGAATCAGTCCTTTTATTATTTATAAAAAACATAAAATATTCCATAGCAAACAAAATAAAAAACTCCAATACCACAAAAAGATACTTAAACTTAAAATAAAACTATCTAAGTAATAAAATTCTCAATTCAGATAATATTTTTCTTATGCATAGCTCCGCCACTGATTCTATATATAGACAACTAACCTCTAGGGAAGTGAAACGCATACGATCGATAATGACAACATCCAGTCGTGTGACGGTGTCGCTAGAACCCTTTAATTAGTAGGTACTGAAACTAAGGGACGCTTCAACGCGATCCTATGCGTCGATCGATAACCTACGTAGGGACGTGGGAGTACTGAAAATATCCGCTAGAGTACTCTGCTAGTACCGAAACGCTACGAAGCGGAGAATTATGGTAAATACGAGGGTGTGTAGACATATAATGTAATGAAATTACAGATCAGAAAATCGTTAGAAATAGATACCTACAAATTAGCATCGGGATACTCCAGATAACCAATGTTTGACAGAAATACAGGTGATGTTATTGTAGTTCCGGCTCTATATAATTCCCTTTCTATAGATATTAAAAATACTGCTAATATTGTATACAGTGTGATCATTTGAGCAACATATGGGATTTTTTTATTAATTGCACAACGAAAATACAAATATTCCCGAAAGTTGGTGCATGTTTGATAATCATATTATTCGCACTTAGAATGAACGCAAGTCAAACAGCATACAGGGTAGCTCAAAAATATAAGAATTGTACAAGAGTGAAGTACCATTATTTCAGAAAATGTTATTAAGGAAAGTTGTCTAGAATTAGAAGTTATGCCTAAGTACCAAAAGATAACCTCCTAATAATATATCAATTTCGCATAACTTTAATCAAATTCAAGCATATTTGTAAAACTAACTTAGATTTTTAATTTTTTAGGGAATCACAAACTTCATGTTTATTGCAAGGATATAATAATAATAATAGTAATAATGATAATGATGATAATAATAATAATAATAATAACCAATGTTTAACAGAAATACAGGTGGCGTTATGTAGTTCCGGCTCTATATAATTCCCTTGCTATAGATAATAAAAATATTGCTAATATTGTATACAATGTGATCATTTGAGCAACATATGGGATTTTTTTTTTATTAATTGCACAACGAAAATACAAATATTCCCGAAAGTTGGTGCATGTTTGATAATCATATTAGGCGCACTTAGAATGGACGCAAGACAAACAGCATACAGGGTAGGTCAAAAAATATAAAAATCGTACAAGAGTAAAGTACCCGTATTTCAGAAAATTCAGTAAAATGTTATAAAGAAAAGTTGTATAGAATTAAAAGTTATGCCTAAATACCAAAACATTACCTCCTAATAATATATCAATTTCGCATAACTTTGTTCAAATTCACGCATATTTGTAAAATAGGGTACTTGACGAAATTTTGCAAACTTGATAAAACAATTCCTGGACACTTGCCTAAGACCCTACGATTATTTAAAAAAATATATATTTACGTAATTAGCAAGTTATTAGACTTTCTTCGAAGTTTGAAGGGAAAGCACTTATGACGTCACAAGTGTTTTATAACGGCAATTTGGCAACATAGCGATACCACTGAAGTGTTCTGAGACATAACCTTATTCGGCAGTGAAAGTTGCAAGGAAAGTTTGAATTTCAAAATTCTAACCTCAAACTCCCAGACTTATGATGCCCCGTCAAACCACTTTTAGCGTTGATTGATTCCTTCCTCCATCGACAATTTTAGTCAAGAAGGGTTTTTTCGTTAATACTTATTCAATCGTTTTTCTGTAAATTTTTTGGGCTAGGTTGGGCCTAAGGTCCGGAATTCGAGCTCATTATTTCTAAGCACTATGGCGTCTTCATAAACACGCCTTCAAGATGGTCCCTAGGCCGAGGTTCTCTCTTTATTAATAACTCATAATACTTTATTATTACTACAACGTATTACGGATTGTCCTTTCAGGGTCCATATGTCCATGATACCTTACCTTACACATCTAACAACCTAGTGTCCGCAAACAATATATAATAGTAAATATTAATAACAAACTATAATAAATGGCACAGATATTATCTACTAATATTTTGATTTAGCGAGATACGGAATGACAGTTGGCATCATGGGATGTCATCTGCCGATCAGAAAACCATACGTGTTAGATGACATGTGGATATATGAATATGGTTAGATGCCTAGGTGGGCGGGTACCGTTGCCAAATACGCGAATATTTCCCCCATTATTGGTACCTGAATATTTATAGTATGTCCCGTATTCAGATATTTTAACTAAATTGCTACGTGGCAGAGATGAAGGATATAGTTTCCAGCGTGTGCAGCTTAAACAAACACCATTTTGATATAGAGGAGTCAATATACGGAACATATTCGTAATAAGAAGTCTTTATGTGACAAAATTTGCGTGTGCAATTGCGTTAGTTAAAGCTCAAAGGTTTCAATACATTAAGTAACAGATATTCATAGACAAGCTGAATATACTTGAATAGAAAACTGCAATTTTGCCTTTGTTCCCAGAATGATTGCAAACGGGTACCGGCAACGTTACAGTTCCGTTTCTCCTGAGAGGCACAGAGTTGCCACGTTTGGTGTTCTGGACAATAGAACGACGAAACGGTAGATTTCAGTCTGAACAAAATTGTGCAACTTTGTCTTTAATTATCATAAAAAATAAGGATGTTGGCACATCTACTGTAAACAAAGTACAATTTAGAGCAATTAAAAATATTGTCAAGTATCCTATTAACTTAGATTTTTAATTTTTTAGGGAATCACAAACTTCATGTTTGATGCAACGATATAATAATAATAATAATAATAATTCTCACCCTCACAATACTAGGACTATCCCCAGAAGCAACCACATGCGGCTAGGGTTGACTTTTTCGCGAAATAACTAGGATAGCATTCACTCAAGTACTATGGAAAACGACGCCACTGAAGCTCCTTAAACAAAACTTTAAAATTTCGCAAAAATTCTTATGAAAATGATAAAACATTAGTAATAATGTGTATATTAAAACTCTAATGTAAGATGCAAAATTTTTATTTTAAATGTTTATTAAGAAACTGGAAATTCATCGTCGAAAAAAAAAATTTTTCTTAGGAAGTTTTTTCCTTAGACAGTTATGTTTTGGTATTTAGGTATAGCTTTTAATTCTAAACAACTTTTCTTAAAAACATTTTGCCTTTTTACATTTTTGACCTACCCTGTATGCTGTTTAACTTACAATTATTCTAAGTGCATCTATATGTTACTGAACATGCATCAACTTTCGGCAATGTCTATATTTTGATTGTACAAATAATAAAAAAATGTCCCATATGTTGCACATTTAAATGATCACCCTGTATATTTCAGACTGGGTTAAGGCAGTTCATGACTGAAACTCGTCTTAATAAAGTCGATATTTATTTGGAAAATAAAGTTGTCAGTCTATTTTATGCTAGATTTTAATGTAAGAAAATTAGCAAGCAATGTCTGAAGTCTCAAATTCTAGAAGATTGGGTTGACACCCCCACCACTTCTCTTGTGAAGTTGCCAGATTGGTCATGGCTCTGCTTACACTATATGGGTTGTGATGAGGGATCTGAATAAAAGTCATATTTTTAATCATTGCTTTATTCCAACCTTCTTCTATACAAGTCTGCTAACAAAAATTGATTATAATAACAGTAGAGTTCAAAAATGCAATATGTTTCCATGCTACATACTGCATGGCACATTAAAAATACAATTTCCATTACATTTATGCCGTAGTTACTACGTACTAATAGTTCATTGACCTTATCTAAAAAACTAAGGTAAAAATCATACAATTTAAAATTAATCAAAAAGCTTATCCTTAAAGATACATATGGTTCGATATTTAATAGCTCGAAAACCTCTGCTATGGAAAACCATTGGCAAACACCATTTTTTGCAAGCAACACTCGTTGATCTCCAGCTGCAGTCAACATCGTTCTTAACAATATATCGTTGAATCTGATAAACATCGGGGTACCCAGGTTGTTGGTAAAGTTGTTTAAATTATTCACTAATTCTTTCCATTCCAAATAGTCCAGCACAATCACATTTCGTCGCACTGTTGATCGGATATTAACTTGCGGTTTGAAATATCTCATAATGCTCAAACCATTTTTAATAGTATATGTAGGTAATGTGAAGCATGATGATAAAATCAGAGAATCTTCTCTTACATTGTTTACTTCTTCATGATTGCTACCATCAGATTCGTAGCCGCTGTCAACCATGGTACCACTTGAAGCTCTACACGACGTTTGACTCAGAGATCCACGAATCATGCTCTTTATCAAAGCCCAACCATCGTACTAGCACCTTCCCCCTCTTTCTACGAAGCACCTTTTCAACCAGATATACATCAGGATATTCAGTCTTTTGTAATTCTTCACGATAAAATCCACCTTTTATTGGTCGACCGTTTAAATCCTCTAGCAAATATGTTGGTGGATTGGTAATTTGCACTTTCATTATTTTGAACAATTCTGTACTCCAGCTAGGCAAGTAACCTTTGGCAAATACATGTTTCTCTTTACTTATTCTTACAATATCTCCAACCTTAAATTTTCTACCTCTAAAAATCTTCACGTGACTATACACTTTTTTAAGCAGATATTGTTCATTGGTTTTATTAACTTGGCTAGGTTTCATTTGAATCACTCTATGTTGTCTGTTATTATACTCGGCAACTAGAGTAGGCAAATAATCATCCCATTTAAATTTACCATTTAGACTAAAATACTTAAATAATCGTTCCTTTAGAGTTCGTATCACTCTCTCGGCCATGGCGGCTTTCGTGACGCTAAAAGTGCTGTAATGATTAATTTTGAATTTTCGCATCAAATTTTGAAATCGAGAGTTATAAAACTCTTTGCCCTGATCAGTTTGAAGGTTGCGAGGCTTTCGAGTTCTCGATAGGATATCAGTGAAGGCGTTGGTAACATCTTCAGCAGACTTGGATTTGAGCGGTCTGCACCAAACAAATTTAGAGAAGCAATCGATTACAACCAGTATGAATTTGAAACCATTATTGTGACTAGCATACTGATCTAACTGAGCGAGATCAGCTTGCCACAAATCGTCTAAACCTTTAATGATAGTTCGACGACGTGGATAATTTTTTCGAGTTGGTTTATGTAATTCCCTAACTACTTGAATTTTTTCTTTACTATGCATGACTAGCACCCTCAAGGATCTCTACTACTCTGAGAGACAGTAAGGATTGCATACGCTTACCACTTATTTTTAAATAATAATCTTCTATAGTTTTAATCAACTCTCTCAATTCATCGATCTTATCTTGAACATTGGCTATCATTGTGTTGCGAATATGAAGATCGCATTCCTCAGTATGCTCTTTAAGATTTGTGTAAAAATATTGTAATGCATGAATGACCCCATCATCGACATATTGTTTTGTGCTGGCATCGCTGTCATCGATCGGGGGATTAACGTTGCTCAGTCTGCGGTTGTTACAATCATAGTTTCCTTCTAGATTCAAATTTAATGTGTAAACAGGTGGGCAAGACCTGTTCTTGGGTCTTGAAGCACGTCCGAACTTGTTTAAGGACATCTTTTAACTGGCTTGAATGGTTCATTATGATGCTAAATCGATTAATTTGGGAGTTGACCGGACTGTTCATCATCCATTTTTAAACAACACTCTTTGACAATTTTAACAAATTTTCTTATTTCATCTATCTCTTTCTCGAAAACGTCTTTCACGATAGTCTCAATATTAACATTATGTTGTTCGAGAATGATGTTAAACGTTTTGAATGTTGCATTGATTTGTTTGTCCGCATATTGCTTTGTGCCAACATCATTGCTGTTAATAGGATAATTAACGTTGCACAGTCTGCGGGTTTTGAAATCATAATTCCCGTCATTCAAAGAGGGACTAGTCCTTGAAACACGTCCGAACTTGTTTAAAGGCATCTTACAAATAACATGCTGTAAGTTAGAGAATAATTTTCGCTTCTTTCAACTCATTGATTATTGCGGTTATTTCGTTTTCATGGGAAGTATTTCCGGCATCTTTTGATGCAATTAATAACCTTAATCTCTCTACAAGTTCATTAGGATCATCCCAGAAAACATATTCCACAGGCTTTGTGTTATACTTGAGGTGCATGCCGGAACCCTTCACAGGTGTGGAGGTAGCCACCGGACCTTTCATTAGAGGTTTAATAATATTAATGTACTTATTTTTATAGCTAGATTTTAATCGTCCGTTTGAAGTAAGGTGAACACCAGTGAGATTTAAAATATCTCTGTAACTTTTCAAATCATCGTTAGTATTTTTTGGATTATTATAGAAAATTAGCTGGTAGAGACCATCTGTTCCCGTGAATCGATTATTGTTGATGATTATGTCACCAGACACTTTTTCAAAATCAATATCCTTATTTCCTAGCATCCATACAGATTTGGTTTCGTCATACTTAGGACCATATGCCCTATCGATTTTAAGCGAATTATCCATAAAGTCTGTTACATACGGTATAGCTACTTTAGGATACACAGTATCAAAATGCCTGTACACTTTGTCAATTCCTTTCTCAACATCATTTAACGTTTCATTCATTTCTCCCAAAAGTGCAACTGGACTTTTCAACGACTCGCGCCACTTTTCCATAAATGATTCAACTTTCGGTTCAACTTTGTGTTTTTTTACTTCCGGTTTTAATTCTTGCTTAACTTGTAGATTTGCTAGAGAGCTTGTCACAGGTTTGAAAATTTTTTTCAAAGTTTCATCCTCATCAAATTTACCTATTTTTAATGCTGTATATTTTTTTCTAATCGAGCGAGCTAGTTCGCTGATTTTCTTTGCGCGCTGCGCTTCTTGAATCTGTTCTTGCATCGACATCTCGATTAATAATAAGAGCATTGTGGTTATTATAACGTTATATACCTATCAAATCCTATTCTATATCGACCCTCATTCATTTTGAAATCTTTGACAATAACCAGCGTTCCAAAATTATCATTCCAACAGAGCGAGCAGAGATTCTTGAAGTCTCCGTATGAGATGTCTGGTGACACATGCTCGTCAAAAATATGTTTAAGATTCACATCATCTTGTTTAAACAAAACGATTATATTACAGTTGTCTCTTATTAATTGCTTAGGTATTTTTGAATATGTCTGGCAGAGATATGCAGCATCTATATTTTTATGACGACCCATGGAGTAATATTCTCTAATTTTTTCCTGTGTCCCACAAGCCACATCATCGAAAATAAAAATTGAATTTTCTCTAGCCTCTGATGGTGCAATGACGTCATCGTTTGAGCTAAATGGAAAATATCCAACACATTTTGCTTCTTTAAGCACGTCTTGTAGTAACTGATATTTAGGTTGATATAGAGATTTACTGTAAAGGTAGATGTTCTTAAATTTTAAGCCATTCTCGTTGAATATTAAACTAAGTAGACTGTTTGTTTTACCACAACCGCTAGGACCGCAAAATATTGCTCTAATCGAGTTTGGCAAAAGCAAGCCATGTTTAGATTTCTCACTTCGAGCAAAATCTAAATTTTCTATTGGTAAAGATAGTTGATGTGGTTCGATGTGCATCTTGTAAACATCTAAAAATATAGCATGTGCTTGTCTCATATATATATATATATCGGGATGTAAATAATAAACAGTTTTCAATTAAGAATATTTATTTTCTACAACTATTACAATAAATTTAAGGAATGTAAACTCGAATCTTCTGTTGCACAATACTCCTACACAGCGGGCACTTCTCCATGGAGTTTGCACAACCCATACAGCATGCCAAATGTCCACATGGAACTGACAAGACTTCTATGTTTTTGCAGTAGCATACTATACATAAAAAGTCTGGATTGACAATGTCAACTTTTTCAGGTGGGATGTCCACAGGCTTGATTTCACCTTTAATGAACGGGCAATTGGGACTCCAGCTAGCATGATCTTGCCATGGATCATCATTCTTTTCCCATTTATATCCTTCAATATTGCAAAATGGACATTGGACAACATCTTCATAATTCGTATAAAAAAATCCAGCTCGAGCAAGCTTTTCTGCTAATAGGGGGCTTGACCAGTTTTCAAACGTTCTTATAAGACTCTCGTAATTACGTTCCATTGCTCACTCAGTAATATTCTTACTATTTCAATAAATAATTTTGCTACTAACAAGGAAGAACATATAGTAATGTAGTAAATGAGTGGTACAAATGCGAGATCTTTTATATGATGATCTTGAGTGGGGAGCTCTCTGAGCATGTCCATTGTGGGTATGGTGAAATGTGGAATCTCCCTCCACACAGTTTCAACAGTCGTATGGTTTTGGAATACTGCATGAAGTTTAAATTGAGTAGCATTTTTGGATAGTCTTGCTACTGAAATTTTTTCAACTACCGCCTTAAATGGGAAACATTTATCCCGCTCGCAAATAGATATCTTAGTATCTTCTGGGTTGTAAATATAGAACACATTATTTATTAGTGGGAATAATATAACGTGACCCAGTCTCAGCAACATCTTAATTATAACTGAAATGTGACAATGTTCTTTTATATAGATATGTGGTTCTACATTAAATCTCGTACAGTTTCACTCAAGGGCAAATATTCCATGGCACAGTCATGAACAATTATGCAGTAGGCTCGAGTTTTATCAGGAAAACCATTGCTGTTTTCTATGTCCAGCTTAACGTCAACTGTATTTATTTTTATAGATTCATTCCGGCGAGAACAATCTATAACAAACAGGGTTGCATTATTTTTGTAATCTGCATAGCTAAGTAGCGGTCGACTCTCCATCGCATTCATGTAACTTGGATAAAATTCAACATAATTGTGATAGGCGTCCAGAAAGTCATTACCAGCAAAATTCAGCCTCTGACGTTCGAATGGAAAATATTCACCGTTTACAATTAATCTTACATCAGTCGTATTTATGTGGTCAAATGCCGTGGGGTCAGTTTTAGAATCTTCATTCCGATTAGTCTGAAATCCAACGATGACGTATCGAGGGGTTGACACTGCTGACGATGATTTTACAGCCCATATTTCCCTTTGGGCGTTTACAGTAAGATTTGGTAATTCGTGTAGCTCCCACTTGCGGAACGCAATTATAATTGGACGATCAATTTTTATAGATTTAAGGAGATCCAATCTAATCATATCATTCGGCTGAATATGTTTAACCTTTAGTTCAATGTTGGAAATTGTTATTTCAGCATCGGCATCTGCACCTTGTAGCAGCAAAGCATTGTTATCATTTCTAGCTCGCGTCAATCTCAACGTCTGTTTACCGCAAATTGCCAGCTGATAGTCGTTGAATATCCCAAACAAATGTTTTAGCGGAATCCTTACATTGAATGTTCCATCATTGTTAACAGCAAAAGATTTATTAACCCCAACCCAGCTTGCTGTTGACATACATTTTTCATCATTAGCAGTATAGCAAAGATATGATCTAATCGTGCTCACAATTCCCGGGTTTCTCACCACCTCAATCTCTTTACCATTTAGTTCGTAAGAAACAGAATCGAAGAGAAATGCGGCACCATTGTTGGCTAATGTACAATCGCCGGTAGCAGATTTCTTAGTCACTTTTCCTTTGACAAAAATCGATGCGTCAAACATTAACAACCATGCGTCACCCTGATTAATGGTTATTTCCACAATATCATTATTCCTAAATGACTTTACAAATGGGTAATAGGTACGCTTCTCTAAGCGTTGAATAGATTCGTCATATGTGGGTGTGCGATGCACATTAAACACTTGAGGTGTTAAGGACATAACCAAGCGCTTTCAAAAATTGTTGATTTTCCAACGAGAGACGATCTGCACTCTTCAATGATTTACTCACTAGTGAATTTTTAAAGCATTGTGATTGACTTTTATACGGGTGATATCTGCCACCAAAAACCAAAACCATCTCTATAGCGAAATTTTCATACACGCTTCAACTCCAACCGCACAATTATTTCCTCGCCTCTAAAATTTACAGGTTGAAAGTTCTGATCGAGAATAGTTAGCGTTAAATTATTAATCTCACGCTTTGCAACTGGCATGTACACCAAATTTTTCGGAGACTCGTCTATGGCGTAACCAGGATCACAGCTAACTGCAAACTCGTAAATCGTATGAGTTGGTTGATTTTTATAGTATGCTCCAGATGTTACGTTACAATCTATATGTATAGTTCTGACCTTCACGATGTTTACAGATATGTCGGAAGTATGCAATTGTCCAGACTCTAATCGTGTAGGAGAAAACCCTAACACATGACCAATAGAGTCTGTTGGTAGAAAATCTACTGTATATTTATCACTGTAAATTTCACACTGTAAGGTACTATTATTAGCCTTTATTGAAATTGGATTTTTCTGATCAGATTCCTCTTTTCTTAAAGCTCGAACTATGTAATCTTCTAAGGCTTCAATTTCATACGACCCTGTGGGAATAACTAAACATTTTCGATATCCATCAGCGTTTATATAATAAAATTTATTGACACCAACATCTATATTGGGTATGCTGTTATATGTGTGAAATCCTAGCAGTGCCAAACCATACTCAAAATCTGGTTCTAAATGTATAGGAATATTAAAGTCAATAGAAAGTGTGGAAGTAAAACCTTGTAGGGTGAACAGCAGCGACATGATTGATGAATTCCAACCTCAAGTACCACTTTTATAGCCCCCCAAAAATATTAGTAAAACACACACAAACAAATAATATTTTTATTTTCACAATTTTACATTTCTAAACCTTCATATAATGTTGCTCTCATTCTTCAGAAAAAATAATATTAGTCGTTTCACCGACAGGGCCCAAGCTGGTTAAAAAGCGCCTTTTTTTGTCACCATTCAAACTGGCAATTCGTTCTTGAGTTAGTTCATCCGTAAACCGCTGGGGCAGAATGGTCTTGAAGTCTGCAAACTCCACAACCACCTTCTCTCCAAACTTAGTACTTATTCTCTTAAAACTCTGAATCTCAAATTTTTCATTTACTTCCAAATCTCGAACGTTCACCAGATTTTTTAACAACAAATTCTTGTTTAAATTATTTAAGAAGGACATGTTTGCTGCACTGATGCTCTTAGTTGAACCACACGCACCTATATAGCTATTCTTGGAGTGGGGGAGCTCTCCCACCACCAAAACCCTATGAGAGTTCTAAGCCAGACAAGTCTGACAGGTTTGGCTTAGAACTCTCTTTGTATTACTACTATAGGTGGTCAATCTAGTAACAAAAAACAGCTGTTTTAATGAAGAGAATAAGATAATAAAATCCCAAAATATGTATAAGCTTTTAAGATTTTCCTGAAATTCTTATTTACATAATAGAGGACTTAATAATAAAATTATTTTTTTAAAGTTTATTGAAAAAGCAAAATGCAAAAATAGAACTTTCAAAAAACAGCGCGGAACCTCTCTCGAATATCGGCGATAACAATCCAAAGGTCCATGAAGAAAAAATCCTCTCAAACTCTCATAACGGAGCAACGAATTTCAAGTTTTTGATATAAACTCCCGGACAAAATTAACGCACCACTTTAATTAATCTAAATATTTACAATAAGAACACAAAATAAAACTAAGTTACATTGAAATGATAATGAACACCTACAAATTAGTCAAACGTGACCTTAATATGACATTAATTTGCCCTAATGTGTTTTTGCTGAAAATGAACAAATAAGCTAGCATAACTCCAAATTAAAAAAATGCATCTGGGTCAACACTAATACCGTGTAGGCCCTCCCCTACTTCTTATCACTGCATTCATGTGTCGAGGCATGCTTGATATCAAATGTTCAACAAAAGCTTGCGGAATATTCTCCCATTCTTCAATAGCGACCTCTATGAGTTGGATATGATTAGCAACGTCTACGATTTTGTATTTTTTGTATGAGATAGTCCCATAGATGCTCTATAGGATTCATGTCAGGACTGTTAGGTGTCCAATGTAAAAAAGGGATATTAACATCATTTAGGTAGCCAATAACCTGTCTAGCAACATGGGAACGAGAGTTGTCC